>CM033649.1:55126204-55870171 GCA_019512145.1 Engystomops pustulosus
CACATATACACTGCTCACACCACAACTGACCACACTGTGCCCTCTCCAATATACCCCTCACACCACAACTGTCCACACTGTACATCTTACATATATACTGCTCACACCACAACTGACCACACTGTGCACCCATAATGCTAGACAAAGGGTTCCCCATAGAGCTGCATTAGGTAGGTCTCTCCCTTAGAAATTTATTAGGCAGGGCTCTCCTTTAATAAATCATTAGGTAAGCCCCCCTTAGGAATTTATTAGGCACAGGGTTAATACACACACAGTGATGTCACAACACATGGGGTTAATACACACACAGTGATGTCACAGCACAGGGGGTTGATACACTAACACAGTTATGTCACAGCACAGACGTTTAACAAACACAGTGATGTCACAGAACAGGGGGCAAATACACAAAGCGAGTTCACAGCACCAACGTTATCAATAAGAGAATGCATAACAATAGCTGATGACAATAACCCCACACCCCATTGCTGGCTAACACTAGAGGTTAATCAGTATGTACAATACTGCAGAAGTGGCTTCTAGTACCTCACAGGTAACATGTCTTCTCCTTCAGGGCCAGAATCGACGTAACTTTTGGCTGAAGAATTTTGCAGCAGATGTCTTCAGCTCCCGGCAGCACATGCCCCACACTGTGCACTTAAAAATACCACAGTTACTCACAGTATAATGTCACCTGGATAACAGAAAAATGCCCCCCCCCAAATATACCCCATAATAAAACCACTCTGCATATATCAGAGAACACATTGCGACCCCCAATATATTACTATACTACAGCCCTTGAATAAAAAATACTGTACCCCTAATTATATATGTTGCCCCCCCCAATTGATGACTTAATTTATATGGCTCCCTTTAATGAATTAATGTACCTATTTATAGCCCTCTCTAATATACTGGGGTGCCCCATGCATTTTAGATGCTGGTCAGCTCAAGTAATTATTTATTATATGGCCCCTCTTTTATTTAATGTACTGTCCCCATTAGAGATGAGCGAACATACTCGTCCGAGCTTGATGCTCGTTCGAGCATTAGCGTACTCGAAACTGCTCGTTGCTCGGACGAATACTTCGCCCGCTCGAGAAAATGGCATCTCCCGCCGTTTTGATTTTTGGCGGCCAGAAACAGAGCCAATCACCCCCCCCAATTGATGACTTAATTTATATGGCTCCCTTTAATGAATTAATGTACCTATTTATAGCCCTCTCTAATATACTGGGGTGCCCCACGCATTTTAGATGCTGGTCACCTCAAGTAATTATTTATTATATGGCCCCCCATTTACTTAATGTACTGCCCCCATCAATGAATTATCTAATATACTGCGGGATTTTTGCGGGATGAGCGGACGTTTTCTTTGCTACCATTGTTACTGTGCAGGACACTGTTCAGGCCACTGTGCACCCTAAAAATACCACAGTTGTTCACAGTTATACAGTTACTACAGTATAATGTCACCTGGATAACAGAAAAATGCCCCCCCCCCCCCAAATATACCCCATAATAAAACCACTCTGCATATATCAAAGAACACATTGCGACCCCCAATATATACTATACTCAGCCTTTAATAAATAATGCTGTACCCCTTTAATATATGTTGCCCCCCAATTGAGGAAGTTAATTATATGGCTCCCTTTAATGAATTAAGTACCTATTTATAGCCTCTCTAATATTACTGGGGTGCCCCACGCATTTTAGATGCTGGTCACCTCAAGTAATATTTATTATATGGCCCCCCATTTACTTAATGTACTGCCCCCATCAATGAATTATCTAATATACTGCGGGATTTTTGCGGGATGACTGGACGTTTTCTTTGCTACCATTGTTACTGTGCAGGACACTGTTCAGGACTGTACAACCTTTTGGTCATTTTTTGTAAAATTTTTTATATGTTGCAAAATAGTAAAAAAGTGGCGTTTCAGACATTTGAGCGCTGTTATCCGTTATGGGGTTCAACACCGTGAATAACCGTTATTATATTTTGATAGATCAAACATTTTGGAATGAGGTGATAGCTAATACGTTTATGATTTTACTTGTTTACTTTTATATCAGTTCTAGGTGATTTGAACTTTTAGGCTTTATTTGTATTTTTTTCCCCTTTTTCATATATTTTTTTCAACTTTTCAGACCCACAAGGGCACTTTAACCCTAGGTTGTCTGATTGATCCTATCATATACTGCCATGCTACAGTATGGCAGTATATGGGTATTTTCCATATAATCTATTACAATATGCAAATTGTACATTGTAATAAATTAGCAGGAATGTAACAGCTTCTGGCCTTTTGTAAAGACCCCAGGCTGTCACCGCAATGGATTGTTGCTCCCCAATGACGTCATGGGGAGCAATGATCAAAACAAAGAAGGGGGTGTACACTCATCTTTTGACTACCACTGGCGGCATTGCCAGCTATGATCAAGGGGTTAACACCCGCATATTTGTACCATTTGTGGGTGTTAGCAGTGGGTGTTTGCAGCAATATGCAGCAAAACCCTTGTCTGTATGACGAGACCTCGCTCTGTGATCCCTCTTGATAAATACTTAAAAACTCCATGCCTTAATAGTACTCACCTCAGGCTCCCGCATCTTCTTTCTTCAGCCCGCGGCCAGGCAGGATAGGGTGCGATAGTTTATGGAGCGATGTGTCCGGAAGACAACCCCAGCGCACATCGATCCAGTAATAGTACTCGAGCGGCCGTTTCCGGCCGCATCGAGCACTATACAGTGACGGGCAGGAGCATGAACATCGGCGCTATTAGAGCGCCAGGCCGGGGGCCCCAAACAAAAAGGGGGGGGGGGGGGGGGCGGCGCTAGCGCTACAATAGCGCCAATGATGATCCGGCTCTGGTGGTATCTTCTTATATTTGTTATCCATGGCCTCCTTTCCTCTAAAACCAGCTTTTAGATTTATGCTAATGTACCAGAAAGGCTATGGGCATGTTATCAGAGCCTCTTTGTGTTTCAGAATCACAAGCACTGAGCAAGCACTTCCTCCTCTCCCTGTAAGCTAACTGCTGCCGAGATTACAGGAAGTACAAGGGGAAGGTTAGACTGAGATGTGCTGCTGTACAGTGTAACAACGGCTTGTAGAGCGAGAGCGGAGAGCCCTTCAGGCTCATTATCATAATTTTAAACATTTATTTTAGAAGGAAGCAGGTCATTGATAACAAATGTATGAAGATAAGCATGATTATTCATGGTGCCTGGATCTATGAGTAAGTAAGTGCTCCTGGTTTATAATGCTTGAGTTAGTAATTTTTTTTTAATTCATTGTTGCTAGCATGCATACTTTATAGCTACACTATAACAGACTTTATCCAAGGCACAAATATAACTTTAAACCTGTGTCTTATAATGGCCAAGATCGATAAAACTGTCTGTGCCAGTTTTCTGGCATACTTTTTGCATCTTGCATGAAGCTTGTACATGTATTTAACCCTTTAAGGACGCAGGGTTTTTTCGCTCATTTCTTGCTCTCCACCTTCAAAAATCCATAACTTTTTCATTTTTACGTGTACAGAGCTGTGTGAGGACTTATTTTGTGCGTAACAAATATTACTTTCCCATAATTTTATTTATTTTTAAATGCCGTGTAACGCGGAGCTGAAAAAAAATTCCAAATGTGCGTCACGTTCTTGTGGGCTAAGTTTCTACGACTTTGACTGTGCGCTCCAAATAACACCTCAGTTTTATTCTTTGGTTCGGTGCGATCGCAGTGATACCAAATTTATATAGGTTTTATTGTGTTTTAATACATTTTCAAAATTAAACGAATGTGCACAAAAAAAAATTTTTTTTAGCCATTTTCTGAAGCTAATAACTTTTTCATACTTTGGCGCATGGAGCTGTGTGAGGAGTCATTTTTTGCAAAATGAGCCAACGTTTGCATTGCTACCATTTTGAAGTCTGTGTGACATTTTGATCATTTTTTATTCCATTTTTTATGTGCTGTAAAAAGGTGTAAAAGTCGCATTTCGGACATTTGGGCGCCATTTCCCGTCTCGGAGGTCACCGCCGGCCGCAACCGTTTTTATATTTTGATAGATCGGGCATTTTGGGACGCTGCAATACCTAATGTGTCTGTGATTTTTACTGTTTATTATGTTTTATATCAGTTCTAGCGAAAGGGGGGTGATTTGAATTTTTAATAGTTTAGTTTATAAATTTTTTTTATTTTTTTAAACTTTTTTTTTTCACTATATCTTAGGCCATCTAGGGTACATTAACCCTAGATTGTCAGATCGGTCCTACCATATACTGCAATACTTCTGTATTGCAATATATGGCATTTTTTCAGCCATGAGCCTCTGGCTCATTGTAACGAATCTGCAGAAGCCATTAAGCCTCGGGTCAAACGAAGACCCGAGGCTACCATGGCAACCGATGACGTTCGGGGGAGCGGCGATAGAAATAAAGATGGCGGCGCCCACGCGCCGCCGGCGACTTTGCCGGCGGCAATGAAAGTGTTAGTAGCCGCGATCGGTGCAAGCATTAGCGGTGGGGGTTTGCTGCAATATGCAACAACCCCCACCTCTGTATGAAGAGGACTCAGCCCGTGAGCCCTCTACATACATTCCCTATACCTCTGCGCCGTAGAGCTACGGCGCAGAGCGTTAAGGGGTTAAGAAGCGTCAGCACCAGTTTTGTGCACCAAATAAAATGGTTCACACTTTCTGAGCAGTGCAGGGTGGGCAATTTAATTAAAAACCATGTGCTAGTCTTCAATAATTTGGCGCACCTTGCACATCCTTGAGGCAAACTGCAATTAGTGCAGTTTGCACTTCTTTTGATAAATCTGGGCCAAAGATTCTACAACTGGCTGGTAATTGTTTTATTGTTGGTTCTGTTCTGCATTCAGTGGCCCAAATATATATTGCGTCTGTACCAGTTTTTTTTGTCTAAGTTTGCACTAAAGTAGCCCACATTTATCAAAAACAGTGCAAACTGCACTATGTGCAGGTTTCCTGAGGAGTGTGCAGGGTGCGCCAGATTCATGAATTGTGGCGCACGTTCTTGGCACCAAAGAGGCTCCGAAAGAGTGCACCAACCTTTTTTTTGGACACTGTGGGGCACTTACCCGGGCCTATCGCGATCCACTGGCTCGTTCTCTGTCGCGGATTCGGGTCTTTCGGCGATTCACTAAGGCAGTGCGCCCGATGTCCACTTGGTGTCGCTGCTGCGCTGATGTCTGCTGGCGTTCGTCGGAGTTCACTATCCTATCCTGGATGCAGGTAAGCGCGTGTCAAGCGACCCTTTTTTTTAAAATTCTGCGGATTTTCAGAATCCGTCAGGTTTTCTGACGGCCATGCCCCCAATTTCAGTCGCGTGCATGCCAGCGCCAATGCCACAATTCAATCGCGTGCGCCAAAAACCCGGGGCAATTCAGGGAAAAAAATCGCTGCAAATCGGAAAAATATGGGAAACCCGCCAAAAAAAGTGATTCGGGTCCTTAGTAAATGACCCCTGTATGAGAAATGTGGTGCACAATCCGACTGTGCAGCGAAACACATGCAAGCAGCATGCACTAAATAGAATATGCAAATTCTGACAGAAAACTGGCGGAGGGGCTTTAGGAAGTCTGGGCCAGTGTCTTTGGGGATTGCACATGTATTTATTAAGTGTTTGCACAACTTTTGTGTCATGGTTGCTTTTTGTTTGACACTTTAGAAAACTGTAAATCTATAGAGATGTGTTATTGCTTAGTCGTAGTTTGCAACACTTTTATTACTGTACTTTGCCACTTTTGAGTCGCAACAGCATGAAGCAAAGTGCACCAAGAAAAAAAAAGGTACAGCTGTGTGCACATCCTTGAAACAGACCAGATTAACTAAGAGATTGCACCACTATTGTATTATCTGGTGCAAACTGTGCATTATTAAGGCAGTAAGGCTGTTTTTCTATGTTACTTTATTTTACTGTAATTTATTTTATTTTATCCATACTGTGCAAAGGACTATTTTAGTGCAAGCATCCTGCACTTGGGTTGTAGAGAAAATAAGTAAATGGAAAGCACTGCAAGTTACTTTGTGCAACGTAACCTAATATATATATGGTATGGGACGTGGGGGCCTAGTAGTGATGAGGGTGGAGCAATAGGGTCTGCCCCCCTTATGGATAGATTAGGGTGGATTGGGACGCTCCAAAGCTTCTCTATCTCCATTCAAGTTGAGTATGCCAGTAGTGTCTATCAAGCCAGGATTCTACTTAAATGTGCAGCCCAATAATGTTTAAAGGGAAACTGTCATGAGAAATTGTCTAAATAAATTATTACTAGCATGTTGTCAACCAGCTGAACACTTCTCGATCATGTTTCTTTCTTGGTCCAGCTTGGTGGCATCATCAAGAAAATCAACTTTGAAGTCAGGTGTTAACAGGTTGTTTAAAGGTAGAGATTGCAACACTGAAGCCCCCACTCAAGCCCCCACCTCTGAACACCTCCTCCTCAAGCGCTGGACTTCAGCAGATCTGGTCAATGTTGTCCACGGGTGCAGGACCATCAATTACATTGAAGGGGATATTCTGAGCCCGGGAAAGCTTGACTTCAGTGTTAAACTCTCTGCCTCCTTCTAGTTTTGGAGCGTAACGGCATGACGTAGTATGCAAGTCTTGCCGCACATCTCTCCTCGCCTGCTGTCTCCGCGGCAACCAACGCTGAAGGTCTCCTGAGCAATGCAAAGAACGCCGGAGCCTGTGGTGGAGTAGAATGGACTCTTCTATCGGAGGTGACGCGGCAAAGTCAGTTGGATATCGAGAGCGGGGCTGAGGGTCAGCAAACCATTGAGAAATGATCTGATGCGACGGGATCGGGAGTGTGAAGTGAAAGTGATCGGTGGCTCCCGTGCGCGGTGGTGCGGCTCCAGCAGTGTGTTGCGGCACTGCGAGGGATCATTCCCTTCATGCGTTGCTGCTGGCCAGTACAGAAGCCAACATTCCTGGAGCTGCATAAAGGCCTGGAGCAGCATAACCTTCAAGCGACAGCGCTGTATGAAGGACCCGTAGAAGCCCTACACATCGGATGTCGTGTGGAGGAGTCGGGACTGGTGAAATCTGTATGCTACCCCCACTAAAGGGAAATATTGTAAACTAACTATTTATTAATTCACTGGCCAGCTACTTATCATCTGTGAATTAACTAACTTTCACTAACCAACATCTTATCAAATTATTGGTATGGATGATGTTTTTCTATGAGGCCGGCTGAATAACGGTTTGTCAAGGTGATAAGGTGGAGAAACACTTGGAAATCTTCTAAATAACCACTGGCCAGTTACTCACTATCCTTCGCCTAACTTACTATTAAGTAACTACTCATCGGTTTATTGATTTGGATGATGCTATTCCATGAGGGCGATTGAATAATAGTTTGATGGGGGGTTAGGCCCACATTGTATCCCTATTAAAGGGGACATCTCTATACTTCTCTATTGAAATAGCTTTTGAATATATAATATTGGTGGTGCCTTACTACTGTATTCCTAAGATTTTGGACATTTGCTATTATGGTATAGTGTTACAGTATTATAGTGGTAATTGTGGTATAGAGGCTTTTGCCATATTGATACAACAACAGTGAAATTGTTAGGGGTATATTGTAAATATTCTGCTGTACAGTGTTGTGTATTCTTGTTTTCTTTTCTCTTAGAGGGATAAGTGGATTTTAAATTGGTGAAATTGCCCCAAAATATGCGTCTAGAAAGTCCCTGGGTTTGCCCAAACAAAAAGGTACTAGTAAGGGAGTGTCACAGTCTATGGGACTAAGTGGACTCCCTGGACCACCGCGGGAGATAACAACCTTAGCCGCACCCGGGAGCGGAGTCTAAGTGAATTCCTGGTTTTCGTCAGAGGTACGACTGGGCCCAGTGCGACTAGGCGGGTGCGACTAGGCCCGTGGCGGCAGCCAAGGTAGGCACACGTGGACCACGGGAAGGCAGGCAGGACCTCGGAAATGCAGGCAGGACCTCGGGACGGCTGGCAGGACCTCTGAAGGACGGCTGGCAGGACCTCTGAAGGACGGCTGGCAGAACCTCTGAGGGACGGCTGGCAGGACCTCTGAGGGACGGCTGGCAGGACCTCTGAAGACCACTAGGATACTGGACCACCACAGGAATGCAGGACCGCCACAGGAATGCAGGACCGCCACAGGAACATGGGAATCACCACAGGAACACGGGAATCACCACAGGAACACGGAGGTGTATGAAAACGCTCAGGAAGGCTTTCACTCCAGTAGAATGACCTGAAGATCCGGCAGGTGATGATGGGAGCTGCCAGGCTATATAGCTGAGCCAGGAATGCCAGAGCCAATAAGGAGGACGCTGGCCCTTTAAGGCACAGGTACACCCTCAATCCGTACCGAGGATCGTAACCGTGACAGTACCCCCCCCTTAGGGCCCCTCTTCTCTTCTTCTTCAGCCCACTGTTCTTCTTTCTTCGCCTCCTCCAATTCTTCTTGGTGATGAGACACCTTAGGAGGGGAGAAGGCACTGGGAAGACTTGGGAAGCCGCAGGCTGGGTTGGCTCTAGGCACCCCAGAGCGGCCTCAGGAGAGGCCGGTGGATACTCCGGAGCGGCCTCAGGGGGGGGGTGGAGCAGCCGTGGGAAGCTGCGAAGTCTGGGGCGCCACTGGAACAGCAGCAGGAAGCTGCGGAGTCTGGGGTGCCACTGGTACAACCGTGGGAAGCTGCGGAGTCTGGGCGCCACTGGAGCAGCACTGGCAAGCTGTGGAGTCTCTGGAACAGCCGTGGCAAGCTTCGGAGTCTGGGGCACCACTGGGGCAGCCGTGGCAATCTGCGGAGTCTGGGGCACCACTGGGGCAGCCGTGGAAAGCTGCGGAGTCTCTGGAGCAGCACTGGCAAGCTGCGGAGTCTCTGGAGCAGCACTGGCAAGTGTGGAAGGGGCCTAAGTTTCCCCTGTCATGTTGTAGGGTCGTTTCGGGACCGTCAGTTAGATTCCTGATAGTGGGTTTGCCCTTATCAGGGCGGTTTATCTGCTTTAGGCAGGGCTGTCGCAGGGTGAGTTCGCCAGCACTCACCTAGTCTGACAGCTAGCGCCAAGCCTGGTTGTGCGTTTGCTGGACAGATGCTGACAGCCTGTGTTCCTGTTCCCATTTGCCTGGTCCTCCCACTTGCTGACAGCCTGTGTTCCTGTTCCCATTTGCCTGGTCCTCCCACTTTGCGGCGGGCTCTGGTGAAGACCAGGTGCCACATAGATTCCAGTCCCAGGAGACGTCCAATGGATTCACGCATCCTGAATTCAGACACTCCAACTGTAATTGTTAATTTCATTGTGGCACATCTAGTCCTGTAGCCATTAGCGTCCTGACTCTTGTCACCATTAATGTTCATCATACTATATTCTATGTATTTTATTTATTTATCCATTTATTCATATTACTTATTTATGCATTTATTTATTTGCTGTATCATCGATTGTTTGTTTGTTTTACGAAGGATCTATTTTTCTGTCTATTATTTGAGAAAGGGTCATTTGGACCTGAAACGTGTAATCCAGGACTTATACCAATAAAAGTTTTCCCCTTTAAAACTATCCAAAAAATGATCTCCAACATTATTTCATAATTCGGTATTAGCGCCCCATTATAGCTCCACCTTTTTCTTACCATTTAACCTAAACTTGCTTGATTGTGGCAGTGCTATGACACCTGTGGGAAGGCGGTTGCAGGCTGGCCGTTTAAGCGGCAGAAGAGTTCTGGAGACGGGTGGACCTGTACTGCCGATGGAGACCAGTGGTCCAGTGGTGGCTGTGCACCCAATGCCCATGGCTTCAGTAGCAGCCACAAGGTCAAGTGAGGACCCCACCCATGTGACACTTTTCTTTGTTCAGTGTCCTACAAGTCCTTTGCAGAGCCGGATCATCATTGGCGCTATTGGAGCGCTAGCGCCGGGCCGAAAATGCGGGAGCCTGAGGTGAGTACGAGTTTTTTTTTTTAATCAAATAGCAGTAAAAACATGGTGGGGGCAGAACATTATATAATTCATTGTGGGGGAGGAGGCAGCATATCATTTAATCCATTGTGGGGGGGCAGCATATCATTTAATTCTTTGGGGGGGGGGAGCATATCATTTAATTCCTTGTGGGGTGTGAGGGAGCATATCAAATAATTCATTGTGGGGGGTGCGGGAAGCATATCAAATGATTCATTGTGGGGGGGCAGCATATCAAAGAATTCATTTTGGGGGGGCAGCATATCAAAGAATTCATTGTGGGGGGACATATCAAATAATTTATTATTAGTATTCCAATATTCATTCTAGTATATTAAATTCTGAACGCTCTACGCTGTACTATTACGGCATGGAGTTGTTAAGCATTTATCAAGAGGGATCACAGAGCGAGGTCTCGTCATACAGACAAGGGTTTTGCTGCATATTGCTGCAAACACCCACTGCTAACACCCACAAATGGTACAAATATGCGGGTGTTAACCCCTTGATCATAGCTGGCAATGCCGCCAGTGGTAGTCAAAAGATGAGTGTACGCACCCTTCTTTGTTTCGATCATTGCTCCCCATGACGTCATTGGGGAGCAACAATCCATTGCGGTGACAGCCTGGGGTCTTTACAAGGCCCGAAGCTGTTACATTCCTGCTAATTTATTACAATGTACAATTTGCATATTATAATACATTATATGGAAAATCCCCATATACTGCCATACTGTAGTATGGCAGTATATGATAGGATCAATCAGACAACCTAGGGTTAAAGTGGGTCTGAAAAGTGGAAAAAAATATATGAAAAAGGGAAAAAAAATAAAAATAAAGCCTAAAAGTTCAAATCACCTAGAACTGATATAAAAGTAAACAAGTAAAATCATAAATGTATTAGCTATCACCTCATTCCAAAATGTTTGATCTATCAAAATATAATATAATAACGGTTATTCACCCCGCGAATCCGGATTTATTTGGTGGCGTGCTTCCCGGCCGCTGCTCTATATAGTCGCCGATGTTCACTGCTCCTGCTGGGCCCTGCGGGCCCCGACACATTCGCCTCGGTAGACAGGCAGGGGCCTCGCATCCATGCCGACAGATAGCTCTGCCCGTCACTGTAAGTGCGGCTCGATGTCCGGAAACGGCCCCGCTCGATTACTATTAACGGAGCGATGTGCGCAGGGTTGTCTCCGGACATCCGCATCCATAAACTAGGATGCGCGCGGACGCATCGTGGTGACGCATGCCAGGGGCCACGCAACCCTTCTGCCTGGCTGCGCGTGTCTGAAGAGCGAAGATGCGTTAGGCCTGAGGTGATATCGAGATTTTTTTTTTTTTTAAATCAACTAGCAGCAAAACATGGTGGGGGCGAAACTTATATAATCATTGTGGGGGAACGGGGGCAGCATTTTTATCATGTGGCCATATCATTTAAATCGCATCGTGGGGGGGGCAGCATATCATTTAATGCTCTTGTGGGGGCGAGGGGCAGCATATCATTAATCCATTGTGGGGGGGGGGGCAGTGCAACGGCAATCAACATTTATCCATTGGGGGGGGGGGCAGTCATATCATTTAATATCCTATTGTGGGGGGGGGGGTTCATGTCATTTATAATTACAGTCCCCATATTTTGTGGGGGGTTTATAGTATCTCATTTCCTCTCTTCTCTGGGGGAAAGGAGTGCATCACTTTTTTTTTTAACTCCTTTGTGGGCTCATTATATTCCTTGTGGGTGGGTGGGGAGCATATCATTTATTCCTGTGTGGGGGGGGGGGGATGCAATATCATTTAATTCTTGTGTGGGGAGCATGAAAACTAGATTGCTTGCGGGGGGGGGTCGCAGCATATGCAAAATAATTTTTATTAGTATTCTAATATCTCATTCTAGTATATGATAATTTCTGAAGCACTACACGCTGTGACTAACGGGCATGGAGTTGTTAAGCATTTATCAACAGGTAGTTGATCGAAAGAGCGAGTCTCGTCATAGCAGACAAGTTTGCTGCACAATTGCTCTGGCAAACACGTCGCATCTGCTGGGCAATACCCACAGAAATGGTACAAATAGTTGGGTGTTAACCTACTCATGGATCATAGCTGGCAATGCCGCCAGTGGTAGTCAAAAGATGAAGGTTGAGCATAGTCCGCCCGATTCTTTGTTCGATCATGCTACTCCATGACGTTCATTGGGGAGCAACATCCATTGCGGTGACAGCATGGGGGGTCGGTTTACAAAAGGCCGCGCATAGCTGTTAATTCTTGGCTAATTTATTGCAAATGTAGCAATTTGGCAATTATGTAATAGATTATATGGAAAACCCCTGAAATATCGCCTGCAATAAGTTGAAAAAAATATTATAGAAAGGGGAAAAAAAATGGCAAAATAAAGCCTTAAAAAGTTCAAATCACTAGAATGAATATAAAATAACATAGTAAAATGCATAAAGCGATAGGCTATCATATAGATGAGCTAGCACTAAAAATGCTCGGGTGGCGTTATTCGAGAAACTTCTTCTCGATGCTTTGAGTGCTCGTCTCCTATTAATGAGCCCCATTAAAGTCAATGGAGTACTCGAGCATTTTTCATTGGGGACACTAAGCTCTGCACAGGGAAGACTTGGCTTTGGGGGTCCTAACACCTGGTGAAACCTTCAGAAAGGATTAAAACCCACGTGAAATGGACCGGAAACGAACAGCTGCGTTAAAATCGTATACATCCTTATACCGACAAATTAGGCAACAGCAATGGCATGACACAGGACCCGATGAGGCTATAAGATCTAAAACATGGCTTATTATTGACCCTGACAAAGCTATAGGGGACCGATGGCGACTATACCTAAATGGATATAGGCTTTAAACCAATGGGTGGCAGGAGGAACCAAGGAGGTGAGCAAGAAGCCGCTGAAATGATTTCTCAATGTCACAAAAGGTGTAACGGTCATATTTTAAGTCGATAACACTGCATGGTGGCGTACATAGTGACCAAGTTCCAAACGTATCTGGTATGAGAACACACCACGCAAAAACTGAGGCCTGACAAGTCTGTTTGATAGTGGGGGAGTCGACATGTGGAGGCAGCCATGGAGAAGACTTCCATGATTAAGAGCGACATGTATGGGCATTCCATATTGGCACATGCGTATGATTGCAACTCAGGTCCTCCAGATGGGCGGCGATCAGAGGGCCGATTCCAATGTAGTCGGTGAATACACCTGAAAATTCAGGCCCTGGACACAGCTTGCGTTGATAAGGGGACAATGTATGGAGCAGTTGAACTAGTAGTGAGTTAGTTGATTGTGCTGACATGAGCTGGTCGCTCCGCTGCCAGGCGGAGGCTTTCGCCATCCAAAAGCCCCTGTCTCTAGGGGCTACGACGCCCCAAAGCAGACACTTTAAGGAACCTTTGTATAAGGATCAAGTGAGTAGCGTTCTTATAAGTTTAAGATATGGCGGTGGTGAGGAATGTAATCAGATGCGCCGCAAGAAAGCGCTGAAGATAATATTGTAATATGCAAAAAGTGCGCAGTATAGTTTTGTGGATACACAGAGGCAGGTGGCCGACAAAGTTATGGCAAGTTTGATGTGGAAAGCTCATGAAAAGCAATAACCCAAATTCTAATCTGCCCGACCAGCATGCTCGTTGATAGTGGGACGGGATGTATGGTAGGCATGTTGAAGTGACTAGTAGAGCAGATTTAAAGGTGCTGCAGTTAAAACTCCGTTAGTTGATCTTGACATGGAGATGGCTTGCGCGCTCAAAGCGCTCGCATGTCGACGTCTTTTGCCATCCAAGGCCCTAGCTCTCTAGGGTTACTCACCAAACAGCCTTCCTAAGTGAACCTTTTGTATAAGATGCAAGTGTAGTAGCGTTCTTATAAAGTCTTAGGGATAGGCGTGGGAGGGGATGTAAAACGATGCGGCAATAACGCGGCTGAAATAATATTGGTTATGATGATAAAAGTTTGCCAGATATATTTAGTGGATTACGCAGCAGGGTGGTCGACCAAAGTTAACAAGTTGCATGTGGGAGCATGAAAAACTAAACTACCCCAAAAATCATGCCCTAACACGTTCGTTGATAGAGGAAGACATGTAATGGGGGGATCTATATGACGACTTTTGGAGGAGGCATGGCGAGGACGGATGGAGGTAGCATGGAGACAACGGTTGGAAGCCAGCTAAAAAGATACGACAAGCGTGAGGTGGCTATGGAGACATTTAGTTGTGGATAGTGCCTGTATGTGGCAGTACCGAAAACAGTTTTCAAAAACCAGAGGATGCAGGTATGGTGGTCCTCCAGAATAATTAAATAAGTACATAGAGTAGCTATATGCTAGAGCCAGTTGGCTCCTGGATAAAAATAGCTCAGTTTCCTATGCTTTAGTGTACAAAGAGGAGGAAAGGAGGACAAGAGGAGGAGGAGTACATACAATATTCAGGTTGAGCTTCTTTCACGGCTGGTGGAGTAATGAAAATCGAGAAGAGAAATCAGGCTTATGTTCATCTGAAGGCGTCAGGCCTGCAGCCGTCAGTTTGACAGTGCCGTGTACGCTTATCGGTGATGACTGCCACCAGCTGCACTGAAGAGCCCCGCTCGACAAACACGACTAGCGGGCATGGAGCTAGGCACAGAAATCCTCCAAGAGCGGTACAGTCGGCCTAGTTCAGTCGCGCAACATGTCCTAGCTTGAATACCGTCAGTAGTTGTAGGGAGTCTGTGTGGATCATTAGGACGATGATTATGGTCAGCTACGAGGCTCTCACTCAGCATTTCTGTACCGATCAGCCCTACTCTGCCGAGACTGGGACAGGTGACTAGTGTCTCGGTGGGTGACATAAACTGGCAAAGGCCTTGTAAAGCTACCTCTCCCCTGCCATGACTGGAAAAGCTGCCTGCATCATGCCTACCTTCCCCATCGCTACTTGTCCTCGCCAGAACTACAGCGACTCGGCCGCTTAGCCCGCGTCAGAGGGGAAGATCGGTTTCAGCATTGGCACAAGTGGCGCCTTGCTGGTTATTCATGACATTCTCAAACCCCTTTCCTCTACCAGGGATGAGAGTGGAAGAAGTTGAATTCTTGCTTGTATCGTGGGTCCAGGCAGGTTGAATATCCAGTCATCGCGTGCTGGAATAAATCTTTGAACGCGAGGGTCAACGGGATTAGACAGGCCTAGTCATGAAATCTCAGTTTGCCACTAATTCGCAGGTACCATGTGTGCATAGTGAACCCTCACGCGTTCCTCCCCCTCAGCTGGCCGATACTTGCCGCATTTCCTCCTACTCCAAGCTTACTCCAATCTCCTCTTCCGCCATACACGCTGAACATGAAGGACTGAAACAATGTCCCCATCTTCTGTCTCGCCAACGGCATCATCCCTGGCTCTTCTTCTCCCATCATCCGCACCTCCCCAGATAGGCGTGAGAAACAGCCTAAGGGGTGCTTTGGCTATCCACAAGGGAATCTCTTCCTCCTTCTCTTGTGACGAGGGCGCAAAGATTCACGACTTTATGCGGACCAGACAGAGTTTTTTCAAAGCAGGCCAATCAGGGTCGGGATGATATGGTGAGGGTGGCTGTTGATAGGCGGGCATCGCCACTGAACTGCCATCCATGTGTTGTGGTTTGACTCCTGCAAAGTTACTCAGAGCACTCATTACTAGTATATTGCTAGACAATGGTCACGTCACACTCCCTCTTTATTTAGGCAGCCTATGAGGATAGCGACTTCAACCTGACTACTCATTTCTGGTGGAATGATGACGATCTGACAGTCTACATCTCTCTGCCGCTGCTGGCGAAAACTCTGATGCAGAGCCGGATCATCATTGGCGCTATTGGAGCGCTAGCGCCGGGCCCCCGAATCCGGATTTATTGGTTGGGGGCTCCCGGCCTGGCTCTCTAATAGCGCCGATGTTCATGCTCCTGCTGGGGCCCCTGCGGGCCCCAACACTTGCCTCGGTAGACAGGCAGGGGCCTCCGTCCATCCGGACAGGAAGCTCCTGCCCGTCACTGTATAGTGCTCGATGTGGCCGGAAACGGCCGCTCGATTACTATTACTGGAGCGATGTGCGCCGGGGTTGTCTTCCGGACACATCGCTCCATAAACTAGGATGCGCGGCCGCGCGGTGACGTCATCACGCGGCCGCGCACCCTTTCCTGCCTGGCCGCGGGCTGAAGAGAGAAGATGCGGGAGCCTGAGGTGAGTACCAGTTTTTTTTTTTTAAATCAAATAGCAGTAAAAACATGGTGGGGGCAGAACATTGGGAGCAACAATCCATTGCGGTGACAGCCTGGGGTCTTTACAAGGCCCGAAGCTGTTACATTCCTGCTAATTTATTACAATGTACAATTTGCATATTGTAATAGATTATATGGAAAATCCCCATATACTGCCTGAAAAGTTGAAAAAAATATATAGAAAAGGGGAAAATAGGGTTAAAGTGCCCTAGTGGGTCTGAAAAGTTGAAAAAAATATATAGAAAAGGGGAAAAAAATCAAAATAAAGCCTAAAAGTTCAAATCACCTAGAACTGATATAAAAGTAAACAAGTAAAATCATAAACGTATTAGCTATCACTATAGATGAGCTAGCACTAAAATGCTCGGGTGCTCGTTATTCGAGACAAACTTTTCCCGATGCTTGAGTGCTCGTCTCTAATAATGAGCCCCATTAAAGTCAATGGGAGACTCGAGCATTTTTCAAGGGGACCAAGGCTCTGCACAGGGAAGCTTGGCCTAACACCTGGGAACCTCAGAAAAGGATGGAAACACCACGGAAATGGACAGGAAACAGCTGCTTAATCGTACCATTATACCAAAATTATGGGCAACAGCATGGCCATGACACAGTGACCGAATGAGGCTATATAGCATCTAAAACATGCAATTATTGACCCTGACACTATAGGGGACAGCATGGCGACATACCCTAAATGGACTCAGGCTTTAAACCAATGGGTGGCAGAGAGGAACCAAAGGAGGTGAGCAAGAAGCGCTGAAATGATTTCCAATGTCAACAAAAGGTTGACGGTATATTTAGTCGATAACACAGCATGGTGGCGACATAGTGACCAAGTTCCATAACGTATCTGGTGAAACACCCGAAAAATGAGCCTGACACAGCTCGTTTGATGTGTGAGGGCACAGTGTGGTCAGCTGTAGGGATATATATGATATATGTGGGTGCACAGTGTGGTCAGTTGTGGTGTGAGAGGTATATATGATATATGTGGGGGCACACAGTGGTCAGTTGTGGTGTGAGAGGTATATATGATATATGTGGGGGTACTGTGTGGTCAGCTGTAGGGATATATATGATATATGTGGGGGCACAGTGTGGTCAGTTGTGGTATGAGGGGTATATATGACAAATGTGGGGTCACAGTGTGGTCAGTTGTGGTGTGAGGGTCAGATGTGAAGAGTATATAGGATGATGTCAACCATGTTTGTTTTATAAACCTGCATAGATGAGTCATGGATGGAAGAAGTCTCCAGGAAGACCAGAAAGAAGGGAAGAGACAACATCAGGGACGTCACCTGTAAGTGATTGGATGACACTGAAGCCTCTGTGCAAGACCTTTATATACTGCTATATGGTCACTATATGCTGGTACATACTGGTCTGTGTGTAGGTTATCATATAGTATTGCAGTATTATCCAGTCATTATGTAGTGGTGATAATCATGATTTAGTGTTATTATTTGGGCTTGTACAGAGGTGTCATTAGTGATATTGCCCTCTGCTCGTGGTGTTTGTATAATAACAATATGGCGGTAAAGATCATCAGTTAATGGAGTTTATGTTTGGTAAATTGTTGGTAATACTGGTCTGTGTATAGAGTCTTGTGCTCATTATCAGGATGTTGGTATTATCTTTATGTTGTGGTGATGCAGTGTGCTGCATTTTGGAGGGATCATTTATAAATAGTTGCGTTATTGTTTGGAATATTGGTCTTATGGTAGTTTTAATTGGTAATAGCATTGTGGTATCATTTTAAAATAGTATGACTGGAGTATTTTTTGGTTTCTACTATCTCTAGAGCTTTTAAACAGTATAACTATGTGGTACCTTTTTACTTATATCGTTGTGGGAAGGGGCCCCGCATTGGCTGCAGAGCTGGGGGGGCCCCATCCAAAAGGAGGTGCTCCATACCACTGGGACCCTTAATCTGGCCCTGGTCCTTTGATGCATTGAGGTGTGTCTATAGTTATAAAAGGGTATTTTGATAGCAAAAACAGATGTGGAGGTGGTGTTTCATTTGTTGCCGGTTCATACTAATAGTTTTCAGTTTTTGGGTTGCAAGTGGGAGGATGAGTATTTTGTCCATGCGCCTGACAGGCCGACAATTGGGTTTCCCGATTTGGAAGCGCAGGTCAGTTGGATGGAGGTTGATGTGGTCAAAGCTTTTCCCTGAAGTGCAGTATTATACAGGTTTTATAATGGTTCATCGCCATTTTTCCTGAGCATGATGCAGCCTGGCCGGTATACATGAATTTCTCTGCACTATATACTTATATATTTGTGTTTACTAGGCGTTTGCCTACCAGGATCCATACTGTATATAGCCAGTGATATATATATATGATATATGTGGGGGCACACAGTGGTCAGTTGTGGTGTGAGAGGTATATATGATATATGTGGGGGTACTGTGTGGTCAGCTGTAGGGATATATATGATATATGTGGGGGCACAGTGTGGTCAGTTGTGGTATGAGGGGTATATAGGATAAATGTGGGGGCACAGTGTGGTCAGTTGTGGTATGAGGGGTATATATGACAAATGTGTGGTCAGTTGTGGTGTGAGGGTCAGATGTGAAGAGTATATAGGATGATGTCAACCATGTTTGTTTTATAAACCTGCATAGATGAGTCATGGATGGAAGAAGTCTCCAGGAAGATCAGAAAGAAGGGAAGAGACAACATCAGGGACGTCACCTGTAAGTGATTGGATGACACTGCAGCCTCTGTGCAAGACCTTTATATACTGCTATATGGTCACTATATGCTGGTACATACTGGTCTGTGTGTAGGTTATCATATAGTATTGCAGTATTATCCAGTCATTATGTAGTGGTGATAATCATGATTTAGTGTTATTATTTGGGCTTGTACAGATGTGTCATTAGTGATATTGCCCTCTGCTCGTGGTGTTTGTATAATAACAATATGGCGGTAAAGATCATCAGTTAATGGAGTTTATGTTTGGTAAATTGTTGGTAATACTGGTCTGTGTATAGAGTCTTGTGCTCATTATCAGGATGTTGGTATTATCTTTATGTTGTGGTGATGCAGTGTGCTGCATTTTGGAGGGATCATTTATAAATAGTTGCGCTATTGTTTGGAATATTGGTCTTATGGTAGTTTTAATTGGTAATAGTATTGTGGTATCATTTTAAAATAGTATGACTGGAGTATTTTTTGGTTTCTACTATCTCTAGAGCTTTTAAACAGTATAACTATGTGGTACCTTTTTACTTATATCGTTGTGGGAGGGGGCCCCGCATTGGCTGCAGAGCTGGGGGGGCCCCATCCAAAAGGAGGTGCTCCATACCACTGGGACCCTTAATCTGGCCCTGGTCCTTTGATGCATTGAGGTGTGTCTATAGTTATAAAAGGGTATTTTGATAGCAAAAACAGATGTGGAGGTGGTGTTTCATTTGTTGCCGGTTCATACTAATAGTTTTCAGTTTTTGGGTTGCAAGTGGGAGGATGAGTATTTTGTCCATGCGCCTGACAGGCCGACAATTGGGTTTCCCTATTTGGAAGCGCAGGTCAGTTGGATGGAGGTTGATGTGGTCAAAGCTTTTCCCTGAAGTGCAGTATTATACAGGTTTTATAATGGTTCATCGCCATTTTTCCTGAGCATGATGCAGCCTGGTCGGTATACATGAATTTCTCTGCACTATATACTTATATATTTGTGTTTACTAGGCGTTTGCCTACCAGGATCCATACTGTATATAGCCAGTGATATATTAGGGGCAATAGTGTTCACACGAAACTATATATTTTGGAGGTTCATTAGCACTATATTGTGTGACCGGTATAACGTTTCTTCAACTTGTCTATTCTAATTGTTTTGATTGTAATATTATATCTATTGTCCCTCTGGCTATGTATTTACTTGTATTTTGATACTATTACTACAGGAATGGCCATGCACTTTTTTTAGTCCACCAGGGATTATTTTAATGGACTGGTTTTAATCTTGGTGATCATACGTCTGTAAATCTTGTGTATTAATTATTAATAAAACATATATTTTGTCAACAATTGTTGTCTACTGAATTAGATGGTTTTTATAAGGTCTGGATATAGGTATAATATATTTGTTTTGTAGCAGGTCTTGTGTTTCTTTAATTTTCCTGGATAGTTGGTATTCATTATACAGGTTTGGACCTTCCATGCAGGGGGAAATTACCTGGGTGTTCTAACATCTTGGTGGCTGATGCTGGACATTAAGTTAGTATTTAATTTGCTTCAATCCCAGGTTTATTGGCCCAGATTTAAGAGGGTGCAGAAAGAGCCGTGTAGATGTGGCACGACAACTGTGCATAAGATGTCCATCACAGTGTCAAGGTGGTATTAGGAGGGGTTCTCTAGGGCAAATGAGTGTTAAGAAGGGACAATCTGCCATGGTGGGGATGTCCAGTCACCTATTTTTTCTGATAAAAATGTATTCATATGGGCTTAAATTGTTTTGGAATAATAAATACAGGCCGTTGTGGCCTTTCGCCCAAACTGTTGTGCGTGGTCTTCATGGGCAGAAGGGGATCAATTCATGGATTGAAAACTGGCTGAAGGATCGTATCCAGAGAGTTGTGGTCAATGATTCCTACTCAGAATGTCACTAATTATGAGTGGTGTACCCCAGGGATCTGTGCTTGGACCACTACTATTTAACATATTTATTAATGATATAGAGGTAGGAATTAACAGCCATATGTCTATTTTTGCAGATGACACCAAGCTGTGTAGTGTAATATAGTCTATGGAGGATGTTCATAGGCTGCAGGGTGACTTGGACAAACTGAGTGTTTGGTCAAATATAAGGTTATGCACCTGGGGGCTAATAATCCACGGGCAACATATGTCCTTGAGGGAGTAAATCTGGGAGAGTCCCTTGTTGAGAAGAACCTGGGGGTACTAGTAGATCATAGATTGAATAACAGCATACAATGTCAATCAGCTGCCTCTAAAGCCAGAAAGATCTTATCATGTATCAAAAAAGGTATGGACTCTCGTGATAGTTATCCCTAGAATGCATACCTGGGGCCTCGCAGGCCCGCTCTGTTGGTTTTTTTTCTTTTTACTGAAAGATTACTTTAGTTAGAATTCTGAAACTCTAGGTATTCCTCTGTTTTATAGATGTTAGTCATGTCCAGTTGTTCATATATTTTTATGTTACAGGCATTTCGGTATAATAACTCTTTTTTTGTGATTACCCCATATTTACATACCTGGGGCCTTTTAGGCCCATACTAGGTTTACATGTGTTCCTAAGTTTTTTTGTCTTTTCTGTTGCTGGGGAAAACTGTGACTTAGGCTGCATTCACACTGCCGTTGCCCGCCGTACTGTAGCGGGCAACGGCAGTGCGGGGAGAGGAGGAGGAGGTGAGCGCAGCTCACCCCCGCCCCTCTCCATAGGGATACATGGCACATGGCACCGTATAACGGGAAAAGATAGGACATGTCCTATCTTTTTCCTGGGTACGTTGCCGCACGTATGCTGCACTATACCGCTCCCGTAGGGCGCCGGGCGCCCATTGCCGTCTGTGGGGGACGTATATCGGCCGTATATATGTCCCCCATACGGTCGTGTGAATGTAGCCTTAGTCTTTATGACTCTGCTGTTGCTGCGCAGAGTGTGGATTGTGCCTGACTACATGGTCATGTGATCATGGGAAGGAGGCTACCTCATGATCTCATGTGTCTCTAACATCATCATAGTTCCTGAACAGGAAGGAGGAAGGAGTCAGCTTTCTTGTTTCTTTAAAAAGAAACTCTGAGCTCCAAAAATCCAAAGATTTCCACTCCACCTAAAACAAATTGGTGACCTGCTGAAGGTGAGAGGAGGGGGCTGCACAGACACTAACAAAGAGTCTACAACCCTTATTGTAATCATTTTCATTATAGTTTACTGACTTCTAAGGTTACATGGCAATCTACATCTAGGGGTTGAGACCAAGAAATCAAAGCAATCATCATTTTGATAGACAGTCCTGGATGAAAATACTACAATTTCATCTTCAGATGGTGAATTACAGATAACATGTGAAAGATTTGCGGTGATTAGTAATCGAAAGGAGGAAAAGGAACTGAAAAGGGATATTCCTGCAGCATTGTTACTGCAACTTTATAAAACAACTTTTAGACAGAAAAATATTATAAAGAGTTATATCAATTGAATATTGGGCGTTTTAGCCCGTCAGTTACTTGTTTTTTTTTTGCACAAAATGTTTTGAATTATTCACATCTTAGGATGCATTCTCACTAGTGCTGGTGTCTGCCAGGAGGTGATCCGTAATGGATATGATTCTTGGTAACTCCAGTTAAGGCTGCCGGAATGCTCGGATTTTACCAGCCTAGCTGGGGACACCAGAGGTTAGATCCATCACAGATCCCTCCTGCAGACACCAGCGCTAGTAGGAATGCATCCTTACTTTGATTTTTCAAATAAACTTTAAAAAGTATTTTTATTTTGAGTTATTCCATGTTTATTTGCACAAGGGCTAAAAGGCACAGGTATGTAAAGTGTGATTTTATTTTTATGGTCGTGCATTCTAGGGTTAGTAATATACCACTGTACAAGGCATTGGTTCAGTCTCGCCTGAAATATGCTGTCCTCTGGCACCAGTCATATAAAAAGATGCTCTGGAGCTGGAAGGGTTCAATGAAGAGCAACACAAATGATTAAAGGGTGGATGGAGGGTCTTAGTTAGGAGGAAAGATAAAACAACAGATTATTAGTCTGGAAAGAGACGACATATGGGGCACATGTTAATTTTTATAAATAATGAATGGTCCATTCAAAAATATGGTGGTAAGTTGATTCAGATAACAAATCAAAAAGACGAAGGGGCATCTGTCTGTCTCGAAATCAAGGTTAATCACAAGAGCGACAGGGCTTTTTTACTATTGAGAAACTGCAAATGTGGAATAGCCTGCCTCAGGCGCTGTCACAGCAGGGACAGCAGGAAGATTCAAGAAGGGTCTAGATGCCTTTTACACCTAACATTGATGGTATTATGTTATGTAGATTTTTTCCTGTGCAATACTATTACCACTATACAGTTTGTTTATTTATTTTGTTTTATTTTTTCTTCTTTTGTGGTGTTTCTTCAGTCTGTTCGTGAGTATTAGACACCCCATTTGACAGTTTTACCAATCGCCAGGAAGAGGAGCCCGGCCAGTGTTGTATCAACACCCCAGAGAGTCTTTTGATCAGAGGAGCATGGTCTTCTGAGTGGTTAGAATTGAACCGACTTAGGCCAGGAGGAGGAAGTGCGGGGGGGATGATCCCTGACTACATGGTCATGTGATCATGGGAAGGAGGCTACCTCATGATCTCATGTGTCTCTAACATCATCATAGTTCCTGAACAGGAAGGAGGAAGGAGTCAGCTTTCTTGTTTCTTTAAAAAGAAACTCTGAGCTCCAAAAATCCAAAGATTTCCACTCCACCTAAAACAAATTGGTGACCTGCTGAAGGTGAGAGGAGGGGGCTGCACAGACACTAACAAAGAGTCTACCACCCTTATTGTAATCATTTTTTTTCATTAAGTTTATGACTTTAAGGTTACATGGCAAGTTACATCCAGGGGGTTGACGACCAAGAAATCAAAGCAATCATTTTTGAAGACAGTCCTGTGAAAAATACTACAATTTCATCTTCCAGATGTTGAATTACAGATAACATGTGAAAGATTTGCGGTGATTAGTAATTCGAAAAAGGAACAAGCTTGAAAAGGGATATTCCTGCAGCATGTTTACTGCAACTTTATAAAAAAAACTTTTAGACAGAAAAATATTATAAAGAGTTAGATATCAATTGAATATATGGGCGTTTTAGCCCGTTCAGTTACTTTGTTTTTTTTTTGCACAAAATGTTTTGAATTATTCAACTCTTAGGATGCATTCTCACTAGTGCTGGTGTCTGCCAGGAGGTGATCCGTAATGGATATGATCTCTTGGTAACTCCAGTTAAGGCTGCCGGAATGCTCGGATTCTACCAGCCTTAGCTGGGGACACCAGGAGGTCAGATCCATCACAGATCCCCTCCTGGCAGACACCAGCGCTAGTAGGAATGCATCCTTACTTTGCATTTTTCAAATAAACTTTAAAAAGTATTTTTATTTGAGTTATTCCATGTTATTTGCACACGGGCCTAAAAGGCCACAGGTATGTAAAAGTGTAGATTTTTATGGTCGTGCATTCTAGGGTTAAGTAATATTACCACTGTACAAGGCATTGGTTCAGTCTCGCCTGAAATATGCTGTCCATTTCTGGGCACCAGTCCATAAAAAGGATGCTCTGGAGCTGGAGAGGGTTCAATGAAGAGCAACACAAATGATAAAGGGGTATGGAGGGTCTTAGTTATGAGGAAAGATTAAAACAACTAGATTTATTTAGTCTGGAAAAGAGACGACTATGGGGGCACATGATTAATTTATATAAATATATGAATGGTCCATTCAAAAATATGGTGGTAAGTTGATTCAGATTAAATCAAATCAAAAGACGAAGGGGCACTGTCTCTGTCTGAAATCAAGGTTTAATCACAAGAGGCGACGCAGCTTTTTTACTATGAGAACTGCAAATCTGTGGAATAGCCTGCCTCAGGCGCTGGTCACAGCAGGGACAGCAGAGAGCTTCAAGAAGGGTCTAGATGCCTTTTTACACCTAACATTGATGGTTATGTTATGTAGAATTTTTTCCTGTGATAATACTATTACCACTCTACAGTTTGTTTATTTTATTTTTTTTTATTTTTCCTTCTTTTGTGGTGTTTCATTCTGTCCTGTTCTGAGTCATTATACCCCATTTGACCAGTTTTACAATCTGCCAGGAAGAGGAGCCCGGCAGTGTGTGTATAACACCCCTGAGAGTCTGTTTGATCAGAGGAGCATGGTCTTCCTGTGTCCTTAGTGTCGGGCGCTAGCGTTCATGGGCTTGCCATCCTTTGTCGGCACAGGAGTAAGCTGCCAGGGGCATATATAGCGAAGGCGACCGACGCATTAGTTTTTCCCTCCAAATTTAGGCAAAGGGAATATATCATAGCTGGCCATAACTGGGGCATAATTTATAATTATGGGTCCCTAGTTACACAGGACAGTTATGGGGTCTAGACACACTCCTGGAGCGAAAATCAGAATGTTAGCTCCAGAGCAAGGCAGCCAATAGCAGAACACCCCTGATCTTAGGCTAAGACAACCCGAGTTTGGTATGTGGTTGATGGGAATAACGTACCCGTTTGGTTGGAAGCCATGGCAGTCTTCCAATAAAAAGTTATGAGGTTTGGTTAAAAACCCAGACCCAAAAAGTACCTCACAGATGGGAGGGGTATAGAAAAAACTCCCCCTCATAGTGACATCACAGGCAGGGGTGGGGGTCAAAATGCCCCTGGGTTTAAATTGGTGAAACAGCCACATGGGGTTGTTCAGTCTGGGGACTCTATATCACTAGAAGACTGGATCGATGTCTATGCCCTTTCCTCGGGCCAAAGAATTTCTTCCTATTTCACTAGTAAGAGTTTTTTTTTTTTCTTCCCTAACTGTTTGTAAGTATTGTATGTGTATTGTTTTTAATCTTTTTCATTTTATCTGACAATTTTATTCTTTGAGTGTACTGCATTTTTTATGGAAATTAAATTGTTCTTTTAATAATCCTCTGCTTGAAGCCTTAAAGAATCTGAGTCTCTGAAGGGAATTATGTTACCAGAGGTCATTATTAGCATAGTCCATCTAGTAAGCGATTGCATGTTCTGTGTCAATTTATCCTGTTAAAATAGTATAAGTAGTGAGTGCATGTGCTGAGTTATCATCAGGGTGCATTGTCTGTGTGGTTGAGGTGCCTACGGCCTTCTTTGCGTAAGTAACTCGTGGGTGGTGGCAGTGATTGGCTGGGGCTGAGATTCTGTGGAGTAAATTTAGCATAAGGACGCCATTTTGAGTAAGTGGGCGGAGCTTAAGGGCTAAATTCTGGGACTCCATAGAGTAGGTATCCCCGTGTGTGAACATTTTTATTACACCATTAAGGCTTTAAGTGTTTGGTTTAAGCAATTAACCCTTTCACTTAAGGGCTGGAGTATTCCTAATACTACAGTCCACAAGCAAGAGACTCGGTGCACTCAAAACTCGTCAGTCAATACATACATGCAAAACAGAAAAGAGGAGGCTCTTTTCTTTTCCAATTTTGCTTGCTTAGTGAGACCACTGCTATGATGGCAGAGGTGTACAGAAACAGATCCAAGGCTGATCTGCTGGCTCTCTGTGCGGAGAGAGTGCTATTAACAACGGGCCAGAACAAGGCAGAGATAATTCAAATGCTGGTGGCATTTGATGTGCAGTCCCATCCTTCTGTGGAACCGGACCAGGGAACTCCTGCCTAAGAGGAACCCACAGGAGATGTCTCTCAGCAACCGTATGGACACTTCTCTTTCTCTACTTCTCCAGCAGATCGGTGACTGTGATCCTAGCCTTAGGATACAGCTGTATATGCAAGAACGGGAGAGACAGGCAGCCCGAAAAGCTGCCCAAACAGAGCGAGAGGCAGCCCGAGAAGCTGCCAAAGTGAAGTGTGAGTTTGCTGAACGCCAAACAGCGCTGGAAGCTGCCCGAGCAGAGAGGGCGGCTGCAGAACGCCAAGCAGAGCGAGAGCATGAGCTGCAGATGGCCCAGATACAGCTCCAACAACAACAAAGAGCTTCACCATCATCACAGAGTGAGTCCATGGACAGTGTTTCTTTTAGGCCCCGCCTGGATTGTTTTCCTGTCCTGGAGAATGATGGGATTTGAGAGGGTCTGCAGGCAATTTCAACTGCCGTCTGCTCAATGAGCCCGTTACCTTACCCGTGGACTTAAAGGCAAAGCACTGGAGGCGTTTGTAGCCTTACCTGCCTCCGTGGAGCACAATTATGAGGCTATCAAAAGGGCTCTGATAAAGCGTTTTATTCTCACTCCAGAGGTGTACAGAGAGTGTTTCCGTACTGTCAGGCGGACAGATATGGATAGTTATGCAGAGTTTGCCAGGAAATTGAGAAACCTGGTGAAACAATGGTCCAGAGAATGAAGTGTGACTACTCTAGAGGAGATGGATGACCTGATCACCATGGACCAATTTATTCACACCTGTACTGCGGAGGTGCGACAGACGAGAACGGGAGCCAAAATCCTTGAAAAGGCTGCCCAGCTGGCAGATGTGTTTTTTGCCAGCAGAGTGCCCGAGGCACGGAAACCTGCAGCTGCAGGATGGAAGGGATGTAACTCTTAACTCTTCTACAGTTTCCCACAAAGCTTCTTGAGCATCTCCTTCTTCATCATTTAAGCCTGCTGGAGACCAACGCAGGTGTTTTATTTGCAACAGATCGGGGCACATCAGCACTTCTTGCACTGAGAAGAGGAAGACCACCCCTTTGCCCAAACCAACATTGTCTTCACCATCCATTTTGTTTGTGGGTGGGAGTAAGCAGGTGGTTGGTGACAACCTACAGGAGGTTACTGTGTCGCAATGGGGTTAAGGGATACCGATGCAGCAATGACCCTTGTACACCCCTCAATTGTCAAGCTGGAGGATCTCATCCCAGGACGTACTCTTACAGTTGCTGGAGTTGGAGGCCTCACTGCATTGCCCATGGCCCGCGTGTACCTAGATTGGGGGGCGGGGAGAGGGATGACAGACGTAGGGTTAACGGATAAAATTCCCACCAATGTGTTGTTGGGGACCGACCTGGGGCTTCTGCTCTCTAGATATATAATTCAGGATGCCGATGAGGACACTGGCACCCCTGGTGCCCCACGTGAGTTAAACCCTGTAACAGCTGATATTGTTGGGACTGTGCCTACTGTAGACTGTGACAATGATGCATCATGTGATATTGTTGAAATGTGTAGTAACAATTTACCTGTGTCTAACCTAGCTTTAAATGCCATAGACCATGAATGTATACATAGTCATGATGTAGAGCAGTGATGGCAAACCTTTCAAAGACCGAGTGCCCAAACTACAACCTAACCCACTTTTTTAAATGCAAAGTGCCAACATGGCAATTTAAGCAGTAACATGTTGCTACCTGTTTTGTCACTGCTTTAAATTGTATCGGTGTCTGGAGGACACCAATACAGTTGAAAGAAAGAGGAGACATTCAGATTATCATTGTAGCTTCCTTCCAGGGTCCCCTGAACAGGAAGAATGCCGGGCCCCAGAGCAGGAGCTCCAATAATAACACAGCCTTTTCTGCACCTCTTTGCTCATCCTGTAGTCCCAGGCTGCTAATGATGTGTAGCTTTAAAATAGCATTGATCACAGCACATCCTGTGCGACCAGGGACGGCAGGAGGAGGTTTTGAGTCCTGTCTGGAAACTCTGTGCTGGGGCGATGGCTTCGGTGCCCATAGAGAGTGCTCCAAGTGCCACCCCTGGTACCTGTGCCATAGGGTCACCACCACTGATGTAGAGTTTAACTGTCTTAATAATGTGGCTAGGAGTGGTAGCATGTTAACACCCACAGCTCTGCGCCATAAGCTAAATGTGGTGTGTCCGTTTCCGCTGTAACTCGCAGTCGGAGTCTTCAGGAAGCTTACCTTTGCCTGAGTCCTGAACCTCCTGCTGTCCGGGTTACAGAGGAACAGGAGCAGACTGCCATCCTGTCACCAGTAGCTGAGACCAGTCAAAGAGTGAAACTGTTAACCAGTACAGAGCCAGAGCATCACCAGTTTCAGGACGCCCTACGCTCCAATTTTATTTTACACAAGCTACGTGAGAGGGCTGGTCAGGCCCCTGAGGAGGGGGACAAGGAATGTATTACATGGGACCAGGGTAGGCTGTACAGACAGAGCATTCCCACTGACGCCCAGCAGGATGTGTCCCTTGATAGACAACTAGTGGTACCTCGCCCTTTCCAGGAGCAGCTTTTGAGAGTTGCCCACGAGATACCACTAGCAGGCCATCTGGGGATAAGTAAAACCAAAAGTCGACTCAAGCAGAATTTCTATTGGCCCAATATGGGGAACGATGTGGGGGAATACTGCCGTTCCTGCATAGTGTGTCAAAGGGTGGTGAAGGCCAGCCAGGTACAGCGAGCACCCCTCATCCCTTTACCCATAATTGAGGAGCCTTTCCAGAGAGTTGCTGTTGACATTGTAGGTCCTGTGAACGTCACCAGCAGCTCAGGTAAACACTTCATCCTGATGGTTGTGGATTATGCCACACGTTAGCCAGAGACGCTCCTTACTATATTCTCTCATGTAGGGTTCCCCAGAGAGATGCTCACAGATCAGGGGACCCAGATTATGTCTCACCTCATGCAGTGCCTCTGTAAGAAAATACAGGTGCAGCACTTGGTAGCCAGTCCTTATCACCCGCAGACCAATGGCCTCTGCTAGCGGTTTAATGGGACCCTCAAACATATGCTTCGGACGTTTGCGGATACCCATGGGAAGGACTGGGATCGTTACCTACCATACCTGCTATTCACTTACAGAGAGGTACCGCAGGAATCGACTGGATTCTCTCCCTTTGAGCTTCTGTATGGTAGGAAGGTACGGGGCCCACTAGATCTCATGAAGGAGCCATGGCAGGGAGAATTAGGGTCACCAGTGGTCTCTGTAGTTGACTATGTTCTGAAGTTCAGGGACAGACTTCAGGCATTGACAGGGATGGTGCAGGAGAACCTGACTCGAGCCCAGGCCGATCAGAAACGGTGGTATGACAGGAACGCCAGGGGAGAGTGTGTATGAGGTGGGCCAGAAGGGTCGGTCCTGATCCCCACTACCCAAAACAAGCTCCAGGCTGCGTGGGAAGGCCTGTATCCCATTCATCAACTCCTAAATAATGTGAACTATGTAGTCACGATCAACCATGTTCTCCAAGAAGCACAGGGTTTTTCATGTGAACATAATCAAGGCTCATCATGATAGGGATACGTGCGTCCTACCAGTTTGCAGCATACCAGAGGAGGGAGAAAGGGAGGCCTTGCCTGACTTAGTGGCATCCACACAGGAGGGTCCATTGAGGATGCCATAGTCAGCTCCCAGCTGTCTGGATCTCAGAAATCCCAGCTGAGAGAGACACTCAACCCACACCTTGACATTTTCACCGGTAAACCAGGAAAAACCCCACTAGCCTCTCATCACATAGGCACGGGGGAACACCCACCAGTCAGACAGGGTGCATATCGGGTTTCTTCAGAAGTAAGGGTTGACATTAAGAGGGAGTTGGAGGAAATGCTGGGACTGGGGGTGATCCAAGAGTCTCAAAGTGCGTGGGCATCACCTGTAGTGCTTGTCCCCAAAAAGGACAAGACCACACGCTTCTGTGTGGACTACAGGAAGCTGAAGAGCATCACAGTTTTTGACGCTTACCCAATGCCCCGCATAGATGAGCTTTTGGATCAACTCGCCAGTGCCCAGTATATCACCATCATGGATTTAAGTAGGGGGTATTGGCAGATTCCCATGACAGTGGAGGCGCAGGAAAAGTCCGCCTTCATCACCCCCTTTGGACTATATGAGTTTAAAGTCATGCCCTTTGGCATGAACAATGCCCCTGCCACATTCCATTGGCATGAACAATGCCCCTGCCACATTGGTGAACAAACTGCTAAGTAAGTCTGAAGGGTTTGCTGTGGCCTACCTGGATGATATTGCAGCGTTTAGCCAGACATGGGAGGAGCACTTGACACACCTGTCACAGGGACTCAAGCGCCTCCGGGAAGCTGGTCTCACCATCAAGCCTGGGAAGTGTCAGATAGGCATGTCTGAGGTGCAATACCTAGGACCAGGGGCTTCGCTAGGGTAGCAAAAGATCCGGGGCACGGGCCCCAATGTATATGTACCATAATTTCTGAAGTGTCCACTCCTGTACATGTTCTTGCAGCAAAAACAATTGTACCTATACAGCTAGAGAAAACACAGGTGAAATCCCTACTTATTCCATCCAGTAAATGCAGTTTATGTGCCCTCGCATTGTAACTGTTCTGTATCTTTTCCATTAGGCCCAGTATCACCATGTCTCCTCTTTTCAGCAACACGTCATACCCTGTGTGTTACCAAAACACATCTTATGTCCACATGTTGTCTCCTAACAGTGTTATCTGCTGCTCCCCCACGGGTACTTAATGGTATTTTTAAGTACCCCTGAATACTACCAGTACACAGTATAATGCTTCCTAGTAAAACACTGTAAAATGTTCCCCATTGTAGGTAAAACGCCCTCATTCCTGCGCTCTAAAATCCCAGCACTACCTCAAGTGTGGGCCCCATAAGCCTGATATTGTGGCAATATGCTGTCCCGATTTTGGCCCCCACATTAGTAAGACCCACATCATGAAACTCCACATTGTGGTTTAAACTCAGTATATCGTGCCCCATTTTGATCCTTACCCTTTATAATACACCCTTATTGGGTGTCCTCACATTTTTTGAATACCCTCCAATCCCCCCCCCCCCCCAGTAGTCCCATACATTATATTACCCCTCTCCCTTGTGTTATTTGCATTTAATAATGTCCCCTAATTGTGCCACCCACCCAATAAATGTTCCTTTAATATGTCCTGACATGCTATAATGCCATCCACACTTAATCCCTGTGGACCCCACTAATGTCCTCTCACTGTGACCCCCTACACTAAATAATACTCCCTCCACAATTGGTTTCACCTTCCTAATATTTCCTCTTCCCCAATTGAGGCTCCCATCCTAACATTGTCCACTGAAAGGAGCCCCCTGCCTAATAGTGCCTTCACACCAAATAAGTCCACACGCCACAGTAAAGCCCAGATTACTGCCCACAGTCCACATAAAAATGCCCACAGTAATTACCTGCAGCCCACATTATTATCCACAGTCTACAGTATTGCCCCCTCTATATAGTAATGCCTCCAGGCCAAAATAATGCCCCCTTTATAAAGTAATGCTCCTAGTCCACAGTAATTCCCCCTTTATAAAATAATGCCCCCAGTTCACAATTATGCCCCCTTTATGGAGTTATGCCCCCAGCCCACAGGAATGCTCAATTTATAAAGTAATGCTACTAGTCCACAGTAATGCCCCCTTTATAAAATAATGCCCCCAGTGCATAATAATGCCCCCTTTATAAAATAATGCCCTCAGTCTGTAGTAATGTCCCCTTTATAAAGCAATGTCTCCAGTCCATAGCAATGCCCCCTTTATAAAGTAATGCCCCAGCCCACAGCAATGCCCCTTTTATAAAGTAATGTCCCAGTGCACAGGAATGACCTCTTTGTAAAGTAATGCCCCTAGTCCCTAGAAATGCTCCCTTTATAAAACCTGCCCCCAGCCCACAGTAATGCTCCCTTTATGGAGTAAGGCCCCGAGCCCACAGCAATGCCCCTTTTATTAAATAATGCCCCCAGTCCATAGTAATGCCCCTTTTATAAAGTAATGCCTTCCATCCATAGTAAAACCCTCTTTATAAAGTAATAGTTCCAGTGCATAGTAATGCCCCAAGCAGGAGACGCGATGTAGTCACATTATCGCATCTCCGGTTCAGTGTAGTGTTGCACGGAGCTGACAGCTCAGTGCTCCACTACACTACTCATCTCTATCTGTGTCCTGACGACACAGATAGGGATGAGAGTGAGAAACACTCCCCGGTCAGCTTGACCAGTGACCTGCTGATCCGGGGCTCTGGCCAAAAGATCCGGGGCACGAGCCCCGGATCTTTTGACATAGCGACGCCCCTGTCTAGGACACCTGGTAGGTGTGGGGGGGGGACACTTAAGCCAGAGCCAGGGAAAGTAGATGCCATTGCAAATTGGCCTACCCCCAAAACGAAGAAACAGGTGATGTAATTTCTAGGAACAGCTGGGTACTACCGTAAGTTCGTCCCTAACTACAGTACCCTGGCCAAGCCCCTCACAGACCTCACCAAGAAGAAACTACCACAGGTAGTCAGCTGGACTGTCGATTGTGAGTGGTCTATGGCAGCTCTGATGAGCTCTCCAGTATTACAGAGTCCAGATTTCAGCCGCAAGTTCGTAGTCCAGGCTGACGCCAGCGCCTACGGTTTGGGTGCGGTACTCAGCCAGGTCAACCCAAAAAGAAATGAGCACCCCATCATATACCTAAGCAGGAAACTCTTACCCAGGGAGGTGGCCTATGCCACCATAGAAAAAGAATGCCCTGGCATTGTGTGAGCCCTACAGAAACTACAGCCCTACTTAGATGGCCAAAAGTTCACCGTGGTGAACAACCCTCTAAGTTGGCTTCACCGGGTATCTGGGGATAACGAAAAGCTGCTGAGATGGAGTTTAGGCCTACAGCAATATGACTTTACCATTCAACACAAGAAGGGCAGTGAAGATGGGAATGCGGACGGGTTGTCACACCAGGGAGAGCCGGCGGACAATGGCTTGGGATATTGATTTAGAATATCAAAATCCCATGCCATATCTCTAGAGGGAGGTGTGATAATACTATTACCACTCTACAGTTTTTTTTTTTTCCTCCTTTTGTGGTGTTTCACAACACCAGGAAGAGGAGCCCGGCAGTGTGTGTATAACACCCCTGAGAGTCTGTTTGATCAGAGGAGCATGGTCTGAGTGGTAGAATTGACACTTTAGGCCAGAGGAAGTGCGGGATGAAAAGAAGCTACAGACTGTAGTTTTTCCCTCCAAATTTAGGCAAAGGGAATATATCATAGCTGGCCATAACTGGGGCATAATTTATAATTAAGGGTCCCCAGTTACACAGGACAGTTATGGGTCTAGACACACTCCTGGAGCGAAAATCAGAATGTAGCTCCAGAGCAAGGCAGCCAATAGCAGAACACCCCTGATCTTAGGCTAAGACAACCCGAGTTTGGTATGTGGTTGATGGGAATAACGTACCTGTTTGGTTGGAAGCCATGGCACAATTGTGCCATCTTCCAATCAAAAGATAGGGGGTTTTGATAAAAACCCAGACCCAAAAAGTACCTCTCTGATGGGAGGGGGATAGAAAAAACTCCCCCACAGTGACATCACAGCCAGGAGTGGGGGTCAAAATGCCCCTGGTTTTAAATTAGTGAAACAGCCACATGGGGTTGTTCAGTCTGGGGACTCTATATCACTAGAAGACTGGATCGATGTCTATGTCCTGTCCTCGGGCCAAAGAATTTCTTCCTATTTCACTAGCAAGAGTTTTTTTTTTTCTTTCTTCCCTAACTGTTTGTAAGTATTGTATGTATATTGTTTTTAATCTTTTTCATTTTATCTGACAATTTTATTCTGCATTTTTTATGGAAATTAAATTGTTCTTTTAATAATCCTCCTTAAAGAATCTGAGTCTCTGAAGGGAATTACGTTACCAGAGATCATTGTTAGCTTAGTCCATCTAGTAAGCGATTGCATGTTCTGTGTCAATTTATCCTGTTAAAATCGTATAAGTAGTGAGTTCATGTGCTGAGTTATTATCAGGGTGCATTGTCTGTGTGGTTAAGGTTGCTACAGCCTTCTTTGCGTAAGTAACTCGTGGGTGGTGACAGTGCGGATTGGCTGGAGCTGAGATTCTGTGGAGTAAATTTTGCATAAGGACGCCATTTTGAGGAAGTGGGCAGAGCTTAAGGGCTAAATTCTGGGACTTCATAGAGTAGGTATCCCCGTGTGTGAACTACGGTGAGGCGGGTTCGTGACATTTCCCATAAATCTCTTCCTCATCCAATCCCTTCTCTTCCTTGGTTGAACTTGTTGGACATGTGTCTTTATTCAACTGTATAAACTATGATACTGTGAGACTGACTAGGAGCTGTATTTGCCTGAGAGGAAGATGGTCTGTAACTCTTGGAACCCATCCAATCTGATGCAGCTATAGATACAAAGATTAAAATGGGAGGTCCACACCAAATATTTCACCCAGGGAGCTTCACCGCCCGAATCGCCCACTTTAGAGTGGCAAATTTCGCCGCCCTTTACAGGGACCCGCATTCTGCCGGATGAAGCGAGATTTTCATCTCGCCTCATGGCAGATGCGGCCCTGCCAATGAACATCCACCAAAAAAAGATGAAAGTACATAACAACTACCAAACAACTAGATAAAATTAAATACATTCATTCATCATTGCATAATACATAGAATAAATTATGAGACAAGTCGCATGGAGAACAAGTAAAACAAGAAAAACAAGCAAAAAATAACTACCTATTGACTAAAAATTAGGCAGACACAAAGCTCCTAACTAGAGATGAGTGAACACACTCGTCCGAGCTTGATGCTCGTTCAAGCATTAGCGTACTCGAAACTGCTCGTACAAATATTTCGCCAGCTCGAGAAAATGGTATCTCCCACCGTTTTGATTTTTGGCGGCCAGAAACAGAGCCAATCACAAGCCAGGAGACTCTGCACTCCACCCAGCATGACGTGGTACACTTACACGTCGATAGCAGTGGTTTGCTGGCCTGATCAGGTGACCCTGGAATAGACTAGCCCCTGCCCGCGCTGCTCGCATCATTCTCTGTCTGGATGCCGTTAGGGTGAGAGCTGCTGCTGCAGGGATAGTGTTAGGGTGTTATATTAGCTTACTGTTAGGCAGGAGTGAGTCTACAAGAACCCAACAGCCCTTGTTAGGGCTCGAATATTTTTTTTTCTTTGCTTGTCGCTGGGCTTGCTGGCACTAGTAGTGCAGCTAGTACCATATTGTGCCGAATTTGCAGGGAGACTTGCGAACGTTCTATTTAGCTCTTAGTGACACAAATATCAATCTCAAACACCTAATTGGGGCAATTTATTAGGGGTTTGAATGAATAAGGCACAGTCTGCCGATTTTTTTTTTCAAAACGTAAAGTGACAGGCACACCACAAAATCCAGTTGTGTGCTGTCAGTGTAGGATACAAACTAGCCATACAAGAACCCAACCGGCTTTCCTAGGGCTACAATAGCGTTATATGTGCTGTCAGTGTAGGTTAGAAACTAGCCATAGCAATCATCATCATCTTCTGTGGTTGCTGTGTGATTTCTTCTGATCGTTTTGTTAAAAAAAAAAACACACAAAAACAAAAAAAAAACCCTCAAAAAAAATTTACAGTTTACACTTTCATTTTGAAAATGTTGAACCGTAGGGGTAGAGGAAGAGGGCATGGGCATCCAACTACTGCAGGGGTCAGAGGCCGTAGTCATGGACGGTGTGAGACACCACCTCCTCATGAAGGAGCAGGCGAACGCTGCAGAGCTACACTCCGTAGCTTCATGTCTCAAGTTACTGGGACTCGTGTTTGAGCACTGTTGAGGCCAGAACAGTGAGAACAGGTGATGTCGTGGATTGCGGACAATGCTTCTAGCCATTTGTCCACCAGTCAGTCTTCCACGCAGTCCACCAATGTCACCGGAATCAGCACTCCTCCATCTCCTCCACCTCAGCCTCCTTCCCCCCAATCTGCCCCCTCCCAGGAAAATTTGGCATTTGAACCGGCATACTCTGAGGTTTTCCACCGGTCGCAGTCTGTGGGTAATGATGACATTGTTGATGTAGTGAAAGAAGTGTGTAAAGAGGTGTCGGACAATGAGGAGACACGGTTGTTAGACAGTGGTGAAGTTGTTGTCAGGACAGGAAGTCCGAGGGGGGAGCAGACTGAGGGATCGGAGGATGATGAGGTGACAGACCCAAGCTGGGTTGATAGGCCGGGTGAACACAGTGCTTCTGAGACGGAGGCGAGTACTCGACGAGAACAGGTTGGAAGAGGCAGTGGTGGGGCCAGACGGAGAGGCAGGGCCAGAGCTGGTGCATCAGCGCCAAATGTTTCACGTAGTGAAACTCCCGTGGCGAGGGCTAGCTTTTCAGAAGTCTGGAGGTTCTTTAAAGAAACACCGGATGACCGACGGACTGTGGTGTGCAACCTGTGCCACACCAGGATCAGCAGGGGTTCCACCACTACTAGCTTAACTACCACCAGTATGCGCAGGCATATGAATGCTAAACACCCCACTCAATGGAACCAAGGCCGTTCACCTCCGGCCAGGCACACCACTGCTCCTTCCCCTGTGTCATCTGCTGCCTCTGCTTGTACTCTGCACTCCACCCAGCATGACGTGGTACACTTACACGTCGATAGCAGTGTTTGGCTGGCCTGATCAGGTGACCCTGGAATAGACTAGCCCCTGCCCGCGCTGCTCGGATCATTCTCTGTCTCTATGCCTTTAGGGAGAGAGCTGCTGCTGCTGCAGGGGTAGCGTTAGGGTGTTATATTAGCTTACTGTTAGGCAGGAGTGAGTCTACAAGAACCCAACAGCCCTTGTTAGGGTTAGAATATATTTTTTTTCTTTGCTTGTGGCTGGGCTTGCTGGCACTAGTAGTGCAGCGAGTACCATATTGTGCCGAATTTGAAGGGAGACTTGCAAACGTTCTATTTAGCTCTTAGTGACACTACTGGGACTCGTGGTAGAGCACTGTTGAGACCAGAACAGTGCGAAGAGGTGATTTCGTGGATTGCGGACAATGCTTCTAGCCATTTGTCCACCAGTCAGTCTTCCACGCAGTCCACCCATGTCACCGAAATCAGCACTCCTCCAGCTCCTCCACCTCAGCCTCCTTCCCCCCAGTCTGCCCCCTCCCAGGAAAATTTGAACCAGCATCCTCTGAGGAACTGTTTTCTGGACCCTTCCCACAGTCACAAACCACTTGTCTGGTTGCTGCTGAGCTCTTTCCCGATGCCCAGATTTTCCACCGGTCGCAGTCTGTGGGTGATGATGACATTGTTGACGTAGTGGAAGAAGTGTGTAAAGAGGTGTCGGACGATGAGGAGACACGGTTGTCAGACAGTGGTGAAGTTGTTGTCAGGGCAGGAAGTCCGAGGGGGGAGCAGACTGAGGGATCGGAGGATGATGAGGTGACAGACCCAAGCTGGGTTGATAGGCCGGGTGAACACAGTTCTTCTGAGACAGAGGCGAGTCCTCAATGAGTACAGGTTGGAAGAGGCAGTGGTGGGGCCAGACGGAGAGGCAGGGCCAGAGCTTGTGCATCAGCGCCAAATGTTTCACGTAGTGAAGCTCCTGTGGCGAGGACTAGATTTTTGGAAGTCTGGAGTTTCTTTAAAGAAACACCGAATGACCGACGGACTGTGGTGTGCAACCTGTGCCACACCAGGATCAGCAGGGGTTCCACCACTACTAGCTTAACTACCACCAGTATGCGCAGGCATATGAATGCTAAACACCCCACTCAATGGAACCAAGGTCGGTCACCTCTGGCCGGACACACCACTGCTCCTTCCCCTGTGTCATCTGCTGCCTCTGCTAGTCAGCCCCCTGCCCAGGACCCCGGCCCAAACACCTCTCGTGCGAAAACCACACCTTCGCCTCCACGATCCTCCACAGCATCCACCAATGTCTCCATGCGCAGCGTTCAGCTGTCTACACCCTAGACGCTGGAGCGCAAGAGGAAATACAGTGCAACCCACCCACTCGGCCAAGCCCTAAACGTCCATATCTCCAAATTACTCAGCCTGGAGATGCTGCCCGATAGGCTGGTAGAGACCGAGGCCTTTCGCAACCTTATGGCGGCAGCCGCCCCTCGGTATTCGGTCGGCACACCACTGCTCCTTCCCCTGTGTCATCTGCTGCCTCTGCTTGTCAGCCCCCTGCCCAGGACCCGGCCCAAACACCTCCCGTGCGAAAACCACACCTTCGTCTCCACGATCCTCCACAGCATCCACCAATGTCTCCATGCGCAGCCTCCATCTCTCTATACCCCAGACGCTGGAGCGCAAGAGGAAATACAGTGCAACTCACCCACACGCCCAAGCCCTCAACGTCCACATCTCCAAATTACTCAGCCTGGAGATGCTGCCCTATAGGCTGGTAGAGACCGAGGCCTTTCGCAACCTCATGGCGGCGGCCACCCCTCGGTATTCGGTCCCCAGCCGCCACTACTTTTCCAGGAGTGCCATCCCAGCCCTGCACCAGCACGTAAAAACAAAGTGAGACCTGTATAAGACAATGTGAGATACTATATAACAGAAAGGACTTACAGAGAAATACTGAAAAGAGTATTACATCAAACAACACTATACCCCTAGTTCCCACAGTTACTGGAATTGGTGATAAATACAAGTCCTTTAAGAACACGTCTTTTTCTGGATCGGCCCCTTGTTGGGGTCCACCCTAAGTATTGCACAATGCAATTTGTAATCCACAGGTAATTGCTGTTTCTCCTTAGACCACAAATATAGGCCTCGCTCTGGCTCTCTACTTAAGACAGGCCAACTGCTCCAGTGATAAGGTGTCAGTGTAAGAGTCCCTTATGTAATTTGTGTATCACTACGTGGTCTCCGTAGATGTAACCAAGCCGTACTTACAAGTCTTTGAGGTCTCTTTCAAGTAGTCTCTCTACCTATAAGACTTCTCCTTCAATCAGCTCAGCTCAGACCTCCATCCAGCACACTTCTCTCTTCACCTGCCCAGCACAGCAACAGCTCTCCTTCTAACTGACTCTCCTTCACTAACACCTGACTTGCAGGAGGCAAAATGTCCCAGTAATTTCCTACAATAAAACTTTACAACCCAGAACAATATTTACATTTATATGGCAGTTGGTTACTTTGCAGTCACTCACTGACTAAAGTTGGTAACTAAAGATGTATTGCTATACAACCTTAGGCTACATTCACACGATGTATGCCCACCTTACGCCCACCGTACCGTAGCACTGGCGTGAAGGTGGCGGATTGGGGAAAATAATTGCAAAAGCTAGCAATAAGCTAGCATTTGCGATTATTTCAGGGCCTCTGCGCCACTGGCGGTGCGCAGAGGTCCTGATAAATATGCCCCTATGTATCTATCTATCTATTTATGTTTATGAATCTCTATCTATGTATATGTGTATATCAATTCAAAGAAGCTTTATTGACAGGACCAAATACAAGTTAGCATTGCCAATGCATTTATAAAATATTGGATTGTGGGGAATAAGGTGGGGTGCAGGGAACAGGATGAAGGGGGACATGGGGTTTGGGGGTTATTATAGTCCATGGTATCAAATGTCTCTCAGGCTATAGCAGGCAGTGACATATTGGGGCAGATTTACTTACCCGATCCGTTCGCGATCCAGCGAAGTGCTGAAGTTCCCTGAAATGCACTGAAGTTCACGACCCTATCCTGGATGAAGGTGAGTGCAAGCTTCGCGACACAATTTCCTTTTTTAAATGCGGCGGTTTTTCCGAATCCGTCGGGTTATCGTTTGGCCACGCCACTCGATTTCCGTCGCGTGCATGCCGGTGCCGATGCGCCACAATCCGATTGCGTGCGCCAAAATCCCGGGGCAATTCAGGTTAGATATGTTTATCTCTATCTATCAATCTATGGGGTTAATTATCATAGGCCGCCGCTCGTGCGCCAGGGTATGATCACCCGCCACTGAAAAGACGCAGTCTGATACATCAAGAGGCTCTGGCCTCTTCATCCCTAGAAATGAGCACAGCTGGCTACTATTCACTTATGAAAGTCACCGGTTGCAGTGAGTGTGCAGGGACAGGAACACCCCGCGCTGGCCACATCCCCCCCCTCATCACGCCCTTCCACATTCCGCTGGCAGAGGATTGCGGAAAATAATTGTATGTGCTAGCAATAAGCTATCTGCATGTCTGTCTATTTATTGATATCTATATGTATATCTATCAGATTTTTATGTCTATCTATACGTCTGTCTATCTGTATGTCTATCTATCTGTATGTGTAACTATTAGTGATGAGCGAACATACTCGTCCGAGTTTGATGCTCGTTCGAGCATTAGCGCACTTGTAACTGCTCGTTGCTCGGACGAATGCTTCGCCAGCTCGAGAAAATGGCATCTCCCGCCGTTTTGATTTTTGGTGGCCAAAAACAGAGTCAATCACAAGCCAGGAGACTCTGCACTCCACCCAGCATGACGTGCTACCCTTACACGTCGATAGCAGTGGTTGGCTGGCCTGATCAGGTGACCCTGGAATAGACTAGCCCCTTCCCGCGCTGCTCGCATCATTCTCTGTCTGGATGCCGTTAGGGAGAGAGTTGCTGCTGCTGCAGGGATAGCGTTAGGGTGTTATATTAGAATAGTGTTAGGCAGGAGTGAGTCTACAAGAACCCAACAGCCATTGTTAGGGCTAGAATAGAGTTATATTTTATTTTTTTTTTTTGTTTGCTTGTGGCTGGGCTTGCTGGCACTAGTAGTGAAGCTAGTACCATATTGTGAGGAATTTGCAGGGAGACTTGCGAACATTATATTTAGCTCTTAGTGACACACATATCCATCTCAAACACCTATGTGGGACAATTTATTAGGGGTTTGATTGAATTAGGCAGAGTCTGACGATTTTTTTTTTTTTTTAAACTTAAAGTGACTTAAAATCCAGTTGTTGTGTGCTGTCAGTGTAGTTTAGAAACTAGGCGTACAAGAACCCAACCGGCTTTCTTAGGCCTACAATAGCGTTAAATATATATATATATATATATTTTGTTGATTTGCTTGTGGCTGGCCATGCTGGCACTAGTAGTGCAGCTAGTACCATATTGTGACGAATCTGCAGGGAGACTTGCGAACGTTCTATTTAGCTCTTAGTGGCAAACATATCCATCTCAAACACCTAAGTGGGACAATTTATTAGGGGTTTGATTGAATTAGGCACAGTCTGCTTTTTCTTTTCTTTTTTTTCAAAACTAAAAGTCATCAGGCACAGCACAAAATCCTGTTGTGTGCTGTCAGTGTAGGTTAGAAACTAGCCATAGCAATAGGATAGCATCGTTTTCTTAAAAAACAAAAACACAAAAAAACACAAAAAAATTTACAGTTTACACTTTAATTTTGAAAATGTTGAACCCGAGGGCTAGGGGTAGAGGGCGTCCCACTACTGCAGGGGTCAGAGGCCGTGGTCCTGGGCGGGGTGAGACACCACCTGCTGATGAGGGAGCAGGGGAACGCCGCAGAGCTACACTCCCTAGGTTCATGTCTCAAGTTACTGGGACTCATGGTAGAGCACTGTTGAGGCCAGAACAGTGCGAACAGGTGATGTTGTGGATTGCGGACAATGCTTCTAGCCATTTGTCCACCAGTCAGTCTTCCACGCAATCCACCCATGTCACCGAAATCAGCACTCCTCCAGCTCCTCCACCTCATCCTCCTTCCCCCAGTCTGCCCCCTCCCAGGAACTGAGGAACTGTTTTCTGGACCCTTCCCAGAGTCACAAACCACTTGTCCGGTTGCTGCTGAGCTCTTTTCCGATGCCCAGGTTTTCCACCGGTCACAGTCTGTGGGTGATGATGACATTGTTGATGTAGTGGAAGAAGTGTGTAAAGAGGTGTCGGCCAATGAGGAGACACAGTTGTCAGACAGTGGTGAAGTTGGTGTCAGGGCAGGAAGTCCGAGGGGGGAGCAGACTGAGGGATCGGAGGATGATGAGGTGACAGACCCAAGCTGGGTTGATAGGCCGGGTGAACACAGTGCTTCTGAGACGGAGGCGAGTCCTTGACGAGAACAGGTTGGAAGAGGCAGTGGTGGGGCCAGACGGAGAGGCAGGGCCAGAGCTGGTGCATCAGCGCCAAATGTTTCACGTAGTGAATCTCCCGTGGCGAGGGCTATATTTTCGGAAGTCTGGAGGTTCTTTAAAAAAACACCGGATGACCGACGGACTGTGGTGTGCAACCTGTGCCACACCAGGATCAGCAGGGGTTCCACCACTACCAGCTTAACCACCACCAGTATGCGCAGGCATATGAATGCTAAACACCCCACTCAATGGAACCAAGGCCGTTCACCTCCGGCCGGGCACACCACTGCTCCTTCCCCTGTGTCACCTGCTGCCTCTACTAGTCAACCCCCTGCCCAGGACCCCGGCCCAAACACCTCCCATGCGAAAACCACACCTTCGCCTCCACGATCCTCCACAGCATCCACCAATGCCTCCATGCGCAGCGTTCAGCTATCCATACCCCAGACGCTAGAGCGCAAGAGGAAGTACAGTGCAACCCACCCACACGCCCAAGCCCTCAACGTCCACATCTCCAAACTGCTTAGCCTGGAGATGCTGCCCTATAGGCTGGTAGAGACCGAGGCCTTTCGCAACCTCATGGCGGCGGCCGCCCCTCGGTATTCGGTCCCCAGCCACCACTACTTTTCCCGATGTGCCGTCCCAGCCCTGCACTAGCACGTGTCAGACAACATCATCCGTGCCCTGACCACGGACACGTTGGCGAGTGCTGCCGGGCAGGGCCACTATATATTGCTGACTGCACATTGGGTTAACTTGGTGGAGGCTGGGACCGAGTCTGACCCTGGGGCTGGTCATATACTGCCGACGCCGAGGATTGCGGGGCCTACCTCGGTCCAGGTCTCTCAGGCCTACTATGCCTCCTCCCACCCCTCCTCCACCTCCTCCTCCGAATTACCATCCATGGGCATAGCGCCATCAGTCGGTAGCTCTAGGCACAGCAGCAGTGCCGTCGCCAATCGACAGCAGGCGGTGCTCAAACTGCTGAGCCTAGGCGATAAAAGGCACACCGCCCAAGAGCTATTACAGGGCTGGCACCGCTGAACCTGAAGCCAAGCATGGTTGTGTGTGACAACGGCCGTAACCTGGTGGCGGCGCTGCAACTCGGCAGACTGACATATGTGCCATGCCTGGCCCATGTGTTAATCTCATAGACATACCCCAATCTGTCTGATTTGCTCACGAAGGTGCGCCGCATCTGTGCGCATTTCAGGAAGTCCAGCACAGATGCTGCCACTCTCAGGGCAGCGCAGCGCCGCCTGCAACTGCCCGCTCACCGACTGTTGTGCGACGTGCCCACGAGGTGGAATTCAACATTAACCATGTTATCCAGAGTTTACCAGCAGCGCAGAGCGATTGTAGACTGCCAGATGTCAACTTCCACCAGAACTGGTAGTCAGGTCAGTCAGCTTCCTTTAGTCTACAATGAGGAGTGGACGAGGATGTCTGATATCTGTCGGGTGCTGAGTAACTTTGAGGAGTCAACACAGATGGTCAGCGGCGATGCCGCCATCATCAGCCTCACCATCCCGCTGCTTGGCCTGTTGAAAAACTCTCTGGTCAGCATGAAGTCAGAAGCTTTGCCTCGTCACAAGAGACCCCTCAGGTCTGTTTCTCAGCGCATATCAGAGGAGCTGGAGGAGGAAGAGGAGGAGAATGTTGGCAAGACAGAAGAGGGGAGCATTGCTCAGTCCTTCACTGTTCAGCGTGTATGGGCAGAAGAAGAGGAGTTGGAGGAGGAGGAAATGGACAGTCAGGCCAGTGAGGGGAGTGAATTCTTGCGAGTTGGGACTCTGGCGCATATGGCAGATCCCGTGACCCTCGCGTTCAAAGAATTTATTCCAGCACCGATTACTGGGTATTCACTCTCCTGGTCCCACGGTACAAGCAAAATCTTTCCACTCTCATTCCTGGAGAGGAAAGGAGTATGAGAATGCTTGAATACCAGCAGGCCCTGGTGCACAAGCTGAAACAGTATTTCCCCGTACTTCTGCGGGACAAGTAGCGAGGGAGATTAGGCGAGCAGGCAGCTTGTCCAACACTGGCAGGGGTACGCTTTACAAGGCCTTTGCCAGTTTTATGTCACCCCAGCAAGACACTGTCACCTGTCCCCAGTCTCGGCAGAGTAGGGCTGATCTTTACAGAAAGATGGTGAGGGAGTACGTAGCTGACCATACCATCATCCTAAATGATCACATAGCTCCCTACAACTACTGGGTTTCAAAGCTGGACATGTGGCACGAACTGGCACTGTACGCCTTGGAGGTTCTTGCCTGCCCTGCCGCTAGTGTGTTGTCTGAGCGGGTTTTCAGTGCAGCTGGTGGCATCATCACCCATAAGCGTACACGCCTGTTGACTGACAGCGCTGACAGGCTGACGCTTATGAACATGAATGAAGCCTGGATTTCTCAGGATTTCCATTCTCCACCAGGTGAAAGAAGCTCAGCCTGGATAATGTATGCACTCCTCCTCCTCATTTTCCTCCTTCTCCTCCTCTTTGTACACTAAAGCAGAGGAAACTGGCTATTTTTTGCCAGGGCCAACTGGCTCTAGCTATAGCACTCTATGTATTTAATTTTTCTGGAGGACCATCTACCTGCTCCTCTGGTTTGAAAACTTTTTTGGACTGCCACATACAGGCACTATCCAAATTTAATTGTCTCCATAGCAGCCTCCACACGTCGTCTTTATAGCTGCCTCCACACGTTGTCTCCATTGCTACCTCCACACATCATCTCCATAGCTGCCTCCCAAAGTTGTCCATATAGCTGCCTCCATACATCGTCCCCTTAGCAAACGAGCTGTGTCAGGCAGAATTTTGGGTTGTTTTCATGGCTTCCTTATCAAACTTGTTAACTTTGTCGCCACCCTGCTGTATTATCCACAAAATATACTGGCAAACTTTTATCATTTACCGATATTATTTCAGCGCTTCTTGCGCATCTGTTTACATTCCCCTTACCCGCCATAACCCAAACTTATAAGAACACTACTACACTTGATTTTATACAAAAGGTTCTTAGAAGTGCTGTTTGGGGAGGAGCCGAGAGACAGGGGCTTAGACAGGCGAAAGCTCGCCTGGCAGCGGACCGCCAGCTCCATCCCAAGATCTAACTAACATACACTCACCGGCCACTTTATTAGGTACACCTGTCCAACTGCTCGTTAACACTTAATTTCTAATCAGCCAATCACATGGCGACAACTCAGTGCATTTAGGCATGTAGACATGGTCAAGACAGTCTCCTGCAGTTCAAACTGAGCATCAGTATGGGGAAGAACGGTGATTTGAGTGCCTTTGAATGTGGCATGGTTGTTGGTGCCAGAAGGGCTGGTCTGAGTATTTCAGAAACTGCTGATCTACTGAGATTTTCACACACAACCATCTCTAGGGTTTACAGAGAATGGTCCGAAAAAGAAAAAAACATCCAGTGAGCGGCAGTTCTGTGGGCGGAAATGCCTTGTTGATGCCAGAGGTCAGAGGAGAATGGGCAGACTGGTTCGAGCTGATAGAAAGGCAACAGTGACTCAAATCGCCACCCGTTACAACCAAGGTAGACAGAAGAGCATCTTTGAACGCACAGTACATCGAACTTTGAGGCAGATGGGCTACAGTAGCAGAAGACCACACCAGTTGCCACTCCTTTCAGCTAAGAACAGGAAACTGTTTGCACAAGCTCATCGAAATTGGACAGTAGAAGATTGGAAAAACGTTGCCTGGTCTGATGAGTCTCGATTTCTGCTGCGACATTCGGATGGTAGGGTCAGAATTTGGCGTCAACAACATGAAAGCATGGATGCATCCTGCCTTGTATGAACGGTTCAGGCTGGTGGTGTCATGGTGTGGGGAATATTTTCTTGGCACTCTTTGGGCCCCTTGGTACCAATTGAGCATCATTGCAACCCCACAGCCTACCTGAGTATTGTTGCTGACCATGTCCATCCCTTTATGACCACAATGTACCCAACATTTGATGGCCACATTCAGCAGGATAATGCGCCATGTCATAAAGCTGGAATCATCTCAGACTGGTTTCTTGAACATGACAATGAGTTCACTGTACTCAAATGGCCTCCACAGTCACCAGATCTCAATCCAATAGAGAATCTTTGGGATGTGGTGGAACAGGACATTTGCATCATGGATGTGCAGCCGACAAATCTGCGGCAACTGTGTGATGCCATCATGTCAATATGGACCAAAATCTCTGAGGAATGCTTCCAGCACCTTGTTGAATCTATGCCACGAAGAATTGAGGCACTTCTGAAGGCAAAAGGGGGTCCAACCCGTTACTAGCATGGTGTACCTAATAAAGTGGCCGGTGAGTGTAGTTTTAACTGCAGCACCTTTAATCTACTACTACTTTACTGCCTCCATATATCGTCCCCTTATCAAACGAGCTGTGTCAGGCAGAATTTTCTGGTGTTTCACCAGATACATAATGGTACTCGGCGCATCTGTCGCCACCATACTGGAGACTTGAAGTTGCAATCATAGCAGCGCAATATGGATGCCCCATACTGTCGCTCTTAATCATGGAACCATTTCCGAAAAAAACTATTAAAAATAGAACCGCTATGCTATTCCATTATTCCTAGATGAAATACGCCACTACTTTTCCAGGAGTGCCATCCCAGCCCTGCACCAGCACGTATCAGACAACATCATCCATGCCCTGACCAACGCAGTGTCTGACAAAGTCCACCTGACCGAGGACACGTGGACGAGTGCTGCCGGGCAGGGCCACTATATATTACTGATGGCACATTGGGTTAACTTGGTGGAGGCTGGGACCGAGTCTGACCCTGGGGCTGGTCATATACTGCCGACGCCGAGGATTGTGGGGCCTACCTCGGTCCAGGTCTCTCAGGCCTACTATGCCTCCTCCTCCTCCCACCCCTCCTCCTCCGAATTACCATCCGTGCGCATGGCGCCATCAGTCGGTAGCTCTAGGCACAGCAACAGTGCCGTCGCTAAGTGACAGCAGGCAGTGCTCAAACTGCTGAGCCCAGGCGATAAAAGGCACACAGCCCAAGAGCTATTACAGGGCATCACGGCACAGATTGATCTGAGGCTGGCACCGCTGAACCTGAAGCCAGGCATGGTTGTGTAAAAACAAAGTGAGACCTGTATAAGACAATGTGAGATACTATATAACAGAAAGGACTTACAGAGAAATACTGAAAAGAGTATTACATCAAACAACACTATACCCCTAGTTCCCACAGTTACTGGAATTGGTGATAAATACAAGTCCTTTAAGAACACGTCTTTTTCTGGATCGGCCCCTTGTTGGGGTCCACCCTAAGTATTGCACAATGCAATTTGTAATCCACAGGTAATTGCTGTTTCTCCTTAGACCACAAATATAGGCCTCGCTCTGGCTCTCTACTTAAGACAGGCCAACTGCTCCAGTGATAAGGTGTCAGTGTAAGAGTCCCTTATGTAATTTGTGTATCACTACGTGGTCTCCGTAGATGTAACCAAGCCGTACTTACAAGTCTTTGAGGTCTCTTTCAAGTAGTCTCTCTACCTATAAGACTTCTCCTTCAATCAGCTCAGCTCAGACCTCCATCCAGCACACTTCTCTCTTCACCTGCCCAGCACAGCAACAGCTCTCCTTCTAACTGACTCTCCTTCACTAACACCTGACTTGCAGGAGGCAAAATGTCCCAGTAATTTCCTACAATAAAACTTTACAACCCAGAACAATATTTACATTTATATGGCAGTTGGTTACTTTGCAGTCACTCACTGACTAAAGTTGGTAACTAAAGATGTATTGCTATACAACCTTAGGCTACATTCACACGATGTATGCCCACCTTACGCCCACCGTACCGTAGCACTGGCGTGAAGGTGGCGGATTGGGGAAAATAATTGCAAAAGCTAGCAATAAGCTAGCATTTGCGATTATTTCAGGGCCTCTGCGCCACTGGCGGTGCGCAGAGGTCCTGATAAATATGCCCCTATGTATCTATCTATCTATTTATGTTTATGAATCTCTATCTATGTATATGTGTATATCAATTCAAAGAAGCTTTATTGACAGGACCAAATACAAGTTAGCATTGCCAATGCATTTATAAAATATTGGATTGTGGGGAATAAGGTGGGGTGCAGGGAACAGGATGAAGGGGGACATGGGGTTTGGGGGTTATTATAGTCCATGGTATCAAATGTCTCTCAGGCTATAGCAGGCAGTGACATATTGGGGCAGATTTACTTACCCGATCCGTTCGCGATCCAGCGAAGTGCTGAAGTTCCCTGAAATGCACTGAAGTTCACGACCCTATCCTGGATGAAGGTGAGTGCAAGCTTCGCGACACAATTTCCTTTTTTAAATGCGGCGGTTTTTCCGAATCCGTCGGGTTATCGTTTGGCCACGCCACTCGATTTCCGTCGCGTGCATGCCGGTGCCGATGCGCCACAATCCGATTGCGTGCGCCAAAATCCCGGGGCAATTCAGGTTAGATATGTTTATCTCTATCTATCAATCTATGGGGTTAATTATCATAGGCCGCCGCTCGTGCGCCAGGGTATGATCACCCGCCACTGAAAAGACGCAGTCTGATACATCAAGAGGCTCTGGCCTCTTCATCCCTAGAAATGAGCACAGCTGGCTACTATTCACTTATGAAAGTCACCGGTTGCAGTGAGTGTGCAGGGACAGGAACACCCCGCGCTGGCCACATCCCCCCCCTCATCACGCCCTTCCACATTCCGCTGGCAGAGGATTGCGGAAAATAATTGTATGTGCTAGCAATAAGCTATCTGCATGTCTGTCTATTTATTGATATCTATATGTATATCTATCAGATTTTTATGTCTATCTATACGTCTGTCTATCTGTATGTCTATCTATCTGTATGTGTAACTATTAGTGATGAGCGAACATACTCGTCCGAGTTTGATGCTCGTTCGAGCATTAGCGCACTTGTAACTGCTCGTTGCTCGGACGAATGCTTCGCCAGCTCGAGAAAATGGCATCTCCCGCCGTTTTGATTTTTGGTGGCCAAAAACAGAGTCAATCACAAGCCAGGAGACTCTGCACTCCACCCAGCATGACGTGCTACCCTTACACGTCGATAGCAGTGGTTGGCTGGCCTGATCAGGTGACCCTGGAATAGACTAGCCCCTTCCCGCGCTGCTCGCATCATTCTCTGTCTGGATGCCGTTAGGGAGAGAGTTGCTGCTGCTGCAGGGATAGCGTTAGGGTGTTATATTAGAATAGTGTTAGGCAGGAGTGAGTCTACAAGAACCCAACAGCCATTGTTAGGGCTAGAATAGAGTTATATTTTATTTTTTTTTTTTGTTTGCTTGTGGCTGGGCTTGCTGGCACTAGTAGTGAAGCTAGTACCATATTGTGAGGAATTTGCAGGGAGACTTGCGAACATTATATTTAGCTCTTAGTGACACACATATCCATCTCAAACACCTATGTGGGACAATTTATTAGGGGTTTGATTGAATTAGGCAGAGTCTGACGATTTTTTTTTTTTTTTAAACTTAAAGTGACTTAAAATCCAGTTGTTGTGTGCTGTCAGTGTAGTTTAGAAACTAGGCGTACAAGAACCCAACCGGCTTTCTTAGGCCTACAATAGCGTTAAATATATATATATATATATATTTTGTTGATTTGCTTGTGGCTGGCCATGCTGGCACTAGTAGTGCAGCTAGTACCATATTGTGACGAATCTGCAGGGAGACTTGCGAACGTTCTATTTAGCTCTTAGTGGCAAACATATCCATCTCAAACACCTAAGTGGGACAATTTATTAGGGGTTTGATTGAATTAGGCACAGTCTGCTTTTTCTTTTCTTTTTTTTCAAAACTAAAAGTCATCAGGCACAGCACAAAATCCTGTTGTGTGCTGTCAGTGTAGGTTAGAAACTAGCCATAGCAATAGGATAGCATCGTTTTCTTAAAAAACAAAAACACAAAAAAACACAAAAAAATTTACAGTTTACACTTTAATTTTGAAAATGTTGAACCCGAGGGCTAGGGGTAGAGGGCGTCCCACTACTGCAGGGGTCAGAGGCCGTGGTCCTGGGCGGGGTGAGACACCACCTGCTGATGAGGGAGCAGGGGAACGCCGCAGAGCTACACTCCCTAGGTTCATGTCTCAAGTTACTGGGACTCATGGTAGAGCACTGTTGAGGCCAGAACAGTGCGAACAGGTGATGTTGTGGATTGCGGACAATGCTTCTAGCCATTTGTCCACCAGTCAGTCTTCCACGCAATCCACCCATGTCACCGAAATCAGCACTCCTCCAGCTCCTCCACCTCATCCTCCTTCCCCCAGTCTGCCCCCTCCCAGGAACTGAGGAACTGTTTTCTGGACCCTTCCCAGAGTCACAAACCACTTGTCCGGTTGCTGCTGAGCTCTTTTCCGATGCCCAGGTTTTCCACCGGTCGCAGTCTGTGGGTGATGATGACATTGTTGATGTAGTGGAAGAAGTGTGTAAAGAGGTGTCGGCCAATGAGGAGACACAGTTGTCAGACAGTGGTGAAGTTGGTGTCAGGGCAGGAAGTCCGAGGGGGGAGCAGACTGAGGGATCGGAGGATGATGAGGTGACAGACCCAAGCTGGGTTGATAGGCCGGGTGAACACAGTGCTTCTGAGACGGAGGCGAGTCCTTGACGAGAACAGGTTGGAAGAGGCAGTGGTGGGGCCAGACGGAGAGGCAGGGCCAGAGCTGGTGCATCAGCGCCAAATGTTTCACGTAGTGAATCTCCCGTGGCGAGGGCTATATTTTCGGAAGTCTGGAGGTTCTTTAAAAAAACACCGGATGACCGACGGACTGTGGTGTGCAACCTGTGCCACACCAGGATCAGCAGGGGTTCCACCACTACCAGCTTAACCACCACCAGTATGCGCAGGCATATGAATGCTAAACACCCCACTCAATGGAACCAAGGCCGTTCACCTCCGGCCGGGCACACCACTGCTCCTTCCCCTGTGTCACCTGCTGCCTCTACTAGTCAACCCCCTGCCCAGGACCCCGGCCCAAACACCTCCCATGCGAAAACCACACCTTCGCCTCCACGATCCTCCACAGCATCCACCAATGCCTCCATGCGCAGCGTTCAGCTATCCATACCCCAGACGCTAGAGCGCAAGAGGAAGTACAGTGCAACCCACCCACACGCCCAAGCCCTCAACGTCCACATCTCCAAACTGCTTAGCCTGGAGATGCTGCCCTATAGGCTGGTAGAGACCGAGGCCTTTCGCAACCTCATGGCGGCGGCCGCCCCTCGGTATTCGGTCCCCAGCCACCACTACTTTTCCCGATGTGCCGTCCCAGCCCTGCACTAGCACGTGTCAGACAACATCATCCGTGCCCTGACCACGGACACGTTGGCGAGTGCTGCCGGGCAGGGCCACTATATATTGCTGACTGCACATTGGGTTAACTTGGTGGAGGCTGGGACCGAGTCTGACCCTGGGGCTGGTCATATACTGCCGACGCCGAGGATTGCGGGGCCTACCTCGGTCCAGGTCTCTCAGGCCTACTATGCCTCCTCCCACCCCTCCTCCACCTCCTCCTCCGAATTACCATCCATGGGCATAGCGCCATCAGTCGGTAGCTCTAGGCACAGCAGCAGTGCCGTCGCCAATCGACAGCAGGCGGTGCTCAAACTGCTGAGCCTAGGCGATAAAAGGCACACCGCCCAAGAGCTATTACAGGGCTGGCACCGCTGAACCTGAAGCCAAGCATGGTTGTGTGTGACAACGGCCGTAACCTGGTGGCGGCGCTGCAACTCGGCAGACTGACATATGTGCCATGCCTGGCCCATGTGTTAATCTCATAGACATACCCCAATCTGTCTGATTTGCTCACGAAGGTGCGCCGCATCTGTGCGCATTTCAGGAAGTCCAGCACAGATGCTGCCACTCTCAGGGCAGCGCAGCGCCGCCTGCAACTGCCCGCTCACCGACTGTTGTGCGACGTGCCCACGAGGTGGAATTCAACATTAACCATGTTATCCAGAGTTTACCAGCAGCGCAGAGCGATTGTAGACTGCCAGATGTCAACTTCCACCAGAACTGGTAGTCAGGTCAGTCAGCTTCCTTTAGTCTACAATGAGGAGTGGACGAGGATGTCTGATATCTGTCGGGTGCTGAGTAACTTTGAGGAGTCAACACAGATGGTCAGCGGCGATGCCGCCATCATCAGCCTCACCATCCCGCTGCTTGGCCTGTTGAAAAACTCTCTGGTCAGCATGAAGTCAGAAGCTTTGCCTCGTCACAAGAGACCCCTCAGGTCTGTTTCTCAGCGCATATCAGAGGAGCTGGAGGAGGAAGAGGAGGAGAATGTTGGCAAGACAGAAGAGGGGAGCATTGCTCAGTCCTTCACTGTTCAGCGTGTATGGGCAGAAGAAGAGGAGTTGGAGGAGGAGGAAATGGACAGTCAGGCCAGTGAGGGGAGTGAATTCTTGCGAGTTGGGACTCTGGCGCATATGGCAGATCCCGTGACCCTCGCGTTCAAAGAATTTATTCCAGCACCGATTACTGGGTATTCACTCTCCTGGTCCCACGGTACAAGCAAAATCTTTCCACTCTCATTCCTGGAGAGGAAAGGAGTATGAGAATGCTTGAATACCAGCAGGCCCTGGTGCACAAGCTGAAACAGTATTTCCCCGTACTTCTGCGGGACAAGTAGCGAGGGAGATTAGGCGAGCAGGCAGCTTGTCCAACACTGGCAGGGGTACGCTTTACAAGGCCTTTGCCAGTTTTATGTCACCCCAGCAAGACACTGTCACCTGTCCCCAGTCTCGGCAGAGTAGGGCTGATCTTTACAGAAAGATGGTGAGGGAGTACGTAGCTGACCATACCATCATCCTAAATGATCACATAGCTCCCTACAACTACTGGGTTTCAAAGCTGGACATGTGGCACGAACTGGCACTGTACGCCTTGGAGGTTCTTGCCTGCCCTGCCGCTAGTGTGTTGTCTGAGCGGGTTTTCAGTGCAGCTGGTGGCATCATCACCCATAAGCGTACACGCCTGTTGACTGACAGCGCTGACAGGCTGACGCTTATGAACATGAATGAAGCCTGGATTTCTCAGGATTTCCATTCTCCACCAGGTGAAAGAAGCTCAGCCTGGATAATGTATGCACTCCTCCTCCTCATTTTCCTCCTTCTCCTCCTCTTTGTACACTAAAGCAGAGGAAACTGGCTATTTTTTGCCAGGGCCAACTGGCTCTAGCTATAGCACTCTATGTATTTAATTTTTCTGGAGGACCATCTACCTGCTCCTCTGGTTTGAAAACTTTTTTGGACTGCCACATACAGGCACTATCCAAATTTAATTGTCTCCATAGCAGCCTCCACACGTCGTCTTTATAGCTGCCTCCACACGTTGTCTCCATTGCTACCTCCACACATCATCTCCATAGCTGCCTCCCAAAGTTGTCCATATAGCTGCCTCCATACATCGTCCCCTTAGCAAACGAGCTGTGTCAGGCAGAATTTTGGGTTGTTTTCATGGCTTCCTTATCAAACTTGTTAACTTTGTCGCCACCCTGCTGTATTATCCACAAAATATACTGGCAAACTTTTATCATTTACCGATATTATTTCAGCGCTTCTTGCGCATCTGTTTACATTCCCCTTACCCGCCATAACCCAAACTTATAAGAACACTACTACACTTGATTTTATACAAAAGGTTCTTAGAAGTGCTGTTTGGGGAGGAGCCGAGAGACAGGGGCTTAGACAGGCGAAAGCTCGCCTGGCAGCGGACCGCCAGCTCCATCCCAAGATCTAACTAACATACACTCACCGGCCACTTTATTAGGTACACCTGTCCAACTGCTCGTTAACACTTAATTTCTAATCAGCCAATCACATGGCGACAACTCAGTGCATTTAGGCATGTAGACATGGTCAAGACAGTCTCCTGCAGTTCAAACTGAGCATCAGTATGGGGAAGAACGGTGATTTGAGTGCCTTTGAATGTGGCATGGTTGTTGGTGCCAGAAGGGCTGGTCTGAGTATTTCAGAAACTGCTGATCTACTGAGATTTTCACACACAACCATCTCTAGGGTTTACAGAGAATGGTCCGAAAAAGAAAAAAACATCCAGTGAGCGGCAGTTCTGTGGGCGGAAATGCCTTGTTGATGCCAGAGGTCAGAGGAGAATGGGCAGACTGGTTCGAGCTGATAGAAAGGCAACAGTGACTCAAATCGCCACCCGTTACAACCAAGGTAGACAGAAGAGCATCTTTGAACGCACAGTACATCGAACTTTGAGGCAGATGGGCTACAGTAGCAGAAGACCACACCAGTTGCCACTCCTTTCAGCTAAGAACAGGAAACTGTTTGCACAAGCTCATCGAAATTGGACAGTAGAAGATTGGAAAAACGTTGCCTGGTCTGATGAGTCTCGATTTCTGCTGCGACATTCGGATGGTAGGGTCAGAATTTGGCGTCAACAACATGAAAGCATGGATGCATCCTGCCTTGTATGAACGGTTCAGGCTGGTGGTGTCATGGTGTGGGGAATATTTTCTTGGCACTCTTTGGGCCCCTTGGTACCAATTGAGCATCATTGCAACCCCACAGCCTACCTGAGTATTGTTGCTGACCATGTCCATCCCTTTATGACCACAATGTACCCAACATTTGATGGCCACATTCAGCAGGATAATGCGCCATGTCATAAAGCTGGAATCATCTCAGACTGGTTTCTTGAACATGACAATGAGTTCACTGTACTCAAATGGCCTCCACAGTCACCAGATCTCAATCCAATAGAGAATCTTTGGGATGTGGTGGAACAGGACATTTGCATCATGGATGTGCAGCCGACAAATCTGCGGCAACTGTGTGATGCCATCATGTCAATATGGACCAAAATCTCTGAGGAATGCTTCCAGCACCTTGTTGAATCTATGCCACGAAGAATTGAGGCACTTCTGAAGGCAAAAGGGGGTCCAACCCGTTACTAGCATGGTGTACCTAATAAAGTGGCCGGTGAGTGTAGTTTTAACTGCAGCACCTTTAATCTACTACTACTTTACTGCCTCCATATATCGTCCCCTTATCAAACGAGCTGTGTCAGGCAGAATTTTCTGGTGTTTCACCAGATACATAATGGTACTCGGCGCATCTGTCGCCACCATACTGGAGACTTGAAGTTGCAATCATAGCAGCGCAATATGGATGCCCCATACTGTCGCTCTTAATCATGGAACCATTTCCGAAAAAAACTATTAAAAATAGAACCGCTATGCTATTCCATTATTCCTAGATGAAATATGTCAGGTGCTGAGTAACTTTGAGGAGTCAACTCAGATGGTCAGTGGCGATGCCGCCATCATCAGCCTCACCATCCCGCTGCTTGGCCTGTTGAAAAACTCTCTGGTCCGCATGAAGTCGGCAGCTTTGCGCTCGTCACAAGAGACGGGGGAAGAAGATTCCCATGTTGATAGCCAAAGCATCCTCAGGTCTGTTTCTCAGCGCATATCGGAGGAGGATGAGGAGGAAGAGGAGGAAGAGGAGTAGAAATTCGGCGTGACAGAAGAGGGGAGCATTGCTCAGTCCTTCACTGTTCAGCATGTATGGGCAGAAGAAGCGGAGTTGGAGGAGGAGGAAATGGACAGTCAGGCAAGTGAGGGGAGTGAATTCTTGCGAGTTGGGACTCTGGCGCATATGGCAGATTTCATGCTATGCTGCCTATCCCGTGACCCTATCCCATTCAAAGAATTTATTCCAGCACCGATTACTGGGTATTCACTCTCCTGGACCCACGGTACAAGCAAAATCTTTCCACTCTTATCCCTGGAGAGGTAAGGAGTGTGAGAATGCATGAATACCAGCAGGCAAACTGGCTATTTTTTGCCAGGGCCAACTGGCTCTAGCTATATTACTCTATGTATTTAATTTTTCTGGAGGGCCACCCACCCGGTCCTCTGGTTTGAAAACTTTTTTGGACTGCCACATACAGGCACTATCCAAATTTAATTGTCTCCATAGCAGCCTTCACATGTCATCTTTATAGCTGCCTCCACACGTTGTCTGCATTGCTACCTCCACACATCATCTCCATAGCTGCCTCCCAAAGTCGTCCATATAGCTGCCTCCAAACATCGTCCCCTTAGCAAATGAGCTGTGTCAGGCAGAATTTTGGGTTGTTTTCATCGCTTCCACATCAAACTTGTTGACTTTGTCGTCACCCTGCTGTGTTATCCACAAAATATACTGCCAAACTTTTATCATTTACCGATATTATTTTGGGAGGGGAGGAGCCGAGAGACAGGGGCTTGGACAGGATAATGCTCGAATGGCAGCGGACCGCGAGCTCCATCCAAAGATCCAACTAACATAGTTTTAACTGCAGCACCTTTAATCTACTACTACTTTACTGCCTCTATACATCGTCCCCTTATCAAACGAGCTGTGTCAGGCAGAATTTCCGGGTGTTTTACCGGATACATAATGGAACTTGGCCCATCTGTCGCCGCCATGCTGGAGACCTGAAGTTTCAATCATAGCAGCGCAATATGCATGCCCCATACTGTCGTTCTTAATCATGGAACCATTTCTGAAAAGCTATTAAAAATAGAACCGCTATGCTATTCCATTATTCCTAGATGAAATATTCAAACGACCCCGCCTGCTTTGAAAATTATAGTTTTTTCAAAGTAAACGCTTCTGGCCCCCAGGCCCATTTTGGGTGGGGAGGAGCCGAGAGACAGGGGCTTGGACAGGCGAAAGCTCGCCTGGCAGCGGACCGCCAGCTCCATCCCAAGATTAGGCAGCCTCAGAGGCATCCATGCATACTGCCCCTGCTTTTTCCTGTCCATTTCGACTCCACGATCCTCCACAGCGTCCACCAATGTCTCCATGCGCAACTTTCAACTGTCTATACCCCAGACGCTGGAGCGCGAGAGGATTTATAGCACATCATCCCCTTATCAAACGAGCTGTGTCAGGCAGAATTTTCAGGTGTTTCACCAGATACATAATGGATCTCGGCCCATCTGTCGCCGCCATGCTGGAGACGTGAAGTTGCAATCATAGCAGCGCAATATGGATGTCCCATACTGTCGCTCTTAATCATGGAAGTCGTCTCCATGGCTGCCTCCACATGTCGTCCCCTTATCAAACGAGCTGTGTAAGGCCCCTTTTTTCGGGGGTTTCACCAGATACGTTATGGAACTTGGTCACTATGTCGCCACCATGCTGCGTTATCGACTAAATATACCGTCAACCTTTTGTTCACATAGGAAATCATTTCAGCGCTTCTTGCTCACCTCCTTTGGTTTCTCTCTGACACCTTAACCAGGCAAAATACTGATACATACAGTGCTTCACGTTATCCTCGCCAAAAGTATTTTTTAAAATTGGTTTGAAGCCTGAGTCCATTTGGGGTACGTCACCATGCCACTCTCTTTAGCCTGCCGCCGCTGCCTCTGCATGCCGTCTTCTATAGTGTCAGGGTCAATTATTGGATGTTTTAGATGCTATCTAGCCTCATTCGGTCACTCTATCATCGCCATGCTGTTGCCCATAATTGTCAAAGACAATGAGGCTAACAGTAAACCCAATGTGCAAAATAAAATCTATTCGGTATAGAGTAAGGTCATTGGGTAGTATCATTACCAATGAAAGGGTGACCAGAAAAAAAGGGGAAGTGGTGGGAAGGCATGTGGTTGTTAGTCTACTACGGTAATCCACCTGTAGACGGAATGTTCAAGCAATTTTACAAAAAAGTATTGAAGTCAGGTGATTGCCTAAATGTAAGCCATGGGCCCCAGAGAATTGAGTTAGTGGTTTGTGCATTATGTGTTTCAGCAGTTAGTTAACCTTTCTCCACAGGTTAGATTATCTCACCAAACCAATCCGGGGAGTTTGGGTGGTTTTTCCACAATCTGGGAATGAGGGACAGTGCAGCAATTAGCATAAATCCCATTAAGGACTTCTTGACTTTGGTAATCGTAGTGGGGAGGAAAGAGAGGACTAAGTCAGGGTAAATCCTCCAGCTGTTGCCCCGTCAGATTAGTAATCAACCTACGCACCTGTGACCAAAAGGGATGTAGCAACTGACCCCACCATATGTGTGTCATTGTACCAGAGGCCTAGTAACAGATCCAGCAGACATCTGAGCAATTGTGGTAAATAGACCTTAATCTGGTGGGTACCATCGTGACATGATTTTGTAATTGGTCTCCTGGAAATGGATAATTTGTGACACAGTTCAAATGCTTTTGCCCATTCCTCTGGGAATGAGAAGGAAGTGTCCAATCCCGTTCCCATGCCTTGACATATACGGGACTTCAGATCTACTCCATTTGTCTAACAGTAATCTATAGAGACTGCACCTTGCCTTGACTTGAAAGGCGTCAGACCTACTGAGCCATTAAATCTAAAATAGATATGCACAGAGAAGTGCATTAGTTGGCTCTATTCCCTTTGTACACAGGGGGATCATAGTTCACTAGGGAACTTCTCCTCGTAGGGAAGGTGGCCATCCATAACTGCATGGTACCAGAAAAGCACTTCAGTGTTCTCCACATTTGGGTGGCTACATATGGAAGATTTTGCAGGGAGTGTGAATCTGCTGTATATTTAATGGACCAATTGATGGTCATGAGAGGTGACATAGACAACTGTTTTTCCAGTTGTACCCAGAGCTTCTGAAAGCAATCTAGAACCTCTCACTAAGAAGAAAGCCAGGAAATATCCTTTGCAGTCTGGTAGTTCCAGTCCTCCTTGTTGTTTCCTACAAATTAAAGTGGTTCTTGCTATTCGAGGATAGGAAGCTGCCCAGAGGAAGCAGCAATAACTTTTTCATACTTTGGTGTACGGAGCTGTTGGTGGTGTCATTTTTTGTGACTTTTGATGGAGTTTTCATTGCTATCATTTTTAGGACTGTGCGACTTTTACACTTTTTATTAATTTTTTTTTTATTTCCAAAGGGCAAAAAAATTTTTTATTTGGACGCTATTTTCCGTTACGGGGTTAAACGCAGTGAAAAACCGTTGTTATATTTTGATAGATCGGACATTTTTGGACGCGGTGATACCTAATGGTTATGAATTTTACTTCTTAGGTAATTAATATCAGTTCTAGGGAAAGGGGGGTGATTTGAATTTTTAGGTTTTTTTATTATAACTTTTTTTTTTTAAACTTTTTTTTACTTTTACTATTTTTCAGACTCCCTAGGGTACTCTAACCCTAGGTTGTCTGATCGATCCTACCATATACTGCCATACTGCAATATGGCAGTATATGGGGATTTTACTCCTCATTCACTGCAATGTGCTGATAGCACATTGTAATGAATGGGTTAAAACGAGACAGCTTCAGGCCTTCGTGAGACCCAAAGCTGTCATGGCAATGGATCACCGCTTCCCGTGACATCATCGGGGAGCGGCGATCCGCGGCAAGATGGCGGCGCCATCTTTTTGGAGCCTCTGGCAGCATTGCCGGCAGCGATGGCCGTAATATGCAGCAAAGACTTACTGGCTATGGAGAGGGCTTGGCCCGCGAGCCCTCTCCATGCACCGGGACCCGGAGCGCGCAGTACTAGCACGGCGCGTCGGGAAGGGGTTAAGTTGTAACAGATGTGATGATACCCAATATGTTGTGTTTTTTGGTGATTTTCACTTTTTATGTTGTATTTGATTATTATACAGGATGGGACATCAGGGGATTTTTATTCTTTTTTTATACATTTTTTACTGTTTTATTTTTTCCCAGGGTGGGACATAAACAAGTGATGATTTAATCAATTGTTCAGTGTAATATACTGCAATACAAATGTATTGCAGCAAATTACATACTCAGCCTATGCGTTCTGCATAGGCTGACAGCTGCACTGTTAGAATCGTGCAGAGTGCACGATCTAGCAGGCTACTACTACTGGCAGCCCTGGGTTCCTCCATCGGACCTTAAGGCCCTCCATAGAGGGTTGCGATCGTTGCGACAAGGCATGGGTTCATGTCTGTGAAGCTAGGACTGTGGTAGAGGTACAGCTGAGTAAGAAGCTGCCAGGGTGTTTTCACTGTAACAACATTTCCTACAGAAAGGTCTGCAGTCTATTATATGATCTTAGTCCATTTCACTTGAACATAGTGGGGCACATTTACCTACCTGGTCCTACGAAATTCATGAAAGTGCAGTGTCCGACGATCATGCACTGTGCCGCAATTCACTAAGATTGTGCACCCGATATCCTGCATGTGTCGCTTTGCTGCTTAGGTCCGACGGAGTTCACCTTCTTCTTCCTGGTGCATGTAAGTACTTGATCTTGCGACACAATTTGAAAGTTAAAGGGGTATTCTCGCCTGGGCATTCACATTCAGTTCCACATTAAAAAAAATGTTCCTGTGTGAAGATAATTTCTCCTGTGTGAAGATAATTCTGTCCCTTAGAAACGAGATAGCTTCCTCGGTTATGACCACGTCACACTCTGGCAGCGGTGGCCAGACATGAGCTATTGAGTCCTGTCTGACCTCCAGGATTCAGCAATCATTACCACACGGTGGCTGTGCGACATATAGTAAATCCCGGACATTTCATATACAAAAACCTTTTGTTTCTTTGTGCAATCCCTCCAGCAGACGTGGCCGTATCCGAGGAAGCTATCTCGTTTCTAATGGACAAAATGACTACATTTATGAGAAATTATCTTCACACAGGAACATATTTTTTAATAACATCTAATTGAAGAAATGTTTATATATGTCAGATTTATCAAACTGAATGTGAATGCCCAGACGAGAATACCCCTTTAAATCCCACGCTCAGTCCAAATCAGTCAGATTGTCCGACGGCACACCCCCAATTTCTGTCGCATGAAAGCCAGAGCAGCCGCACCACAATCCCATCTCGTGCGACACAATCCCCAGTTAAATACCTGTCCCAGGGGTGCAAATCCCAAAAACGATGTAAAATAAGCCCCATTCAGTCTTTAAATTGAAGACTGCGTGAAAGCCTAATGTTCCAGACTTTTGGCAGCAATGTTTCTAGGCGTCCCCTTCCCCCCACCTTCTCCACAGGAGAGTGTCATGGCTATAATCTTATTTTCTGTATAGAGGGTATGGAGGTCTAGCTTCTTCATTAGTATTTTACAAATTGAAAAATGAGCATGTTATTGGCTTTGGGTTGTGCTTTTGCCTTGGTTTCATTGCAATAACAGCCTAATTGGGAGAAAAACGCAACATAAATACAGAGCAGAAAATGAGGTTGCAGTGAAGGGTTCATCTCCAAAATTGTGTTGTTTTAACATTTTTGTTGTTAGCATATAAACAACAAATTAAAAGAGTAAGGGGCACATGTACTAAGCTCTGTGCGCTTGTTTTTTGTCAACTTTTGCATATTCTTTCTAGTACAAACTGCTTGCACATGTATTTAACAAGTGTCCAGGCCACTTATGTGTCGCACGTGACCCTTTTGTGGCGTGGCTGCACTATTCTTTATGCAACACAGATTTTTACACTGAAGGGGGTGGTCCAGTTCTCAGTCGGACCAGATTTTTTGCATTCTGACTTGCTTCGCTTTATATTGAAAAATTTGCCATTTTCGAAATCTAAATCATTGCGTTTTCAGGCAGATAGATTTACCACCTAATAAGTTGCTGAATACATTTCCCATTTGTCCTACTTTACATTTTCATAATTTCTGAAATGTCTGGATAATTTATTTTGATGTCACGCGGCTTACAAATAGAATATCGCTTTTCCCGGATTTTCAAATTGACTTTTTGGGGATAAATACAGTTTTGAATGAATTTTACATATTTAGCATCAAAACCCCCTATATAATCTACCCATTTCAATCTGCACCCCTCAAGCGATAGAAACACTTTTACGAAGATTGTTAACCCCTTGAGATCTTCATAGTAATTTGAATCAAAATGGAGGTGAAATTTTGAATGGTCATATTGTTCCCTTATACTTTCTTTAGCACTAAATTTACACATTTCCAAAATATAAAAGAGAAAACCCACCATAACAATTGTTCTGCAATTTCTCCTGATACAAAGACCCCCCACATGTGGCTGTGACTTGTTTTTATGGGCGCACAGCGAGTGCAGAAGGGAAGGAGGGCGCTGTAGCTGCCAGGATTTTAGTTTCCTCATTGGCCCATTTTGAAGCTATAAATTTTCGCTTTTTTGTTATTGGGCCATGTTGATGGCATTTTTTTTGGCGGGATGAGATGCTTTTTCCATTTGTTACCATTTTGGGGTTGGTATCACCTATGTTGAAATTTTAGGAACTTTTTTTGAGGGCAGAGTAGAAAGCATCAATTCTTTACTTTTTTTTTTTTGGTGTTCACCGTATAGACTAATAATCATGTTCTCTTTATTCTATGGTTGATATGACGGGGATACCAGACAATATATTTTCTTACGTTTTACTAAATTTGTCAAACAAAACCTATTGTGGGGAAAAATCTATCATTTATGTATTGCCTGCGCTTCCAAGTGGCATAACATTGTTACTTTTTTGCTACGTAGCTGGTTGATGGCTTGTTTTTTGCGGGACATGTTTGTACTTTGCACCATATCATGTCTGAGTACATATGGTTTTTGATCGCATTTTATAGCATTTTTTTGGGATTGAAAGGTAAAAATCATAATTTTTGGAGGGTTTATAACATTTTTTTTTACGGCGTTTTCGTGGGGTTCCAATAATGATTTACTTTTTTCTAAACTGGTTGTTACGGACGCGGTAATACTATATAATGTGGGGTTTGTGTTATGATATTAGACTTTTTTTTGAGTTTATGTCTCTTTATATGTTTTGGGGGTTTGGGGCATTTTTAGTGATTTATGACTTTATTTTTTTATTGAATAACTTTTTTTTTTACTTTTTCACTTTTAAACCATGGGATATGAACAAGCAATCATCTGATTGCTTGTTCATGATAATATTCTGCAATACTGATGTATTGCAGAGTATTATCAGTGTCAGCCTATACACTTGCATAGGCTGGCACTGTGCCAGTAAGATGACGTCACAGACGGCATCTTACCGGCAATTCTTGCAAGTAACTCTGGGGTCCAGATCGGACCCCAGAGTTGCTATAGCAACGATCGGCGCCCCCCGAAAACGGTTTGGGGGGGGTGATCGTGGGGGAAAGACCCCCCAGATGCATGTTAGATGCCGCGGTCGCGCTGACCGCTGCATTTAACGGGTTAAGCACCAGCGATCGGAGACAACTCCGATCGCGGGTGTTACAATGGGGTGCCGGCTATTAGTTACAGCCGGCACCCCGTGTTTCCCGATGGCGGTTTGGCTCTGATCCAGAGCCGAGCCGGCATAAGCGCCGTGGCGGATATATCCGCCACTGAGCGCTAAGTCACTGCGCTCCGTGGCGGATATATCCGCCACGGAGCGTGAAGGGGTTAACATGTAAAGTTTGACAGTAATGTGTTGCATATCCCATGTTAACGGTGGACCAAAAAACAGTGATGCACACTGTCGGAGCTGTGCAGAGGACGCCAGATTCATTAAGAATGTGCGTCAGAAATCCTGAATCTGGCGTCCTCTGTACACTACACAGGCAAACTGCATATAGTGCGGTTAGGGGCATATTTACTAAGAACAGTGCTAAGTTTCTTAGTTTTCCTGAAACCCTCTTGCATGTCATCCAGGTTTCACTGATAGTTTGGGCATCTGAGAATTTATAACACTAACTTCTACCAGGTAGTTAATGAAGAATTCTACAAATCACAAGGAAATTTCACCGGAATGCAAAGTTTTATCCACAAACAACTTCCAGTACCCTGGTTCAGAATCCATAAATGGTCCATTGCTAAATGAACATGAATATCCCTGGGGAATGGGGAATCCACATTTAAAACTTGCAGATCCAGATTTGTTCTTAAAATGAATTTGCATGTAAGTTGGAACAGGTACATTTGGTAAGTGTAAATCCTGACACATTTTTTAAATCTTTTTTTGTCACTGTGACAATTGGATTTTCAAAGTGTTGGGTTATCCTAGAAACATGGTCACAGTGAGAAGAGATGTCTGTAACTAGTGGTTGTCTGCAAGTCGATCGTTCTTAAGTTGTGGAACAGCTGTATTCCCAAAATTGCTACTTGCATTTCATTAATAGTACCTAGATGTATCAAAATTTATAGACAGTATATTTGAGGACATTAGGTAGCATATTTTGGAGCCTTCATATTTATCCACTGTGTACAGTTGCAGCCACCACTATAATAATTGTTAAAATGACTGCCAACCAGCAAATCATAGACAGTGCATAGTAGTGCTTACAGAATGCCATCTCCTGCATAGTGGGACAGGTGCAAACAAAACACTTCGTGTAGTCTGTCCTGGAAATCAAGGAGGGTATCGCTGATGTCTGTTTAGGTTTAATATGTAAGGGAATTTTGGTACAGTGTCTTGGCATTGAACAGGACTTATCTTCTCCACATTCTTTGCAAACTGGATTTTGATATGGGACAGAAAATACTTGAACAGTCAATTTTTGGCAGGAAGGACAGAAAGGCACATCACAGGTCTAAAACAAAGAATAAATAAATGTTTTAGTTCAACATTTTTCAGATGATATTGAGTAACATTTATGAAAGTGAAACACGTTTTAATTATTTTATATTTACTGTAATAGCAGGAACAAAACTACTAAACTGTTCCAAACAAACATTGATCTATTGATCTAAGAATAGTTTGAGTTCACAATGTCCACTAAGTTAAACTGAAGGAGCCGCATTATAGTTGTATGTTGTTCCATGTTGTGAAGGTGACTGTGTCTGTGCAGTCGTAGTGGGAGCATGGCTGTGATTGCTGAGCTTTAGCTGCAGTGGCCAGTAATGGAACAACAACCCATTCAACTGCAAACAGCATAGATTATCTGTGGATTTGCTGTGCATGATTGCATTGCAGCGTAATAAAGTAGCAATATAAGGTATGGGATTTGGAAAAACAATCAGCATTTATTGCTTCAAAAATCTATTTGTAATGCACACATTACAGAAGTAAGTGGCAGGAGTGCTTAATGACATGAAGAACATTCATGGATTATGTAAAAGAGAGTAACGGTGTAATAAAAAATTCTATCTCCAGAACTCAAAATTGTTAAAAATGTTCTCTTTATTAGTCCTTTAAAATGTTTTCAAACCTGAAAAGGCTAGGACCAACATGTTTTGAACTATTTAAAATGGTTAGTTCTTAATCAAGATTTTCTGCTCCCGCTCCATCTGTTTATATAGGTGACCCTCTATTTCCTCAGAGATGTTAGGGGGGTCTATAAGTTACACCAAAAATCATTTTCTAAAAGCTCCTTTGGCTTTGAATTTCAACCCACAAAGTTCTAGCCTCCTCACACTCTTCTGAGACCATTGTCTCATTCACAATCGCTTTTAAGTCTCTTCTGACATACAGACATGTACCACATAACCTTCAATTTGCCCTGTCTTTCCGAAAGAGTGTAAAACCTTGAATATTAACACCCCAATCATGTGCTGCATCGGGCCATGTCTCCGCTACACCAACAACATCTAATTGTTCCTCTAATAGCAGAGTGTCAAGCTCACCCATTTTGCCTGTGATAATTCTGGCATTTGTGAACATACAATTAATTTACTTTTCCAAAATCAGTTATTTATCTGATTTATAGTAATTTTACTGGCACATATATCCTCACTATTGTTTTGTAACTTGTGGATCTCCTTATCCACTGCATTAGTCCCCCATACACCCCCCACCTCACCACCCACCAAAATATCCTGCCCCCTCTCTGACCTGTCTACCCCTTTTGTGTCTTCCTTTTCCTTCTACCCCGATCCTTGTTCAAATACTCTGCCACCGCTGCTAGAATCTTCTCCTCCTGCACAACAGCCTCCCTTCCATTTAGGTGCAAGTTATCTGAGGAAAACAGCTTGTACCTTAATGAAAAGTCAGTCCAGGAGCCCAAATGCCTCTGCTCTACACCAGGATCTGAGACATGCATTTGACTCTCTGAGCTCCCGCTGTCTTCTCTGTGTAGCACATGGCACAGGTAGAATTCCAGAGAATATTACCATGGAGGTCCTTCCCTTAAGCAGGGCCGGCTCCAGGTTTAAGTAGGCCCCTGGTGCCAGTGCCTCAGTGGGCCCCTTTACTATGCTTCCCAAATTTGAGTCAGAGAGAGTGACCCACAGCCCAATTTTGCCCCCTCCTGTTACCCCACCTTGTTTTTCATGTTACCATATGTTTTGCTGCTTTTAAGGCCATTTTCTTCATTGATGGAAGCGTAAGCTGCTGTTTACATTTTCACACCTGCTTACACCTCTAGTAATGAAAGAAAACTCTTTCTAAGTAGCCAAACACATGAAAACACATGCGGTGTTATGCATACGTACAAATGTGTGCAGAAAATACTATGGGCCACATTTATCAAAAGTAGTGCACTAAGAGCAGTTTGCCTGTGGAGTGTGCAGATTGCGGCACATTATAGAATACTGCCGCAAAGTCTTCATTAACCAGTTAAGGACCGGGCCCTTTCCTGTTTTTTCATGTCCATTTTTCACTCCCCACCTTCAAAAATCTATAACTTTTTTATTTTTACACGTAAAGAGCTGTGTGATGGCTTGTTTTCTGCGTAACAAATTGCACTTCATAATGATGGTATTAAATATTCCATGCCATGCACTCGGAAGCGGGGAAAAAATTCCAAATGCAATGAAAATGGTGAAAAAACGCATTTGCGCCATTTTCTTGTGGGCTTGGTTATTACGTCTTTCACTGAGCGCACCAAATGACATGTCTACTTTATTCCTTGGGTCGGTACGATTAAGGGGATACCAAATTTGTATAGGTTTTATAATGTTTTCATACATTTACAAAAATGAAAACCTCCTGTACAAAAATTATTTTTTTGATTTTGTCAACTTCTGGTGATGATAGAGCTGCCTCTCCTCTAGGTGTAGAGGATGCCTCTTGTCAATGGTGATGGTTGAACTTCCTCTCCTCTAGGTGGAAAGCATGCCCCCATCTATAGTGATGATAGAACCGCCTCTCCTCTAGGGGTAGAGGATGCCCCTTGTCTATAGTGATGGTAGAACCTCCTCTCCTCTAGTGTAGAGCATGCCCCCTGTCTATGGTGATGGTAGCACCTCCTCTCCTCTAGCTGTAGGGGATTTCTCTTGTCTATGGTGATGGTAAACCCGACTCTCCTCTAAGTGTAGAGGATGCTCCTTGTTTATGGTGATGGTAGAACCTCCTCTCCTCTAGTGTAGAGCATGCCCCCTGTCTATAGTGATGGTAGAAACTCCTCTCCTCTAGCTGTAGAGGATGTCCCAGTCCCTGGTGATGATAGAGCCTAATCTCCTCCAGGTTTAGAGGATGCCACCTGTCTGTAGTGATGGTAGGGCCTGCTCTCCTCTGGGTGTAGAGGATGCCCCCTGCCTATGGTGATGGCAGAACCTCCTCTCCATTAGTGTAGAGCATGCCCCCTGTCTATCGTGATGGTAGAACCTCCTCTTCTCTAGCTGTAGGGGATTTTCCTTGTCTATGGTGATGGTAGAACCTCCTCTCCTCTAGTGTAGAGCATGCCCCCTGTCTATGGTGTTGGTAGAACCTCCTCTCCTCTAGCTGTAGAGGATGTCCCCAGTCTCTGGTGATGTTAGAGCCTAATCTCCTCCAGGTTTAGAGGATGCCACCTGTCTGTAGCGATGGTAGGGCCTGCTCTCCTCCTGGTGTAGAGGATGACCCCTGCCTATGGTAATGGTAGAACCTCCTCTCCTATAGCTTTAGAGGATGCCCCTTGTCTATGGTGATGGTAGAACCTCCTCCCCTCTAGATGTAGAGCATGACACCCTGTCTAGGGTGATGGTAGAGCCACCTCTCCTCTAGGTGTAGAGGATGCCCCCTGTTTATGGTGATGTTAGAGCCTCCTCTCCTATAGCTGTAGAGGATGTCCCCAGTTCCTGGTGATGATAGAGCCTAATCTCCTCCAGGTTTAGAGGATGCAATCTGTCTGTAGTGATGGTAGAGCCTGCTCTCCTCTGGGTGTAGAGGATGCCACCTGCCTATGGTGATGGTAGAACCTCCTCTCTTCTAGGAGTAGAGGATGCCCCCTGTCTATGGTGATGGTAGAACCTCCTTTCCTCTAGGTGTAGAGGATGTCCCCATCTATGGTGATTATAGAACCACCTCTGCTCTAGGTGAAGAGGATGCCCCCTCTCTATTGTGATGGTAGAACCTCCTCTCCTCTTGCTGTAGGGGATTTCCCTTGTCTATGGTGATGGTAGAACCTCCTCTCCTCTAGCTGTAGAGGATTTCCCTTGTCTATGGTGATGGTAAACCTGACTCTCCTCTAGATGTAGAGGATGGCCTCTGTCTAGGGTGATGATAGAGCTGCCTTTCCTCTAGGTGTAGAGGATGCCTCTTGTCTATGGTGATGGTTGAACCTCCTCTCCTCTAGGTGGAAAGCATGCCCCCATCTATAGTGATGATAGAACCGCCTCTCCTCTAGGTGTAGAGGATGCCCTCTGTCTAGGGCAGTGATGGGCAACCTTTTGAGCTTGGTTTGTCAAAATTCGCCAAAAAACCGAGCATAACTCGGGTGGTGTGTCACCTTGACAAAAAAAAAACATAATTTTGTGATATTTATAGTTTAAATAATAAATATGTATACTATTTAACTTCTAGGGTACTTTAACTGTAGGTTGTTTGATTGATCCTGCCATGTACTTCCATTCTACAGTATGGCAGTATATGGGGATTTTCCCAATCATCTATTACTATGTGCAAATCACACATTGTAATAGATCGGTTACAATCAGACAGGTGTGGAAATGCTTAGTAACCTGTGAACTTTCAGTCATGAAAGTTCACAGGTTATAGCGAGGGCGCAGGCGCCGCTGTCTGCATCTCCCTTATGCCCTCTTGGCATGAAGGTGTGAGGAGCACTGATGACTGTCTTCTATCATACAGTGCACTGACCTTACTTACTATATGATAAGAGTTGTTGTCCTCCCTTGCTCCTGCTGTGGAGATGGTCAGTGTAGAGGAGGCAGCTGCTGGGATATCACACAAGGCAGCAGCGATGTGACCTCTGACTGTGCTGCCATCCTCCCCCCACCACAACTATCAGGAGCTGCAGAGGAACCTCCTGGGTGTATGGCCGGGTCACCTCTCCTGCTGTGCCCCATGCTGATACCTGTTCTGACTGGAGACACTAGGCACAGCTCACACATGGGGAGAGGTCGGCCCGGGGAGGAGGAGGAGGGTGGGGAATGCTGGAAGCTCAGTGCAATCTCTCAGCCTCCCGGCTACTGCACCTGGTCATGTAGGATGAAACTTAACTCTCAGGCAGCCGCGTGTCTGTGAAAATGGCTACGCGTGTCAGCACTGACACGCGTGTCATAGGTTAGCCATCACTGGTCTAGGGTGATGGCAGATCCGCCTCTCCACTAGGTTTAGTGGATGTCCCCAGTCCATGGTGATGATAGAACCTAATCTCCTACAGGTTTAGAGGATGCCCCCTGTCTATGGTGATGGTAGAACTTCCTCTCCTCTCGGTGTATAGGATGCCCCCATCTATGCAGATGATACAACCTCCTTTCCTCTAGATGTAGATGCCTCTGTCTACCTTGATAATAGAACCTCCTCTACTCTAGGTTGAGAGGATTTCCCCTATGGTCATGGTAGAACCGTCTCTCCTCTAGGTGTAAAGGATGCCCCCTGTTTTCAGCAGTGTGAAACTATCAAAGGGTTAACAAACTCCCCAAAGATTATTCAGAATATTTTGAACGATGCAGTTTCTAAAATGGGATGATTTATCATATAGGCCTTTTAAAGTCACTTTTTACTAAATTATCACTCCAAATACAGATTTTGTTGATTGTCTTGAAAATCTGAAATATCGTTCCTTACATTATAAAATTCTTAACATCCTAAAAACAGGAAAGAACATTTGAGAAATGATGCCAAGTTAACTTATTGTCAAGAATTGTGTTATCCGAATATATTGTTGAGAAATGTTGAGTCTGGGTTCTAACTACCTGCCTCTGCCACTAATCTGATGCTGTCACCCGCCTGATGCCACAAATCTGCTGCCAGTTGCTCCATCTGCCTCCCACCATCTTTACCAGGGACTGGTCATTGTGCCACTATGTGGGCTCCTGCTGCTGCTGATACCACCTTCACACTATATAATTGTGCCACTCTGTGGGCTCCTGCTGCTGCTGACACCATCTCCACACTCTATCATTGAGCCACTTTGTGGCTTTCCATGTTGCTGCCACCTGTGGGTTCCTGCTGTTTCTGTGGCCACCTTCACACTATATCATTGTGCCACTCTGTAGGCTCCTGCTGACGCCATCTCTACACTATATCATTGTGCCACTCTGTGGGCTCCTGCTGCTGCTGATGCCACCTCCACACTATATCATTGTGTCACTCTGTGGGCTCCTGCTGCTGCTGACACCCCCTCCACACTCTATCATTGAGCCACTTTGTGGCTTTCCATGTTATCGCCACCATGTTGCTGGCACCTGTGGTCTCCTGCTGCTGCTTCTGCTGAAGCCATGTCCACACTCTTACCATTGTGTCACTCTGTGGCCTCCTGTTGCTGCTGCCGCCAACTCCACACTCTATCATTGGGCCACTCTGTGGTTTTCCATGTTGCTGCCACTATGTTGCTGCCACCCGTGGGCTCCTGCTACTGCTTCTGCTGCCTTCACCTTTACACTCTTATCATTGTGCCACTTTGTGGCCTACCATGTTTCCGCCACATCCATAATTTGTCATTTTGCCACTCTGCGGCCTCCTCATACTACTGCCTACTGACTGCTGTCTCCCTGAAACACCCTGTGATTTTCAGAATGCTGTTTTCACCCTCCACCACTCTATGACGTTGCCACTATATTTAATTTCCCCCTTTATTTCATCTGTCAGAAGGAATGAAAAGCCTCAGGATTGATAGCCAAAAGTAGGAGTGGATACAGAACACAGAGGACATGCAAATCTCCCATTTACTGGTCATCTCTGTTTTGGATCCACTCCTGTTTTTGGCTTTAGCAATACTGATAATGGATTATTGACCGATTGAAAACGGACACTGACGGATGAAAAGAAGGGCAAAATGATCAGTGACGTCAATGCAGAATTACTGCCGACACCCTCTGCACTTTTTTGGGGGGGTTTCTACATGTATCCGCGTTTAACGATGTTATAGTGGGATCTTGGCCCTCACCTCAGTCCTTTTGACCTGGCACAGACATTACCTTGTCAGGCTGCGTTCTCACTTTGCTTATTCAGTAAAGTTGGCCTCTGTAAGTGCCCATGGAATTGAAGAGTGAAGCGATTCTAAGAGCTGCGGCTATCATGTGCGTGTCATACTAAAACACAGCATTGTTTGAAGACCAAACCACGCTCCCTATGCATATTTAACCGGTTAAGGACCGGGCCCTTTTCTGTTTTTTCATGTCCATTTTTCACTCCCCACCTTCAAAAATCTATAACTTTTTTATTTTTACACGTAAAGAGCTGAGTGATGGCTTGTTTTCTGCGTAACAAACTGCACTTCATAGAGATGTTATTAAAAATTCCATGCCATGTACTCGGAAGCGGGAAAAAAATTCCAAATGCAATGAAAATGGTGAAAAAACGCATTTGTGCCATTTTCTTGTAGGCTTGGATATTACGTCTTTCACTGAGCACTCCAAATGACATGTCTACTGTATTCTTTGGGTCTGTACGATTAAGAGGATACCAAATTTGTATAGGTTTTATAATGTTTTCATACATTTACAAAAATTAAAACCTCATGTACAAAAATAATTTTTTGATTTTGCCAAATTCTGGCGCTAATAACTTTTTTATACTTTAGTGTACGGAGCTGTGGGTGGTGTCATTTTCAATAATATCAATTTTAGGACTGTACGAGCTTTTGATCACTTTTTATAGATTTTTTTAATATTTTTCAAAATGGCAAAAAAGTGCCATTTTCGACTTTGGGCGCTATTTTCCGTTACGGGGTTAAACGCATTGAAAAAACGTTATCATATTTTGATAGATCGTGGATTTTCGGACGCGTCGATACCTGATGTGTTTATGATTTTTACTGTTTATTTATATTTATGTCAGTTCTAGGGAAAGGGGGTGATTTGAAATGTTAGGTTTTTTTATTATAATTTTTTTTTTTAACTTTTTTTATTTTTATTTATACTATTTTTCCGTCTCCCTAGGGTACTTTAACCCTAGGTTGTCTGATCGATCCTATCATATACTGCCATACTACAGTATGGCAGTATATATGGGGATTTTCCTTCTCATTCATTACAATGTGCTATCAGCACATTGTTATGAAGGGGTTAGAACGAAATAGCCTCGGGGCCTCGGAAGACCCGAGGCTACCATGGAGACGGATCACCGCCCCCCGATGAAGTCATGGGGAGCGGCGATCCCAGGTAAGATGGCGGCGCACATGCACCGCTATCTTTTTGAGGCTGCCGGCAGCTTTGCCGACAGCCATCGCTGCGAAAACACCCGCGATCAATGCTAACAATGATCGCAGGTTTTACCGGTAAGCCTTTGCTGCAATATGCAGCAAAGACTTACCGGCTATGGAGAGGGCTCAGCCCGTGAGCCCTCTCCATGCAGCGCGAGCGGACCGCCCCCTTGAATACACGGCGGGCGGTCACGAACCGGTTAAGCATGGCACAATGTTCTACAACACCCTACAGGCTCTCTGCAGCAAGGAAATACCTGTTTTTTAACGTGATCCGCCATGATTCGATTTAGGTCGAATCAAACTTTTTCAAAGAATTCGGCTAATCGGGATGAAAAGAATTTTAACTATTTCATCCATCTCTAATCAGAGCCATGAACAAAGACCTGTTTAGCAGAAGACGACGAGGGACCAAACCAACATGCGCTTCAGCATATTCTTCTGGAGGGCTACCAAATTACACAATATATTGAGCAAGCTTATGGTTACTCTACAAATGACAGCAGAAAAATCATCATTCAAATTTACATACCAATAGGGATAAACATTATAGGAAAAAGTGAGTGTTCAGCAAATATCTGACAGTCCCATTATTGTAATTTATTGTAATTGTTCTATTTGTCTTATTGATCTCACACAGGCGATCACTTAGTGGTCAATTTTCTAACACCTTCTATGTATCTGGAGCCAAAACACATTCCCCTGAATATCCCCAGCCATGCCGATTGTATAGCGGCGTTCTGTAGACTGTATATAACAGGATTTATCACAGGGACGATAGTTGAATATATTATATTAAAGACAGAATCCAGTACTTCAGAGTACGGTGGGATCAAATATCCTACTAACCCTGCCCCATAGTAAATACTGACAACTGTGACGTGGGAGGAGCAGGTGGAGAAGGCTTTCTTTCGGCTTTCTTTTTTTTTCATCTTGAAAATGACTGAGAAAATTTTAACATAAGAAATAAAAGTGCACATGAAAGGAATTCCTGTAAATATGAATATTTCTGTATTCAGAACTACAAAAAATATTTGTGTGGTTGTACAGGTCGTCTTTGTTAGTGACTTGGCATCGCAGAAGTACTGGTGGATGATGTTGGAGTGACAGGAGGACATGTTTATCAATAAACTAACAACCATAAGAGAATTTAAAACTACAGATGCCCAAATCCCAACAGTTATCAGGGAGCAATTTCTCCGACTCAAGATACGATGATAATGTAAGGGGTCACAGATAGCGACGTATCGGTCACAAGCCATAACAAAGAGAAGGATGTCCTCCAACGTTAAATTTACAATGAAAAAGTACAACTGCGTATAACATTGTGCGGAGGAAACAATATGATTCCCGGATAATAACATGTGCAGTAATTTAGGAACCGTGACCGGCTATGGAGAGGGCTCAGCTCGTGAGCCCTCTCCATGCAGCGCGAGGCGACCGCCGCCATGAATACACGGCGGGCGGTCGCGTACCGGTTAATCTGGCACCCCCTGCACTTTTCGGGAAGTGTCAACAACCTTCTTTGGTGCACTGTTAACTGTGCAATGCAATTCGGTCGTGTTGCAGTAATAAATGTGGTGGAGGGTCCGACTATGCACTGGAATGCCCCTTTATGTGCAGAATTTTGTGGTGTGGCGGCTACAGAGCAGCTGCCACACAAAACTGGGGCAGACACTTTATAAATACACGTGCAAGCAGTTTCGAGATTCAGACAGAAAACTGACACAAGCACTTTAATATATGTGGCCCATGTGTGAACGCAGCTTCAGGGTTATTGTTTTTAAGGAATAGGAGGGGGTCAACAGGAAGGGAGACATTGGAAAAGAGGTAGAACAGGTGACACAGGAGTAAAATGGCAGGGGGCAGAAGGTGGGCAATAATTTACACCGTAGGAGGGAGAAAATGAATGTCAGACATCAACAGTCTGTAATGATACAAGCCCTTTTAGACTACTCTGCAAGGATGGACTACAAAAGTAAGAGGTAGGCAGTGGCATGAGAACCTGACTGTCAGGGGAAAGACAGCAAAGGGTTAACTGAACAGACAGCGGCCTGACTCCTACCATGCTGGAGCCTCCTCACACAGGGTCACCGGGGTCACCATACATCATTAGACAGAGGTGACAAGTTCAGCACATGTTGCCTCTGTCTGTGTCCAGCCTGTCTTCCTCCGTGCAATTCCTTATACAGCAGCTGGCCGACCCCCGAACAGTGGGAGGTTTGCACACCCCCTACAGGAACCCGGGCAAACGCTGCACAGGAACTGATGATACAGACAGTGACTGCTCTCTACATCATTATTATATCCGTAGGACACAGCTCCCCTGCCTCCAGTGGGCCCTGCCAGCACCAGTGGGCCCCGGCACTTGCCCAGGTATGCCGGGTGCTTAAAGCCCCTGCCCTTAAGCCTTGAACCTAATTCTTTAAAACTATTCTTAAGGCTACCTACTTAACTATTCTTAAGGCCACCTACCATCTATTTTGTCTTTGGTACCAACATGGATCACAACTAGAGATGAGCGAACATACTCGTCCGAGCTTGATGCTCGTTCGAGCATTAGCGTACTCGAAACTGCTCTTTGCTCGGACGAATACTTCGCCAGCTCGAGAAAATGGCATCTCCCGCCGTTTTGATTTTTGGCGGCCAGAAACAGAGCCAATCACAAGCCAGGAGACTCTGCACTCCACCCAGCATGACGCGTTACCCTTACACGTCGATAGCAGTAGTTGGCTGGCCTGATCAGGTGACCCTGGAATAGACTAGCCCCTGCCCGCGCTGCTCGGATCATTCTCTGTCTGGATGCCGCTAGGGAGAGAGCTGCTGCTGGTCAGGGAAAGCGTTAGGGTGTTCTATTAAAATAGTGTTAGGCAGGAGTGATTCTACAAGAACCCAACAGCCCTTCTTAGGGTTCCAATAATGTTATATATTTACTTTTTTTTGGTTTGCTTGTGGCTGGGCTTGCTGCCATTAGTAGTGCAGCTAGTACCATATTGTGAGGAATTTGCAGGGAGACTTGCGACCGTTGGTGTTTAGCTCTTAGTGAAACACACTATCCACCTCAAACACCGAAGTGGGACAATTATAGGGTTTGATTGGATTAGGCACATGCTCATTTATTTTTTTTACGTTTTATTTCTTTTTATAACTCAAAGTCATCAGGCACGCCAAAATCCAGTGTTGTGTGCTGTCAGTGTAGGTTAGAAACTAGCCATAGCAATAGGATAGCACTCGTGGTTTAAAAAAAAAAAAAAAAATTTACAGTTTACAATTATTTTAAAAATGTTTAACCCGAGGGCTAGGGGTAGAGGACGAGGGCGTGGATGTGGGCGTCCAACTACTGCAGGGGTCAAGGCCGTGGTCCTGGGGGGTGTGAGACAACCACCTGCTGATGAGGGAGCAGGGGAACGCCGCAGAGCTACACTCCTAGGTTCATCTGTCTCCAAATTACTGGGACTCGTGGTAGAGCACTGTTGAGGCCAGAACAGTGCGAAGAGGTGATATCGTGGATTGCCGACAATGCTTCTAGCCATTTGTCCACCAGTCAGTCTTCCACGCAGTCCACCCATGTCACCGAAATCAGCACTCCTCCAGCTCAGCCTCCATCCCCCCCGTCTGCCCCCTCCCAGCAAAATTTTGCATTTGAACCGGCATACTCTGAGGAACTGTCTTCTGGACCCTTCCCACAGTCACAAACCACTTGTCCGGTTGCTGCTGAGCTATTTTCCGATGCCCAGGTTTTCCACCGGTCGCAGTCTGTGGGTGATGATGACATTATTGACGTAGTGGAAGAAGTGTGTAAAGAGGTGTCAGACGGTGAGGAGACATGGTTGTCAGACAGTGGTGAAGTTGTTGTTAGGGCAGGAAGTGCGAGGGGGGAGCAGACTGAGGGATCGGAGGATGATGAGGTGACAGACCCAAGCTGGGTTGATAGGCCGGGTGAACACAGTGCTTCTGAGACGGAGGCGAGTCCCATAGCAGAACAGGTTGGAAGAGACAGTGGTGGGGCCAGACGGAGAGGCAGGGCCAGAGCTGGTGCATCAGCGCCAAATGTTTCAAGTAGTCAAGCTCCCGTGGCGAGGGCTATATTTTCAGAAGTCTGGAGGTTCTTTAAAGAAACACCGGATGACCGACGGACTGTGGTGTGTAACCTGTGCCACACCAGGATCAGCAGGGGTTCCACCACTACTAGCTTAACTACCACCAGTATGCGCAGGCATATGAATGCTTAACACCCCACTCAATGGCACCAAGCTCGTTCACCTCCGGCCGGGCACACCACTGCTCCTTATCCTGTGTCATCCGCTAGTCAGCCCCCTGCCCAGGACCCCGGCCCGAACACCTCCTGTGCGAAAACCCCATCTTCGCCTCCACGATCCCCCATAGCATCCACCAGCGTTCAGCTCTCCATACCCCAGACGCTGGAGCGCAAAAGGAAGTATAGTGCAACCCACCCACACGCCCAAGCCCTCAACGTCCACATCTCCAAAGTGCTTAGCCTGAGATGCTGCCCTATAGGCTGGTAGAGAACGAGGCCTTTCGAAACCTCATGGCGGCGGCCGCCCTCGGTATTCGGTCCCCAGCCGCCACTACTTTTCCCGATGTGCCGTCCCAGCCCTGCACATGCAAGTGTCAGACAACATCATCCGTGCCCTGACCAACGCTGTTTCTGACAAGGTCCACCTGACCACGGACACGTGGACGAGTGCTGCCGGGCAGGGCCACTATATATCACTGATGGCACATTGGGTTAACTTGGTGGAGGCGGGGACCGAGTCTGACCCTGGGGCTGATCCTAGCCAATAAAAGGCACACCGCCCAAGAGCTATTACAGGGCATCACGGCGAAGACTGATCTGTGGCTGGCACCGCTGAACCTGAAGCCAGGCATGGTTGTGTGTGACAACGGCCGTAACCTGGTGACGGCTCTGGCAACTACGGCAGATCAGACTGACACATGCGCCATGCCTGGGCCCATGTGGTAAATGTCATAGTTAGTTCAGCGTTTCCTCAGACATCATACCCCAAGGTGCGCCGCATATGGGCTGCATTTTCAGGAAGTCAAGCACAGATGCGCCACTCTCAGGGCAGCGCAGCGCTCCTCCAAATGCCGTCTCACCGACTGTTGGCGACGTTCATGGTGGAATGCAACATAACCATGTTATCCAGAGTTGACCAGCAGCGCCAGAGCGGACTGAGACTGCCAGCTGTTAACTTCTTTACCACAGAACTGGAGTCAGGTAGTCAGCTTCCCACAAGTTACAATGAGGCAGGGAGTGGAGTCTGATATCTGTCAGTGCTGAGTAAACTTTGAGGAGTCAACACATATGGTAAGTGGTTGATGCCGCCTCATCACCTCACCCATCGCTGCTTGGCAGGTTGAAAAAACTCTATGGTACGCCATGAATTACGGAAGCTTTGCACTCGTCACAAGAGACTGGGGGAAGAAGATTCCTATGCTGATAGCCAAAGCACCCTCAGTTAATGGTCAGCGCATATCGGAGGAGGTTGTGTGGAGGAGGATGAGCTATGAGGAGGAGGCGGAGAAGGGTTGGCGAGAAGAAGAGGGGACCATTGTTCAGTCCTTCACTGTTAAGCATGTATTATGTAGAGTACAAATGACATCAAACGTGTCACAAATCCTAACGAGTATTATGTAAAGAGGAACAGCTGGGATGTGTAATAAGGACATACTTCAAAAAATATATAGTGAAATATATCAAATTTATTTTATGCAAAAAAACACTAAACACTGACATTTTCAAAGCATTTAAAAGAGCACTACAAAAGTAAAGTGCTATCCCCAGTGCATGAAAATAAAATGTTCCTGTGCCGCCCCTTTATGAAGATAATGGTGTATCTCAATTGGTGTTGTATGTGAAATGTGAACACTGATGTAGACAGTGCATGGTGCCAATGTGGTACAGGATAAACAGTGGCCACCACAATCAATAGACAATGGGCCACTGTGTTCTACCTGTACCCATTGGCAACCAATGCACTGTCTATCAGTGATATTACACATTTCACATACAACACCCGTGAGATACACCATATCTTCAGAAAAGGGGGGGGGGACAGGACAGGTATTTTATGCATGTGGATAGGCACTTTAATGTGGTAAGTGCCTCATTTAACTGCTTTTAAATGTCAGATGTTTAGTGTTTTTTGCATAAATAAATGATATCTTTCACTATTATATTTTTAAGTGCCTTATACACCATCCCACCTTTCTTCTACTGTTCAGCATGTAGGGCAGAAGAGAGGACACTGGAGGAGGAGGAAATGGACAGTCAGGCCAGTGAGGGGGAGTGAATTCTTGCGCGTTTGGGACTTGGCGCTATCGGCAGATTTAGGCAGGCCTGTCATCCCGTGACCCTCGCGTCAAATAATGTATTCCAGCACCGATAGGCTGGGTATTCATCTCTGGACCATGGTAAAGCAAAATCTTTCCACTCTCATCCCTGGAGAGGAAAGGAGTGTGAGGAATGAATGAATCCAGAACGGCCCTGGTTGCAAAGCTGAAGTGAGTATTCCACTGCTGACATGCGCTAGCGGCAGAGGGCGTTATTTGGGGGGCAGCAAGTAGTAGCGGGGAGAGCTAGGCAGCAGGCGCTTGCCCGCACGCGGCAGGGTCGGCGTACGATTTACCAAGGCCTTTTCCAGTTTTCTGTCACCCCAGCAAGACACTGTCACCTGTCCCTAGTCCCGGCAGAATAGGGCTGATCTACAGAACGATGGTGGGAGTACGTAGGTGACCCATACCATCACCTAAATGATCAACCAGCTCCTACAACTACGGGCTTCAAGAGATGGATAATGTGGCCCGAAACTGGGCGTGACCATGGAGGTTCTTGATGCCCTGCCGCTAGGTGTTGCAAGCAGGTTTTCAGGCAGCTGGTGGCATATCACCGATAAGCGTACACGCCTGTAGACTGACAGCGGCTGACAGTCCTGAGTTATCAGATGAATAATAAAGCCTGGATTCTCAGAATTTCGAGTATCCACCAGGTGAAAGAAGCTTACCCTGAATAATGTATGCACTCGTCCTCCTCATTGGTCCTCCTTCTCTCCTCTTTACAAAAGCAGAGGAAAACTGGCTATTTTTTGCCAGGGCCAACTGGCTCTAGCTATAGTAATATATGTATTTAAATTTTCGAGGGCCACCTACCGGTCCTTGTTTTAAACAAATGTGTTGGGACTGCCAAATACAGGCAGTCAATTGTATTTCATTTTTCTGTGAGGGACCACCTACCTGCTCTCAGGTTTGAAAACTTTGGTTGGATGCCACATAACAGGCATATCCAAAAAAAGTGTCTCCAATGCAGCCTCACACGTCTCGCCATAGCCTCCTCCCCCTAAAAAGTCATCCATAAGCTGCCTCTCCAACATGGTCCCCTTATCAAATCGAGCTGTGTCAGGCGCAGAATTTGGAGTTGGTTTCCATGGCTTCCAAAGATCAAACTTGCTAACTTTGGCGTCACCCCTGCTGCTTGAATCCACAAAATATTACTGGCAAACGTTTATACACTTTACAGATAATTTTCATTCACACGCTTCTTCGCGATCTGATGTACATTTTTTTCCCCCACGAGCACACATAACCAAAACTTTATAAGAAAATACTACATTGATATTATACAAAAGGTTCTAGAAGTTGCTGTTTGGGGAGTAGACGAGGAGAGGGGCTTGGATTGCGAAAGCTCACCTGGGGGAGCTGGGCGCCAGCCTCCATCCCAAGATCCACCAAATAATTTAACTACCAGCACCTTTAATCTTACTACTACTTAACTGCCACCGACATCGTCCCATTATCAAACGTATGCTGAATCCGTCAGGCGAAATTTTCAGGTGTTTACCTAGATAAATAGTGGAACCTGGCCATTCTGTCTGCGCCATGCTGCGAGACACTGAAGTTGCTAATAATAGCATGCGCAATATGGATTGCCCCATATGTCGCTCTAAAGGAACCCATTCCGAAAAAAACAATTAAAAATAGAACCACTATTTCTATTAATATTATATATGGAAATATTCGAAACGACTGGCCCGTTTGAAAATTATAATTTTTGCACAGTAAACGCACTTGTGGCCCCGACGGGCAGTTTTGGTGGGGGACGGAGTGTGGCTGGCACCGCTGAACCTGAAGCCAGGCATGGTTGTGTGTGACAACGGCCGTAACCTGGTGACGGCTCTGCAACTCGGCAGACTGACACATGTGCCATGCCTGGCCCATGTGTTAAATTTCATAGTTCAGCGTTTCCTCAAGACATACCCCAAGGTGCGCCGCATCTGTGCGCATTTCAGGAAGTCCAGCACAGATGCTGCCACTCTCAGGGCAGCGCAGCGCCTCCTCCAAATGCCAGCTCACCGACTGTTGTGCGACGTTCATGGTGGAATTCAACATTAACCATGTTATCCAGAGTTTACCAGCAGCCCACTACTTTTCCCGATGTGCCGTCCCAGCCCTGCACCAGCACGTGTCAGACAACATCATCCGTGCCCTGACCAACGCCGTTTCTGACATGGTCCCCTTATCAAACGAGCTGTGTCAGGCAGAATTTTCAGGTGTTTTACCAGATACATAGTGGAACTCGGCGCGTCTGTCGCCGCCATGCTGGAACTTCCTGATTATATAGTCCTCTACAACCACTAGCTGCTTTGGCTTAACTGCACTCCCATCCACCCTACAACTAGCTGGTCTGCTCCCCCGACTGTTGGGGAGACCAAAATCCACTATGGCTACCATTTCTGACCCTGACGTCCTTACATCATTGCACAATTTTGCAATTTTGCTTGGATGTTCAGAGTCAGAATTGGCCTTCCTTTTCTTGGACCCCTTTCTACCCCCTCTATTTACAGTAACCAAGCTACACACCTCCTGGCTTTCTTCTCCACCCTCCACTTCTATCCCACTTATTGCTTGCTTAGTGAGCAGCATAATCTTCTCAAGATTGTCGATTGTTCGCAGACGTACAATATCTTCCTCCAGATCTCTTACACGAGCTTCCAGTAGAAAAATATGGCCATATCTGTCGCAGCTGTATTCACCCTGTATATATACAGCAGAGTGTGCACTGGAGCATACCACCAATCTTGCTAGCCATATCCTAGTTAAAAACTGTGAGGAGTGTATAATGAAGAGATATAAAATGTAGATTACTTACAGCTCTGTAGACTCCTCTCTTTCGGACTCCGCTTGTTTTAACTCCACTTATGTTCACAAGTCACTTAGAAACACAAGCTTAAATGAGCAAGCTCAAAACTGAGTTGCTGCCCCTTAATTTATCAGCTGAGCAAACTAATCCCTCCTCCCCATTAGCAGACCAGGCATAGAAAGGAGAAACAAAAAGTTATTTAAATTGTGACACAAGAAAATGCCCTTGCTATTACTTATCTACTCAATCCACAATCACCCAAACCACAGATACACTCTTAGCACACGCAAAATCTGCTTGTTTTAACGTCACTTATGTTCATAAGCCACTTGGAAACATAAGCTAAAATGAGCAAGTTCATACATATTTATTTAATAAAACCTATTGCAAAGTTTACTATTGTCAACTACTCAATTAATATTTGCAGTTAAGACATGTAGTTGTTCAATTTGAGTTTTCTCTGACTATTAGCTGTACCTTTCTGTTGTCTTTTTTCTTTTCATTTGACAGGTATTCAGGGGTCCAGTGCTCACCTTCATGTAAAACAAATAAAAGGTATAAAGTTCATAGCAAATTGCATGATAAGTATTTGGGAAAGTATTTGCTTAATTTAAAAGAGTTTACCAGCTCCCAAAACACCCTCCAAGTAAAAACAAGTGGTTTTACTCCATACTTATTTTTTGGAAAGCTATATTTACATATAAAAAATACATAAAGAAGACTATCTTCTTCCGAAACGTGCCAGATGTTTTATATTATAAACGGCGATCCATAGCTGAGTAGGTGACTTCACTGCTAGCGGATTGAGCACCACTGTACAAAACTTTTTTTTGTCGCTACCTGGAAGTAGCTACCGGCCGGGGCTATACCGGGACGAAAACGCAGAAGGAGCTTGTTCGAGTTCAGAGTGAACACCACAGATTTACCACTGTACTGGTTACCATAAGGAGAAAAACTTCAGCTATTTGCAATATTCATTGCTTGGACACTGTTGAGATCTCTGCTTGCAAGGAGCGCGGTTAACACAAGTTGGTTGTTTGTTTTTAACTTACATATAGTTTTTATTTGTAGGGTTATCTTGGAGCTGGTATACTGCTCTTATAGGGATCTTCTTTATCAGGAACAGTTTATAATTTCTAATCTAAGATTTGTTTATATATAATAATCAATGTAAATGAAGATTGTAGCTGTGTGGCACTACTCAAAGTTTCTTAGCACTCTTGTTCTTATTCTGTCTGTCAGGCTTGTCAGAAACAGTATAAAAATCGAGGTTAATTGTGCTCTGATTCAGACAATAGTAAGTAAGTCCTTTATCACAATAGTGAAATACCAGTAATAACGCAGCTTTTTCGCACTCAAGGCTCTTTATCTGGCTTGCGTTATTCTGAGTCCCTGCATCCTCCCCCCTCCCCACATGCAACTGTTGATTTGAAATAGCTTTTGTAAGTATGTACCAATAAATTGGATGAAACAAGAGAATTGTGGTGAGTGTCGATTTACTGTTAGTTCACGACAATTAATAATCAGTTTGCCAATAAATGAAACTAATTGATTTTAACTTTCAATGACAATGTGTGGTACATGTTAACCTTCTATGGAGAGGCCTCACAGATGGAGCTCTCTCCATACCGAGTGGGTGACTCACTGATAACTGATTGGGTGTAATAGCTGTACAAGACTCCAAAAAGGCTTTTTTCTCAGGTTTAAATATTTGGGAGTGATTATTATATATATATTATCAAGGATAGCATACTGAAACTCTATGCTTGGAGCAAGCACTCCGTTTGATGGGTCAAGTGAATCTAATCACTAGTCCGATCTTCTAATCCCTCCCTCTGCTTACCCATTACATAGCTTAAATTCAGTTAAAAATACTCACCAGGACCTGTCCTTTCTGTACACCTTTGACCTAATCACCCAATACCACCCCACACGTAATCTCTGATACTTAAAAGACCTTTGGTTTCCTATTATCCCTTCTCACAACCATCTAAAAGATTTTTCTAATACATCCCCCATGGACAACACACTACCAAAATGCGTTGAGACTTTCCTCCGCCTATCATACCTTCAAATGTTACCTGAAAACCCATCAGTTTAGAATTATCTATAGTACACAATTGTGTTTATCTCATCTATGATATTTCTTTATAATGCACATATACAGGGTGCCTCTACTTGTACTGATCGGCTTGTTTTGGTCCTTGTCTGGGATTCAAGTACAGCATACATTTATTGTGAACATTACAAAAGATAATGACAGCAGCAGAAAAAGGCTGACATGTGTATGTAAGCAAATCACCTCTATAGCCAGTGGGGTGAATAATGAAAAAGTCCTTCTAGAAGTATAAAAATTCTAATTTGTATTTTAAATGTAACTTTTTTCATAAAAAGGCATCATAATTTTAAGTAGATCTTACCTGCTGGATGACCTGCTACCATGTGTTGTGGTTGCCTCAAAATGCCCTTTTGCACTGTTGATAACCCATTGACTGGAAACTGAACAATATTAGTTACTCCTGCCCTAGAATCTATTTCTAGAACATTATTCTTAAGTTTGGTTAAACCTTGACACATTCTTGATATTCCTACATATGGATATCCTTGAAGAGAAAAGTCTTCAAAATGCTGCATGTCACTTCTTTCATTTATCCTTGTCTCCTGGAGGTGACCCTGCTTCCCATTGTTACCTCGAAGGGATGATTTGTTCATTTGTTTTTCGGCAAAATACTCACCATTAAACTTTTGACATGTGCCAGGGAATAGCGGAGCTACACGATTACCTTTTACATGTATCATTGTAAAGCATATGTCTTGCCACAGACCCAATCCATATGTTTATCTATTCTTACAAAATAATGTGCTTGTATTTCTTAGTGTTCCAATAACCTTCAGTCTCCATGTATGTGTTTCTAATTAATATTTTATTAAGTCTTCTCATTTAACTACCAGACGGTGCTGTGAAGGTAACAATATCTAGCTGCTTGTCATTTTGTTTTCTCACTAGTTTTGCAGCTGTAAATGAACAAAAAGTGTGTGAAATTACGTATTCCTTAAGGGAAATATATCATTGGATTTCCTGATCATTAACACTTTTAGATCATTAATTGCAACAGGATTAGAAATATGTGTTTATAAGGAGCTGTGTTCCTGTTGTTTAATGTTTATAATCAACTTTATTCTTATGCATCACTAGATGTTGAGATAACAACTGTGTACTACTCAAAACACATAGACACCTACAAATAAATTAGATTGTACAGAGAATGCACAAATTAATTAATATAAAATAATCCTTATTCTAAAAAGGAGAAATACACCAATGAGCAAACAGATTAAAAAGTGGAGCACATACATGCTACTTCCACCACCAGATGTTAAAAAATGTAAATGCAAGACTTAAATAACTTTTTCATCATTACACACACCCCAGAGCACTTCTCCCCTACCTACCCCCTGCCTGCCTGTGGCAGAAGTATTGCAGGAGCACGGAGCTGATATTCCGTGCTTCCTCGAGATTTCCAGCAGATTGGGAAGGGAGGTGAGGGAGAAGTGCTCCAGGGGTGTGTATTAGCCATAGCCCCCGAAACCAACAGTTCATTAGCATAAAATAGATTTTATACAGGAGCAGAGCTACGAATAAATTATTTTTTTAAACAATAATTTGATTTTCAAAATTTATTATAACAATATACAGGCAGTCCCCGGGTTACATACAAGATAGGGTCCGGAGGTTTGTTCTTAAGTTGAATTTGTATGTAAGTCGAAACTGTATATTTTATAATTGAAGTTCTACACAATTTTTTTTCTTTTGTCCCAGTGACAATTGGAGTTTTTAAATTTTTGCTGTAATTGGACCAAGGATTATCACTAAAGCTTCATTACAGACACCTTACAGCTGATCATTGCAGCCTGGGACTATAGTAAAGCATTCAGAGAGCTTCACCAGAGGTCACAGTGGGCAGAGGGGTCTGTCTGTAACTATGGGTTGTCTGTAAGTCGGGTGTCCTTAAGTAGGGGACCGCCTGTATAGTAAAGAGGATATGGTCATGTATAACAATGTATACATCAATAACCATATATTTCTAATCACTCTCCTGGGTAATAATCAAGAAATCTGAAAAGAAAATTGCATAAAGATTGCAAATTAACTAGAGTCTGCAACAAGTGGCTAGTATATACCATGAATTGCCTTCACAACACAAAGATCCAAGGTCTTTAGAAAAACTGATATTAATTTTGCTATTTCTGGGTTAAAAAGATTTGTCTATAGTTTCCAATTTAATCTTAAATAACTGCAATCAAATTCTAGTGGAGTAAGCCTACAGATACAAAAATATAAGTTTAATGTGTTATTTTGCAAACGTTGATTTTATGCCTTTTATTAAAGCAGATGGGAAGAAATACATGGTAAAAGGTATTTTTTTTAAGGTAGTAACTGTCTAACTGCTAAAGGGCTTTTTTATAAAGTTAGACAAAGCCAAATCCAAACCCCTCTTCCATAAAGGACCCAGCCTTCCATTGTGGTCAAATTTCACCAATTTTTGCACAGTCGCTCTCTGTGACTAAGCCAAAATTTCCACCCCACGCTTTCCAAAATACACTTACCGTATATACTCGTGTATAAACCGAGTTTTTCAGCACAAAAAATGTGCTGAAAACCCCCCGGCTTCTACAATCAATTCAATGTAAAAAATCTTTAAAAAAATAAACTTATATACTCACCCTCCAGTGGCCCCGACCTCAGCGCTGCTCCCCCGATGTCCGCGCGGGTCCTCTTCTGGCTTCGGCGCCCGTCTTCTGTCTTCACTAACTTCGTGCCGGGCGCCGCCATGTTTTTCCTCCAGGCTGAAGACTGAAGACGGGCGCCGAAGCCAGAAGAGGACCCGCGCGGACATCGGGGGAGCAGCGCTGCAGGTCGGGGCCACCGAGGGTGAGTATATAAGTTTATTATTTTCTTTTAATGCTGGCTGGGCTGTATACTACTGGGGGCAGTGCTTATACTACTGGGGCAGTGCTGTATATCTGGGGGCAGTGCTATACTACTGGGGCAGTGCTGTATACTACTGGGGGCGTGCTGTATACTACTGGGGGCAGTGCTGTATACTACTGGGGCAGTGCTGTATCTACTAGGGGCGTCTGTATACACTGGGGCAGGCTGTATACTACTGGGGGGCAGGCTGTATACTACTGGGGTGTCATGCTGTAATACTACTGGGGGGCAGGCTGTATACTACGGGTGGGCTGCGTATACTACTGGGGGCAGTGCTGTATACATACTTGGGGGGTTTGTGACTTGTGCATTTCCCACCCTCGGCTTATACTCGAGTCAATAGGTTTTCCCAGTTTTTGATGGTAAAATTAGGGGTCTCGGCTTATACTCGGGTCGGCTTATACTCGAGTATATATGGTATTACCCATCATATACAGGAGCCATTGTCTGCTGCTGCAGCAGTTGGAAGCTGAAATGTGATTGGTTGCTATTCTGCCTGGAAGACTTTGCATGTTTTCCAAGAATCCTCCTAGTGGAGCATCCACGGCTATAAGACTCCACATACCTACATGGTGGCCTTAATTGGCAGTACTGTTACTTCCTGACCGTAGTCACAAGCCTCTCACCCAACCAAACCAGTTCTCTACGCTGTAATGAGGGGATCCAATCAGGTCGAAACAGTGCTGTCTACAGTTGGGAGTCTGTTCCCTCTGAAATAGATATACTGGTTTGGTTTTAACCCTGCATCATGTCATAAGGCCTCTTGTAGGTCATGCTTGATGTCAAGGGAGTTGCATTACAGGGTAGGTGAAAGAGGCATGGTTTTCCTTATCCCATCCTGGAAACCTTTGCCCATTTTCCCAGAATCCCCCTTGTGGAGCATCCATGGCTAAAAGACTCCACACGCCTACACGGTGGTCTTAATTGGCAGCTTCCGTAAGGAGAACTTTTACTCCCCGACCCTAGTCACAAGCCTCTCACCCAGCCCAACCAGTTCCCTACGCTGTACTGAGGGGATCCAATCAGGTCGAAACAGTGCAAAATACACTTTCTACTTGGGCTAACATGTGGAAAATGGTAAGGATTCTAAAACCCTGTTTCTCACTTTTTCTAAGACTTTTTCTAAGAGTTGAGAATGTCCGTGGCATTCATTTTCCAACTGTCAAACTCTATAATCTAGCAACCTTGGGCCTCATGCACACTACTGTGTGCTCAATTGGTCCATAACCAAGTGATGCTGGAGACACTGGCCCCCATTTATTTAAGTGTTTGCACCAGTTTTCTGTCTGACTTTGCACTGAAAAAAACATGAAAACAGCTTGTACTTTCTATTTATATAGTGTCTGTGCCAGTTTTGTGTCAGAAAAGACCAAAAAAACTATTCACCTTAATGGGCATGTTGTTGCTTAGTCGGACCAAGCGCCACAATTCTGTCCTATGTGCACAACAATTCTGTCTGACCTACAATTCAGTAGCATGAGCAAAGTACACCAAAAAAATGTGCACATTTCCTGAGCAGTGCCAGATTCATGAAGAGCATGCATGACAATTCATGAATCTGGCACACACTGCACAATCTGCAGGAAAACTGTGCTTAGTACGGACTGCACTAGTTTTTGATAACTGTGGGGTGTTGTGCGCTCACTGCATCATGACTGGACGCCATAGACCTCTATGGGGGCTGTGATACAGATGCAAATTGTATACCAGGTGTGTGTTTGAAACCTAGAGCTGTGGTTGTTCATTTTTCTGACTATATTAGTTGAAGAATCAATAGCTTATTCACTCCTGCAGTCCCCTTTCCACCAGTCTTAACATTTTAGATATTTGTTGAATCATTCCCATCTATACAGCCCAAACTTTTAAAAGGTAAAGCTTATATTTCATACACAGTGCAAACATTTACTCTTATGCTTTTGGACCATAAAAATAAATGTTTCCCTACATTCAAAGATTTTCCCACAAATAAGTGTTTTGTCCAGGGGCTAACAGCTCATGTGCCTGGGTGCAATAGTTTAGTCTAGGCCCCTTGCCCTAGCAACTCTGGCATGCACTGAGAAAACACACATGTCTGACACTCTTTAAGGGTGCCAAAAGATGTTGTGGCGGTAATTAGAGATGGGCGAAATCATAAAAAACTTGACCAAATAAGTGAAGCAGGAATGTAGCCTGACAAGGTATCATCCGTGCCAGCTTGAAAGGACTGAGCTGAGGGCCAAGATCCCACTATTACATCAAAGAGTGCACTCTTTTTTTAATTGACTTCAGATGATTCCATAGATTACGACAGAACCTGTTCTGTTAAACGCTGATACATGTAGAAACGCTGATATATGTAGAAAGATTGGAGAGGGTGTCGGCAGTAATTTTGCATTGATGTCACTGATCATTTTGCCCTTCATTTCTTTTTTTTTTAATTCTTTATTTAAGCATTTGCTAAATATATACATATGCTACAAAATCACAAACACAATCCATATGTATAAACAATTCCCTGTCCTCCCTCCCACCCTATTCCATCCAATAAAAATCCAGATCAACACTACAAACACTTTTCTATTTATAATATTTCCATCCCTCCCTCAGTACATATAATTAATACAAGCTCCTAAACCTGCCTAACCCCCCCCCCCAAAAAATAAAAAATAAGGACGCCCCCCCCCCCCCTCCTCTCCCCCCCCCTCCTCCCCATCTCTCCACCCCATCTCCCCCCCCTCTCCTCCCCATCTCTACCCCTCTCTCTTCCACATCCCCCCTCTCCTCCACATCTCTCCACCCCCTCTCCTCCCCATCTCTCCCCCCACACCTCACCCAAAACCCCCAACAGCTGATCTCTCTCCCGTCCCCTCATAGGGACAGCAAGCCCAATTTGCAGATATTATTCTTCAAGCATTCGATAGGTAGCGTTACAATCGGTCTAGCAATAAAAAATAAATAAAATAAAAAACGGCCACCTTATGATGCCTCTGCCCGATTTTAATACCTTCTATATCTACATTCGCCCTGACACAAAAGAGGTTCCATCACCAGAGCAAATATGAGAGGAGAGAGAGGGCATCCCTGCCTAGTCCCATTCGATATAATGAAATAATTAGATGTCAGACCATTTATTTTAACCGCAGCAGTTGGATTTCCATACAGGGCTCCAATCCATGTTTACATTCCCACACCTAACCCTACATAACTCACGGAGCTCTTAATGAAGTCCCATTGGAATCTATCAAATGCTTTTTCTGCATCAGCAGGGAAAAAAAACGCAGGGATTCCCCCTCTCCGAACCTCATGAATCACATTTATCGCCCTGGTTGTCTCATCTTTTGATTCCCTAGTAGGCATGAAACCAATTTGACCTCTGTGCACTATCTTTGCCAGATGTGGTGAAAGACGTGATGATGGAAAATAGTTTCAGAACAGAATTCAAGAGCGAAATAGGCCTATAATTTGCACAAAAGTTTGGATCCTTGGCCTCCTTGTAAATCACAGAGATATGCGCTGTAAAAAGCCCAGGTGGAAGAGACTCATTTGTTTGTATCATATTAAATGTCTCTAAAAATCTACTTCGGAGTTGTCGTATGTTAACCTCTGATACCTGTAGAAGAAACCCCGAAAGAGTGAAGAGGGGTTGTGGAAGTAATTCTGCATGACGATAACTGACATTGTCCTTCATTTGTCATCAGGTCGCTTCAATCGGTCAATAATCCCTTCATTCAGTATTGCTAAATCAAAAAACAAACAGGAGTGGATCCAAAAAAGAGATGAACAGAAACGGGATTTTGCATGTCTCTGTGTCTGTATCCACTCCTGCTTTTGGCTAATCAATCACTAAGGCTTTTCCTCTGACAGGATGAAATGAAGTGGAAAAACATAACATAGTGGCAATGCATAGTGGCATTTGGGTGAAAACATCAGTTTATGAAAATCACAGTTTGTTCCAGGGAGACAGCGGTCAGTTGGCAGTCCAGCTGATGAGTAGCCGCGGAGTGGCACCCTGACAAATTATGGTAGTGGCGGAAACATGGAGTAGGCTAACGAGAGTGGCATAATGACAGTGATGGCATGGCTTGGGCCGCAGCATAGCATTAGCGAGCGGCAGGAGGCCAAGGCAAAAGCAGCACAATATAGAGAGGATGTGGGAGTGGCGCGCAGATGCAGAGCAAAGATGGCCAAAAGTGTGCAAAATGATAAGGAGCATGGACCGGTGGCGGCCAGCAGTCAAAGCATGGAGCCCACAGAGTGGCAGACACAGGTGGCAGCAACAGAAAAGCACCCATAGTGTCAGAATGTGTAGAATTGATGGGTGGCCGGTCAGCCAAGGAGGCAGCAGCATGAGATCCCGAGGCCACAGAGAGGATGGCCACATTGGTGGCACATGGTAGTTAGTTTGAATTATATTCGAAGTTGAAATTTCCATTTAAAATTTTAAGATTAGAGACGCCAAAACCAAAATACTTTACAGTCTTTCCTGAAACTATCGGAGGCCAAAAAAGAACTACCGACAAGGTGGCCCCAGTAGGCAGCAGCTGAGTCATACGGTGTGGAGGTGCGGCCACATGGTAGCACACAGATGGCACAATGATAAAGTGTGGCGTTAGCGTGCAAAGCAGAAGCAGGAGCCCAAAAGGTGCAGCAACATGGAAATGATAGAATGCGAAGTCCAGGCGGCGGCAGCGAGCCGAGGATCCCACAGTGGCAAGCACATGGGTGGAGGTGGCGGACAAGAGGGGTTGGTCCAAAGGGGCACAATGATAGAGTGTGTGAGTCAGCAGCAGCACAGTGAGCCTACAATGTGCACACATGATATATGTGGAGGTGGATCAGCAGCAGCAGGAGGCCCACAGAGTTGGCCCAATGATAGTACTGATGGGTGGCGTCACGCGACAGTGAGTTCCATAGTACGGTACCATGATATAGTAGGGAGGTGGCACAGTAGCACGCAGCGGAGCCACACAAGTTAGTGGCACAATGAATATGTGGGAGGTGGCATTCAGTGCAGCAGTAAGGCCACAGAGTGGCCCATGAATATAGTGTGGAGGCGTCAGCACCATAGAGCCCCAGAGTGCCCATGATATAAGTGTGTGAGGTGCGTCACAGCAGCAGGAGCCACACAGAGTGGCACAATGATATATGTGGGGGTGGTGACAATTCCAGTTACTTGGCAAGATAATAGGACATAGATGGAGTCATTGCAGCAGATGTTGTGGCATCAGGCGAGGTGGCACATCCAAATATGGCATGAGGCAGGTAGTTATAACCCGACGTCATTTCTCAATGGTTGGGGGAGGTTGTCATGGATGTATCATCAGATGCATAAGGCATTGGTGATTGAAATCCTGGCTTATCATGCTAACAACATTGTGACAAAGTCATATACTCCACTTACGGTTCTCCTGGGGATAAAATAGGCCCCCCGCCGCACTGGAACAACTGGCTTCTGACGCCCACAACTACTGGGCAGGCAGGACAGCTTCTCTACGGCAAACTCCGCAAGTTTCAGGGCACGCTCAAGTTTTGGCTGCTCCAGTAGTCCATGGATCTCTCTACCTGAGGTGGTAAAGTGCTGCCCAGTAGAGGCCACCATCTCCTTGGCAGGATCTGCTCTTCCATTCCCTGCTCTCTGGTGGCGCTACCTCTTCACTAGGGGAGCTAAGGAAGTTGCTCAATTACAGGAAATCCAGACTTAGAGAGTGCTCTGATGGAGATCTCCTACTATGTCGCGACCACCCCCACCCAGCCCCCCCTGGCAGTCACGCATGGTAGCGTGATGGCGATGGCTGATGGCGTAATGAGGCAGGCCCACACTGTTGTTGCACAGTAATTTCCTTAGTTAAGCCAGTTGTGTACCCCTCTTAGCATGGAAAAAACGTCACCCATTTTTGATGGTAGCAGGGTCCAAGGGTGGTAAGAGCCAAAGTTATACCTAAATGCCTGAAGTTGACTATTCGCTGGCACTAGATTAGGCAAGCAGCAAGCAGCTGACTGCGGGCCATCTGCACAGTTGACTCTAAGGGACTCCGGCCTCCATCTCCATGTTATAACTGACACGGTGTCTTCTGGTTATCTTCCTTCGTCTTTCCTGTCCTCCAGATGCCTGTCCCCTCTCTCTTGTCACTGATCTGGAAACAACCACTGTTTCCCAGACTCTCTTGTTTCCCAATGTCTCTTCTCCTTACCTTGTTAGGATTGGGATTAACCAAAGACAGGGGATGTGTGCCCTGACGCTTGCCCCAACTGTCCCTTCCTATAGCCCCCCCGACTATAACCGGGGGCGACTACTTGAAGACTCGAGCTACGCGGATAAAAAGTGAGGGAAAAGGCAAACAACAACAGCTGGACAACATTAAAACACGAAAGAATCGTAAACAACATTCCCCGGAGTCACAACGACGAGGGATAGTGCAATAGCAAAATCAGTAAGCAACGAGTCAAAGTCAAAAACTATAGCCGAGTAACAACAATACAGATACCGATACTGGCAATACATACATAGGTAGCACGAGTGGAGAAAGGGATTTTAAACACTGCCAGGGGTGACTAGTGAGGCTGCAATTTCATGACAGCCAGACTCCACCTCCAGAACCTGATAGGAGCTGGCACAGCTTCTGGGAATTATTAACCCCTTTGGTACAGTAACACCAGCGATCATGCAGAGGGACCACAAGTCCAGGTCAGTTACGAACACCAACTCCTAGACAGCGCGAGATCTTAGTATGCCGCTGCCCGCCGGCTTGGACGAGAGGTGAGTTTGCGGGGATACGCCCGGGGGTCGAAGAAGCTGCTGGCACCCAGCAGTAGAACCCAGTAAATTCCCGCCATTCCTCCTGCGACCTGAACAGTACCACCCCCGCCCCCCTGAGGGGGCCTCGGACCCCTAGATCTTAAAGATGTGCGTCTGATGGATAGGCCTGATGAAAACCTGAGTAACGCGGAGCATGAAATCCGGCCGAAACCAAGGAACCATTCCTCAGGCCAAACCTTTCCAAGACACTCGGTACTGCAGGGAGTTACCTTACCCATCTGAATTCACAACTTTTTCCACTCGATTCAGATTCCCCTGCCACAATGATGAAGCAGGAGGGTCAGGAGAGAGGGCAAAAACAAGGCCTCAAATAGCGCTTAGCAGTAAGAAGTTTATGTGAAGGTGTTAGACCCCGCCCACCTTGTGGAATAGTAATCTTGGAGAAACCGAACCGGGTTAACTCAATTTCAGTAACAACAATGGACCTACCAACCGGCGGTGCAAACTTCAAAGAGGGACCTTCATTTAGGTTTTGTTGATAACCACACTTTATCCCCCCACACAAACGATCGGAGTTAGTGCCTTCTCTGAGCCTGGTTGGACCATAGAATTTTGTGTCTCTTTCTGATATGTCTCGACTTGCGACCCAGAAGCGTGCGCACTTGGGATAACGCTTCCGCCCGAGGAAATAGATGACAGGCAACAAGAAAAAGGAAAAACGAATAAAAACCATCATTGCAGCAAAACGGAACCACCTGAGTGGAAGAACTACAGTGGATATTATAGCAAAGTCTGCCAACGGAAGGAATTCACCCACCACATCGTCCTGACGTTCCCGGAAAGAGGTCTGCGATATGAATCATCTCCTGATTCATTCTCTCGGATGACCATCGTAGACTCAGGTGAAATGAACGCCGACGAGAACGAAAAATTAATCTTCCAGTCTAGAAACAATGCTCGCCAAATCTGAAACAAATGTTGTACGCCCCTACTGCACACATATTCTGTATACCATGGAGTATGCGTACATATTCTGTATAAAGAAATCAGCCAATTCTTCACTGAAGGTACTTTTTAATGGAAACAAAGTGTCCCCTCTTAGAGAGAAACGGTCCACTACCACCACATCAGACTGTATACTTGAGATGCGGCAGACAGTGAACAAATCCATTGACACTTTAGACATGGCCTGGTGAACTGGAAGGGAAGAAGAGGCCCCTCAGAGAATCTCCTGGAGTTCTTTCCTCGCGCACCGACCTGACAGGCCTTGGCAATGCGTGCACATCATTATGTCAGTGAGGGCCCACCAGTAAACTTCTCTTTAGAGAGATCCAAGGTACTCCGTCCATTCCCCGGATGACCTGCCCAATAACGGACAATGCGTCTCCTCCAAACACTCTCAAACGACAAGACAAGAGAGACAAATAATTGCCTTCCGGAAGGTCTTGGGTGCAGATTTTGTTCCTGCTAAAATTGAGAGGAGAGGGGTGGGAGGGAGACACTGCCACACAAACCTGGAGACAAAAATATTACTGTCCGTTAGTCTCTCGGAAGCTCAGGTAGTCCCGAAGCTACGGGCAAGGCATCAGCCTCACCATTTTTGACCCAGGTCGTACAGGTGACAAAATTAAAAAGCGGAGAGAAAAACAGGCCACCAGCCGAGCGTGAGTTCAAACGCTTACAGTATCCACAACACCACGTTCTATATCTTGAGCAAAGTTATCGGATGAAGAGCTCCCTCCAAAAAGTTCGCCAGATTTCAAATGGCCCACTTAATGGCAATGGCTCTCGATTAACCAATATCATAATTTCCTTGCACAGAGAGAAACCGTTTTAGATGAAATTATGCCACGGGCTAATTGTGAGTGAGAGTGGAGTGACCCCTGGACAAACACTGCAACCTACTCATCAACCTCGGAGGCCTACCTCCAAACAAACGGTAGTATATAGAGAGCGAGGGTTAACCAAAAACTGGGCTGACATAATGCAGCTTTTAGCGTCATTTCAAAACGCAGAGCAAGCGGCAGGGGACCATTGTTCTGATCAGCACCTACGGTTAGATCGTGAGGGGTTTGCAATCACGGAAAAGTTTAATAAAGTTGTCGATAATAGTTAGCGAAACTAAAAAACGTGTATGTAGGGCCATTAAAGATTAGTAGGCCGAACCCAGTCCGTGAGCGCACTGAACCTTACTTCGGATTCCATCTGTACTAGAGGGATTACAACACTAACCTAAGAAGGAAACCTCTGACGCAAAACACACTTTTCCCTACGAATTTTTGCGCAACTGGTGAAGTACTTGGCGGAGTGTGCTTGGTGAGAAACCATCAGAGGCAGAAACATAAATATCATCCAGATACAACAACCCCATAACACACACCGATATAACATGAAAAATGGAGTTCATAAACCCTGGACTTTCTCCTTCATTTTCCTGTCCTCTGTCCTCCTTTCTTTCAATCCCCTCCAGGCCTGGGGCATACTCAAAACCAAAAGGCATAACCAGGTATTCACAAGTGTCCAAAGGTGTATTAATGCGGTCTTCCACTCATCCCTTCACTCGGATCGGATCAGGTTATAAGCCCCAGCCTCTTGAGATCTAATTTAGAGAAAAACTGGGCCCCCAGAAACCTGATTTAGAGATCCGGTCAGGGAGGAGGTAACTGAGTTTTTTACCGTTATCTCTATTTTATTCCTCGATAATCAATCACAACGGACGTACAACCACCATCTTTTCTTCTCAACAAAAAAGAACCCGGCCGCCCCACGTGGGCGACTCCAAGAGTTAAGGTAGTCCGATTGCCAACTTTATCAATAACTCTTCAGTGACTCCCGTTCTGGGTACCCGACAGGTTTAATATTACGACCCTTAGAATCTAGCATCAGGAAAAGAAGGTCATTTTACAATTCAAAACTCCTCTGTGTAGGAAGGACTTGGGACAAGGGTTTAGAAACACATCTGAGTAATCAGAGAGAAAAACCGGAAGACTCATCTTCCAAACACGCATGTCCCGTACTGTACATAATGAAACTGTGTCAGGTGATCGCTTCAGTGAGGACCCCCAATGAACCAGCTCCAGTAGTTTCCCAATTAATTACCGGATTATGGATCTGGAGCAGGTTTGACCAAGATGACATTTTCTCACAAATTTTCCATAACTGGGATAAAAGAACACCATTCATGCATACGCTCCACCAAAGCTATTTATCTGCGGGGTTCGAAGTTCTAAAACACCTGCACTGTAGAGGGGTCACATCCGCACCCGACATCTGACAATACGGAGTGGACAAGAATCAAAGACATGTCAAACTGAGAGACAAAATTATACTCAATTACAATTAGCCGCGCCTGAATCCAAGAAGGCGCGACCAGTACAGGAAACAGTATTGAAACTTAACCGTACAAGTAAATACATTCTAGACACCAACGGGGAACGTGATACCTGAGCGTCCTAAGCATCCCCTTCGATTATCTTAGGAGACGGAATTTTTCCTGCTGCTGCACCTCTTGGACACGGTTGTGTATCTAATTGATCGGAGACTTCCACAGTAGAAGAATACACAAGATAGCGTCTTATACGATGTTGCTTCCCCGCCTGTCGGCAGGAGAGATGCTATCCAGATCATGGATTCAATTCTTGACGTGCCTGTGAGACAAGCCTGGTCACTGGCTGAAGTCATGGGGACACCCAGGTGATCGCCTGGATTTAGGCGACGATCAACTCGGACGAACCAGTAGTCATACTTCATCTAATGTCGGTAGGCTCGGCTAAAGCAAGATAAGTCCTGTACTCGGTCTGACATCCGACATAAATGGTCTTTAGGCACAGGGGGGTCGTTCCATTAGCGAGTCCCATACATCACATACTGTCTGAATTGGGCACAAAATCGCCGTCCAATTTCCCGCAGAACTAGGGGCTCAGTGCCGATCATTGTCTTTGGCCTTCCTGTGAGAAACCAGCTCAGAAGAGCGGGGGGAGAGATCAGGGGATGGGTCAATTCGGATACCGTTCCAAAAGGAAGAAAGCAACAGTTGGTCTGGCGATGGTAGAATATAGTTACATCCCTCTTAAATGAAAAAAAAATTTCTTGCGGTCACCATAAAACAAGTCCTGAAAGAGGAACCTTATGGTTCTGGTGCAGAGTGGTGGTGGAGACCTGCGTTGTATTGTCCCTGCCCTCAAAACCTGCACTGAAGAAGGCAGACAGACTTTGAACATGTGCTGAGTTAAAGTCTGGAACCTTAGCGCACCACAGCTGAAAATTCTCCATGGAGGAGTGAATGTAGCAGGTCATATAATGGATGCAGACTAGGTGCGGCCAGTTTTTTTCTGTAGATTGGGTAACACAAAAGACAGGGGATAGTCGTGCCCTGAGCTTGCCCCCCAACCTCTGTCCCTTCCTATAGCCCCCACAACCTAAAAAAGTGGGGCTCTTGAGACGAGAACGCTGATAAAGTGGAGGGAAGGGAAACACAAACAGACTGACAAACTAAAACAGAAAACGAAGAATCGTAAACAAGCCGGAAGTCACAACGAGAGGGTAACGTCAATTACAAAATCAGTAAGCAAAGATCAAAGTCAACAAACTACGGAGCGTACAACAATACCATATAAGCATATGAGCAAATACAACCTAGTAGCAGCGAGAGTGAGGAAAGGATTTTCAAACACTGGCACAGGTGACTAGTGAGGGCGCATTTATGCAGCAAGAACTCCACCTCCAGAACTGATAGGAGCTGGAAGCAAGCTTCTGGGATTAACCCCATGGTAAAAAACACAGGACATCATGAAGAGGTTACACAATTCCGCAGCAGTTCCGCAACACAACTCCTAGACAGCGCGAGATTAGCTAGCAGCCGCTGCCCCGGGACGAGAGTGGAGTTGTCGCGGATTACGCGACCGGTGGTCGGAGAAGCTTGCTTGGCACACAGCTTAGAACCAAAATCCCGCATTCTCCCTAGCGACCCTGGACACTCCTCCTCATTCTATGGCCACACTGATTCCGGTGGGGGCTGAACTGGTAGGAGGTAGGAGCAGGAGAAAGACCACAAGAAATTGTTGTTGGGAAAATTTCCACCTCAGTTCGGGCCACCAGCCATTTAGTTCGTCCTGAGGCAGAGTCTTTCTTCCCTCTGAATTGGAAGGAGGAGGGACTAAAGTACCAACACGAGGACACAGAAGCACGGTCGCTTCTGTCACTTTTAGGGTGGCTGGACGAACATAGTTTGTCGTCTTTGTAATCGCCCCTGTACAACGATGCTGTGCACTATGTGAAGTGAGGAGCAGAGCTTACTGACCTGGAGATGATGTCAAGGAAAACAGCTGCTCTCAGGCAGAGGTGGTGCGGATTTGACTCGGCTGAAAGGAATGGTTTGCCCTAGTTCTGCTGAGCGCTTTTGCTGGCGGCGCGCAGGATGGGCCTCCACATCTGTTCCATGTTTCTCTCAGGACCCATTGAGGGATGGTTGATGCCATTTTGACGCAGAGTGTGTTGTGACAACAGTAGCTCCTGGCCACACTATCAATTCTTTCCTGCCCGCAGATTTCTATATATGACAACCCGTTTAGCTAATTTGGTGTCTAACAACAAAATTGCCCACAACCGCACGCAAGCGGCTGGGTGTGATTTTAACCTGCTCACTGCCACTGAGGACTATAATGCTGCTGCCGACGCTGACCCCTTGTACCACTGCTACTACTTTGAACCTGAAAGCGGGGTTTGTTAACCCATGGCCTTGTTCGGTCCCGTTGCTACACACTGCTGCCACCCTCTGACTCATCGGCCACATAGCGACTTGTGCTGCGTCCGCTGCCTACCGCAGTCTGACTGTCAATACCTGTCATCAACTAACCGCCAACCAAACCAGTGCTGTTGCGCTAGCTGTCAGACTGGTAAGTGGTGGGAAATCACCCTGCTAAGGCCCCTAGACTAAAGCAGATGAATGCCATGGTAAGGGGGAACTTCCTATGAGGAACCTAACTGACGTTCCTGATGACCCTACAAGAGGGGACAGAAAAACTATCATCTGGCAGCTGCTGGAAGGTGGAGGGACGAGGTAATGGAATACAGGTAGTAACCAGTGTTCCACATTCTGGTAACAGAAACGACACAAGACATACAGAAGCTGGGTCACACTGAGGAGAGAAAACATATGAGGGACAAACAACAGATACAGACAACAAGCGGGTCAACAAACCAGGTCAAACCCAGATGGCTGGCAAAAGATACAGATTGTATGCAAATAGAATGGTCGGTAGGCACAACAGAGTCAATACACAGAATAGCAAAAGACGCAATGGTAAGAGCGCTGATACACAGATGAAGCGTTGAAAACCAGCACCCAATGAAGGGCCTTGGGCCAACTTAAAGCAGTAATGGACACCTACCGTCAGGCAACTGACTGACTCAGTCGTCCATCACTCAAACCACAGACTGTCAGGCCCAAAACTAGTACCAAGACACACCCAGCTTTCCAGTATTAGAAGGGTAGTTGTCAAACACACAGCAGTAAACTGGATGTGGTTTTTAGCGAAGAAGCCTGCTATACTGATCCCATCAGAACAATTTCTGAGTTCTGACAACTGACCATTCTCTTCTCCGCGACGATGATGAATCCCTTGCTACATACACTGCTTCCCAAGGTGCAATCGGCGACATCATCGTCAATTTTTGTTTCCTTGACACTGCTATCCTCCATTGCATGCACAGTCTGGCATCTGCACCATCTCTTCACTGCCAACAGCTGCTGATGTCCTCAACATTCTTGTCCTCACTAAAGTGGTGCTGAGCCCAGAACCACCTAATAGGCTCTCTGCTGAGGATAATGAACAGGAACAGAAGGCCTGTTGATGACAGGTGATGGCCGCTGACCTGTACCTGGGCCATGCCCCAACTAATTGTTGTATCTGACGATCCCAGGACTCTTGGTGTGGTTTCAGGTTATATTTGAGGAGGAATTTGGGGTGACCCTAGCCAACAACCTTTGGGTTGGTGATCAACACACGCCGTAGATACAACACAGTCCTGGCCTTGCAGAGTCCCCCGCGCGACGTCCCCTTACTGTGCTGCGCCGTCTGCGCTCCACCTGCCACCTTTCTGTCTGACCATAGTGGTTTAATCAACTACGTGGATTTGACACTTATTGTGTTGCTCTCCATCTTCAGTAACAAAAAAGGATTGAAGTTGCGTTATACAGATCCCCAAAACCGACACCCTGATGTAATAGGAGTGAAAATCACTCTATATAGCAACTCATATAAGCACTCTAAATTGCTCTGAAACCTTTAGCACCAAAAAAGATTGAGAATTGGTTTATACAGATCCCAAAACTGAAACCTGTACTGGAGCGAAAATACTTATGTAGTACGTGGAGTGACACGTAAAATCTGATCTGAACTTTAGTAACAAAAAGTATTGTGAATTGCATTATACAATCCCAAACGGAACCCTGGGTTTGGAGCAGAAAGGAAGTAACAGAAACTATGTATTTCAAATGATTTCTTCCTATTTTACTTCAGGAATCAAAATGTTTCTGCTATTTGTGTTATACCAGATCCCCCAAATGGACAACTTGGAGCAAAAATCACACAGCACAGTACCAGTAGAAGCTAGCTGGACCTGACGCTACAGGCACATGCAGTGTGACAGTTGCCAGATTAGGAAATGGCTACCTGGCTAACTGCTTATAGTCTGTGTGACCTATATTCACATAAGCCTGCGTCGAGTGAATAGGCTTACAGGTCTGCACATGTGATCCAAGGGGTTCCTTTCTCATGTCCCAGAGTTCTCTGCCCGATGTAACATGTTCTAATGCCGCCATTGGTATAAAGACCACTATAAACTTCGGCTTCGTGAACGAACTGCAAATTTTCCATAAAATGTCTAACCGAAGTTAGAAGTTAGAAGTTGAATCGATTCACATATTTAATCTAGTACTGAATTGTGTTATTGTGTATTGGACAAACTGCACATATTTTATCTTGATGGATGTGCGTTATAGAAAAGTGAGGTATAAAAATACTTGCCAGTTATGGTAGAACAGCTCTGTTGGATTTTCATGGAGGCATAATAGAGGGAGAGAGTTATATACTCCCGGGATTGTGGCTGACTATTTGTATTGTGGTATTATATCTGTAATAATGTCACCTCTATGAAAAAATTGGAGGGGTGTAATATGAAATTGTATATGTCATGTGTTTTGGACACATTTATGATTTGACAAATTTTTCTGTTTGTCTGTTTCAAAGTCATAGATTATCATCGCCCAGATTTAATATTATATATAGGGCACGGGTCGTTGCTAAGCCGGTGGTAAAAGATCTGGGGAAGGGCACCCAATGCATGTGTATCGCGATTTCAGTAATGCCTGGTTACTGTACCTACCCACCTAAACATTTGGTTCTGCCAATAAATACGTTATTGAGGATATATACAGCTACAGAAAACACAGGCAGAATCCCTATGTGTTAGAGCAGGAAACTGCGGGACATGTCCACTTCACTATTAGTGCATCACCACAATGTCCTTCATGTGTCCCAATATTTGGGTTCTCTGAAGGTGCTGTCCACACGTTGCGTTAAAATGCATCGCAGTCAGTTTTGACGTGGTTTTAGTGCAGTTTTGTTTTATTTTAAGTGAACACATTTGGTGGAACAGTTCCCTTCAAAACTCAATTCAACCATTCAGAAGGTATTCACCTGTTTTAATTGAAAAAGACGCACCTAAAACAACTCAAAACTGATTGAACTGCATCAGGTGAACACACACCTGACAGTGTATCCTGCTGCTGCCCTAAACAACACTCCCACAAATACTGTAGCGGTGATGTCACACGCATTCAACAACAACGTCATTTCAACAAACAGACACCAGGCGCTCGTTAGTCCCAGATCATACATCACTGGAAAACTCTGTTAAAAAACGAGGCCCATCCTACTTCATGTGTGAAACCACGACACAAGAAATGTCCCCGCACAATTCCCCCCAGTAATGTTCCCCACACAACCCCCTGTTATGTTCTCCTCCCACCAGCCCCCAGTATGGTTCTCCATACAGCCCCCCCAGTAAGTGTCTCTCCCCATACAGCCCCCCCCAGTAATTCTCTCCCCATACAGCCCCCAAGTAATGTCTCTCCCAGACAGCCCCCACAGTAGTCTCTCCATAACGACCTCCCATAATGCTCTATAGCCAGTATCCCCCATACAGCAACCGAGTAATTCCTCCACACACAGATGCCCCCTGTGAATGTCCCCCGCCCGTCGGTTATGTCCCCACCAAGGCCGCCCCAAGCCCCTGTAATTTCCCCACACACAGCCCCCCTGTATGTTCCCCCTGTAAGTCCCCACACACACACCCATGTAATGTGCCCATACACAGCACCCTGTAGTCCCACCTTAATGCCCCACACAAAGCCCTCCTGAGGTCCCACACCACAGCACCCCTGTAATGTCCCAGTCGATTGTCCCCAAACAAGCCACCTGTGTGAATGTCCAACACACACACCCCCCTGTAATGTCCACACCTGTGAGTCCCCACACACCAGCACCACCTGTATTTCCGCCGTTATGTCCCCCACACACAGCACCCCTTTGTAAAATGCCCCACACACAGGCCCTCCTGGATGTCCCCCACAACAGCACCCCTGCTAATGTCCCCGTAATGTGCTCATACACAGCTCCTCTCTCTGGAATGTCCCCACACACAGCACCCCCTGTATGCCACCCCATGTAATGTCCCCAGCACAAGCCTCCTGAATGTCCCCACACACCAGCCCCCTGTAATGTCCCAGTAATGTCCCCACACACAGCAACCCCTGTAATGTCCAAAATGTCCCACACACACGCACCCTGTAATGTCCCCATACACAGCACCCGTAATGTCTCCTAGTAAGTCCCGCCCACAGCACCGCCCCTGTCAGGTCCACCTGTAATGTCCCCCACACGCCCCCCTGTAATGTTCTCCAAGCCCTAATGTCACCCCTACAGCACCCGTGTCTCTCCCTACACCCCCCCCGTAATGCTCCTCCTCCCAGTAATGTTCCAATAGCCCCCCGAGCTCCCAACACGGAATGTCACACACCCCTGTATGTCCCTACGATGTCCCACACCACCAGCCCTCCCTGTAAGGTCCCCACACACACAGCCCTGATATTCCCACTGTAATGTTCCCCACCCACACACCTATTGCAACCAGCACTCTGTATGTCCACCGTATGTCCCCACCTCGTTAATGCCCCACACACAGCCCCCCATTAAGTCCCTCGTGTCCCCACACACGCACCCTTGTATAAGTCCCCTATAATCAACCCCGTCCACCTGATGCAACAGCACCCCCTGTTATGTCCCCAAGTATTATGCCCTCACACCACGAACCCCTAGTCACCCTGTAATGGTCCCACACACAGCCCTCACCTGTAATGTCCCCACAACCAGCACTCCCTGTAATGTCCCCGTTAATGGCCATACACGCCCTCACTGTAATGTACCCACACACAGCCCTCCTGTAATGTCACCACAGGCTTGTCACACGACCCAATGTCCTGTGTCCCACACATCAGCCTACCTGTAACTGTCCCCACACACAGCACCCCTGTAAGGGTTCCAGGTGGAATTCTGCACTATCCGGGACACCCTGTAATGTCCCCCAGATAAGTCCCCACACAGCACCCCTTAATGTCCCACACAGCGCAACCCTGTCATCTCCAACTAAGCCCCTGTTCATCAAGCCACCCAGGTACCCCAGTAAGTCCCACACACAGCCCCCCTGTAATGTCCCCACACACAGCACCCCTGTAATATCCGCCAGTATGTCCCCAACAACCAGCAGCCCTGTAATGTCCCCAGTAAGGTCCCCACACACACAGCACCCCTGTAATGTCCACCTGTAATGTCCCCACACGCCACAGCCCCCCTGTAATGTCCACCTGTAATGTCCCCACACACAGCCCTCACCTGTAATTTCCCCACACACAGCACCCCTGTAATGTCCACCGTAGTACTGTCACCCACACACAGCCTCCAGTCCCCTGAACCCTGTTGTAAGGTCCACCTCTCATGTCCCACACACCAGCCCTCATCGTAATGTCCCCTCACACACACAGCCCTCACCCCGAGTCACCTAAGTCCCCCTCGCCCCACTGAGTCAGCCACCTGTCTGTCCCCATCCAACACAGCCCCCTCTAGTGTCATCCTGTAATGTCCCCCACACCACCTTAATGTTCCCTATCCCACACAACAATCCTCTTGTAATGTGCCCATAACACTCTCACCTGACTCGTGCAGCTTCTGTGCCCGCTTCCCACTGCAGGTCATGTGGATCGTGACCTCATCACAGGCGTCCTTAGGGAAAGCAATGTGCACTGTGCAACTCGTTCTCATCACGATCTATGTCACCGGACACGAATCGTGATTAACAGGGGAGATGCCGGGCGTGGACATGTCTGACTGTCCCAGGGAGATCCGGGCACCAGTCCAAAAGATCTGGGCATGACCACGCGGATCTTTTGAACTCAGTGGCCGCCCCTGATATAGGGTAGGTAGAGGTTAAAAATGGGTGTATTTAGGTCTATAAAATGAAAAAAACCGTTTAAGGAAATATTGCCACTTGTTATTATTAAATATTCTTTCTGTCACTATTTGATCATATATATTATATACACTCACTGGCCACTTTATTAGGTACACCTGTCAACTGCCATTTAACACTTAATTTCTAATAAGCCAATCACATGGCGGTAACTCAGTGCCATTTAGGCATGTAGACATGGTCAAAGACAATCTCTGCAGCTCAAACAGAGCATCAGTATGGGGAAGAGAAAGGTGATTCAGTGCTTGAACGTGGCATTGGTTGTTGGTGCCAGAAGGGTGGTCTGAGTATTTCAGAAACTGATGATCTACTGGGATTTGTTTTTCACGTCAAACTCATCTAGGGTTTTACAGAGAATGGTCCGAAAAAAAGAAAAAACAATCAGTGAGCGGCAGTTACTTGTGGGGCGGAAAATGCCTTGTTGATGCCAGAGATCAGAGGAGCGAAGGGCAGACTGGTTCGAGCTGATAGAATGGCAACAGTGACTCAATCGCCCCAGCCATATTACATTAGGATCCATATATTTACCAAATAAATGGCCAAGCTAAGGCCCTTGAAGGAATAACCAAGAAATGGGAAGAATATTGAAGGAACACTTATAATGGGGGGTGATATGTGATATGAACTTGGCTTTAGACTCGAATTTATGATCGTTCGTATGGCAAATCATCAATTTCTAGGGAACAAACAAGATCATACAAAAAGTCCTTAAACCGCTTTCAATTGATGGTTAGCGGATTTACGAACAAAACACCCACCGAGAAGGATTACACCTCCTTTTTTTCGCATGCCCATAATGTATACTCTAGAATCATGTATATTTTTACTGTCACATCGCGCTGTAACACACTCTTTTTTCCGATTTTGTTTTCAGAATCAATTCCCTAATCTCTGTTTCTCCTTGGCCCTCTGTTGGGGTAGGATTTGGAGTGAGGTGAGCTGGGAACTGGAAATTAAACTGAGAGTATATTGAGATGACAACTCAATAAGTTGAGAACTTTCAGTCAAAATAACAATTTTTTTTTAAAACAAAATGATACCTTCAGACATCTCTAGAACAGGCCTTGAGAGGCGCCATAAAATCAAACAATTAGGGATGCTGGTAGAAATAGGATCGGGATTAGAAAAAGCATAATGCCACAGTGGAATGATTTATTAACAACAATGCACAGATAGAGAAAATACATAAACAGGTCAATCAACAGAGTTTGGGAGACCACCACTTATGTCAACTTAGAGAAAATCTAAACATGACATTTAATAAGCAAGGCAACACTTCAAAGTGTTGTCGACATTCGGAAATAGCCAGGAAAGACCTTAAGCAGAGCCTTGAAAGACCAGCAGAATGGGGCATATATTTCAAAGATTTGTAAACACCCAAAAGCAAACTGGTTACATTACCTTCCCAATTTCTGGACGTCTTTTGTAAATATATTCCGATCTATACAATATTGGGGAGAGAGAAGATATTGACGGCCTCAAAAATGCAATACAAAAATATCTGAATAATCTGGGTGCTAAGATCCCGTTGGAGCAATTGCGAATTAGATGAATTCCAGGTGTTATTTCAACCAAAAGCATCAGGAAAAGCCCCCCGGTTGCGGGTCTGATGGGTTTACAAATAAAATATTATAAAACCTTCTCAACCAAAAACGGCCACCTTATGATGCCTCTGCCCGATTTTAATACCTTCTATATCTACATTCGCCCTGACACAAAAGAGGTTCCATCACCAGAGCAAATATGAGAGGAGAGAGAGGGCATCCCTGCCTAGTCCCATTCGATATAATGAAATAATTAGATGTCAGACCATTTATTTTAACCGCAGCAGTTGGATTTCCATACAGGGCTCCAATCCATGTTTACATTCCCACACCTAACCCTACATAACTCACGGAGCTCTTAATGAAGTCCCATTGGAATCTATCAAATGCTTTTTCTGCATCAGCAGGGAAAAAAAACGCAGGGATTCCCCCTCTCCGAACCTCATGAATCACATTTATCGCCCTGGTTGTCTCATCTTTTGATTCCCTAGTAGGCATGAAACCAATTTGATCTCTGTGCACTATCTTTGCCAGATGTGGTGAAAGACGTGATGATGGAAAATAGTTTCAGAACAGAATTCAAGAGCGAAATAGGCCTATAATTTGCACAAAAGTTTGGATCCTTGGCCTCCTTGTAAATCACAGAGATATGCGCTGTAAAAAGCCCAGGTGGAAGAGACTCATTTGTTTGTATCATATTAAATGTCTCTAAAAATCTACTTCGGAGTTGTGTTGAGAAGGTTTTATAATATTTTATTGTAAACCCATCAGGACCCGGGGCTTTTCCTGATGCTGTTGTTGAAATAACAACCTGGAATTCATCTAAATTCGCAATTGCTCCCAACGGGATCTTAGGCATCCCAGATTCTTCAAGATATTTTTGTATTGCCATTTTTGAGGCCTCAATATCTTCTCTGTCCCCAATATTGTATAGATCGGAATAATATTTACAAAAGACTTCCAGAATTTGGGAAGGTAATGTAACCAGTTGATTTTGGGTGTTTACAATCTTTGAAATATATGCCCCACTTCTCTGGTCTCTCAAGGCTCTGGCTAAGGTCTTTCCTGGCTTATTTCCGAAATGTCGACAACACTTCTGAAGTGTTGCCTTTGCTTTATTAAATGTCAGTGTTTTATATTGTTCTCTAAGTTGACATAAGTGTGCTCCCAAACTCTGTTGAATTGACCTTTTATGTATTTTCTCTATCTGTTGCATTTGTTTTAATAAATCTTCCACCTGGGCATTATGCTTTTTCTTAATTCCCGATCCTATTTCTACCAGCATACCCCTAATGTGATTTTTATGCGCCTCTCAGAGCCACTGTTTAGAGATGTCTGATGTATCATTTTGTTAAAAAAAAATTGTTTATTTTTACTGAAAGTTCCTCAATTATTGAGTTGTCATCTAATATACTCTCATTTAATTTCCAGTTCCAGCTCCTCACTCCTAAATCCTACCCCAACAGGAGGGCCAAGGAAACAGAGATTAGGGAATGATCTGAAAACAAAATCGGAAAAAAGATGTGTTACAGCGCGATGTGACATAAAAATATAATCGATTCTAGAGTATACATTATGGGCATGCGAAAAAAAGGTGTAATCCTTCTCGGTTGGGTGTAGTAATCCGCGTATCCATCAATTGAAAGCGTGTAAGGACTTTTGTACTGATCTTGTTGTTCCCTGAGAAATTGATGATTTGCCACTAGACGTATCTAAATTCGAGTCTAAAGCCAAGTTCATATCACCCCCCATTATAAGTGTTCCTTCAATAAATTCTTCCATTTCTTGGTTAATTCCTTCAAGGGCCTTAGCTTGGCCATTATTTGGTAAATATATGGATCCTAATGTATATATGGCTGGGGCGATTTGAGTCACTGTTGCCATTCTATCAGCTCGAACCAGTCTGCCCATTCTCCTCTGATCTCTGGCATCAACAAGGCATTTCCGCCCACAGAACTGCCGCTCACTGGATGTTTTTTCTTTTTCGGACCATTCTCTGTAAACCCTAGAGATGGTTGTACGTGAAAATCCCAGTAGATCAGCAGTTTCTGAAATACTCAGACCAGCCCTTCTGGCACCAACAACCATGCCACGTTCAAAGGCACTGAAATCACCTTTCTTCCCCATACTGATGCTCGGTTTGAGCTGCAGGAGATTGTCTTGACCATGTCTACATGCCTAAATGCACTGAGTTACCGCCATGTGATTGGCTGATTAGAAATTAAGTGTTAATGAGCAGTTGGACAGGTGTACCTAATAAAGTGGCCAGTGAGTGTATATAATATATATGATCAAATAGTGACAAAAGAATATTTAATAATAAACAAGTGGCAATATTTCCTTAAAGGTTCTTCATTTTATAGACCTATAACCCCATTGTCTAACCTTCTACCTACCCTATATCAGGGGTGCCACTAGGTCAAAAGATCCGGGGCTCATGCCCCGGATCTTTTGGCTGGTGCCCCGGATCTCCCTGGGACAGCAGGACATTTGTCCCACTGCCCGGGCATCCTCCCCTGTCTCATCACGATTCGTGTCCTGTGGACATAGATCGTGATGAGAACGAGTGCACAGTGCACATTGCTTTCCCTACAGGACCTGTGATGATGTCACGATCACATGACCTGCAGGGGGAAGCGGTGCACAGAGCTGCACGAGTCAGGTGAGAGTGTATGGGCACATTACAGGAGGATTGTGTGTGGGGACATTACAAGAGGATTGTGTGTGGGGACATTACAGGATGACACTAGAAGGGGGCTGTGTTTGGGGACATTACTGGGGGACATTACAGGTGAGGGCTGTGTGTTGAGACATTACAGATGAGGGCTGTGTGTGGGGACATTACAGGTGGACATTACAGGAGGCTGTGTGTGGGGACATTACAGGTGGACATTACAGGGGGGCTGTGTGTGGGGACATTACAGGGTGCTGTGTGTGGTACTTACTCGGGGTACTGGGGGCATTACAGGAGGGCTGTGTGTGGGGACATTGCAGGTGGACATTACAGGGGTGCTTTGTGTGGGGACTTACTGGGGGACATTAATGTACCCATTAATGTCCCCAGTAATGTCCCCACACACAGCCCCCCTGTACAGGGTGCTGTGTGTGGGGACATTACAGGTGAGGGCTGTGTGTGGGACATACAGGGGACATTACGGGTGGCTGTTGTTGGGACCTTACAGGCGGGCTGTGTTGTGGGACATTACAGGAGGGCTGTGTGTGGGGACATTACAGGTGAGGGCTGTGTGTGGGGACATTACAGGTGAGGGCTGTGTGTGGGGACATTACAGGTGAGGGCTGTGTGTGGGGACATTACAGGTGGACATTACAGGGGTTCTGTGTGTGGGGTCTTACTTGGGGACATACAGGGGGGCTGTTTGTGGGGACATTACTAGGGGACCTTATTACAAGGAGGCTGTGTGTGGGGACATTGCAGTTGGACTTACATGGGGGGCTGTGTGTGGGGACATTACTGGGAACGTTACAAGGTGTGCTGTGTTTGGGGACTTACATTGGGTTCCTGTGGTGTGGGGACTTACAGAGGGCTGGTGGTGTGGGCATTCTAGGGACATACAGGGGTTCTGTGTGTGGGGACATTACTGGGGACATTACACGGTGCTGTGGTGGTGACATTACTGGAGACATTACAGGGGGGCGTGGGTGGGACATTACAGGTGGACCTTACAGGGGTGCTGTGTGGCGGGACATTACTAGGAGACTTACGGGTTCTGTGGTATGGGGACATTACATGGGTGCGGTGTTTGGGACATTAATTGGACATTACAGGGGTGCTGTGTGTGGGGACATACTTGGGACATTACAGGGCTGTGTGTGGGGACATTCCAGGAGGGCTTTGCGTGGGGACATTACATGTGGCATGACAAGGGGTGCTGTGTGTTGGACATTCCAGAGGGACGAGGGCTGTGTCTGAGCACATTACGGGGTACATTAGCAGGGGTCTGTGTGTGGGGGACATTACATGAGGGCCTGTGTGTGGGGACATTACAACAACAGGGGTGCTGTGTGTGGGGGACATAAGGGGCATTACAGGTGGGTGCGGTGTGTTGGGGACTCATGTGGACATTACATGGGGGGGTCTGTGTTTGGACCATTCCACAACAGGTGCTTTTTGGGGACAATCGACTGGGGACATTACAAGGGGTGCTGGTGGTGTGGGGACCTCAGGAGGGCTTTGTGTGGGGGCATTACAGGTGGACATACATGGGTGCTTTGTATGGGCCAACATTACTGGGTTGCCTGTGTGTGGGGACTTACAAACAGGGGGACATTACAGGGGGGCTGTGTGTGGGGACTTACAGGGGACATTACAGGGGGGCCTTGTGTGGGACATTAACCGACCGGGCCGGGGGACATTCACAGGGGGCCTGTGTGTGGGGACTTACTCGTTGCTGTATGGGGGATACTTAACTTGGGGTCTTTATGGAGAACTTACTGGGGGGCTGTATTGGAGAGACATTACTGGGGGGCTGTATGGGAGAGACATTACTGGGGGGCTGTATGGGAGAGACATTACTGGGGGGCTGTGTGGGGGAGACATAACAGGGGGGTTGTGTGGGGGAACATTACTGGGGGGAATTGTGGGGGACATTTCTTGGGGCGTGTTCACACATGGAAGTAGGATGGGGCCTCGTTTTTTTAACACATGAGTTTCCAGTGATGGTTATGTGATGGATAACGAGCGCCTGGTGTCTTGTATTTGTTGAAATGCAAACGTGTGACATCACCCTTACAGTATTTTGGGAGAGTGTTAGGGCAGCAGCAGGATAACACTGTCAGTGTGTGTTCACATGATGCAGTTACAATCAGTTTTGAGGTTGTTTTAGGTGCAGTTTTGTCAATTTAACAGGTGAAAGACCTGATCTGAATGGGTGAATTGAGTTTGAAGGGGAAACCTGTTCCACAAATGTTGTTCACTTAAAATAACAAAACTGCACCTAAAACCACGTCAAAACTGATTGCGATGCATTTTGAACTGCAACGTGTGACAGCACCTTCAGAGAACCAAAATATTGGGACAATGAAGGACATGTGGTGATGCCTAATAGTGAAGTGGACATGTCACCAGCAGTCACTGTCTGTAACACATAGGGATTTCTCCTGTGTTTCTGTAGCTGTATATATCCTCAATAACGTTATTATTGGCAGAACCAAATGTTAGGGAGGGTATGTACAGTACCAGGCATTACTGAAAGTGCGATACACATGCATTGGGGCCCGTGCCCCAGATCTTTTACCACCCTAGCAACGCCCGTGCCCTATATATAATATAAATCTGGGCGAATGATAATCTATTATGCATTTCTGAACAGACAATAAAAAATTTGTTCAAATCATAAATGTGTCCAAACACATGACATATACAATTTCATTATTACACCCCCTCAATTTTCTTCATATAGGTGACACTTATACAGAATATATCCTAAAATACAAATATTCAGCCACAATCCCGGAGTATATTAACTCTCTCCCTCATTAGGCTCCATGGAAAAATCCACAGAGCTGTTCTACCATAACGTGCAAGTATTTTTTAACCTCACTTTTCTATAACGCACATCCATATAGATAATAATGGTGCAGTTTGTCCAATACACAATAACACAATTCATTAATATTAGATATGTGAATCGATTCTAACAATTCTAACTTCTAACTTCGGTTAGAATTTTAGGAAAAATTTCATTCGTCACGAAGCCGAAGTTTATGGTGATTCCTTTATTACCAAAATGGGCGGCGAGTAGAACATGTTACATGGGGCAGAGAACTCTGGGACAGAGAAAGGAACACCCTGGATCACATGTGCAGACCTGTAAGCCTATCACCGACTGGCAGGCTTATGTGATATAGTCACACAGACTATAAAAGAGGTAGCCATTTTCTAATCTTGGCACTTCACACTGCATGTGCTGCCTGTAGCGTCCAGCTGCTTCTACTGTACTGTGCTGTTGTGATTTTTGCTCCAAGGGTGTCCATTTTGGGGGATCTGTATACCACAAATAGCAGGAACATTTTCTGTTCCTGAAGTAAATAGGAAGAAATCATTGTGAAATCCACATATTTTCTGTACTCCTTTCTGCTCCAAACCCAGGGTGTCCGTTTTGGGGATCTGTATAATGCAAATTCCAATACTTTTTGTTGCTAAAGTTCAGATCAAGATTTACGTGTCAAATCCACGTACTACATAGTGATTTTCGCTCCAATTACAGGGTGTCAGTTTTGTGGGATCTGTATAACGCAATTTCCAATCTTTTTTGGTGCTAAAGTTCGGAGCAAGATTTACATGTCAAATCCATGTGCTATATAGAGTGATTTTCACTCCTATTACAGGGTGTCCGTTTTGGGGGATCTGTATAACGCAAATTCCAATACTTTTTTGTTATGAAAGATGAGAGCAACAAATAAGTGTCAAATCCACGTAGTTGATTAACCACTATGTCAGACAGAAAGGTGGCAGGTGGAGCAGGCAGAGGTCGCAGCACAGTAAGGGGGCGTCGCAGCAGGGGTGACTCTGCAAGGCCAGGACTGCTGTTGTCATCTAGCGGCAGTGTGTTGATCAACAACCCAAAGGTTGGTTGGCTAGGTCACCCAATTCCTCAAATATAACATCTGACAACCACAGCCAAGAGTCCTTGGGATCGTCAGATACAACAATTAGTTGGCATGGCCCAGGTACAGGTCAGCGGCCATCACCTGTCATCAAGCAGCCTCTGTCCTGTTCATTATCCTCAGCCAGAGAGCTATTAGGTGGTCTGGGCTCAGCACCACTATTCAGTGAGGACAAAGTGTTTGAGGACAGTCAGCAGCTGTTTGGCAGTGAAGAGATGGTGCAGTAGGCAGACTGTGCAGTGCAATGAGGAGGATAGCAGTGTCAAGGAAACAAAAATTGACGATGATGTAGCCGATTGCACTTGGGAGCCAGGTGTAGCAAGGGATTCATCATCGTCGGGAGAAGAGAATGTCAGTGTCAGAACTCAGAAATTGTTCTGATGGGATCAGGTATCAGGCTTCTTGCTGGAAAACCACATCCAGTACTGCTTGTGTTTGACAACTCCATTTCTAATCATGGGAAAGCTGGGTGTGTCTTTGTACTCGTTTTGCCTGCAGCTGTGGTTTGAGTGATGGACGACTGAGTCAGTCAGTGCTGACGGTAGTGTCCATTACTGCTTTAAGTTGTGCCCAGGCCCTTCATTGGGTGCTGGTTATTGCAGTCTATCTGTGTATCTAGCGCTCTTACCATTGCGTCTTTTGCTATTCTGTGTATTGACTTCTGTTTTGCCTACCGACCATTCTATTTGCTATACAATTCTGTATCTTTGCCGCCATCTTGGTTTTGACCTGGTTTGTTTGACTCCGCTTGTCTGTCTGTATCTGTTGTTTGTCCCTCAGTATTGTTTCTCTCCTAGTGTGACCCCAGCTTCCTGTCTGTCTTGTGTCGGTTTCTGTTACCAGTGTGAACACTGGTCTATACCTGTATTCCAGTTACCTGTCCGCTCCACCTTCCAGCAGCTGCCAGATGAATTAAGTTTTTCCTGTCCTCTTGTAGGGTCACTCAGGGACCGTCAGTTAGGTTCCTCATAGAGGGTTCCCCCTTACCATGGCAGTTTATCTGCTTTAGGCAGGGCCTTAGCAGGGTGAGTTCGCCACCACTTACCTAGTCTGACAGCTAGCGCAAAGCCTGGTTGTGGTTGCGCGGTTGATGGACAGGTATTGACAGTCAGCTTGCGCGTTAGGCAGCGGAGCAGGCAGCAAGTCGCTACTGTGGCCGTGAGTCAGCAGGGTGGCAGCAGTGTGAGCACGGGAGCCGAACGGCCATGGGTTACAAACCCCGCTTTCAAGGTTCAAGTAAGCAGTGGTACAGGGGCTCAGCGAGGCAGCAGCATTAGTAGTCGCTCAGTGCAGTTGCAGGTAAAATCACCACCTCAGCGGTGTGGCAATTTTTTGTTAAGACACCAAAGTAGCTAAACGTGTGCATATATAGAATCTGCGGGCAGAAAGTGAAGTGTGGCCAGAGAGCTAATGTTGTCACCACCACGCTCTGCGTCAACACATGCAGCATCACCATCCAATGGTCTGAGAGAAACATGGAACAGATGTGGAGGCCCATCCTGCCGCTGCAGCAAAAGCAGCAGCAGAACCTAGTGGCACACATGCCATTTCAGCCAGTCAATGCCTCAGCACCTCTGCTGAAGGCAGCTGTTTTCCTTTGACATCATCTCCAGGTCCAGATGCTCCTGCTCCTCACTTCACATAGTGCCAGCAGTCGTTGAAAGGGGCGATTACAAAGAGACAACTATGTGCGTCCAGCCAACCTAAAGTGCAGAAGCTGACCGTGCTCTTGTCCAAGTTGTTGGTACTTTAGTCCCTCCCTTTCCAATTCAGCAGGAGAAGGACTCTGCACCCTTCAGAGAACTAATGGCTTGTGCCGAACTGAGGTGGAAAGTTCCAAACCACAATTTTTGTGTGTCTTTCTCCTGCTCCTCCTCCTCCAGTTCAGCCCCCACCGGAATCATGTGGCCATGAGAATGAGGAGGAGTGTCAGGGTCGCTAGGGAGAATGCTGGGATTTCTGGTTCTACTGCTGGTGCCAGCAGCGTTCTCCGACCCCCGGCGCGTATCCGCGCAAACTCCACCTCTCGTCCCGGGCAGCGGCTACTAAGATCTCGCGCTGTCTAGGAGTTGTGTTCGGAACTGCTGGGACTTGTGGTACCTCTGCATGATGCCTGGTTGTTCTGTACCAATAGGGGTTAATTCCCAGAAGCTGTCCAGCTCCTATCAGGTTCTGGAGGTGGAGTTCTGGCTGCATAAATTGCAGCCTCACTAGTCACCTGTGCCAGTGTTTGAAAATCCCTTTCTCCACTCGCTGCTACTAGGTTGTATTGCTCAGTATCTGTATCTGTATTGTTGTTACCTCGGCTAGTTTTTGACTTTGACTCTTTGCTTACTGATTTTGCTATTGACGTACCCTCTCGTTGTGACTCCGGCTTGTTTACGATTCTTTCGTGTTTTATGTTTGTCAGTCTGTTTGTGTTTCCCTTCCCTCACTTTTATCCAGCGTATCTCGAGTCTTCAAGTAGTCGCCCCACGGTTTAGCGTGGGGGGGCTATAGGAAGGGACAGAGGTTGGGGCAAGCTCAGGGCACACTATCCCCTGTCTTTTGTGTTACCCAATCCTAACAAGGAGAAGGAGAAAGACATTGGAGCACAAGCAGAGTCTGGTGAAACAGTGGTTTTTCCACTCAGGTGACGGGAGAGGAGGAGCAGGAGCATCTGGAGGACGAGGAAGAAGACGAGGCAGATAACCCAGAAGCACCGTGGCAGTATACAGTGGAGATGGAGGCCGGGAGTCCCTTAGAGTCACTTGTGCAGATGGCCCGCAGCATGCTGCTTTGCCTAACTAGTGACAGCCGAATAGTCAACTTCAGGCATAGGGATAACTTTTGGCTCTCTACCCCCTTGGACCCTTGCTACCAGTCAAAAATGGGTGACTTTTTTCCAGCTGCTAAGAGGGAGGAACAACTGGCATACTATAGAGAAATACTGTGCACACAGTTGGGCGCTGCCTATGTACGCCATCAGCCATCGCTCACGTACTACTGCCACATAGTAGGAGCTCCATCAGCAGCAGCTTAAGTCTGGATTCCTTATTGAGCAACTTCCTTCATCCCCCTAGTGAAGAGGGTAGCCGCCACCAGCAGCAGCAGGACATGGAGCAGATCCTGCGCAAGGAGATGGTGGCCTACTGGGACAGCACTTTACCACCTCAGGTAGAGGATCCCATGGACTACTGGGCAGCCAAACTTGATGCGTGGCTGCAACTTGCGGAGTTTGCAGTAGAGAAGCTGTCCTGCCTGGCCAGTAGTGTGGCGTCAGAGCCAGTGTTCAGTGCGGCGGGGGCCATAATTTCCCCAAGGAGAACCCGTAATGTGGAGATACTGACCTTTGTCAAGATGTATCAGGCATGGATCAGCCAGGATTTCAACTCACCAATGCCTTATGCATCTGATTAGATCATCCATGACACCTCCCCCAAACATTGAGAAATGAGTCTGGGTTATAACTACCTGCCTCAGCCACTATTTTGATGCTGCCACTCGCCTGATGCCACACATCTGCTGCCAATTGCTCCATCTATGTCCTATTATCTTTGCCAGGTACTGGAATTGTCCACCACCTCCACACTATATCATTGTGCCACTCTGTGGGCTCCTGCTGCTGCTCACGCCACCTCCACACTATATCATTGGGCCACTCTGTGGGCTCCTATTGCTGCTGACGCCACCTCCACACTATATCATTGGGCCACTCTGTGGGCTCCTGCTGCTACTGATGCCACCTCCACACACTATATCATTGTGCCACTCTGTGGGCTCCTGCTGCTGCTACTGATGCCACCTCCACACTATATCATTGTACCGCTCTATGGACTCCTGCTGCTGCTGACGCCACCTCCACAGTATATCATTGTGCCACTCTGTGGGCTCCTGCTGCTGCTGATGCCACCTCCACACTATATCATTGTGCCACTCTGTAGGCTCCTGTTGCTGCTGCTGACTCCACACTCTATCATTGTGCCACTTTGTGACCTACCCTCTTGCCGCCACCTCCACCATGTTGCTTCCACCTGTGGGATCCTGCTGCTGCTGCCGCCGCTGCTTCCGCATTCTATCATTTCCATGTTGCTGCCACCTTTGGGCTCCTGCTTCTGCTGCCGCTAACTCCACACTTTATCATTGTGCCACTCTGTGGCCTACCATGTTGCCGCCACCTCCACACCTCTGACCTCATGCTGCTGCTACTGGTGCCACCTTTGTAGTTCTTTTTTGGCCTGATATTTTCAGGAAAGCTGTAAAGTATTTTGGATGTGGCGTCTCTAATCTTAAAATTTTTAAATGGAAAATTTCAACTTCGAATAAATTTCAAACTTAATCATTGTGCCACAATGTGGCCTCCTCTGCTGTGGACTATGTGGGCTCCTGCTGCTGCCGCTGCCACCTCCACATTCTACCATTATGCCACTCTGTGGCTTTTCCTGTTGCTGCCACCATGTTGCTGCCACCTGTGGGCTCCTGCTTCTGCTGCCGCCACCTCCATGCTCTTATCATTTTGCCACTTTGTGGCCTCTTGCTGCTGCATCTGCCGCCACCTCCACACTCTTATCATTGTGCCGCTTTGTGGCCTCCTGCCGCTACTGCTGCTGCCGCCACCTCCATGCCACTGTCATTCTGCCACTCTGTAGCCTACCATGTTTCCGCCACCTCCATAATTTGTCATTGTGCCACTCTGCGGCCTACTCATGCTGCTGCCAACTGACCGCTGTCTCCCTGGAACACCCTGTGATTTTCATAATGATGTTTTCACCCACATGCCACTATGACATTGCCACTATGTTTAGTTTCCACCTTCATTTCATCTGTCAGAAGGAAGCCTTAGGATTGATAGCCAAAAGCAGGAGTGGATACAGAACACAGAGGAAATGCAAATATCCCGTTTACTGTTCATCTCTTTTTTGGATCCACTCCTGTTTGTTTTTTGATTTAGCAATACTGATGATGGATTATTGACCGATTGAAAGCGGACACTGATGGACGAAATGAAAGGAAAAATGATCAGTGACGTCAATGCAGAATTACTGCCGACACCCTCTCCACTCTTTCGGGGGTTTCTACATGTATCAGGGATTAACAGAACAGGTTATGTTGTAATCTATGGAATCATCTGTTGTCAGTGTAAAAAGAGTGAACTCTTTGATGTCATAGTGGGATCTTGGCCCTCAACTCAGTCCTTTTGAGCTGGCACAGACGTTACTTTGTCAGGCTGCATTCCCGCTTCGCTTATTTGGTGAAGTTGGTCTATGTAAGTGCACACGGAATTAAAGAGTGAAGCGATTCTAAGAGCAGTGTCATACACAGCATTGTTTGAAGACCAAACCATACTCCCTATGCAAACTTAAGCATGGCACAACATTCCACAACACCCTACAGGCTCTCTGCAGCCAAGAAATCCCTATTTTATAACGGGTCGAATCAAATGTTTTCGAAAAAATCGGGGAATTGGGACAAACCGAATTTTAACAAATTCGCCCATCTCTAATTAACATGCATCCTCTTTACTCTTCCCCCAGTCCTAACGTTTTATTTGTTACTTCTCACCCTCATCCCTCTCCATGGGATTGTCCGAAGGGTGAACTCACCATATTGCACACATATTACTTGCTTTAATCTTTCATACCCTGGCTACTAGTCTGGCCCATTACTTTTCCCCCGCCCCACGATTTCCCTAGTACTTATTAGTGTACATTTCCTATATTTCATCTAGAAGACAATGGGGGTCATTTACTAAGGGCCCAAATCGCATTTTTCCGACGGGTTACTCGAATTGCCCTGGGATTGTGGCGCATCGGCGCCGGCATGCACGCAATGGAAATCGGGGGGTGTGGCCATAAGAAAACCAGATGGATTCGGAAAAACCTCCGCATTAAAAAAAAAAAAAAAAGTGTCGCTTGACACGCGCTTACCTGCACCCAGGGTAGCTTGTGAACTCCGACTGACTTCAGCGCAGCAGTGACACCTAGTGGACATCGGGCGCGCTACCTTAGTGAATCACCAGAAGACCCGAATCCTCCACATAGAACACGCCGCTGGATTGCAACAGGACTGGGTAAGTAAATCTGCCCCAATGTCTTAGGCGGTTCTAGGCAATGGCGGTGCTAACCACTGGTTAGTTTCTGGTTGAAAGTTACTTAGAAGTTGGGTTTCTGAACATTGTGTTGGGCCTCTTGCTCTTACTTTATTGGGGCTAGATAGGGGATATAAAGTCCAATCCAGGATCTCTACGGGTCCAAAAATCTGTATGCTCCATTAAGATCTGACTGCATATACACCGTATAGGTCAAGCCATCTCTACGCAGAGTTTATATGTCACCCTAACATTCTTTGCCCTTTGCAGCAATGGGCCCAGCAACTTTCTCTTTGCTAAAGAACTCTTTGAGACAGCTGGTAGCAAGAATACTTGTGCATTTTCAAATGAAATAGGGCCTCTCTCCCAGGCTTTTCTCAAGATATTCTCTTTTTGTCGGAAATAGTGAATGCGGCATAGAACATCATGTGCAGCATTATCGGAGCCTCTATTAAATTTATATGTAATCCGATGTATACGGTCAATCTCAATGGGTGTATTTTCTGGCTCTCCTAGTATTGTATTAAAGATAGAGGGGCAAATCTACTTACCTGGTCCTGTTGCGATTCTGCGGTGCGTTGTCCGACGAGGATTCAGGTCTTCTGTGATTCACTAAGATTGTGCGGCCGAGTTCCTGCATCCGTCACTTCCGCGCCGAGGACCGCCAGAGTTCACCTTCTACTTCCTGGTGCTTGTAAGTGCATGTCTTACAACACAATTCTAAATGTTAAATCTTGCGCGTTGCCCAAATCCGTCGGGTTGTCCCACAGCCCTCCCCCCCTGATTTCTGTCGCGTGCAAGCCGGCGCCGATGCGCCAAAATCAGAGCGATTGCGTCAAAATCCTAGAACAATTTGGCACAAAACGGAAATTGACGGGAAACCCGACAAAAAAGCGCTTTGCGGTCCCTTAGTAAATGAGCCCCAGAGACTGCAACCTCTTTCAGTCGTCACCCATCACAGATTCAGGCAGTCCACTGATCTTAATATTTCTCTGCCTGCCTCGGTTTTCAAGATCATCTATTTGCAAAACTAGGTCTTTTATGATATTGGAATTCGTTTCTACCGGTGTATCTATCTTGGCGCATTCCCTGCCGTGTTCAATATGTTGGTGTTAAAGGTGAATAATTGCCTCTGAATTAATAGCCACAGAGGCTCTTACCTCATCCAATTCGTGCAAGCATTTTTCCTCCAGTCTGGTAATCTGCATTTCTAGGTCGCTTCTAGTCGGGAGAGCCACCAACATCTCCATTAGATCTGCAAGGGACACAGCTTGCCTCATGTTAACTGCTGGAGGATCGTTCTGCGTCTCCTAGCCATTTCCAACATACGGCACCAGTGGTATAGCATCTTCCGCTTCTCTGCTCGGGATTCACTGTTTTATGTGCGGAGCCGGCCGCTCCTGTTGGTGTCCTCTGTTTCCCTGCACTTGTCTGGCCTGCCTGGGATGGGGAGGGCTGCATACCACCTGTAGAGGTCCGTGCAAAAACGGGCAATAGAGGTTGCAGGTGAGCATGCAAGTGTTCCAGCCTGCGTTGACCTCCCTCCGGCATGTTCTTTCAGGAGACTCCCGGACAGGTGTGCTTTAGCGATTACTATCAGCTGAGCAGCTGGGGTCTGTGGCATTTATGTTCTGGAAGCTCCGCTTTCAGTCAGCTTGCGTCCTCGGCGTCTCCAAACCTGTGTACTACGGCGGCAGTCTCTGATCAGGCGGCTGCAACACCGGCTCCGATGCAATCAGCTGATGGTGGTGTCATTAGACAGCTTGTGGAACACCAAGCCTCACCAGCTCATGTCATGTTCCAGTGCTGCTCCCCACCCCCATTTCGCCCTGCTTTTCATCAGTGTCCGCTTTTAATCAGTAATCCATCAGTATTGCAAAAGCCAAAAACATACAGGAGTTGATCTAAAACGGAGAACACCAGAAAATGGGATATTATCCACTCCTGCTTTTGGCTATCAATCCTGAAGCTTTTCATTCCTTCTGACAGATGAAATGAAGGGGAAACTCAAACATAGTGGCAACATCATAGAGTGGTGGAGGGTGAAAACAGCATTATTCCAGGGAGTTCCAGGGAGACAGCGGTCAGTTGGCAGCAGCATGAGTAAGCCACAGAGTGGCACAATGACAAATTCCTGAGGTGGCAGCAACATTGTAGGCCACAGAGTGGCAGAATGACAAAGTGTGGAGGTGGCGGCAGCAATAGCAGCAGGAGGTCAGAGAGTGGCACAATCACAGTGTGTGTAGGTGGGCGACAGCAGTAGCAGCAGCATGAGGCCAGAGAGTGGCACAATGACAAATTCTGGTGGTGGCAGCAACATGGTAGGCCACAGTGTGGCACATGACAAAGTGTGGAGGTGGTGGCAGTAGCATGAGGTCAGAGAGCGGCACAATGACAAATTCTACAGGTGGCAGCAACATGGTGGGCCACAATGGGGCACAATGACAAAGTGTGGAGGTGGTGGCAGCAACAGCATCAGGAGGTCAGAGAGTGGCACAATCACAGTGTGTGTAGGTTGGTGACAGCAGTAGCAGCAGCATGAGGCCAGAGAGTGGCACAATGACAAATTCTGGTGGTGGCAGCAACATGGTAGGCCACAGTGTGGCACAATGACAAAGTGTGGAGGTGGTGCCAGCAGCAGGAGGTCAGAGCGTGGCACAATCACAGTGTGTGTAGGTGGGTGCCGGCAAAAAAAATCACTCCACCAAATATGTGGCTTTGACACGGATTTATTGATATCTATTTCAGCAACAATAAAGAATTTACATTTAGGGAATACAGAACCCCAAAAACTTTGAGAAAAAAACACTCCAGCAACTATGTTGATTTGACACAGATTTCTTGATATCAATTTTAGCAACAAAAAAGAATTGAAATTTGGTATACAAATACAGATCCCCCAAAATGGATACCCTGGACTTTGAGCAAAATTCACCCCATCAGCTACTGAGTACAAGCAGCTAGACGCTAGAGACAGCACATGCAGTGTGAAATGACAGGATTGCAAATGGCGTTAGTAAAGGGGCAACCAGCACTCTAAACTTCAGGAGGGCAAATTTTCATCAACTAAGGGAAGACCTTAAAGGCAAAGACTGGGATAATGTTCTCAAAGACAAAAGCTCCCCCCCCCAAAAAAAAATGGCACTTTTTCTCATATATTCTGAAAAAGTCCTGTGAGAAACACATACCTTATGGGAAAAAGCATAAAAGGAACAAGAAAAAGCCTATGTGGCTCGCTAGTCTTGTAAGGAAAGCAATAAGCGAAAAGGATAAGGCGTTTAAGGTGCTAAAATGTGAAGGTAGCGATGAGGCATTGCAGGATTATAGAGAGAAAAATAAATCATGTAAAAAGCAGATAAAGGCCGCAAAAATAGAGACTGAGAGAAATATTGCCAAGGAGAGCAAAAATAACCCCAAATTATTTTTCAAGTATATAAATGATAAGAAACTAAAAACAGAGAGTGTGGGTCCCCTTAGGAATAACATGGGGATCATGGTGGAAGGAGATGAGGAAAGGGCCAATCTACTGAATGTCGCCTTCTCAACTGTCTTTACACAGGAAAATCTCCTGGTGGAAGACACAATGAGGAATAATGTAAATTCTTTTTGGAATGTCAACAGTTTAACCCAGGAAGAGGTACGGCGCTGCTTCGCAACCACTAAGATAGATAAATCACCGGGGCCAAATGGCATACACCCCCGGGTTCTGCATGAATTATGTACTGTGATAGACAGACCATTATTTTTAATATTTGAAGATTCACTTAGGACTGGTTATGTTCCACAGGACTGGCGCATAGCAAATGTGGTATCAATATACAAAAAAGGATCAAATAGCGATCCTGGAAACTACAGACCCGTGAGTCTAACTGCTGTGGTGGGGAAAATATTTGAGGGGTTTGTTAGAGATGCTATCCTGGAGTATCTCACTGTTCACAACCTTGTAACCCAGCGTCAGCATGGGTTTATGAGAGATCGGTCCTGTCAGACTAATCTGATTGGTTTCTACAAGGAGATAAGTTCAAGACTGGATCTGGGGGACGCTGTGGATGTTGAATATCTGGACTTTTCAAAGGCAGTTGACACCGTGCCACATAAAAGGTTGGTATATAAAATGAGACTGGTGGGAATAGGAGAAAATATGTGTATTTGGGTAAATAATTGGCTTAGTGATAGAAAACAGAGGGTGGTCATTAATGGCACATTCTCAGATTGGGTTGATGTTACCAGTGGAGTGCCACAGGGGTCAGTATTGGGGCCATTTTTTTTTTATATTTTTATTAATGACCTTGTAGTGGGTTTACACAGCTTAGTATCATCTGCAAATATTGAATTTGAGGGGTTTGTTAGAGATGCTATCCTGGAGTATCTCACTGTTTTTTTTTTTGTTTTTTTTTTAAATATCATCTTTATTAGGTTTTCAACATTTTTTAAAAACAGTTCTGCACATCCATGGCCCTTCACAGGGCACCATGTTCATAGCTTTGCATGTACTCTTACAAAAGATACAAACGATACACTTTTTACAATTATCAAATTTACCTACATACATTTCCCTATTCCCTCCTCCCCCCCCCCCCCTCCCTCCCTGAGATGCAACTGGCTTCCAACTTTGCTTATCTTCTTATTTCTAGTTAGGTCCCACCATAGAGTATGCCTATTTCCTCTCTTGAGAAGATCCTGCTAACTTTAGGTCCCCACACTGCTTTCCACTTCCCTCCATTGTTCTTTTTATATCTACTGTTTCTCTCCACCCATTGAAACATCAAAAATTCCCTCCACTTTCTTCTTACTTGCAGCAGTGTGGGTAGGTGTGAAGATAACCATTCTGTCAGTAGTACCTTCTTAACAGCTAATAACAGCAAATCTATCATTTCATCTTTCTGCCTTCCGAGCCTTCCCTCACGATATTGAAAGATACTTCTCCATACATCCATCTCTACTCTTTCTCCTAACACATATTCAATTAACTGGTTCGCTGACCCCCATAGTTTTTTGGCCGCTTGACAAAACCATAGACAATGTATGAGATTGGCATTAGGTCTTGCACATTTAGGACATTCTGCCTTATAATCCAGGAACTTGCTTTGAAATGGTTTGTCGAAGGCCCAGTAAGCTCTTAATGCGATCTTCCACTGCATTTCTCTCAGATTTTCAGATATAGTGGCCTTCTGTGTATCATTCCATCCCCTCAAGAGCCTCCTACCTACTTCCTGGCTTGTCAATGACGTCCCTATATCCTCTTTCCATTTTTTTGCTAGTCTTCCTTCAAAAACGTCATCAGCTCTGGGGGTGATGGCTTTCCTTATGCTGGCTATTGAAGGGTCACCATTGTTATCTGTTATCATTGCCGCAAACCGTTTTTGGGTCGCCTTCCCTAGCCACCACAGATCCTCTTTCTTCCCCAGTTCACTTGCGAGCTGTAAGTAGCATAGAAATTGGCCCTCTCCCAACCCATACTCTGCTCTCAACTGACCGAATGTTTTAAATTTTTTATCTTTGCTATCTTCTAGATCTGCCATCTTAATGATTCCTCTCCTTTCCCATTCCTGGAGTATCTCACTGTTCACAACCTTGTAACCCAGCATCAGCATGGGTTTATGAGAGATCGGTCCTGTCAGACTAATCTGATTGGTTTCTACAAGGAGATAAGTTCAAGACTGGATCTGGGGGACGCTGTGGATGTTGAATATCTGGACTTTTCAAAGGCATTTGACACCGTGCCACATAAAAGGTTGGTATATAAAATGAGACTGGTGGGAATAGGAGAAAATATGTGTATTTGGGTAAATAATTGGCTTAGTGATAGAAAACAGAGGGTGGTCATTAATGGCACATTCTCAGATTGGGTTGATGTTACCAGTGGAGTGCCACAGGGGTCAGTATTGGGGCCACTTTTTTTTTTATATTTTTATTAATGACCTTGTAGTGGGTTTACACAGCCAAGTTTCAATATTTGCAGATGATACTAAGCTGTGTAAAGTAATAAATACTTAGTTTAGCATTACAGAGGGATTTGTGGAAGCTTGAGCAGTGGGCAGAGAAATGGTTGATGAGGTTTAATGTAGATAAATGTAAAGTTATGCACTTGGGCCATGGAAACAAAAAGTATAATTATGTTCTAAATGGTCAATTACTTAGTAAAACTGGAGCTGAAATGACTTGGGGGTATTGGTGGATGGTAAACGTAATTTTAGTGACCAGAGCCAGGCGGCCGCTGCTAAAGCAAATAAAATTATGGGATGTATCAAGAGAGGAATAGATTCTCATGATAAAGAGATAGTTTTACCCTTATACAAATCCCTGGTCAGACCACACATGGAATATTGTGTACAGTTTTGGGCACCAGTGTATAGAAAGGATATAGTAGAGCTGGAACGGGTGCAGAGGAGAGCAACCAGGAATATTAGGGGAATGGGGCGATTAGAATACACTGACAGATTACAAAATTTTGGATTTTTCAGTTTAGAAAAAAGACGACTGAGGGGAGACCTCATTACAATGTACAAATACCTGAACAGACAGTACAAGGATCTCTCCAAAGATCCTTTTATACCTAGGCCTGTGGCCAGGACAAGGGAAGGCGGATTTTACCATCAACATAGACAAAGGTTCTTTACTGTAAGACTTTGGAACTCTCTGCCGCAGGAGGTTGTTATGGTGGACTCTATGTACATGTTCAAGAGAGGCCTGGATGCCTTTCTGGAGAGAAAAAATATCACGGGTTATGGGGATAAAACATTTATTTAATTCTTAAAGGTTGGACTTGATGGACTTGCGTCTTTTTCCAGCCTTATATACTATGATACTATGATACTATGTGCAAACTGATTAAATAATTAATGTGCAAACCACGTCTGACGTCAGTCGTAGTGCATGTGCATGATTGTACATGTATTTATGAATTGTTTCCGCCAGTATTGTCTTCATTAATCCTGTACCCTCTGCACACTAGTGAGGCAAACTATAAATGGTGCAATTTGCCTCACTATTAATAAATATGGACCATGGTACTTTAATACAAAATGTATTTTTGGATATTTCATACATGTTTTTCCTTGCTACATCTACATCTTTTTAAATGATATGTATTTTCACTACTAATATTTATACACATTTTATTTGTTATTTTCCTACCCATAGATTTTGACAAAAATGTTCTGCTCCATGTAATTTTTTTTTAGAGTAACTGTCATTTCAGGTGATTTTTGATATTGTGAGTGAGTGTCCTGAACATTCTTAAGCTATACTTAGTTTGTAAAGAAACAGGCTGCATGGTTTACTCTCCTGTTTGTTTATGCAGCCATGAGTAGTGATTGTTAACCCTTCCTGCTCTCTACCTGGCTATAGTATGCTATAAGCATTGTTTTTAAAGATCAAGCTGAGAGAAGGGGTTAATCCTCCCTTCTCAGAGCTGTTTGAACACACACAGGGATCTTAGATGTAAGCTCATAGTTAGCTCCATAGACTATACATGTTGGGATATGGATATATATATATATATATATATACACTCACCGGCCACTTTATTAGGTACACCTGTCCAACTGCTCGTTAACACTTAATTTCTAATCAGCCAATCACATGGCGGCAACTCAGTGCATTTAGGCATGTAGACATGGTCAAGACAATCTCCTGCAGTTCAAACCGAGCATCAGTATGGGGAAGAAAGGTGATTTGAGTGCCTTTGAACGTGGCATGGTTGTTGGTGCCAGAAGGGCTGGTCTGAGTATTTCAGAAACTGCTGATCTACTGGGATTTTCTCACACAACCATCTCTAGGGTTACAGAGAATGGTCCGAAAAAGAAAAAAATCCAGTGAGCGGCAGTTCTGTGGGCGGAAATGCCTTGTTGATGCAAGAGGTCAGAGGAGAATGGGCAGACTGGTTCGAGCTGTTAGAAAGGCAAGTGACTCAAATCACCACCCGATACAACCAAGGTAGGCAGAAGAGCATCTCTAAACGCACAGTACGTCGAACTTTGAGGCAGATGGGCTACAGCAGCAGAAGACCACACCAGGTGCCACTCCTTTCAGCTAAGAACAGGAAACTGAGGCTACAATTTGCACAAGCTCATCGAAATTGGACAGTAGAAGATTGGAAAAACGTTGCCTGGTCTGATGAGTCTCGATTTCTGCTGCGACATTCAGATGGTAAGGTCAGAGTTTGGCGTCAACAACATGAAAGCATGGATCCATCGTGCCTTGTATCAACGGTTCAGGCTGGTGGTGGTGTCATGGTGTGGGGAATATTTTCTTGGGCCCCTTGGTACCAATTGAGCATCGTTGCAACGCCACAGCCTACCTGAGTATTGTTGCTGACCATGTCCATCCCTTTATGACCACAATGTACCCAACATCTGATGGCTACTTTCAGCAGGATAATGCGCCATGTCATAAAGCTGGAATCATCTCAGACTGGTTTCTTGAACATGACAATGAGTTCACTGTACTCAAATGGCCTCCACAGTCACCAGATCTCAATCCAATAGAGCATCTTTGGGATGTGGTGGAACGGGAGATTCGCATCATGGAAGTGCAGCTGACAAATCTGCGGCAACTGTGTGATGCCATCATGTCTATATGGACCAAAATCTCTGAGGAATGCTTCCAGCACCTTGTTGAATCTATGCCACGGAGAATTGAGGCAGTTCTGAAGGCAAAAGGGGGTCCAACCCGTTACTAGCATGGTGTACCTAATAAAGTGGCCGGTGAGTGTGTGTATATATATATATAATCATTTCTTTTTGCCTTTTTGCGATAATTATATTTCTTACATTTGTAATCCCAACTATCCTTATCATTTTTCATATTTCCTGCCCATTCAGTAATACTGTGCATACCAGGAAAATTTCCATTCCTTTGATATCTTACTTAATCCTTGGCTGAATACCATATAGATTAATCACTGTGTTGGGATAAAGGATTGTAAACCTCTCTAATTTAGTAGTCCATCACTGAACATCACTGTTCCCCTTTTATTCTTTATTCTTTATTATTCCATTTTCTCTTGGAACAGTCTACATACTGCACATTGTGTTTACCTCATCATACATTAAATCTATTGTTTGTGAGCGTACCACTCACTGACCTGGCCGCGGATGCTTCGTGACGAGCATACGTTGTTTCCCCTTTGTTTTTTGCTATCTTGTACCCCTTACCTACTTATCTTCTATTAGTAGGAGTGGCCCGTTATCTTTGTTTATCCGCATCACCACGCAGCGGTCCAATTGCCATGGCTCATGCGCAATCTGGGCGGTCCTATGTGACGCACCGGACTTGCGATCACGTGACCCCCCGGCCTGTTCTATGGCCGGAACAACCTATGACGCGGCGGGGTGTATCCAATGGAGGGGCTCGTTTGCTACGGCTCGCTACATTGGACAGGAACCACTCCATGAGCTCACAGGTGTGAGGGGTCTTATCTTTAAATACTTATCGTGTCCCCGCGGGCGCTGCCACTTACATCAATGCGGGAACCCGCTGTATGAATGTGTTTGCATCAGTATGAGCTTACAATGTAGGGAAACGCGTTGGTTCTTAGTATTTATGGAGTGCTAGTTTAGGATTAGGGCTGTAGGTGGCTTTAGTCAGTGAGCAACTGTGAATAGCCCATTGAGGCTCAAGTGTGGCTTATGAGCTGATCCCTATCCTACATCATATAAGCGTATAGCCTCCACTTTATTTTAGTCTGACCCCAGTGCATGCTACTATCTATGCCTTATGCCTGAGGTTTGATTTTACAGAATTATTTATTATCTTTCATCGATAAGAGGGGTGGCTGTTTTGACTGAGTACCGGATAGCGTACATCAGCTACAAATAGTCTCTTACAGTGTCTATCAGCCAAAAAAACCCCGTAAAATTGGTCTGACCTCAACCAAGATTGGTCTAGATAGGTGCCAGTTAGTGAGACCAGACCTTTAGTGTTTAACACATTGGGGGTCATTTACTAAGGGCCCGATTCACGTTTTCCCGACGTGTTACCCGAATATTTCCGATTTGCGCCGATTTCCCCTGAATTGCCCTGGGATTTTGGCGCACGCGATCGGATTGTGGAGCATCGGCGCTGGCATGCACGCAACGGAAATTGGGGGGCGTGGCCGAACCAAAACCCAACGGATTCAGATTAAAAAAAATCTGTTGCGGAGCTTGCACTTACCTTCACTCAGCCCGGCTCGGTGAACTCCAGCACGTTCCGATGCTTTTCAGCGCAGCGGCAACACCTGGTGGACGGCGGAGGAACTACCTTAATGAATCCCGACCGGACCCGAATCCAGCACAGAGAACGTGCCGCTGGATCGCGAATGGACCGGGTAAGTAAATCTGCCCCATTATTTATTGGTGTAAGGTTTTCTCACCCCCTCACCACATTCTTTCTGCCTGTTTTAATAAAATACCTAATAAAAGTTATATTTTAGATTTTATACTCTCTACCTCCCCTTTTTCAGTGACTGAATACTATATAGAGCCAACATATTCTACAGTGCTACACAATCAAGAATAACTGTAAATAAACAATTGACTAATGATACAACTGTGAAAAGCAACAAAACACTACTACAAAAATAAGCAATCCAAAATATTGTCTGGAAAAGATCCTTATACAGAATTAACAATTTGTACAGTTATAGATTTAAGCCTTAAGTCAAGGCTTTTGATGTTAAGACATCCATTATTATATTAGAGTTTTAATTTGGAATATCGGTTAATAAAGAACTAGAGAGATTTTTTCATGTAGTCTGCCTAGTGTTATCTATTTCTCTTCTTATCTCTTAAGGGAAGCCATTGTCATCCTCCTTTTGGAATATTTCGCCAACACTTAGTTCTTTTTCAGACTCTGGCTTGACTCTGTGACGAATATATCTGGCTTTTTGCGCTTTCTCCAGGGAATCCATAAAGTCAGGCATTGTGTGTAGGGTACGGAGACCCCCATCAGGAGCATAAATCTCTTCATCAAAAGCTATCTTATCCTTGAAAAGAGAACCACGTCTCTGTTTAAGGAATTGTGGGTTTACTGAGCCAGATCCTTTATCATTTTTACTAGCTGGAAGACCAGATGATTTTCCTGACTGGTCATTCTTAGTGTCCTCAGTTACTGAAGAGATGCTGGTCCTCCTAGATGAAGATTTAGCATCTGTTACACTGGTTCCAGAATGTAATATTTCAGCTCCATTTTGCTGAGGATTTTCCACCTTTTTTACACCATCCATGAAGTCATTTATACGCATTTGAAGAGTAATAGATGATCCAGATGCCATGACAGGTCCTTTAGCAGAAGATACTAGCTGACTTTTTATGTAAAAGACAAATAAAAAAAGATATTTAGATTTTATTCATAACTTGTACATTATTTTAACAAAATTGTATAAAACACAACTGGGGTCCCATAGAGGGAGTTTTGATTTCAACAACTCCAACATGTAACGGCACAACTAGGTAAAAGGTGGTGTGAAAATGCAGTTCTATTGTTATTATAAGACCGTGCTATATGGATATGCTAGAAGAATAATGTCTTTATTTTTTTAACCAGAAACCTATGTGGATATGATTTTGTTGTGTTATGTAAAAAGATGGATTTTGCACCGGCAGAGAACTTATAGGACAGTGATGGCTAACCTAAGGCACTGGTGCCAGAGGTGGCACTCAGAGCCCTTTCTGTGAGCACTCAGGCCATCACCAGAGAAGACTCTAGCTATATTCCTGCAGTCCCAGACAGCCCAGGACTTGCTGTGCACAGAGCTATTTTAAAGTGACAGCTCTACCTGGGACTATTTTCTGCTTTATTGGTGTCCTGTGACAAATAAGGGAGTATAAATCACAAATTTAATTTCTGTGTTGGCACTCTGCGATAAATAAGCAGGTCTTTGTTGTAGTTTGGGCACTTGGTCTCTAAAAGGTTTGCCATCACTGTTATAGGATGATACTATTTATATGATAGAACCATAGTAATTGGCATATCATTGTAGGTTAGGTTTACACCACAATAAAAATTCTGTACAACTCTGTAGTAGCAGCTTTGGGGAAATCTCACATGACATTTTCTTGTGGCAACCAATAAAACCTATCCATAGTTTAGTCCTTGGTCCCAATGACAACTCCAGTTGTGTTCCAGTCCCCACTAAGCAACAACAAACAAAGAAACATGTAATTTAATAAATAATCTCTTTATTCATTATCAATACAAAGAAACCATACATAAGACAATTAAATCAATTAAAATTAAACAAAATGACATATCAACATATGATAGTGTGTGCAGACCCAGCAGTCCAGCTCCCCCAACTGGACAATGACCATGGAAACAGTAGATAAATAAACAGTTGTCTATATTTTGTCACAGCATTCATGGGATAATATACTATTCACATAGTACAGGTGCTCAAGAAAGCACAACATATCATTAATACTCAATCCATCATTCACCATGAAGGTCCTGAAAATTACAATTATCTGATACAGAAAGTAGTCAGTCCAAATTGAGGGGCTGGGGCAGAAACCTCACACGTATTGCCACCTACAGTGGCTTCCTTAGGGGTCAGTTCTCAAGTAGTGATTAGCTTGCAGTACCTTAAAGAACATTTGTAAAGTTTATTTTTTTTCACAAATCAATGGCTCTTGGGATCTACAACAACTTTGCCTATTATCTTTGTTACCTATATCCAGCAGTTTCTTTGCTATACCCCTCAGATTATCTCAGTTCTGCAGTGGATGCTTCCTCTGTCTGTGCTGACAAGCCCTGTGAATCTGTAGTTTGATTATCTGTTGGTCTGGGAGGGGCTCCTGCTCCCTGTTCACAGAGTAGGAGGTCATGTGATAGCTCTCTCTGTGTATGTAGCAGAGCTGGATGTGTTCAGGACTGTAAACAGATACACAATAGTGGGGCGCAAGATGTCCCCTGTTTCCCATCAGTTCGCCCAGTCTGATTCTACAGTACTTTCTCTGCTTTTCTTTGTACCTTATGCTGCCCCCCACACCTTGTACTGGGCAGTATCAGCTCTTTGAATATAAGCTATTAACCATTATTGCTCATACAGTACAGACTATACACTTCATGTAACTGGTTAATTTATGATTTCTTCAACATATTACATGTTACATGCTCCTCCATGCGCTGGAAGCTGCCACACTAGTCACCGTATGCATCCTCTGTGTACACTGTGCAGTATTCAGTGGATTTAGTTGTGGCAATTGAAATGGATTTAAAGCTTAATTGCTTTTAGAGAGAAAACAAGGCATCATGGGATCTGTGGGCAGCTTGAATTGGCCATCCACTTCAGGAAGAGTTTTCCCACTTCACAGAAAACTTTGGAAATAAAAGAGCTAACAGCACAATATGGGCATCATTTTTTGTTCTTAAAGGGGGAATCACATATGAGAATTTGGTAAAATCATTATAACTTTACAGGTGCACATTAACAACCACAGTCCATGCTCCAATTTGAGCATGGCTGTGATTGGCTAGGTGGGCCATGTAACCCTGCTGTATAAGAGCGATTACAGACAAGGGTGAGATAGGCAGCCATTTCAGTCTTCAGACAAGCATGGACTTACCAAAAATGAACAGACAGTTCAGGGCAGTTAGGTAGGGAGAGGAGGCTGCAGTGATTAGGGACAGGAGGAAATCTGAAACAATTGCCCTTTTTATAGGACTCTGAAGAAAAACATGTAGCGACTCTTAGGCTGCATTTGTGCAGGGCCAGTGTTAGTACAAGTTGCAGTACTTCATCAAAAGTTCCAAAAAAGTTGCAAACCACACGCAGCTTCATACACTGAAGTATGAAAAAGTTATAGCGCCAGAACATGGCAAAATGAAGATTTTTTTTTTCTACAGGAGGTATCATAGTTTCATAGTTTATAGAGTTGAAAAAAGACACATGTCCATAAAGTTCAACCATGGAAAGGAAGGGATTGGATGAGGAAGAGATTTATGGGAAAAATTCTATATAACATAACTAGAGATGAGCGAGCACTAAAATGCTCGGGTACTTGTTATTCGAGACGAACTTTTCCCGATGCTCGAGTGCTCATCTCGAATAACGAGCCCCATTGAAGTCAATGGGAGACTCGAGCATTTTTCAAGGGGACCAAGGCTCTGCACAGGGAAGCTTGGCCAAACACCTGGGAACCTCAGAAAAGGATGGAAACACCACGGAAATGGACAGGAAACAGCAGGGGCAGCATGCATGGATGCCTCTGAGGCTGCTTAATCGCACCATTATGCCAAAATTATGGGCAACAGCATGGCCATGACAGAGTGACAGAATGAAGCTAGATAGCATCTAAAACATCCAATAATTGACCCTGACACTATAGGGGACGGCATGCAGAGGCAGCGGCAGCAGGCTAGAGAGTGTCATGGCGACATACCCTAAATGGACTCAGGCTTCAAACCAATGGGTGGCAGAGAGGAACCAAAGGAGGTGAGCAAGAAGCGCTCAAATAATATCGGTACATGATAAAAGTTTGCCAGTATATTTTGTGGATTACATAGCAGTGTGGCGACAAAGTTAACATGGAAGCCTGACAGACCCCAAAATCTGCCTGCACAAGCCGTTTGATAAGGGGACCATGTATGGAGGCAGTGACTAGTAGTATTTAAAGTCGTGCAGTTAAAACTATGTTAGTTGGATCTTGGCAGGAGCTGGCGCTCCGCTGCCAGGCGAGCTTTCGCCATCCAAGCCCCTGTCTCTAGGCTACTCCCCAAACATGCACTTCTAAGAACCTTTTGTATAATGCAAGTGTAATAGCGTTCTTATAAGTTTAGGATATTGCGGGTGAGGGAATGGAAACAGATGCGCAATGAAGCGCTGAAATAATTTGGTAAATGATAAAAGTTTGCCAGTAATATTTTGTGATTACACAGCAGGGTGGCGACAAATTAACAATTTGTTGTGGAAGCCATGGAAAACAACCCAATTCTGCCGACACAGCTCGTTTGATAAGGGGACCATGTATGCCTCCAGTTCATGCCAGACCTGCTCTGGCTGCCAGTCCTCCTTTCAATACAGTTTAAAAATAATAACCCTCATCCATAATTTCTGTATAATGCTGCCCCCCCCTACCTCTCTCCTCTCTATCTCCTCTATCGCCCAAACCCGTGCTCTTAGAATCCGCCAGTGATCTTAGATCACCTCTACCCTAGTGCGGACCTCCCACTCTCGCTTCTCCAAACTTCTCTAGAGCTGCACCTTCTATGGAATGCTCTGCCCCGGACTATCAGACTAATACCTATAACCCCAAAGTTTCAAACGTGCTCTTAAAACCATTTCTTTAGGCAAGCTATAACACTCATAACCGGCATGAAGTTTTAACATCTTCTATACTAACCCGTCCTGGTGTCGTCCTCCATCTGTTATCCATCAACAACAGGCACACAGACTTCTATGCAGTCCCCCCATTCACCCTGGACCGGTGACGGCTGAGTGGTTCAAAGCACACAAATCATTTATATATTTGTTGCTATTCCCTAAAAGAATGGCTTGACCATTAAAAATTCTGTTTTCTCGTGTTTAACCCCATCATCTTCATAAACCGTAAGCTCTGGCGAGCAGGGCCTCACTCCTGTTGTCTCATACAAATGTTTGTGCTCTGTTACATTACATTTGTATTTGTTTCCTATGATTTGGTAAAGCCGCTACGAATATGATGGCGCTATATAAACTAATATATTATTTTATTATTATGAGGCATATGAACTACTAGTATTTAAAGGTGCTCACTTAAAACTATGTTTAGTTTGTATCTTGGGATGGGAGCTGGCGCTCCGCTTCCGCGAGCTTTCGCCAATCCAAGCCCGTGTCTCTAGGCTACTCCCCAAACAGCACTTCTAGAACCTTTTGTATAAGATCAAGTGTAGTAGCGTTCTTAAAATTTGGGATATGGCGAGAGAGGGGAATGTAAACAGATGCGCAAGAAGCCTGCGAAATAATATCGGTAAATGATACAAAGTTTGCCATTATCTTTTCTGGATTACACAGCAGGTGGCGAAACGTTAACAAGTTTGATTGGGAATCCATGAAAACAACCCAAATTTCTGCCTGAACACCCTCGTTGATAAGGGACTATATGGAGGCAGCTATATGACGACTTTTGAGAAGCAATGGAGACCAACGTGTGTGATGCTGCTAGGTGAGACAATTTAATTTGGATATGTCCTATATGTGCAGTCCAAAAAAGTTTTCAAATCAGAGGAGCAGGTAGGTGGCCCTACAGAAAAATGAATAGATTGATTGCCTGATGTGGCAGTGCCAAAAAGTTTTCAAACCAAGGAGCAGGTAGGTGGCCCTCCAGAAAAAATGAAATAGAATTGAGTGCCTGTATGGCAGTCCAAAAAAGTTTTCAAACCAGAGGAGACAGGTAGGGTGGCCCTCCAGAAAATGGAATAATTGAGTGCTGTATGTGGCAGTCCAAAAAGTTTTCAACCAGAGAGCAGTAGGTGCCTCCAGAAAAAGAATCAGTAGTCGCCTGTTATGTGGCAGTCCAAAAGTTTTCAAACCATGAGCATTAGGTGGCCCCCATAAAATGGAAGGTTTAGTGCCGTATGTGGCAGTACACCAAAAAGTTTTCAACCAAGGACAGGTAGGTGCCCTCCAACAATTGAACTAGTTGAGTGCCTGTATGTGGCACGTCCAAAAAGGTTTTCAACCAGAGGAGCAGGTAGTGGCCCTCCAGAAAATGAATAGATTGAGTGCCTTATGTGCTTGCAAAAAGTTGTTCAAACCAGAGTGCAGGTAGGGTGGCCCTCCAAACATATGATAGATTGATTGCCTGTAGTGTGGCACTCCCCAAAAATTGTAACAACGAGGACGCGGGTCGGTGGCCCTCCAGAAAAATTAAATGCCTAAGTACTATAGGTAGTAGCCAGTGCCCTGTCAAACATGCCGTTTCCTTCCTGGCTTACTGTAACAAACGAGCAGAGAAGGAGGCAAAATCGAGGATGGAGGAGGAGGAGTGATAAATTTTCAGTTTGATAGCTTCCTGCACCTGCCTGTATATGGAAATTAGGAGGAATCCATGCTTATTTATCAATCTTTGAAAGCTCACCTGTCAGCGCGCTCAGTCGACAGGGGGCGTGACGCTTATCGTGTGATGATAGCCACACCCAGCTGCACTGAAAACACCCCGCTCGGACAAGACCTAGCGGCAGGTCGGCAAGAACCTCCAAGGCTGTACAGCCCATTCGTGCACATGTCCAGCTTTGAACCCAGTAGTTGTAGGAGCTGTGTGATCTTTAGGAGACCGATGATTGGTCAGCTACGTACGACTCTCACCCTCTTTCGTGAAAGATCAGCCTACTCTGCTCGATGACTGGGACGGTTGGAGTGGTTGTGCTGGGGGTGACATTGATCTTAGTGTTACTGTGCAGTAGACTGGTGTCTCCCGTTTCTTGACATGATTACGGCTTGGAGTACATCCGGGGCCCTTCGCTGGGCATAGCTGGCAAGCTAACAACCCTTGCCCTGACGTCCTGCCTACGCTACTCCTCTCCCACTTCTTTGTCCCCAGAACTCACGCCTCTCCGCTAGCTGTGTCTCAGAAGGGAAATACTGTTTCATGCTTGTGCACAGGGCCTGCTGGTATTTTCATCATTCTCACACTTATCCTTTCCTCTCCAGGGATGAGAGTGAAAAGATTTTGCTTGTCCTGTGGGTCCAGTGAGAGTGAAACACCAGTTAATCGCGTGGTCTGTAATAAGATTCTTTGAACGCGGGGTCCCGGATAGCAGCTAGCTGAAATCTGCCATATCTCCATAGTACCAACACGCGTAGATTCACTCCCCTCACTGGCCTGACTGTCCATTTCCTCCTCCTCCACTCCTCCATTCCTCTTCTTCTTTGCCCTCACCCTCAACAGTTGAAGGACTCACAATGGTTCCCCTCTTTGTCTCGCCAACATTCTCCTCCTCTTCCTCTCACCTCCACCTCCCTCCTATAGATCGCTGAGAACGAGACCTAATGGTCTTTGGCTATCAACAAGCGGATATTCTTCTTCTTCCCACCGTCTCTTTGTAGTAGCGCAAAGCTTCCGAACTTCATGCTGACCAAGAGTTTTTCACGGCCAAGCAGCGGGATGTGAGTGCTTATGATGCGGCACGCCACTGACCAGCTGTGTTGATCCCTCAATTACTTCATCAACACGCTGACACGATCGATCAGAGCATCCACTCCCCCTCATTGTAGACTTGAGGAAGCTGACTGACCTGCTAGCCATGTTCTGGTGAAGTTTTGCCTCTGGCATCTACAATCGCTCGGCGCTGCTGTAAACTCTGGATAACGGGTCAGTGTTTGAACACCTCTCCTCACCGTTCGTGGCACGTCGTCACAACAGTCGGTGGAGAGGCGGGCCAGCTTGGGCGGCGCTCGCGCTGCCCTGAGAGTGGCCAGCATCTGTGCTGGAACTTCCTGAAATGCGCACAGATGCGGCGCACCCTTCGTGGTCAAATCAACACGATTGGGGTATATTCTTGATGAGACACGCTGACTATCAGATTTAACACAGGCCAGATGCACTAGTTGGTCGTCTGCCGATGTGAGCCACCGCGCTCACACCCGCTAGGTTACGGCCGTTGTCACACACAACCATGCTGGCTTCAGGTTCAGCGGTGCCACCCCAGATGCAGTCTGCGCCGTGATGCCCTGTAATAGTTCTTGTGGCGGTTGCCTTTTATCGCTAGGCTCAGCATTGCAGCAACCGCCTGCTGTCGCTTACGGTCCTCTCAAACCTGGCGAGGTAGGTCCCCGCACATCCCTCGGCGTCGTCGCATTATGACCAGCCGCAGTGTCACACTCGGTCCAGCCTCCACCAAGTTACCCAATGTTGGCGTCAGAGATATACAGTGGCCCTGCCCCCGGCAGCTCGTCCACGGTGTCCGTGGTCCAGGTGGACCTTTGTCAGAAAACGGGTTGTCACGGCAGGATTATGTTTGTCTGACACGTGCTGCTGCGGGGCTGGGACGGCACTCGGAAAAGTAGTGGCTGCTGGGAACCGAATCACCGAGGGGCGCCGCCGCCATGAGCTGCGACGGCCTCGGTCCTCTACTACCTAATAGCAGCATCTCACGCAGCTTAGCACTCTGGAGATCGTGCACATTAAGGGCTCTTGGGGCGTGCTTGGTGGTTGCACTATATTTCCGTTTCCGCTCCACGCTGGGTACATGGAGAGCTGAACGCTGGTGGATGCTGTGGGATCGTGGAGGCGACGATTGCGGTTTTTGTGCAGGTCCTGGCAGGGGCTGACTATCACTGTACAACGAGGGAGGAGCAGTTGGTGTGGCACCGCCGAGGTGTAACGCGCTTGTTGTCCACTGAGTGGGTGTTTATTCAGTATAATGCCTCTGCGCATATCTGGTGTAGTTAGCTAGTATTGGTGGAACCCCTCGCCTGGTTTGCAATGTGGTCCCACCACGTCCTTCGGTCTCGTGTTTCCTTAAAGAACTCCGACTTCTTGACATCTAGCCCCGCCGCGGAAGCCCTCGCACGGGAGCTTACTAGTTGACAACATTGGTCGCTGATGCACCAGCCTCTGGCCCTGCCTCTCCGTCTGCCCCGACCACTTGCCCTCCTTTCAACCTGTTCTGGTCGAGGCCTCTCCTCCGTCTCAAACAACGTGTTCGCACTCCGTCTCTCAACCCAGCCTTGGGTCCTGTCACCTCATCATCCTCCCCGATCCCTGCAGTCTGCTCCCCCCTCGGCTTCTGCCCTGACAACAACTTTCCCACTGTCTGCAACCGGTCTCCTCAATCGTCGGACCCTCTTTACAACACTTCTTCCATATGTCAACAAGGTCTCATCACCCAAGGGACTAGCGACTGGTGTGAAAACACCTGGGCATCGGGAAAATTGCCTCATCAGGCAACCGGACAAGTGGTTTTGTGACTGTGGGAAGGTTCCAGAAAAACATTCCTCAGAGTATGACGGTTTCAAATGGCAAATTTTGCTGGGAGGGGGGCATCTGGGGGAGGAGATGCTGAGTTGCAGGAGTCTGGAGAGTGCCGATTTCCGTGACATGGGTGATGTCGTTGAAACGACGTGTGGACACATTGTCTCGAAGCATCTGTCGGCAATCCCCGAATCACCCTGTTCGCACTTCGTCTGGCCTCAACTGCTCTACCACTACTTACCGAGTCATACTTCAGTGACAATGAACCTAAGGATGTAGCTCGCGGTTCGTTCCCCTGCTCCCTCATAAGTGGGGTGCTCACCCCGCCCGGCCTACCAGCAGAAAAAGAAAAAAAAAACAGAGCCACGATACATACTAGTGCGACCCTCTGGCTCAAGTAGAATATTGAGGCCTCCGCCCACTTCACCACCCAAATAATATCTCGCGTCCTTGTCATCTAACCCCAGGCCCATCTCCGAGATTATGTCTAACAACTTTTGAAACAATGAGAGTTATAGCTTCATTGTTTTTATTAACACACATTATTTTTTGACGGTTTGCGTTCTATGGGTGTGTTTTTCGTGGTTTGAATACTTTTACTAATTTCACACCGATGTAGCTGTGGCCTGGGTCTAGTGCGACATCCCGGAGAGCCAATTAATGAAACAACATCGGACCGGCACGATAGGCCAGGATGTAAATGACACGCGGTATGGTGTTTATTAATAACGAAAAGTGAAACAGCGGTAAGACTGATAATACTAAAGATGGGCACCACTTCTCCGATAATTTAAAGATCAACGCCTGACGCCTGCGATAAACGACTAATGGTCATCTCCACTGGCGGGGTATACCGCGTGTGGAAAGTCTGGCGCGCGCGGTACTGTGATGTTAGCGGATGGCATTCAGCGAAAGTGGCACAAAGGGTGGTGTAAAGCGCAGGTCAGTCGAGAGCCCACAAGGGCGCAATAGTGTAATAGGTGAGGTTTCATCTGGCATGAAAAAAAAGGGAGTCCCAAACTCAGAGTCAATGCCAGAAAAGACAGAATTATTACCGCGAGCCGAAGGCGTAATAGCGGCAATATAAGCCGGCTGGACGTATCGAGAATATGGGTACAGAGTTGGGTCGGTAGCTCTGAGATGGGCACTACATCACGAGGGGGCTGGGAGAGGTACGACTGGGAGGTGCCAGGACTATAAAGACAAAAGAAAGCGTAAACGCCTATAAAAAGCGGATTATAAACCCTGGCCGATTAGAGGTGGCAGAAGTGCTAGATAATAACAAGGAACTCCGGACGCTACAAAGTGGCCAACGGCGGAAAGTGAGATTGACTCGGTGGCGTCAATCGATAACAACCGGGGAAGGGGATACAAAAATAAGGTACATCACACTCGCTCAGTAAGGCTCCAATTATCGATAGTCCCCAGTACCATGACACGGCAATCCAGGCGACACCCTAGCCACCACAGGCAACCGAAATCAAAAGAGAGAAACGCTACTGTAGGCGTAAGAAGCCGGTTGGAGCTCCTATGGCTTTTGTCTATCCAAGTATTTACAGCCACGAACTATGGCCAGATTGACGCTGAGGGGTGAAAAATAAAGTAAATAAAAAGGAGATGGCAGACTGTGCCTAAGTGAAAGCAACCCGGGCCCTCTACAGTTTCCCACTTCGTCTTTGCGATGGATATGGCCGTCACTAAAACACAGTGGGCGCCATCGGACATCCAATTCTTCACAATTTTACTAGTAGAAGCAGGCACAACTACAGCCCCCAGCAGATCAACCAGAAATCAAATATATTAACGCTACTCGTAGGCGAATTAGCCGTTTGTATTTCCTATGGCTATTTTCTAGCCAAGTATACGCACACTCTATGCCAGATGAATGAAGGCTGATATTAAAAAAATCAACGTAAAGAAAAAAGGAAGGCAGACTGTGCTAATGAAATACACCCGGCCTATAAATTTTCCCTTCGGGCCAAAAAGCAAAACGGCGGGAGCTGCCATTTTCTCGAGCGGGCGAAATACTCGTCCGAGCAACGAGCAGTTACGAGTACGCTAATGCTCGATCGAGCATCAAGCTCGGACGAGTATGTTCGCTCATCTCTAAACATAACCATCAATGTTATTTAGGTGAAAAAATGCTTCTAGACCCTTCTTGATGCTCTCTGCTGACCCTGCTGTGACCAGCGCCTGAGGCAGGTTATTACTAATAAATCTAGTTGTTTTAATCTTTCCTCATAACTAAGACCCTCCATACCCCTTATCATTTTTGTGGCACTTCATTGAACCCTCTCCAGCTCCAGGGCATCATTTTTATGGACCGGTGCCCAGAACCGGCCAAACCAATGCCTTGTACAGTGGTAATATTACATCCCTATCCGGAGAGTCCATACGACTTTTGATACATGACAAGATCTTGCTGGCTTTAGAAGCAGTTGATTGACATTGCATGCTGTTATTTAATTTATGATCTATTAGTACCCCCATGTCCTTCTCAACAAGATTATTAGACCCCCCAGTGCATAACCTTACAGTTATCCACATTGAACCTCATTTGCCAAGTGGATGACCAAACACTCAATTTGTCCAAGTCACCCTGCAGCCTATGAACATCCTCCATAGACTGTATTACACTTTTTTTTTGTACATGTATGAAAACATTTTAAAACCTATATAAATGTGATATCCCTGTGATCATACCGACCCAAATAATAAAGTAGACCTATCATTTGGGGCACACAGTGAAAGCCATAAAATTCGAGGCCAAAAGAAAACAGCGCACATGCATTTTTTCACCAATTAATTTCCCGCTTTCCAGTAAAGGGCATGAAATATTAAATTCCATTCCAAAAAAAGATAAATGAGGGGCACTGTACCTAGATATCCATTAAAGACATACCCTCAAGTAAATCTTGGTAGATGAAGGCAGGATATAGCGCTTGTGAAGCGCGAAACGGGCCGTTACCTCCAGGAGGCTCTTGCTTATTTTTTCCTTCCGCAGCTGTTGTAACATGGAATAAAGACTTTTATTTAAAATACTTTTTCTTGGTGATTGCCAACTCTTTTCTTTCTTATTTCATTGTATGGAATAATAATTATCTTCAGTATGAAGTGCAATTTATATGGAAAAATAAAAAAGTTGTGGATTTTTGAAGGTGGGGAAAATGAAAACGCAAAAAAGAACGAGGGCTTGGTCGTTAAGGGGTGAAAGTGGTAGTCTTAGTACTGTTCGTGGTTCCAGTATCATACAGCAGTATCTTAAAGGAACAATTTTAGTACTTCTTGCAGGTCCAGCATCATACAGTATCATCCTAAAGGAGCAGTTTTAATACTATTTATGATTCCACCATACAACAATATTTTATAGTAGCAGTTTTAGTACTTTTTGTAGTTACAGCATCATACAGAAATATCTTAAAGGAGCCCTTTTAGTATTCTTTGCAGTTCTAGTGTTATACAACAATCTTTAACCCCTTATCACCGACACTAGTTTTCAGCTCAATGATACTATTGACAACTTTTCAGGACCATAACTTCTGTATTTTTCTGTTGTCAGACCTGGTTGAGGGCTTATTTTTTGCGAAACAGTTGTTCTTTTCAGTCGTATCATATTAGGGAACGTAACTTTTTTTGATCACTTTTTAGAACATTTTTGTGATGGTGTTTGATGAAAAATTGTATATTATGGGAAGTTTTCAAATGAATCTTGAATTTTGTTTCTAGGTGCTATGGATCCAGAGATACTCAGGTTTAAAGTGAGAATATCAGGTGCCATTTTTATATATAAAAATCACTCCCAACGACAGTTTAACAGTTAATATCTCCGTTTTCCTACATTTTAGAAACACAAATTTAGATTCATATAAAAGAGGAGACTCTTTTCTTTCATACGTAAAAAGAAGTAAAGTTCTATGTGTCACAGAGCCAGAGATACAGCCCCCTGAAATTAACCCCCCCCCCTCGCATTCAGATTCTTATGCAGGGAGCATTTGCTGCACACAGGAGCTGCTGCACCTCAAAGATAATGGAAATATTCACTTTATATGTTACTACATTTTGAGAAGGGATAATATCAACTAATATTCATGTTTTTAACCCTTCTCTATGCAGAACTATCTAAGAACACACTGTATCAATCGTTTTTTCTGTTGTTTTTGCGCCTTTTCATTCAGGCGCGCCGTTTTTGTGCCATTTTTGTGACTAAACGCCAAACTAGCTGCGCCAAACTGTTTTGCTGCGCCTAATGATATTCATCACTTGCGACGGGCGCAAAAACACTCCAGCCCGAAGGTGGCGTAAACTGAGAAGAAAGCACTGAGCCCCTTTGCAGAACAGCTAATTTCTAGCAGCAAAGCTCAGCCAGACACTGCCGACACTAGAATATGTAATACAGACATGAGATACTCTGCAGACAGGAGCTGTAGACTCTATATACAGTTCATCACCTTCTATTTACAAAACATTCTTCAAACTCCTGAGCTCAAAGCAAGAGAGAAGAGAACATTACAGAATGTTGCAGATACTACATACAAGTGTCCCCCATGTAATTCTGCACAGTATCACCAGTGTGTCTGAGGGGGATACTGTGCAGAATTACAGGGGTGCAGCAGGAGACCAGCACTGGGGGATCCCTTCCAGGAGAAGCCCCTGCTGAGGAGATCACTGGGTGCTGGGTGTCACACACCTGGGTGCTGCTGTGAGTGTTATCTTCATTCTGGGCTGTGGGAGAAGCAGAGAAGAGCTTGTAGCAGGATCACATGTAAGTGCCCGAATCTAACATTGCGCCTAAACTGCACCAAAATTGCACCTAAACTGTGTTACTCCAACCTGCATAGACAACACGAAAAGGTCTGGACGATGGTGCCCCGCTTTTGGTCCTAGCACTACTTCTGGTGAGTCCGCACCGTTTAGAGATCAGTTCTACTTATGTAAAAATTACTGATAGACTGCTCACGGTTAGAAAGGACACCAGAAATTTAGACACATGACTTTTTAGGCAGTCATTTTTGTTATAGGAGTAACCGTAACTTATACCTTTGCACTATTTTTATTCATTTTTTTAGCATTGCTACATTAAAAGTTATATTTTATTCACCACTTAGACTCTCCCTTATACATAAAGGTGAAATTACGCAACTATATTTGACGATACTTTATAAATCTGTACAGAATTACAGGGGTGCAGCAGGAGACCAGCACTGGGGGATCCCCTCCAGGAGAAGCCCCTGCTGAGGAGGTCACTGGGTGCTGGGTGTCCATATAAAAGAGGAGACTCTTCTTTCATAGGAAAAAAGAAGTAAGGTTTTATGTGTCACAGAGCCAGAGATACAGCCCCCTGAAGTGTCTCCCCCATCTCCAGATTCTTAGCCATCAGGCTGCGGGAGAATTTGCTGCACACAGGAGCTGCTGCACCTCACAGATAATGGAAATATTCACTTTATATGTTACTACATTTTGAGAAGGGATAATATCAACTAATATTCATGTTTTTAACCCTTCTCTATGCAAATCTAAGAACACACTTTGGGCCACATGTATCAATCGTTTTTTCTGTTGTTTTTGTGCCTTTTCATTCAGGCGCACCGTTTTTGTGCCATTTTTGCGACTAAATGCCAAACTAGCTGCGCAGCAAAAATAACCAGCTTTCCCTCATTTATCCTAACAATTCAGATGTTTTGATGCGCCTAATGATATTCATCACTTGTGACTTTTCATTTAGGCGCAAAAACAGGCGCAAAAACACTCCAGCCCGAAGCTGGCGTTGACTGAGAAGAAAGCACTGAGCCCCTTTGCAGAACAGCTCAATTTTAGCAGCAAAGCTCATCCAGACACTGCAGACACTAGAACAGATTACAGACATGAGATACTCTGCAGATAGGAGCTGCAGACTTTATTTACTGTTCATCACCTTCTATTTACAAAACATTCTGCAGAATCCTCAGCTCAAAGCAAGAGAGAAGAGAACGTTACAGAATGTTGCAGATAGTACAGACAAGTGTCCCCCATGTAATTCTGCACAGTATCACCAGTGTGTCTAAGGGGGATACTGTGCAGAATTACAGGGATGCAGCAGAAGACCAGCACTGGGGGATCCCCTCCAGGAGAAGCCTGCTATATTTTGCAGGTTGTGACTGTCTAAAAATGTGTAGCTGAAAAGCAGATATCTAGTTATTACAGTTTTAGTGATATTATGTGGATTTATTCATGTGAACATATCAATAGGGCACATTTGTGAACTCTACAAATGTCCATGTATTACATTTAGGAGATGTGAAGGTAAACATTTTCTGTTTGGATCAAATTTTCTTGCCATCAAAGTAAAATTTTAAGTATTTTTAATAAAATGTTTCAATTTGAATCAAAATTGCATGAAAGCACCTACGTCTATAAAATCTTTGCAATTTTGAAAATGGGGCAAGTGTCTGCTTTCAGAAAATATCCCCTATGGGCCTCACAGTCTAATCAACCTACCAGTAATTTTTTGGAGTGTGGGAGTAAACCGGAGGACCCGGAGGAAACCCACGCAGACACAGAGAGAACATACAAAATCTTTGCAGATGTTGACCAGCGCTGCAAGGCTGTAGCGCTAATCACGGAGCCACCGTGCTGCCCATAAATCTCCCTATCATTTATCTATCTCCTATAAAATTCTCCCATATTACAGTTTGTTTTACCATACTAAATGGAGCCTCTTACTGACTGTGACTGGTCATAAAACAGTTTTATTTTGGGGCCCCACTTTTAGTTTTGCCCAGGGCCCCACTTTGTCTAGAACCGGCCCTGCGTACATCAAAGCCTGTATGTGCAATAGATGTGCATTAACTGTACATCCCATGGCAGCGTGAAGTGCCCTAACACAACTATGATGATAAATGGAACGAATGGTGACTGCGTTCACATTTGTTTTTCAAAAAAAAAAATTCAAAAATACCACTAAAAACTATTGTTGGGAGGGGGGAGTATGCAAGTACGTTTTCCAGGATGGGACAAAGAAAATAACGCCCTTTTTTTTTTCTACCTTAAAACAGTGCTGTCTTCAGTTGGGAAACTGTTCCTTTTGGAATAGATATACTGGTTTGGTTTAATCCCGCATCATTTTATTAGGCTTCTTGAAAGTCATGCTTGATGGCTTGGCTGCCTTTCAAAGTAGCAAAAAAGGTATTGTTCTCTTTGTCCCACCCTGGAAAACATTATATATTTCCCAGAATCCCCCTAGTGGAGCATCAACAAACTTCATTCATTGGTAGAAAGAACAACCTGAACAGGATGATGGACAAAATATTCTAACTTAACATGGATACCATTTTTTCCAGAGAAGGTGCCACACCTGTCCACAAGTTCTGCGAGGTATTGCATGTCCCTACTCAAATAACGCACCAGGCACAGCCCATGGACAGAAAGCAGCCGCATTTTTTTTCAATCTTGGAGAACTTTCTTAAAGTTGGTGAAAGGTTCTCTTTTCATTTGCTAACCTTTTTACAGCTTTTTTTTTTCTATTTTAGTACATAAACCATTTTTGTTTATGATCTAGAACCTGATTGTGCTGATAATATAAGTGTAGTGCTCAGGATATGCACAACCTTTACTGAACATGTTGGTTTTACACGGTTCCCATGGTATGTATACTATGGCTAGTGTCTAAAGCGAAGCTTAGATCATAGGGAAATCAACCATTGTACAATATCCCACCACATTATATGACATTGTGGCAGTGGTTTTTGTTCTCCCACTTCTTCTACAGTATTCTTCTTTCTTGTGTTACTGTGTGAGAGAATAATGAAAAGCTACACAAGCGTTTACCTGGTCACTGTAAGAAAAGTGAAATAAAAGTGCACTAAATTCCAAAAAAAATGCCACATATATATATATATTATTAAAAAATTTATATATAAAACGTATTTAAAAATGGCAGAATGTATACATTTTATATGTTTCAGATTTCGTACTGTACACATGTAATCTGCAGCCAACATGTTATAGAGCAGGCGTAACCGGCAGTTTACAGTGTCCTATCTGCAGGGAGCATGTTATATAGCATGAGATGATTATACACATTGTCCTATATGCAGGGAGCATGTTATAGAGCAGGAAGAGCTACACAGATGGTTCATAGACTCCAATCTGCAGGCAATATGTTATAGAGCAAGGGGATTGGAGCTGAATGTTTGTAGTGTCCTAAACATAGGCAGCATATTAGAGAGCAGTGGTGGCGAACCTATGGCACGGGTGCCAGAGGTGGCACTCAGAGCCCTTTCTGTGGGCACCCATGCCTTCACCTCAAGGCTTCCTCCTGCAGTCCAAGATATGGACATGCTATGCTCAGTTTTAAGAGCTCCTGCTCTGGGTCCCCTTAATCTACCTCTTCAGGGAACCCTGGAAGCTATAATCCAAATTTATCCATCTTCTTTCTATTGTATAGGTTTCCTCAGGATGCCAATACGATTGCAACTTGTTATACAGCTGGGATCAATAGGTTACTGCTTAAATTGTCTTGTTGGCACTTAAAAGAAGGCTTTGGTTGTAGATTGGACACTCTGGGGCAGATTTATCAAGTTGTCTGAAAGTCAGAATATTTCTAGTTACCCATGGCAACCAATCACAGCTCCCCTTTAAAATATTCATGACCACTGATCAAATGAAAGCTGAGCTGTGATTGGTTGCCATGGGCAACTAGAAATATTCTGACTTTCAGACAGCTTAATAAATCTGCCCCTCTGTCTCTAAAAGGTTCGCCATCACTGTTATAGAGCATAAGGAGCTACACAGATTATACATTACTCCAGTCCTCCTCCTCTATTCTGCCTGCAGATTGGATGCTGTTTGATTTTAGTGTGCTATATGTAGGCAGCATGTTATAGGGCAGAAAGAGCTGAGCTGATTGTACATAGTATTCAATCTACGGGCAATATGTTATAGAGCAGGAGGATCGGAGCAGATTATTTATAGTGTCCTATTTGCAGGCAGCATGTTATAAAGCAAGGGTAGCTGAACAGATTGTACATGGTATCCTATCTGCAGAAAGAGCTGGGACAATTGTACATGGTGTCCTATCTGTAGACAGCATATTATAGAGCATGGGGAGATGAGCAGATTGTATATAGTGTCCTATCTGCAGGCCAGTGGTGTAGCTAGCAGCGGGGCATGGGGAGCCACTACCCTGGGCCCAGGATGCTGGATGGGCCCACACCATTGGTGGACTGGCCATTTAATTCCCCGGAATTTCCCCTTGGTTGCTTGACCTGTGGCAGAAAGCGTCCTCACTAACCACTAACCCCTGCCGGAGCCTGTGTGTGAATACACTGCAGCTGCTGTTGGAAGGGCTGGGGTCCACAGCAGGAGTGGGTGGGCTGCTCCCTGCACCCTCTGAAAACAGCAACAGCTAATGGGCACAGAGATTTCTTCATGCATCTGTCTCTCTCTCTCTCTGTGTGTCTCTCTCTGTGTGTGTCTCTCTCTGTGTCTCTCTGTCTGTCTCTGTCTCTGTGTCTCTCTGTCTGTCTCTGTCTCTCTCTCTGCTCGTGCTAAGCTCCGCCCCCTCCTCTCACAACCAGGAAGTAGAGAGCACAGCGCGCAGCAGCCTGTCGGGACAGATAGGGCTGGGGAGAAGTAACCAACATGGCTCTATCAGCCCTGCCTGACAGCTACTGCTCCCCTACATGTGGAGTCTCCCTCCACAGAACTTAGTATCTCTTCATATAAGGTAAGTGAAGTTGTGTATAAAGTTTGCTGAAACATTCTATCAACATGTATGTGTGAGTATGTTTGTATGTGCCTGTGAGGATGGGAAACCATCTATGTACTGTACAGGCTCACATAACATCACATTATTTATGTGGTAAGGACACATCGTGGAGATTCTCTTGTGTCCTTACAACGTATGGCACAGATGTATTCCACAGTATAATTATATAGTGCGATACATCGCTCTGGGGCCCGGGGGAGATGTGTACATCAGCAGCTGCCGGTGATTGGTTTCCCCAGTGATGTCACTGTCCTTATATTGACAGTGACATCACCGGATCCCCCCTCTAATGCTGAGCTACCTATGCGCTGAGCGGGCCTGGAGGACGGATGAGATAATTGGATCTTCCCCCCTTAGGCTTCTATTGCCTCTGCTGAGTGTATGTGTCGCTCCGCTTTTCAAGTGGCTAGTGAACTTAAGTGGAGTTGAAAAAAGCGGAGTTTTGTGTGTGTTAAGAGTGAATCTGTTGTTTGGGTGATTGTGGACTGAGTATATAGGTAATAGCAAGGCACTTTTCTTAGTGTCACAATTTAAATAGATTTTTTTTTTTCCTTTCTTTGCCTGGTCTGCTAATTGGGAGGAGGGATTAGTGTTCACACCTGATAAATTAAGGTCTAGCAACTCACTTTTGAGCTCGCTCAGTTTTGGCTTGTGATTTCAAGTGGCTAGTGAACTTAAGTGGAGGAGGGATTAGTGTTCACACCTGATAAATTAAGGTCTAGCAACTCACTTTTGAGCTCGCTCAGTTTTGGCTGTGATTCTAAGTGGCTAGTGAACTTAAGTGAGTTGAAAAAAGCGGAGGTTTGTGTGTGTTAAGAGTGAATCTGTTGTTTGGGTGATTGTGGACTGCGTATATAGGTAATAGCAAGGCACTTTTCTTAGTGTCACAATTTAAATAGATTTTTTTTTTCCTTTCTTTGCCTGGTCTGCTAATTGGGAGGAGGGATTAGTGTTCACACCTGATAAATTAAGGTCTAGCAACTCACTTTTGAGCTCGCTCAGTTTTGGCTGTGATTCTAAGTGGCTAGTGAACTTAAGTGAGTTGAAAAAATAGCCAGCCCCCTGCCCTAGTATATAGCCATAGCCAGCAGCGGGGGAAGCAGCGGGGGAGAGGATCCTAGCAGGGGTGGCGGAGTATTTAAACTAGGATCGGGGGAGGAGGAAAAGGAAGACACTGAAGGGGTAGACAGGTCAGAGAGGGGGCAGGTTATGTTGGTGGGTGGTGAGGTGGGCGGTGTATGGGGGCCTAAGGCAGTGGATAAGGAGATCCACAAGCAAGAAGGGTCTAGATGCCTTTTTACACCTAAATAACATTGATTGTTATGCTATATAGGATTGTTTCCCCTAAATCCCTTCCTCATCCAATCCCTACCCTTCCTTGGTTGAACTTGATGGACAAGTGTCTTTTTTCAACCGTATAAACTATGAAACTATGAAAGGGAACGTTAAATACACAGGGGGCACCAAACTATTTTTGCAGAAAATTGCACTGCTCTTCACACAGATCTATCATTGTATTCTCCCTTACACAATGGTAACCCAAATAAATAACTATACATCCATAAATCAAGCTAATCCAATTTGTCACACACACATTTCTCATTCTCATTTCACACATATTCATTTTAGTTTAGTCTCTTCTTCACACATCGCTAGTCACTTTGTGGGTGGTCTAAATAATCGGATCGCTATTGCGATAGTCTCGAAGGTAACTCTGACTAACCCACATATTCATTACCACTCACTAACAATTGCTGCAGTTAAAACATAAACTAACACAGTCAGTTTAGTCAGAGTTACCTTTGAGACTATCGCAATAGCGATCTGATTATTTAGGCCACCCACAAAATGACTAGCCATGTGTGAAGAAGAGACTAAACTAAAATGAATGTGTGTGATTCAGAATGAGAAACAGAGCCAATTACAAGCCAGGAGACTCTGCAGTACACCCAGCATCACGTGGTACACTTACATGTCGATAGCAGTGGTTGGCTGGCCTGATCAGGTGACCCTGGAATAGACTAGCCCCTGCCCGCGCTGCTCGGATCATTCTCTGCCTGGATGCCGTTAGGGAGAGAGCTGCTGCTGGTCAGGGATAGTGTTAGGGTGTTCTAGTAGATTACTGTTAGGCAGGAGTGATTCTCCAAGAACCACAAACAGCCCTTGTTAGGGCTACATTAGCGGTTTTTCAAAAGTTAGAAGTGACACACTCAGTCAAGCACAAAATCATTTTGTATGCTGTTATGTAGGCAGAAACAAGCCCATAGCAATCATCTTCTGTGGTGCTGTCTGATTTCTCTGCACGTTGTTGGTTATATAAAACAAAACAAAAAATAACATACAAAAAAATTTAAAAAATACAAAAAAATTAAAGCTTATATTTCGTTTTGTCCTATATAATAGACTTTTTACTTTGAAAATGTTGTGAACCCGAGCGTAGGGGTGAGGTACGAGGGCGCCGTGGGCGTCCCATCCAATTCTGCAGGGTCAGAGGCCATGTCCGTTGGTGACGGGGTGAGACACCACGGCTGATGAGGAGCAGGGGAATGCCGCAGAGCTTACACTCCATTAGCTCATGTCTCAAGTGACGGGGACTCGTGGTAGAAGCACTGTTGAGGCCAGCAGAACAGTGCGAACAGGTGATGTCTTGGATGGGATTGCGGACCAAAACACTGCTACCTCCAAATACAATTTGCCACCAGTCAGTCCTCCAACGCAGTCCACAATGTACACAAGTGAGCATCATCCAACACTAACCTCCTTTCGCCAGTCTGACCCCTCCAGGAAATTGGCATTTGAGCCGGCATACTCTGACGGAACTTGTTTTCTGGGACCCTTCCAGAGTCACAAACCACTTTTTGTCCAGGGTGCTGCCTGAGATCTCTTCCCGATGCCCAAGGTGTTCCACCGGTCGCAGTATGTGGGTCAGAATGACATTCTTGACGTTAGTTGTAGAAGTGTGTAAGAGGCTTGTCGGACGATGGAGGGAGACATGGTGTCAAGACAGTGGGGAAAGGTGTTGTCAGGGCAGGAAGCGAGGGGGAGCAGAACAGAACTGAGGGACGGAGGGGGGGAGGATGATGGAGGTGACAGACCCAAGCTGGGGTGATAGGCCCGGTGTGGGGTGAAGACAGTGTTGGAGATGGAGGCGAGTCCGATACGAGAAACAGGTTGGTAGTAGAGGCCGTGGTGGTGCCAAATGAGAGGCGGAACCAGAGCTGGTGCATCAGCGCCAAATGTTTCACGTAGTTGAAGCTTCCCGTGGCAGGGCTAGATTTCTGACGTCTAGAGGTTCTTTAAAGAAACAGCGGATGACAACGGACGGTGGTGTGCAACCTGCTCCACACCAGAGATCAGCAGGGGTTCCACCACTACTAGCCTCACGCCTCCACCAATGTCTCCATACGAAGCGTTCAGCTGTCTATACCCCAGACGCTGGAGCGGCAAGATAAATTACAGTTTCTACCACACGCCCAAGCCCTCAACGTCCACTCTACAATTCTCAGCTGGAGATGCCCCTATAGGATGTAGAGAACGAGGCCTTTGCAACCTTTGGCGGCCCGCAGCCCCACCGTGTCAGACAGCATCATCGGCCATGACCAACGGTTGTTTTGACAAGGGTTCCACCTAACCACGGACCCCTTTTTGTGGACGAGTGCCTGCCGGGCAGGGCAATATATATATCGCTAATGGCCACCATTGGGGTTAACTTGGTGAAGGCTCGGATGAGCTGACCCTGGGGCCGCGGAATATACTGCCGACGCTGAGGGATTGCGGGGGTTTTGCGGGGGTTACCTAGGTCCAGGTCTCTCAGCCTATATGTCCTCTCCCACCCTCCTCCACCTCTCCTCCAAAAACTATCCGTGGAATGGCGCCCCATCAGTCGGTTTTAGCTCTAGGCACAGTAGCAGTGCCCGTGCCTAAGCCGACAGCAGGCGGTGCTCAAACTGGTTGAGCCTAGGCGATAAAAGGCAAACTGCCAAGAGCTATTACAGGGAATTCACGGCGCCAGACCGAATTCTGTGGCTGCCCCGCAGGCATGGTGTGTGTGACAACGACAAATGGCCCTAACCTGGTGCAGCTCTGCCAACTCGCAGCCCGCAAATTGTGCCATGCCTGGCCCATGTGGTTTAACTCATGTCAGCGGTTTCCTCAAGACATCCCCAATCTGTCTGATTTGCTCACGAAGTGGTGCTTGTTGCCACAGCTGTGCGCATTTCAAAAGTCGAGACAGATGCTGCCACTCTCAGGAAAGCTCAGCGCTGACTCCAACTGCCCGCTACCGCTGTGTTGCGATGTGCCCTCGAGGTGGAATTCACATTAAACCATGTTATCCAGAGTTTACCCACAGCAGCGCAGAGCGATTGTAGACTGCAGAGTAAAACTTTCCACCAGAAATGGGTAGTAGGTCAGTTCAGTTCATCAAGTCTACAATGAGGAGTGGACGTGGATGTTGAGATCTGTCAGGTGATGAGTAACTTTGAGAAGTAAACACAGATGTAGATGGCAATTCCGCCATCAGCAGCCATCACCATCCAGCTGCTTGCCTGTTGAAAAACTCTATGGTCAGCATGAAGGCGGAAAGCTTTGCGCTTTTCACAAGAGAGGGGAAAAGAAGATCCTTGTGATAGCCAAAGCATCCTCAGGTCTGTTTCTCAGTGCGTATCGGAGGAGTGGAGGAGGATGAGGAGGAGGAGATGTTGGCCGAGCCAGAAGGAGGGGAGCAGTGCTCAGACCTTAATGTTCGCGGTAATGGCAGAAGAAGAGGAGTTGGAGGAGGAGGAAATGGAGAGTCAGGCAGTGAGGGGGGAGTGAACTCTTGGCATTAGGACCTGGCGCTATATGGCAGTTTCATGCATAGGCTGCCTACCGTGACCCTCGCGTTCAAAGAATTTTTCAGCAGCCGATTAACTGGGTATTCCCTCTCATGGACCCACCGGTAAAAGCAAAATTCTTTACACTTACACACACCTGTAGAGGAAAGAAGTGTGAGTGCATGAATCCAGCTGGTATGGTGCACAAGCTGAAAAAACAGTCTTTCCATCTGACACAGCTGCGCAGAGGGCATACATTGCGGGACAAGTAGCGAGGAGAGTAGTGTGAGCAGGCCAGCTTGGTCCAGCACTGGCAGGGGAGGGTATGCTTTACAAGGGCCTTTGCCAGTTTTATGTCACCCCAGCAAGACACTTGTCACCAGTCCCCAGTCTCGGCAGAGTAGGGGTGACTTTACAGAAAGATGGTGAAAGTGGTACGATAGCTGACCATACCATCTACAACTACTGGGGTTCAAAGTCTGGGACAGTGGCCCGAACGGGCGCTGTATGCCTTGGAAGTTCTGCTGCCCTTCCGCTGTGTGTTGTCATGAGCGGGTTTTCAGTGCAGCTGGTGGCATCAGCACATGATAAGAGTAACGCCTGTCACTGACCAGTTGTGACAGGCTGACGCTATGAAGATGAATCAAGCCGGATTTCTCCTTATTCCATTATCCGCCTTCTCTCCTCTTTGTACACTTAAAGCAGAGGCAAATGGTTATTTTTTGCCCGGGTAACGGCTTCGTTAAGGACTCTATGTATTAATTTCTTCCGGGAGAGGACACTACACGCTCCTCTGTTTTGAACAACTTTTGGACTGCCAACATACCGCAGTATCAAATTTATTTGTCTCAATAGCAGCCACTCCACACGTCGTCTTTATAGGGGCCCCCAAAACGGGGTTTTGTCTCCATTAGCTGCCTCCAACGTTGTATCCATAGCTGCTCCCACCACGTTGTCTCCCTTGCTCCCTCCACACGTTGTCTCCCTTGCTCCCTCCACACGTTGTCCTCCCTTGGCTCTGTGTTCCTCCACACGTTTTGTCTCCCCATTCTCCCTCCACATGTTGTCTCCTTGCTCCCTCCACCGTTGTTCTCCCTGGCTCCATCCACACGTGGTCTCCCTTGCTCCCTCCACACGTTGTCTCCCTTGCTCCTCCACACGTGAGTCTCCCTTGCTCCCTTCCACACGTTGTCTCCATTGCTCCCTCCACACGTTTTGTCTCCAATGGCTCCCTCCCACACGTCGTCTCCATAGCTGTCTCCATCACGTCGTTACCTTAGCAAACGAGCTGTTTGTCTTGCAAAATTTTGGGTTGTTTTAACGGCTTCCACATCAAACTTGTTACTTGTCACCACCCAGCTGTGTTATCCACAAAAAAATAACCACCAAAGTTTATCTATGAAGGATATTATTTCAGCGCTACTGGTGCAGCTCTTTACGCTCCACCTTCCCGCCTAAACCAGGCCCAAATACTTATAAAGCACGAGAGCTGTACTTGGTCTTACTCAAAAAGGTTTTAGAAATGCTGTTTGGAGCCGGGAGTACAAGAGGGGGGGGGACCCACCCTACCCTTGCCCTTCCTGGACAATCGCTGCCTGAGGCTGCAGAGCTCGCCTATACTCATGTCCACATAGCTTGCTTCCATACATCGTCCCCCTTAGCAAACGAGCTGTGTCAGTCAGAATTATCAGGGTTTCACCAGATACGTAATGAAACTCGGCCCATCTGTTCACACCCTGATGGCGACCTGAAGTTTTCATCATGAGGGGCGCAATATGGATGCCCCATACGTCGCTCTTAACATGGAACATTTCGAAAAAAAAAAAATTAGAACCGCATGCTATTACATTATTCGTAGATGAGAAAGTATTCAAACGAACCCACGGCTTGAAAATTATAATTTTTTTTTCAAAGTAAAACGCTGCGGGCCCCCCCCCAGGTCCATTTTGGTGGGAGAGCCGAGAGGCAGGGGCTTGGACAGGCGAAAAGCTCGCATGGAAGCGGACCGCCAGATCCATTCCCAAGGATCCCAATTAACATTGTTTAAATGCAGCAACTTAATCTACTAATAGAAACTTTACCTCTAAAATCTCTATTTTCACATCCTCTTTTACTCACCACCTTTCGTTCACCTTGGGTGCCATAACAGGTCCCCACCAAACCGTCGTCTACATAGCAGCCTCCAACATCGTTTGAGAGGTGCATCCACACGTCTTTGTCGTAGCCCTCCAGACAGTTGTCTCCTAGCAACCCTCCACAGGTCGTCTCCATAGCTGTCCTAAACGTTGTCTCCATAGCAGCCTCCAAGTCGTCTTCATAGAAGCCTCAGACGCCGTCTCCATAGGAGCCTCCACACGTATCTCCCCATAGCAGCCTCCAGAAGCCGTCTCCATAGAGCCTCCACACGCCGCCTTCCATACCGCATCACACGTCTCCTAGGCAGCCTCACATGTCGTCTCCATAGCTGCCTCCACACATTGTCTCCATTGAGATTACACATGTCGTTCAGTGCTACCTCCAAAAGTCGTTCCTCAAAGCTGTCTCCACATGTAGTCCAAGCTCATTGTTCGGGTGGTTTCACCAGATTAGTTATGGGGAACTTGTCACTCTGCGCAGCCTGCGTGTGTTATCGACTAAATATACCGTAAACCTTTTGTTCAATAGGAAGGAAATCATTTCAGCGCGTCTTGCTCAACCTCATTTGTTCTTTCTCCGCCCATAACCAGGCCAAACTACTTGATACGTTACAGTGCTACAGGTTATCCTCACCAAAAGATTTTTTTTACTAAGTGGTTTGAGGCCCTGGTCCATTTTGGGGTATTTGCCAGGCCACTCGCTAGCTGCCGCGGCTCCGACATGCCGTCCCCTATAGTGTAGGGTCAATTATTGGGTGTTTTAGATGATATCTCGCCTCACTTGGTCCACTCTGTCATCGTCATGCTGTGCCCATAATTTTGGCATAATGGTGCGATCGGCAGCACAGAGGACATCCCATGTATGCTGCCCTGCTGTTTCTGTCCATTTCCGGGGGGTTTCCATTTCATTTTATGAGTTTACCAGGCCCTGTGCAGAGCCTTGGTCCCCTTTTAGTGCCGTTCATCTCTACATAGGACCAATTTGTTGGTTCTGCAATGATGATCACTTAAACTAGCCAGCAATGCAGAACATGGACAGTGATGTAAGTCATGACAGATCGTTTTCATGACTGATCTCAGTCATAACGACTTGTCATGGACAGTCATATCATGACAGGATAATGGGGGGCATATGGATCATAGTTGCTCTCTGGAGGTGCATTTTAGAGACTTTTGGCGGCAGTTTTTGAACCTTATGTGTGCTCCTGTCTTTTTAATTGTGATAAATGTTCAATTTGTACTACCTGGCAGGCGCAAATTTTGGCTACTTTTTGTTCAAATGTCTCAAATCCACATGGACACAGCCACGTGAGGGGGTTGGGGTTACTATACAGCAGTGGACACTACTTATTTGGGATTTCAGATTTTGAAATCTAATCATTTTGGGATTTGAGATTTTGAAACCCATTACAAACAGCTGAGGGTGGATTTCCTAATTACATTACTGTTAAACATTTGATTTACCCAAAAACGATGCATTAACAAAAACACAGCGTTAACGTGGCGTTTTTATATTGCATGTTGTTAAACGCCAAATAGTGAACAAGTAATGAAATAAGGCAAATCACCTCCCATTTTTTAAAGCATGTGAAATGATTCACAATTTAAATAGTAAAATCGGATCAATGAAAAAAAAAATCCTTCAGCCGCCCTGGACCAGGTGAGGAATTGCACCAAAAAATGGCGCAAAAAAAAAAAAAAAATGTTGCACAAGAAAACATCTGGAAAAACACTAAGATACATGAGGCACACTGCACAAGGTGCAGACAACCCAAGGCGTACTTGAAAAAGAATTCATTAAGGAGTTAAAAGTCGCAAAAAATGTCGGAAAAAAGCCAAAAGTCTGCTAAAATAGACAATTTGGCTAGCTGAAGTCATGACATATGTAAGTTAGGAGGAGGACCCACCGCTCTCCAACGTCACAATTCGTATTCGGTAGTTGCGAAGAGATAATTATAACTATGTATTAAATTGGGTATATGTTGTATTTATAGTAAATTATTGGGCTTGGTTCTAATTTTTATGTATAGAACTTAGTTATAGGCGGTACTTTAGGGTTGCGACTGGGCTTTGGTGCTGTTTATTTAAATGTGTTCTGGTTCTTATAAGTGTTTATGCGTCACCACAAATTTTTTAATTAGGATTGGTAGGGGCTTTGTATATGTCTTAATATATGAATTTACTATGTTATAACTCATTTTTAAATACAAAATGGCCTGATTTAATAGAATATTTATAGAAGCGCATTTTAAATAATGGAATTGATGTTGATTAGCGTAGGTATAATTTTTTATGGGGGCCGGCGCTACCGAGGGAATTCTCCAACAGGGGCCTGTTGCTTTAAAAATAATAACATGCCAATTTTGCATGTTGAGCAGTCATTTATTGCTAACATGGGGACCCTCGGTTGTATTTTTGGAGTATTTAAGATCTAGAGATAATCACAAAAGAATGAGACCCCCCCATAGTGAAAATTGTGGGCTTTCCTTAAAAGTATAGACATCACGGTCCAATACAAATTAGTTTCATCTCTTATACCTAGGTCCCAACACAAAGTGCTCCCTGGCTGTGGTAAACACAACAATTGGCCAAGACAGTCAGTAGTATATGTTTTCATCTCTATAAGCAAGTACAGGTGTAGCCTGCATTACCATGTATCACTTAACACACATTTACCTACACAAATGATGTATGTGTATGGGCACTTACAATGTTGTTTCTTGCAACAGATGTGTAGCTAGAAGAAGACGACACTTTAGAAAACCACTGTATTACACTAAGCTGAAACATACTTTCATCCTTTAAATATAATTGTGCCAACCTAGTCTGGGCTCATAGCCTAGCCTACCCCCCCTCCCCCCAGCACAAGAAGCAGCTATTGCTGTGTTACACCCGGGGTTACTCCGCGGGTTAGAACTAGAAAAAAAAATTGTTGCCTCTCTGGCACTAATAGACATTAGAGGTTCCCTACCTCAATAGTGCTGGCCAACTTCCAGGCATGGGCACATAACTCATAGTATTTCAGTTCACATCTGCCACAGCTCCCCACAGCCTTTAGCATGGCCCGTTTGCTTCGCCAGGATGGAGCCTTTATGGGAAGTCTGCAACAGGTACTAGTTGCCAGTACTTCCAAGCTGGCTGCTAAATAAACCTAAACTTAAACTTCCCAAAGTTGGTAGTCTACTAGTTTTACTCGAAATTCACAGGTTCATGGCAGGAAAATCCGCTTCTTTTAGTGGCAACCAACCGCCACGGTGTGAGTTGAGAGATAGGAGAGCGAGCAGATATAGATCATATATTATATATATATATATATACAAAATATACCTCACCGGCACTTTATTAGGTGACACCATAACTAGTAAAGGTTGGACCCCTTTTTGCTTCAGGAACTGCCTCAATTATTCGTGTGGCATAGATTTTTCAACAGGTGCTGGAAGGGCATTTCCTCAGAGCTTTGTGGCATATTGACATGATGGCCCATAACACAGTTGACGAAGAAGACAGATTTGTCGGGCTGCACGTCCCAGTGCGAATCTACCATACACCAACATCCCAAAGATGCTCTATGGAGTGAGATCTGGTGGACTATGGAGGCCATTTGAGATACAGTGAAATCATTGTATCGTTTCAAAAGAACGAGAAACCAGCTCTAAGATTGATTTCCCGCTTTATGACATGGCGCATTATCCTGCTGTGAAATGAAAGTAGACCATCAGATGTTGGGTAAATTGTGTGGTAAAAAGGGTCTGGACATGGTCAGCAACAATCTCAGGTAGGCTGTTGTGGCGTTGCATTGATGACTAAATTGGTACCAGGGGCCCCAAAGAGTGCCAGAGAAAATATTCCCCACACCAGGACACTACCACACCACAGCCTGAACCGTTGATACAAGCAGGATGGATCCATGCTTTTCATGTTGTTGACGCCAAATTAGACCCTTACCATCCCGAATGTCGCGCAAGGAGAAGAGAAGAAAGAAATCGAAATCATCGGACCAGGAAACGTGTTTCCAATCTTTCACGGTCCCAATTTCGATGATTGTGCAATTGTAGCCTAGTTTCCCTGTGTTCTTAGCTGAAAGAGTGGCACCCGGTGTGGTCTTCTGATGCTGTAGCCCATCTGCCTCAAGTTCGACGACGTGCGTTCAGAGATGATCTTTTCATGCATACCTTGGTTGTAAACGGGTGGCGATTTGAGCACTGTTGCCTTTCATCAGCCTCAAACCAGTCTGCCATTCTCCTCTTGACCTTGGCATAACAAGGCATTTCTGCCCGCAGAACTGCCGCTCACTGGATTGTTTTTTCTTTTCGGACCATTCTCTGGTAACCTTAGACCTAGAGGGTTGTGCAGCGAAAAAATCCCAGTAGAGCGCCGTTTCTGAAATACTCCGACCAGCCCTTCTGGCAACCAACAACCACTTTTGCCCGTCAAAGGCACTCAAATCACCTTTCTTCCCCATATGGATGCTCAGTTTTGAACTGCAGGAGATGTCTTTGACCATGTATACATGCCTAAAGGAACTGAGTTGCGCCATGTGATTGGCTTGATATAAATTAAGTGTTAACGAGCAGTTGGACAGGGTACCTAATAAAGGGGCCGGTGAGTGTAGGGTATACTAGTGTGAACTTTTGTCTAGTTTATCCAGTGAGCTGACTGCTTCTCTGACAATCTTATTCCAGTGACTGGCTCTGACAATCTCATTAACCAGTGGACTGTCTCTGGGACACTCTCATCCGGGACTGTCTCTGACAACTCTAATTTCCAGTGACTGCTCTGACACTCTCATCCAGTGAATGCTCTGACACTCTCCTTCCAGTGACTGTTTGACAACTCTCATTCCAGTGACTGTCTTTGACACTCTACATCAGTGACTGTCTCTGAAACAATAATTCAAGTTGTCTTTACACTCTCATGGCCGTTAGTTAGAGCAGTTTGCTCTCAGACACTTCCAATAAATCCAACCATGACAAAGTTACGCCAGAGTCAGAGGACAGTCATGGATAATGAGAGTTGTCAAAAGACAGTACCTGAAATAAGAGTCTCCAGCGACAGTCGCAGAATGAAAGTGTCAGGAGGACATTCGCTGGAATGAGAGTGAGCAAGAGGACAGTCAATGGAATGAGGAGTTCAAGAGAACAATAATTGGACATGAGTAGCCATTAAACACATCTGACTCTCATTCCAGTGACAGTTCTTGACACTCTCTAGAGAGAATGTCTTGACACTCATTGACAATAAGTAAGAGAACTCAGCCCCGACCCTTTTTGGCGTGCCACTCATACACATCAGTATGCTGCGTGGGATGTTCTGCAAACCTATAATATATAATATAAACCTTGAGTGTATGTGTGTGTAGGTATGTTGCTAAAGGAATCGTTACCGTCGGGGTTTTTAAAATCAACCCAAATTTTGCTCACTGAAAGGATTGCCAGAAAAACAGGCATCACTGAAAAAGACTGCCAGGGAAGAAAGAAGGATTGTCTTGTTCTCTTCTCTGGCAGCCAGTCTTTTCAAGTGACTGTCTTTCTCTGGCAGTCTCTATCAGTGACCTGTATCTCTCTTGGGCAGTATCTTTCAGTGACTGTCACTCGTGATAGAGATGCCAGAGGATAGACCGTCACTGAAAAAGACTGCAGAACGAACCAGAAAAGGCAGAGACAGTATAGCTGCCGCGCCGTTACGAATAATAAGTAGGTGCTCATAGCTAATAAACAAATAGAATGGGTTAAAAAACTTATATGTTATCTAAGACGTCTTGGTATATAGATACATATAATTTTTTTTAACCCCATTTATTTTGTTATAGCGATGGCAACTACTACATTCTTGGGAACGTCGTCAGCTAATCGAGGGGAGAAGAGAAACATATAGAGGGGAGTGAGAGAGGTGGGTGGGTGTAACGATGGTATGTAGCGAATGGAAATATGGACAATCGGGTTTACAATCACAAATGTAGCACAGCATCTCTCTGTGACTAAGGCAAAATATCAGAGACTTGGTTTGGTCAAAATTTTCACCCCACGCTTTCCAAAAACCACTGCACAGAGACAGTAAATTGGATGAGAGGTTCAGAGCCGGTCACTGCGAATGAGAGGGTCAGAGACGGCATGGAATGGAGACTGTGGAAGCAAGGTCACTGTGGGAAGGAACGTGGGGAACGAGGACGGTGCAACGGAGACAGAAGACTTGTGCAAGAGAAGGGTCACTGGAGAAGAGAGGGTCCAGAGACGATTGCTCACTGGAATGCAGAGGAGAGTGGCAGAGACGGTCACTGGAATGAGAGTGTGAGAGACGGTCACTGGAATGAGGGTGCGAGAGGTACTGGATGAGAAGTGTGAGATGAGAGCCGGTCCACTGGCTTCTTCTGCTCGCGATTTGTCGATGTCCCCTTTCCCTCTCTTTTCTCTCCTTTCCTGCCTTTCTACCTCCCCTCATCCCCTTCCCTTTTTCTTATGGTTGGCTGGCCTGATCAGGTGACCCTGGAATATACTAGCCCCTGCCCGCGCTGCTCGGATCATTCTCTGCCTGGATGCCGTTAGGGAGAGAGCTGCTGCTAGTCAGGGATAGTGTTAGGGTGTTCTAGTAGATTACTGTTAGGCAGGAGTGATTCTCCAAGAACCCAACAGCCCTTGTTAGGGCTACATTAGCGTTTTTCAAAAGTTAAAGTGACACACTCAGTCACAGCACAAAATCCTTTTGTATGCTGTTATGTAGGCTAGAAACAAGCCATAGCAATCATCTTCTGTGGTTGCTGTCTGATTTCTTCTGCACGTTTTGGTTATATAAAAACAAAACAAAAATAACCTACAAAAAAATTAAAAAAACACAAAAAAAATTACAGTTTATATTTCTGTTTTGTCTATATAATAGACTTTAATTTTGAAAATGTTGAACCCGAGAGCTAGGGGTAGAGGACGAGGGCGTGGGCGTCCAATTACTGCAGGGGTCAGAGGCCATGATCCTTGGCGGGGTGAGACACCACCTGCTGATGAGGGAGCAGGGGAATGCCGCAGAGCTACACTCCCTAGCTTCATGTCTCAAGTTACTGGGACTCGTGGTAGAGCACTGTTGAGGCCAGAACAGTGCGAACAGGTGATGTCATGGATTGCGGACAATGCTTCAACTAATTTGCCCACCAGTCAGTCTTCCACGCAGTCCACCCATGTTACCCAAGTGAGCATCATCCAACACTAACCTCCTTTCGCCAGTCTGACCCCTCCAGGAAATTGGCATTTGAGCCGGCATACTCTGACGGAACTTGTTTTCTGGGACCCTTCCAGAGTCACAAACCACTTTTTGTCCAGGGTGCTGCCTGAGATCTCTTCCCGATGCCCAAGGTGTTCCACCGGTCGCAGTATGTGGGTCAGAATGACATTCTTGACGTTAGTTGTAGAAGTGTGTAAGAGGCTTGTCGGACGATGGAGGGAGACATGGTGTCAAGACAGTGGGGAAAGGTGTTGTCAGGGCAGGAAGCGAGGGGGAGCAGAACAGAACTGAGGGACGGAGGGGGGGAGGATGATGGAGGTGACAGACCCAAGCTGGGTTGATAGGCCGGGTGAAGACAGTGCTTGTGAGATGGAGGCGAGTCCTATACGAGAACAGGTTGGTAGAGGCCGTGGTGGTGCCAAACTGAGAGGCAGGACCAGAGCTGGTGCATCAGCGCCAAATGTTTCACGTAGTGAAGCTCCCGTGGCGAGGGCTAGATTTTCTGAAGTCTAGAGGTTCTTTAAAGAAACAGCGGATGACCAACGGACTGTGGTGTGCATGTAGGTAATAGCAAGGAATTTCTTAGTGTCAACAATTTAAATAGATTTTATTTCCTTTCTTTGCCTGGTCTGCTAATGGGGAGGACCGGGATTAGCTGTTCACACCTGATAAATTAAGGTCTAGCAACTCACTTTTGAGCTCGCTCGTTGTGGCTTGTGATTTCAAGTGGCTAGTGAACTTAAGTGGAGTTGAAAAAGGAGGTTGTGTGTGTTAAGAAGTGAATCTGTGTTTGGGTGATTGTGGGATGAGTATAAGGTAATAGCAAGGCACTTTTTTGTGTCACAATTTAGATATATTTTTTTTTTTCCTTTCGTTGCTGGTCGCTGAATTGGGGAGCGATATTAGTGTTCCACACCTGGGTAAATTAAGGTCTAAGCAACCACTTTTGACTACGCTCGTTTTGGCTCTTGTGTTTCAAGTGGATAGTGAATAAGTGAGTTGAAAAGCGAGTTAGGTAGTTTGTGGGTGTTAAGAGTGAATCTGTTGTTTGGGTGATTGGGACTGAGTAGTATAGTATATAGGTAATAGCAAAGGCACTTTTATTAGTGCACAATTAAATAGATTTTTTATTTTCCTTTCTTTGCCTGGTTTCTGCTAATTGGGAGGAGGGATTAGTGGTCACCAACCTGATAAATTAATGTCTATAGAACTCACTTTTGAGCTCGCTCAGTTTTGGCTTGTGATTCAAAGTGGCTAGTTAGTCGTGAACTTAACGTGGAGTTGAAAAAGGGAATGTTTTGTGTGTGTTAGAGGGAATCTGTTGTGTGGTGATTGTGAGAATGAGTATATAGTAATAGCAAGGCACTTTTCTTAGGGTCACAATTAAATAGATTTTTTATTTTCCTTTTTGCCCTGGTTGCTAATTGGGGGAGGAGGGATTATTAGTGTTCACACATGATGTAAATTAAGAGTCTAGAACTCACTTTTGAGGGCGCTCAGTTTTGGCCTGTGATTCAAGTGGCTAGTGAACTTTAAGTGAGTTGAAAAAAGCGGAGTTTTGTGTGTGTAAGAGTGAATAGGTGTTTGGGTGATTGTGGACTGAGTAGTATATAGGTAATTAGCAAGGCACTTTTCTTAGTGTCACAATTTTTAAATAGATGTTTTTTTTCTGATTGCCTGTCTGCTAATTGCGGAGGAGGGATGGAGTGGTCACCCTGATAAATTAAGGTACTTTAGAGCAACTCACTTTTGAGCTCGCTCAGTCTGTGGCTTGTGATTTCAAGTGGCTAGTGAACTAAGTGGAGTTGAAAAAAAAAAGCGGAGTTAAGTTTGTTGTTCTTGTGTTAAGAGTGAATCTGTGTTGGGGTGTGATTGTGGACTGACGTAGATAGGTAATAGCAAGGCAATTTTCTTGGGTCACAATGTAAATAGATTTTTTATTTTCCCTTTCTTTACATGGTATGCTAATTGGAGGAGGGCATATTAGTGTTAACACATGATAAATTAAGGTCTAGCAACTATTTTGAGCTGCTCAGTTTTGGATTGTGATTTCACGTGGGCTTGAGTGAACTAAGTGGGAGTTGAAAAAAGCGGAGTTTGCGTTTGTGTAGGTGAAGGGGGGAGTGAATCTGTTTGTTTGGGTGATATTGTGCTGAGTATGTAGGTAAAGCAAGCGCACTTCTTAGTGTATCACAATTTAAATAGATTTTTTATTTACTTTCTTGCCTGGTTGCTAATTGGAGGGAGGGGATTAGTGTTCCACATGATAAATAAGGCTAGACACTCCCTTTGAGCTCGCTCAGTTTGGCTTGTGATTTCAAGTGGCTAGTGAACTTAAGTGGGAGTTGAAAAAAAAGCGGGAGTAGTTGAGTAGTTTGTGTGTTGTGTTAAGAGTGAACTGTTGTTTGGGTGATTTGTGGACTGAGTATATAGGTAATAGCAAGCGGCATTTTAGTTTGTTTCACAATTAAATAGATTTTTTTTTCCTTTTATTTGCATGGTCTGCTAATTTGGGAGGAGGGATTAGTGTCACACCTGATAAAATTAACGGGGTCTAGCAAACTCACTTTTGAGCTCGCTTCAGTTTTGGATTGTGATTTTTCACGTGGCTAGTGAACTTAAGTGGAGTTGAAAAAAGCGGAGAGTTTGAAAACGAGACAGTCCACAGAACTGTAAGTACCTCATCTCTTTGATTTATATACTTATCACTGTTTGTTCTAGGATATGGTAGCAAGATTGGTGGTAGCTCCAGTGCACACTCTGCCGCTTGTATACACTGCTGGAGCAAGAGTCCAGGGTGAATACCGCTTTGCTGACAGATTTGCCATATTTTTCTACTAGAAGCTGTGTTAGAGATCTGGAGGAAGATATTGCCACTGGTCGAGAGCAATTGGGACAACTGAGAGGAGGTATGTGCTCACTGCGCAAGCAGTAAGCGGGGTTTAGGGGGTAGGTGGTTTCGAAGTGGAGGGTGGAGAGGTAAGCCAGGCAGGACAGGTGGGTAGCGCGGTTTACTTGTAAATCGAGGGGGTAGGAAGGGGTTCAAAGAAAAGGAAGGCCCAACTGTGACTCTGCACATCCAAGCAACATTGCAAAAATTGTGCACTGATGTAAGGACGTCAGTGTCAGAAGAAATGGGCCGCCTAGAGGATCCTGCTCTCCCTTACAGCGGGGAGCCAGACCAGCTAGTAGTTAGTAGTATAGGGTGGATGGGAGTGCAGGTAAGCACGCAGCTATGGTGAGGGGACTATATAATAAGGAAGACGGATAGAATAATTTCGCAAGACCGCTCAACCGAATGTTTGCTGTCTCCTGGTGCCAGGCGTTCGGCATGTGGTGGAAAGGGTGGATAAATTACTGGGAGGGGATGGGGATGGACCCACTGTAGTGGCCATGTTCATGTTGGTACCAATGAAAGAATAGATGGTAGGTGGAGGAGCCCTGAAGAATAAATTTTTAAGAATGGGTTCAAAGGCTTAAGGAAAGGACTCCAAGGTAGTATTCTCCGGAATTCTACCTGTGCAATGACGCTACACAGAGCAGACCGCGGGAGATCAGGGAGTTAAATGCATGGCTCCAGATCCTGGTGTAGAGCAGAGGGATTGGGTTCAGAGCATTGGGCTGACTTTCCTGGGTGCAACCTGTTTTCCGCAGATAACTTGCACCTAAATGGAAGGGGGGCTGCTGTGCTGGGGGAGAAGAAGAAAGATCCTAGCAGGGGTGGCGGAGTATTAAAACTTTAGGACGGGGGAGGAGGAAAAAGGAAGACACTGAAGGGGGTAGACAGGTCAGAGAGCGGGGGCAGGTTATGTTGGGGGTGCGGCATGGTCCGACGCCGCCTCCGGGCGGGTCCGTGTATGGGGGGCCTAAGGCAGTGGATAAGGAGATCCCACAAGTTACGAACGGTGGTGAGGATATAGGTACCAGTTTAAATTACTTTAAATCAGACAAAACTGTGGAAAATTAAATTGTATGTTCACAAATGCCAGAAGTATCACAGGCAAAATTGGGTGAGCTTGAGGCTCTGCTATTAGAGGACAGTTAGATGTTGTTGGTTGTGTAGTAGGAGACATGGTGATGCATGCATGATTGGGGTGTAAATTCAAGGTTTTTTTACACTTTCGGAACAGACAGGGCAAATAGGAGGGGAGTGGTGTATGTCGGGTATGTCAGAAGAGACCTTATAAAGCGGTTGTGGAATGAGTCAGTGGTCTCAGAAGTGTGAAGAGGCTGAACTTTGTGGGTTTGAAATTCAAAGCCAAGGAGAGCTTGAGAAAATTAGGTTTGGTTGTGGTGTAATTTATCGACCCCCGAACATCTCTGAGGAAATAGAGGGTAACCATATAGACAGATGGAGCGGACTGCGTGAACAGGGGGGGACTGTGTGATAATGGGAGACTTAAACTTCCAAATATAAATTGGGGTCAGGGCTCGTCTTCATTGTAAAGGGGAGACATTTTATGATGAACATTATTCAGGATATGTTATGGTGCAGCCTTGTAGAAGATCCCACAAGAAGGATGCATCGTGGGAACCTTGGATTTCTAAAACAATGCGGAGATTGCCAAAATGTCAGTATCCGGGAACCCATTGGGAAACAGCGATCATAATATAATTATGTTCTCTAAATTTTTTAAAAAGCAGAAACAGGTGGGAAAATCAAAAAACTTTGAATTTAAGAGGGCTATTTCCAAAAAATACGGGGCTGCAATACAGGATATATCGACTGGGTATCAGATACCTGTACATGGTGTACTATGTTAAATGGGGAGAAATTCAAATCTATCCTGGGTTTTTAATTCTAATTCCTATTCCACTAGGTAAAAGTATAGACGGGCTAGATTACCAACCCCTCGTGGTACAGCTACCGTTAAAAGGGCAATTAATGAGAAAAAGAGGGCGGGCATTTAAAAAACTAAATCTGACGGGTCACCTCGAGGCTTTTCATACTTACAAAAAAACTTACCAAAATCTGTTGTAAATAGGAAATCAAATCGCAAAAATACAAAATGAACGACAGGGGACTAAGATAGCAAATTCAAATCCCAAGAAAATTTTTTTGGGTATATCAATGCAAAAAAAAAAAGGGCAAAACAGGTTGGACCCCTTATTCTGAAATGGGGATCGGTGATGGAGACCAAGAGGAAGGCAGAAGAGACTTTATAGTTTTTTTAGCTCTGTTTTTTATACAATAGAAGGAGAACTTCTGACTTGGGTGGTGCCAGTGCGGTCATGCACCCTGTTAATATCAGTGACTGGCTGAATGTAGGCATTATCCCAATCTAAGCTCAAATAAAAAATCAATTCTGTACCAAAGCTCCTGAGGACCAAGATGGGTTAACCCCACAGAGTTCTAAAGAAACTCAGTTCTGTTATGCTGTCCACTTGTCTAAAATCTTCAGGGATTTCCGTAATGTCTGGTGTGTGGTGCAAGTGATGCGCAGGCAAATGTGTGCCATATATAGAAGGGCTTTAGAACTTTGCCAGGCAAATGACAGGCCTTGTAGCTTAACCTTTCCATTGTGGGGAAAAGGTTGGAAGGGTTAGTAAAAGAACGACATACTGGAGTGTGACTCACATAGATAATAAGTGACAGCCAGCATGGTTTTTTTACTAAGAATAGAAAGTTTCAAACTAACTTATCTGCTTCTATGACGAGGTGAGCAGGTGCCTGGATGGAGGAGCAGCGTGGATATTGTGTTCTGGACTTTGCAAAGGCATTTGACCACTGTCACTCATAGACGCCTGATGGGTTGTAAAATTGGGCTATTGGTTGGAGAAATTTCATTTTGCAATAATTGGATTGGAAAAACTGGCTGAAGAGGTCGGATGCAGAGAGGTGTGGTAATGATTCCTATCGGAATGGTCCCAGTTATGAGTGGTGTACCTCAGGGTTCTGGCTGCGCCCCCCCCACGACTATTAATATAATTTATTAATGATATAGAGGTAGGAATTAATAGCATGTTCTATTTTGCAGAGACACTAAACGGGTAGGTATACAGTCTATGGAGGGATGTTCATAGGCTGCAGAGGAGTGACTTGGACAAACTGATGTTGGCATCACTCGGCAAATGAGGTTTTAATGTGGATAAATGTAATGTTATGCAACCTGGGGGCCACTATCCAAGGCCAAAATTTTGCCTTGGGGGAGTAAATCTGGGAGAGTCCCTGTTGAGAAGGCCTGGGGGTACTAGTAGATCATAACATTGAATAACAGCATGCAAATGTCAATTCAGCTGCCTATAAAGCTCGTAGGATCATTGTAAGTATAAAAAGTGGATGGCTCTTCGTGATAGGATGTAATAATTACCCACTATACAAGGCACTGGTTCGGCCCACACATGGAATATGCTGTCCCAGTCTGGGACACGGTCATATAAAAAGGATGCCTGGAGCTGGAGCGGGTTCAACGTAGAGCCACAAAACTGATAAGGGTATGGAGGGTCTTAGTTATGAGGAAAGATTAAAAACATTTAGATTTATTAGTCTGGAAAACGAGACGGACTACGAGGTTGGACATGATTAATTTATATAAAATATGAATGGTCCATACAAAAAATATGGTGGTAAGTTGTTCCAGATTAAATAAAATATAAAGACGAGGGGGCACATCTCCGTGTGGAGAAACCAAGTGTAATCACAGAGGCGAAAGGGCTTTTTTAATATGAGAAACTGTCAATATTTGTGAATAGCTGACTCAGGCGCTGGTCACAGCAGGGACAGCGGAGAGCTTCAAGATAGGGTCTAGATTGCACCTTTTTACACGCTAAATAACATTGATGTTATGCTATATAGGATGTTTCCCCTAAATCCCTTCATTCATCAAATCCCACCCTTCCTTGGTTGAACTTGATGGACAAGTGTCTTTTTCAACCGTAATAAATATGAAACTTAGAAAGGGAACGTAAATACAGGGTGGCCACCAAACTATTTTGCAGAAGAAAATGCACTGACTCTTCACCAAGATCTATCATTGTATTTCCCTTACACAATGGTAACCCAAATAAATAACTATTTACATCCAAAATCAATCAATCCATTTTGTCACACACACATTTCTCATTATCATTTAACACATATCATTTTAGTTTAGCTCTTTTCACACATCGTAGTCACTTGTGGGTGGTCAAATAATCGGAATCGTATTGCGATAGTCTCGAAGGTTACCTTGACTAAACCACATTATTCATTAGCACTCAAAACAATTGCTGCAGTTAAACATAAACTAACACAGTCAGTTTAGTCAGAAGTTACCTTTGAGACATAGCAATAGCGATCTGATTATTTAGACCCAACAAAATGACTAGCCATGTGTGAGAAGGGTACTCTAAACTAAAATGAATGTGTGTGATCAGAATGAGAAACAGAGGCCAATTACAAGCAGGAGACTCTGCAGTACACCCAGATCACGTGGTTAAATTAAATGTCGATAGCCAGTGGTTGGCTGGCCTGATTCAGGGACCCTGAATAGACAGCCCCTGCACGCGCTGCTCGGATCATTCTCTGCTATGGATGCCCGGTAGGGAGAGAGCTGCTGATGGTCCGGGGATAGGGTTAGGGGTTGTTCTAGAGGATTACTGTTAGGCAGGAGTGATTCTCCAAGAACCACAAACAGCCCTTGTTAGGGCTACATTAGCGGTTTTTCAAAAGTTAGAAGTGACACACTCAGTCAAGCACAAAATCATTTTGTATGCTGTTATGTAGGCAGAAACAAGCCCATAGCAATCATCTTCTGTGGTGCTGTCTGATTTCTCTGCACGTTGTTGGTTATATAAAACAAAACAAAAAATAACATACAAAAAAATTTAAAAAATACAAAAAAATTAAAGCTTATATTTCGTTTTGTCCTATATAATAGACTTTTTACTTTGAAAATGTTGTGAACCCGAGCGTAGGGGTGAGGTACGAGGGCGCCGTGGGCGTCCCATCCAATTCTGCAGGGTCAGAGGCCATGTCCGTTGGTGACGGGGTGAGACACCACGGCTGATGAGGAGCAGGGGAATGCCGCAGAGCTTACACTCCATTAGCTCATGTCTCAAGTGACGGGGACTCGTGGTAGAAGCACTGTTGAGGCCAGCAGAACAGTGCGAACAGGTGATGTCTTGGATGGGATTGCGGACCAAAACACTGCTACCTCCAAATACAATTTGCCACCAGTCAGTCCTCCAACGCAGTCCACAATGTACACAAGTGAGCATCATCCAACACTAACCTCCTTTCGCCAGTCTGACCCCTCCAGGAAATTGGCATTTGAGCCGGCATACTCTGACGGAACTTGTTTTCTGGGACCCTTCCAGAGTCACAAACCACTTTTTGTCCAGGGTGCTGCCTGAGATCTCTTCCCGATGCCCAAGGTGTTCCACCGGTCGCAGTATGTGGGTCAGAATGACATTCTTGACGTTAGTTGTAGAAGTGTGTAAGAGGCTTGTCGGACGATGGAGGGAGACATGGTGTCAAGACAGTGGGGAAAGGTGTTGTCAGGGCAGGAAGCGAGGGGGAGCAGAACAGAACTGAGGGACGGAGGGGGGGAGGATGATGGAGGTGACAGACCCAAGCTGGGGTGATAGGCCCGGTGTGGGGTGAAGACAGTGTTGGAGATGGAGGCGAGTCCGATACGAGAAACAGGTTGGTAGTAGAGGCCGTGGTGGTGCCAAATGAGAGGCGGAACCAGAGCTGGTGCATCAGCGCCAAATGTTTCACGTAGTTGAAGCTTCCCGTGGCAGGGCTAGATTTCTGAAGTCTAGAGGTTCTTTAAAGAAACAGCGGATGACCAACGGACTGTGGTGTGCAACCTGTGCCACACCAGGATCAGCAGGGGTTCCACCACTACTAGCCTCCACAGCCTCCACCAATGTCTCCATACGCAGCGTTCAGCTGTCTATACCCCAGACGCTGGAGCGCAAGAGGAAATACAGTTCCACCCACACGCCCAAGCCCTCAACGTCCACATCTCCAAATTTCTCAGCCTGGAGATGCTGCCCTATAGGCTGCTAGAGAACGAGGCCTTTTGCAACCTCTTGGCGGCCGCCGCCCCACGTGCTGCCTAACATTGGCGCGGACGGGCTGCAGGTTCCCCCCTGACTATCCACATACGGTCTCGCCACTCATTGCGCGTGCTCAGTTATAGAGTGTGATTAGGCACAAACGAGGCTGGGTGCACTTACGTGGCGGTGAAGAACGCGGAGTTCGTTTTAGATGTTAGGTGGTGACGCGTGACATATGTTGTTTGGGTGAGGTGGACTGAGTAGTCTGGTATAGCAAGGCACGTTGTTCTTGAAGGTCACGTAATTTAAATAGAATGTTACTGTCCATCTCTTTGTCCTGGTCTCTACTGGGGAGTGAGGAAGTGTGCCCACACCTGATAAATTAACGGTCTATGCGAACATCGACTTGTGAGCTACGCTCATGTTTTGGCATTGTGATTTCAAGTGGCTAGTGAATAAGTGGCGTTGGAAAAAAGACGGGTATTTGTGTTATTGTGTTAAGAATGTGAATCTGTTGTTTGGGTGGAGTGCGGAGTGTGGAGGAAAGTATATAGGTAATAGCATAGGCCAACTTTTCTAGTGTCACAATTATATATATGATTTTTTTTGTTTCAACTGTCTTTGCCTGGTATGCTATTGGGTAGGATGTGGTAATTAGATGTTCACACTGTAAATTAAGGTCTAGCATCTCATCTTTGAGCTTTCGCTTCCGTTTTTGAGCTGAGTAGATTTCAAGTGGGTAGTGAACTTAAAGGAGTGAAACAATCGGAGTTTGTGTGTGTTAAGCGTGCTGTGTTGTTTGGCGTGATGGTGGATTTGCGTGCTATAGTACCGTAGAAGGCAGGACTTTGATAGTGTCGAATTTTTAGCCTAAGATTTTCGTATTTTCCTTTCTTGCCGGGTATTGTTCACTGGTGACGGAAGGAAGATCGTGGTTCCAACGCTGATAATTAAATTGGTCTTTTCTAGCTAACTATTTTTGAAGCATTCGCTCAGTTTTGGCTTGTGATTTCACGTGGCTTACTAGTGGACCTTGTTATAGTGGCGTTGAAATACATATGTCGGTAATGTTTGTAGTGGAGTAGTGTGTGGTGTTTAAAGGTGCATCTGTGTGTTTGGGGGCTGTGTGGCTGATGTAGATAGTGTTAATATGACAATGGCACTATTCTTAGTGGTTCACAATTTAATAAGCTTTTTAGTTTCCGGTGTCCTTGTGCCACTGGTCTGCTTATTGGGAGGAGGGGATTAGTGTTGTGACCTGAGTAAAGATAAGGTCTTCTAGCCCCCACTTTGTGAGCTCGCTATAGATTTTGCTTGATTGATTATCAGAGGGCTAGGGAACTTCGTGGGTTGAAGTGAAAAAAAAGCGGAGAGTTTTAGGTTCGTGTGTGTGTTACGAGTGCAGTCTGTTTTTGTTTGGGTGCTTGTGGAACTGTGTAGGTGTTAGTTATATAGGTTGTAATAGTAAGGCCGAACTTTTCTTTGGTTGTCCCCAGTTAATAATAGAGTTTGACGTTTTTTGTTCTTTTTTCTTTGCGGCGGTAGCTAATGAGGTGGAGGGCTAGTGTGTTTCATTTTCACAACTTGGATAAATTAAGTTTTGCTTCTAGCATCACTTTGAGCGGTTGCGCTCAGTTCATTTGTGTTGGTTGACACACGATGGCTAGTGAACTTAAGGGAGCTTGAATAATAAACTCAAAAAAGCGGGAGTTGTCTTTGTGTGTTCAATTGTGTTATAGAGGTGAATCTGTTTGTTGTTGCGGTGATTGTGGAGTTCAGTAGTATATCAAATTATATGAGGGGCAATAGCAATGGCACCATTTCTTAGGGCATCACACATAGAAATAGATTTTTTATTTTCCTTTCTTACCTTAGTGTCTGCCGTTCGGGAGGAGTTTGGAGGTGATTAGTGTCACAATGATCATATTAAGGTCTGACGCAAGTCACTTTTGAGCTTGTCGAGCTTTTGGTCTTGGATTTCAAGTGGCCTAGTGAACTCTTATGGTGGCAGTTGAAAAATAAAGCGGATGCTGTTTTTGTGTGTGTTAAGATGCTCGGAATCTTGTTGTTGATGTATTGTTGGATTGATATTCTGGATGTATGAGGTTTGGTAGGTTAATGTCCAAGGCACGTTTCTTAGGTCACACTTTAAATCATAGTATTTTTTTATTTCCTTTTGTGCGCTGAGTCTGTCTATATGGGTGACGCGGGATTTATGCAGGTTCACACGAATAAGATATGTTCTAGCCAACTCACTTTTGAGCGCGCTCCGTTTTGGCTTGTGATTTCTAAGTTGGCTATGTACTTGTATGTGGAGTTGAACATAACAAAAAGACGGAGGATGAGACGTAGTTTATCTGTATGTGTTTTGTGTGATGTTAGAGTGAGTCTGTTGTCTGGGGTGATTGTTTGGAGGAGCGTTATGAGTATATAGGTAATAGCAAGGCACACTTTTATTAGTGCTCACAATTTAATAGATTTTTTTTTTTTCTTTTTGCCTGGTCTGCGAATTGGGAGGAGGGATGCTTAGTGTCTACACCTGATAAATTAAGGGTCTAGCATACGCACTTTTGAGCTTCGACTCAGTTCGGCGATTTGTGATTATCAAGTGGCAGGATGTATACCTGTAAGGGGAGTTGAGAAAAAAGCGGAGTTTGAAAAAGAGAAGTACCCAGAAATGTAAGTAAACTACATAGCTCTTGATTATATATATCATGTTTGGTTACAGGATAGGTAGCAAGATTGGTGGTATGTAACAGTGCACACTCTGCCGCTGGTAATACACTGCTGGAGCAAGAGTGTTCCAGGGTGCATACCGCTTTATGTGTGGACAGATGTGCCCATATTTTTCTACTAGAAGCTCGTGTTAGCGATCTGGAGGAAGATATTGCAGGCTTGCGAGCACTTGACAGATCTCCGACGTAGGAGTATGTGCTCAATGCGCTAAGCAGTAAGCGTCTTTTGGTGAAGGGAAGGGTGGAGAGGGAGACAAGCGTGAGGACCAGGGGTTAGATGGGCTTACGTAAATAGATGGGGTGGTTAGAAGGGGTCAAAAGAAAGGAAGCCAAACTGTGGACTCGAAATCCAAGCAAAATCTGCAAAAATTGTGCAATGATGTAAGGACGTCAGTGTCAGAAATGGCAGCCCTAGCGGATCCTGCTCTCCCTTACAGCCGGGGGAGAGACCCAGACTAGTATAGGAGTGGAGGGAGTGCAGGGAGGCAAGGCAGCTAGTGGGGTAGGTTGGGGGACTCACAATAAGGAGACGGATGAATAATTTGTCGCCATAGCCGCCTCCAAAACGAATGGTGTGCTGTTCCCCTGGTGCAAGGGTCGGCAGTGTGGTGGAAAGGGTGGAAAACTATGGGAAGGGGCGTGGGATGACCCAGACTGTCGTGGTCCATGTTGGTACCAAGGGACAGAAAAGATGGTTAGGTGGAGGAGACTGAAGGATAATGTTTAAGAATTGGGTTCAAAGCTAAGGAAAGGCCTCACAGGTTAGTATCTTCCGGAATTTTACCTTTGCATGCGCTACACAGAGCAGGACAGCGGTGAGCTAGGGAGTTAACATGACATGAGCTCATGATGCCTGTGGTAGAGCAGAGGGATTTGGGTTCCCTAGAGCATATGGGATGATTTCAAGGAGAGTGCACCTGGTTCCGCAGATTAACTTGCACCTAAATGGAAGGGGGGCTGCTGGTGTCATAGGGGGTGAGGGGAAGTGTTACACCTAGATAGGGGTGGGTGCGGATGGGGTGATGTAACAACTAACGGGGAGGAGGAATAAGGAAGAACACTGAAGGGGTGGATAGAGAGGTCCAGGAGAGGTGGGCAGGTATTGTTGGTGGGGGTGAGTGTGGGCGGGTGCTTGATGGGGGCTACCCAGGCAGGGATAGCGAGCTATCACAGTTTCAGAACGTGCGTGAGGATGATGATTACCAGTAAATTTACTGTACAATCAGATTTCAAATAATGTGGAAAAATTAAATTGTATGTTCATAAATGCCAGAAATTATCACAGGCAATAATGGTCGTGAGTTGAGGCTCAGCTCTTAGAGTGAACCAGTTAGATGTTGTTGGGGTAGTAGAGACACCTGGCTTGATGCATCGACATGATTGGTTGTGGTGCTAATATCAAGGTTTCTTTACACTTTCGGTACAAGACAGGCACACATAGGAGGGGAGTTGTAGTGGTTTGTATGTCTGTATGTCAGAAGAGATCTTAAAAGGCGGTTCGTTGAAGTGTCTGTGGTCTCAGTATGTGCAAAGAGGCTGCAACCTGTGTGAGTTGAATTACAAAGCCAAAGAGAGCTTGAGAAAATTATTTTGGTGTAATGTATAGACCCCCTAACATTTCTGGGAAATAGAGGGTCACTATAGATTCGACAGAGTGTGGAGCGGTCTCTGAACAGGGGGGGACTGTTGTTGATAATGGAGACTTAAATTTCCAAAATTATAAATTGGGGGTCAGGGCTCGTGCTATCTGTAAAGGGAGGCATTTTATGAACATCTTCAGGATAATTTTATGGTGAGATTGTAGAGATCACAGAAGTGAGGCATCGTCGACTGGTGATATATCTGATTCAAAGTGCGGAGAGTGTCCAAAATGTCAGTATCCGGGGAAACCCCTGGGAAACATGCTGATCATAATGTATAATATTTCCGCTTAAATAGTGTATTAAGCCAAAGCAAGAATAAGCAGGTGGGAGAACATCAGAAAAACTTTGAATTTTAACGAGGGGGCGCTAATTTCCAAGAAATTCGGGCTGCAAGACAGGAATATGACTGGGTCGGATACGTCCAGTGGTGATACTATGTTAAAGGTTGGAAGGATATAAATCGTCATCACTGGGTTTTTATAGTGGTCTAAATTACCAATAGCTCTTCTTTCAGCAGGTACAGATCATAGACGGGCTAGATACAACCCTCGTGGCTTACCAGCTACAGTTAAAGGGCCAATTAATGAGAAACAGAGGGCATTTAAAAAATATAAATTGACGGGTCAACCTGCGGGCTTTCAAATCTTACACAAATAACCTTAACCAAAATATGTAAATGGAAATCAACTAGCCAAAACCTACAACATGAAAGACAGGTGACTAAGAATCGCTACAATCTACATCCAGAATTCATATTTGGGCTATCGTCATGCAATAAAAAAAAGGGTCACAACAAGGTTGGACCCCCTGATATATTCTGAACAGTGGGGGTCATCGTTGTGACTGGAGACCAAGGAAGCCAGGAGATACTCTAATAGGTATTTTAATATGTTTATACTTCTATATACGAAGAGAGAAACTTCTGACTGGGTGGTGCCGTGCGGGTCATGCACCCTGTAATATAGTATAGACTGTGAATGTGTGCATTACCAATCGAAGCTCAATAAAAGTTCAATTAGTGTACCAAAGCCCTGGACCAGATGGGTACGCACCCCAGAGTTCATGTAAAGAACTCAGATTGTTATTGTGTACACTAGATCTAAATCTTCAGGGAGTCGTTAATGTCTGAGGTGTGGTGCCACACAGTGACTGGCAAGGCAAATGTGCGATTGCCGATAATAGAACAGGGTTTAGAACTTTCCAGGCAATTACAGGCCGTAAGCTTAACTTCCATGTGGGGAGAAGTGTTGGAAGGTAGTACGATACAAAGGAGTTGCTAATCACTAGGAGTACGTAATCAATAGTGTAACGGACCGATCCAGCATGGGTTTACTAAGGATTATGAGTTGTCATAACGAAACCTTAGCTGCTTCTAATGAAGGAGGCGACTAGGTGCCTGGCATGGCAGGAGCGAGCTGTGGAGATATTTGTTTCTTGGACTTTGCAAAGGCATTTGACACGTCCCTTCATAGGACGCTGATGGGTAAAACTTAGGGCTATGTGGTTGGCAGAAGATCATGCAATTGTGATGAAAACTGAGCGGAAGGATCGTCATCCAGAGAGTTGTGGTAATGATTCTACTCGGAATGGTCACCAGTTATGAGGGTGTACTCAGGGTTGGCTGGCCCAGCTACTTTAATATATTATTAATGATATAGATGGTAGGAATTAATAGCACATGTGTCTATTTTTGCAGAGAACATATAACTGTGTTACGTGTAATACAGTTCTGTAGGAGGAGTTCATAGAGCTGCAGAGTAGACTTGACAAACTGAATGTTGGTCATCCCTCGGCCCCAAATGAGGTTTACATGTGGATACAATCGTAATGTAAGTTATCACTGGGGGCCATAATCCAAAGGCAAATATGTCCTTAGGGGGAGTAAATATGGGAGAAGTCCCTTGTGAGAAGACCTGGGCACGGTATATAGTAGATCATAAATGAATAACAGACATGCAAGTGCAATAAGCTGCCTTAAAGCTAGCTAGGATCGTATGTATAAAAAGTGGCAACTGGGTTTCTGATAGGGATGCTGAATATTACAACTATTACAAGGCACTGGTTCCGGCCTCATCACCTGGCTAAATATGTGTCCAGTTCTGGGCACGTAATACAAAAGGATTTGGGCTGAAGCTGGAGATGGAGGAGTTTCACGTAGAGCCACAAAACTGATAAGGGGTTAGGAGGGTTTAGTGTGATGAGGAAAGCCATTGTATTAAAACTGTAAGATTGTATTTAGTTGCTGGAAAAGAGACGATCCGGGGGGGGGGCGGACGGGGAGGGGACATGATGTAATCTATTAAATATATGACATGGTCCATACAAAAAAACTATGGTGAAGTGTCAGATCTAAATCAGACTACAAGACGCAGAGGGGCACGATATCACGTTTGGGAAAACCAAGGTTGTCATCACCGGAGGCGACAGGGCCTTTTTTTACTATGAGAACTGTCAATCTGTGATATAGCACATGCCTCAGGCGTTAGGTCCACAAGCAGGGACAGCAGGAGACGCTCACAAGAAGGGGTCTAGATGCCCACTTGTGTGGTTACACCTAATAACATGATTAGTAGATGCTATAAGGATATGTTTCCCCATAATATCTCATTCCTCAATCCAATCCCTACACCCTTCCTTGGTTGAACTGAGGGACAAGTGTATTTTTTCAACAGTTATTATAAACTATGAAACTATGAAGGGAACGTTAAATAAATGGGGCACCAGACAGTCTTTTTGCAGAAAGATTGCACTGCTCTCACACAGATCATCATTGATTCTCCCCTACACATGGTAACCAAAATAATGCTAACTATACCAGCATAAATCTGAGTAATCATTTTGTCACCCACCCATTTCTCTTCTCATGTTAAGGCACATATCATTTCGTTAGTCATCTTCTCACACCGCTAGTCACTTTGTGGGTGGCTAATAATCGGATCGCTATGCATGAGCTCCGAAGGTAACCTGCTGACTAACCACATATTCATTACCCTCACTAACAATTGCTGCAGGTTAAAACATAACTAACATGTCAGTGTCTAGTAGAGTTACCTTGGACTCATCGGCCATAGCGATCTGATTATTAGGCCAACCCCACACAAAGATAGCATGTGTGAAGAAGCGGGGACTAAACTAAAATGAATGTGTGGATCGAGAATGTAGAAACAGAGCCAAGTTACAAGCCAGGCGAGGCTCATGGACACGTACAGAAGCCCAGCATTCAGATGGGTACACAGACATTATGTCGATAGCGAGTTGGTTGGCTGGCTGATCAGAGTGACCTCTGGAGATAAGACATGAGCCAAGTCCCGCGATGCTCGGGATCATTCTCGCCTGGATGCCGTTTTAGGGAGAGCAGCTGCATGCTGGTGTCGCGGATAGTGTTAGGGTGTTCTAGTGAGATTACTGTTAGAGGTGCGATGGGGCAGACGCCTGATATCTCCCAGAACAAAACAAAAAGCCCAGGATGTGAATATCAGGGACGTAAAGTAGCGGGTTTTCAAAGTAAAGCGCGTGACGGACCACTCAGCACAGTCGCACATATACATCCTTGTGTTTGTCATTGAATGTGTTAAATGTAGGCTGAAGAAATAACAAGCCCATAGACAATCATATATCTGTGAGATTGACTGTGTCATGATTTTTCTCAACGTTTTGGTTATATCAAAAAACAAACAGAAAATAACCCTTACAAAAAAAATTTAAAAACATAGACAAACCAAAAAATTACGCGTTATATTTTCGTATTTGTCTATATAATAGACTTAACTTGTGAAAAATGTTGCACCCCGAGAGCTTAGGGTAGATTGACGAGGGGCGGGGCGTCCAATAGCTAGCAGGGGTCAGAGGCATGAATCCTGAGCGGTCAGGCGTGAGACACAACCTGCTCATGGGTGTAGCAAGGGGAATGCCGCAGAAAGCTACATGCCCTAGATTATGTTAATGATTACTGGGACTTCGTGGTAGAGCATGTGAGGCCAGAAACAGTGGAACAGGTGATGCGTAGGTGATTGCGGTACATGCTTCATACTAATTTGCCCACCAGTCGTCTCCCACGCAGTCCACCCATGTTACCCAAGTGAGCACTCATCCACCTCACAACTCCTTCGCCCCAGTCGCACCCTCCCAGGACAAATGGCATTTGAGCCGGCATTACTTGCGGAATGTTTCTGGACCCTCCCAGCAGTCACAAACCACTTGTCAGGTGCGTGCTGAGCTCTTTCCCGATGCCAAGGTTTTCCACCGGTCGCAGCTCTGTGGGTCATAATGACATCTTTGGCGTTAGGGTCAAGAGTGGGTAAAGAAGGGTCAGGACGATGAGAGAGAGCATGGTGTCAGACAGTGGGTGAAGTTTGTTGTATCCAGGGTGCTAGGAGTCAAGGAGGGCGGAGCAGACTGAGGAGCGGAGGAGGACTGGACAGGTGACAGACCCAAGCTGGGTTGATAGGGACGGGGGTGAAGAAGTGTGTGGAGATGGTGGAGGCGAGTTCCTAATACGAGAACAGGTGGTAGAGGGCCGTGTGTGGTGCTTCATTAACTGAGCGGCAGGACCAGAACTGGTGCACAGCGCCAATGTTTCACGTATGCAGCTCCCGTGGCAGGGCTAGAGCGTTATGAAGTCTAGAGGTTCTTTAAAGAAAGAAACAGCGGAGGACCAACGACTTGTGGCGGGCAACCTGTGCCACACCCAGGAGCAGCAGGGTTCCACCACTACGTAGCTCCACAGCTACCAATGTCTCATACGCGCGTCAGCGTCTATTACCCCAGATCGGCATGGAGCGCAAGAGTAATACAGTTTACCCACCCCAAGCCACTCAGACGTCCACATCTCCAAATTCTCAGCTGAGATGCTGCCCTCTAGGCGCTGCCTAGAGTAGAGAACGAGGCCTTTTGCAACCTCTTGGCGGCCGCCGCCCCACGTGTCAGACAGCATCATCCGTGCCATGACCAACGGTGTTTCTGACAAGGGTCCACCTAACCACGGACACGTGGACGAGTGCTGCCGGGCAGGGCCACTATATATATCGCTAATGGCACATTGGGTTAACTTGGTGAAGGCTGGGACTGAGTCTGACCCTGGGGCCGCTCATATACTGCCGACGCTGAGGATGCGGGGTTTGGGGGGTACCTACGGTCCAGGTCTCTCAGCCTATCGATGTCCCTCTCCTCCACCCTCCTCCACACTTCTCCTCCAAATACTCATCCGTGGCATGGCGCCCATCAGTCGGTTTTAGTCTAGGCACCAGTCAGCCAGTGCCCATGCCTAAGCGCGACGCAGGCGGTGCTCAAATGTTGAGCCTAGGCGATAAAAGGCAAACTGCCCAAGAGCTATACAGGGACATCACGGCGCCAGACCGATTCTGTGGTTGGCCCCGCAGGATGGTGTGTGTGACAAGACAATGGCCCTAACCTGGTGGCCGCTCTGCAACTCGGCAGACCGACACATGTGCCATGCCTGGCCCATGTGTTAAATCTCATAGTTCAGCGGTTCCTCAAGATATACCCCAATCTGTCTGATTTGCTCACGAAGGTGTGCCACATCTGTGCGCATTTCAGAAAGTCGAGAACAGATGCTGCCACTCTCAGGGAAGCTCAGCGCTGCCTCCAACTGCCCGCTTACCGACTGTTGTGCGATGTGCCCTCGAGGTGGAATTCAACATTAACCATGTTATCCAGAGTTTACCAGCAGCGCAGAGCGATTGTAGACTGCCAGATGTCAACTTCCACCAGAACTGCAAGTCAGGTCAGTCAGCTTCCTCAAGTCTACAATGAGGAGTGGACGTGGATGTCTGATATCTGTCAGGTGCTGAGTAACTTTGAGAAGTCAACACAGATGGTCAGTGGCAATTCCGCCATCATCAGCCTCACCATCCAGCTGCTTGGCCTGTTGAAAAACTCTCTGGTCAGCATGAAGTCGGAAGCTTTGCGCTTGTCACAAGAGACGGGGAAGAAGATTCCCTTGTTGATAGCCAAAGCATCCTCAGGTCTGTTTCTCAGTGCGTATCGGAGGAGGTGGAGGAGGATGAGGAGGAGGAGAATGTTGGCGAGACAGAAGAGGGGAGCATTGCTCAGACCTTAACTGTTCAGCGTGTATGGGCAGAAGAAGAGGAGTTGGAGGAGGAGGAAATGGAGAGTCAGGCCAGTGAGGGGAGTGAACTCTTGCGCATTAGGACTCTGGCGCATATGGCAGATTTCATGCTAGGCTGCCTATTCCGTGACCCTCGCGTTCAAAGAATTTTTTCCAGCACCGATTACTGGGTATTCACTCTCATGGACCCACGGTACAAGCAAAATCTTTCCACTTACACACACCCTGTAGAGGAAAGGAATGTGTGAGTGCATGAATACCAGCTGGCTCTGGTGCACAAGCTGAAAAACAGTCTTTCCCATCTGACACAGCTAGCGGCAGAGGGCATACATCTGCGGGACAAGTAGCGAGGGAGAGTAGGTGAGCAGGCAGCTTGTCCAGCACTGGCAGGGGTATGCTTTACAAGGCCTTTGCCAGTTTTATGTCACCCCAGCAAGACACTGTCACCTGTCCCCAGTCTCGGCAGAGTAGGGGTGATCTTTACAGAAAGATGGTGAGTGAGTACGTAGCTGACCATACCATCTACAACTACTGGGTTTCAAAGCTGGACATGTGGCCCGAACTGGCGCTGTATGCCTTGGAAGTTCTTGCCTGCCCTTCCGCTAGTGTGTTGTCAGAGCGGGTTTTCAGTGCAGCTGGTGGCATCATCACTGATAAGCGTACACGCCTGTCGACTGACAGTGCTGACAGGCTGACGCTTATGAAGATGAATCAAGCCTGGATTTCTCATTATTTCCATTCTCCATCAGGTGAATAATTCTCATGTATGCACTCCTCCTCCTCATTCTCCTCCTTCTCCTCCTCTTTGTACACTAAAGCAGAGGCAACTGGTTATTTTTTGCCAGGGCTAACTGGCTCTCGTTATAGTACTCTATGTATTTAATTTTTCCGGAGAGACACCTACCCGCTCCTCTGTTTTGAAAACTTTTTTGGACTGCCACATCACGCAGTATCCAAATTTATTTGTCTCCATAGCAGCCTCCACACGTCGTCTTTATAGCTGCCTCCACACGTTTGTCCTCCATGAGCGGGTTTGCCACCGACATCGATTGTGTCGTCCACATAGGGCTGGCCTCCCCCCGTATGTCTCCATAGCTGCCTCCACACGTTGTCTCCATAGCTGCCTCCACACGTTGTCTCCCTTGCTCCCTCCACACGTTGTCTCCCTTGCTCCCTCCACACGTTGTCTCCCTTGCTCCCTCCACACGTTGTCTCCCTTGCTCCCTCCACACGTTGTCTCCCTTGCTCCCTCCACACGTTGTCTCCATTGCTCCCTCCACACGTCGTCTCCATAGCTGTCTCCACACGTCGTTCCCTTAGCAAACGAGCTGTGTCTTGCAAAATTTTGGGTTGTTTTAACGGCTTCCACATCAAACTTGTTAACTTTGTCACCACCCAGCTGTGTTATCCACAAAATATACCACCAAAGTTTTATCTATGAAGGATATTATTTCAGCGCTACTTGTGCATCTCTTTACGCTCCCCTTCCCCGCCATAACCAGGCCAAATACTTATAAGCACGGAGCTGTACTTGGTCTTACTCAAAAGGTTTTTAGAAATGCTGTTTGTAGCCGGAGTACACTCTGGTTTTGTTGCCTGGACAATCGCTAGCCTGAGGCTGCAGCCGCTGCCTCTACTCATCGTCCACATAGCTGCTTCCATACATCGTCCCCTTAGCAAACGAGCTGTGTCAGTCAGAATTATCAGGTGTTTCACCAGATACGTAATGAAACTCGGCCCATCTGTCTCCACCATGCTGGAGACCTGAAGTTTCAATCATAGGGGCGCAATATGGATGCCCCATACCGTCGCTCTTAACAATGGAACCATTTCCGAAAAAAAAAAATAGAACCGCAATGCTATTCCATTATTCGTAGATGAAGTATTCAAACGACCCCACCTGCTTTGAAAATTATAATTTTTTCAAAGTAAACGCTTCGGGCCCCCAGGTCCATTTTGGGTGGGGAGGAGCCGAGAGGCAGGGGCTTGGACAGGCGAAAGCTCGCCTGGAAGCGGACCGACAGCTCCATCCCAAGATCCAACTAACATTGTTTAACTGCAGCAACTTTAATCTACTACTATAAACTTTTACCTCTAAAATCTCTCTTTTCACTCCTCTTTTCTCACCACCTTTCGTTCACCTTGGGTGCCATAACCGTCCCCACCCAACCGTCGTCTACATAGCAGCCTCCACACATCGTCTTGAGAGCTGCATCCACACGTCTTTTCCGTAGCAGCCTCCAGACATTGTCTCCATAGCAACCTCCACATGTCGTCTCCATAGCTGTCTCTAAACGTTGTCTCCATAGCAGCCTCCACACGTCGTCTTCATAGAAGCCTTCAGACGCCGTCTCCATAGGAGCCTCCACACGTCATCTCCATAGCAGCCTCCAGAAGCCGTCTCCATAGCAGCCTCCACACGCCGCTTCCATAGCTGCCTCCACAAGTCTCCATAGCAGCCTCCACATGTCGTCTCCATAGCTGCCTCCACACATTGGGGGTCATTTATTAAGGGCCCGATTCGCGTTTTCCCGACGTGTTACCCGAATATTTCCGTTTTGCGCCGCTTGTACTTAAATTGCCCCGGGATTTTGGCGCACGCGATCGGATTGTGGCGCATCGGCGCTGGCATGCGCGCGACGGAAATCGGGGGGCGTGGCCGAACGAAAACCCGACGTATTCGGAAAAACCGCCGCATTTAAAAACCGAAAATGTGTCGCATAAGGACCGCTTACCTTCACCTGGTCCAGCTCGGTGCATTCCGGCGCGATGAGTTTACTTTCAGCGCAGCAGCGCCACCTGGTGGACGGCGGAAGAACTACCTTATTAAATCCCGGCCGGACCCGAATCCAGAGCGGAGAAGCCGCCGCTGGAACGCGAATGGACCGGGTAAGTAAATTTGCCCCATTGTCTCCATTGCTACTTCCACATGTCGTCTCCATTGCTACCTCCAAAAGTCGTCTCCATAGCTGTCTCCACATGTCGTCCAAGCTCATTTTTCGGGTGTTTCACCAGATACGTTATGGAACTTGGTCACTCTGTCGCAGCCATGCTGTGTTATCGACTAAATATACCGTCAACCTTTTGTTCACATAGGAAATCATTTCAGCGCTTCTTGCTCACCTCATTTGGTTCTTCTCTGCCGCCATAACCAGGCCAAATACTGATACGTACAGTGCTACATGTTATCCTCACCAAAATGATTTTTTTAAATTGGTTTGAGGCCTGAGTCCATTTGGGGTATGTTGCCATGCCACTCTCTAGCCTGCCGCTGCCTCCGCATGCCGTCCCCTATAGTGTCAGGGTCAATTATTGGGTGTTTTAGATGCTATCTCGCCTCACTTGGTCACTCTGTCATCGTCATGCTGTTGCCCATAATTTTGGCATAATGGTGCGATTAGGCAGCCTCAGAGGCATCCATGTATGCTGCCCCTGCTGTTTCCTGTCCATTTCCGGGGTGTTTCCATCATTTTCTGAGGTTTCCAGGTCCCTGTGCAGAGCCTTGGTCCCCTTTTAGTGCTCGTTCATCTCTACATAGGACCAATTTGATTGGTTCTGCAATGTCGATCACTTAAACTAGCCAGTCAATGCAGACTGGCCAGTGATGTAAGTCATGACAGATCGTGTCATGACTGATCTCATTCATAACAGATCGTGTCATGACAGTTCATATCATGACAGATAATGGGGCATATGTATCATAGTTTGCTCTCTGAGGTGCATTTTAGAGACTTTTGGCGGCTAGTTTTTGCACCTTATGTGTGATCCTGTCTTTTTACTTGTGATACATGTTCAATTTTTCCTATCCTGGCAGGCGCAAATTTTGGCTTCTTTTTGAGACTTTTTGTTGCAAATGTCTCAAATCCACATGGACACAAGCCACGTGAGGGGGTTATATACAGCAGTGGACACTACTGTTAATTTGGGATTTAAGATTTTGAAATCTTAAATCATTGGGATTTAAGATTTTGAAACCTATTACAACAGCTGAGGGTGGATTTTCCTAATTACATTACTGTTAACATTTGAATTTACAAAACGCATGCATTAACAAAACACATGCGTTAACGTGGCGTTTATATTGCATTTTGTAAACGCAAATGTTAACAGTAATGAAATAAGGCAAATCACCTCCCATTTAAAGCATGTGAAATGATTCCAATTTACATATTAAAATCGGATCCATGAAAAAAAAAAATCCTTTGCACCTGCCCTGGACCAGGTGCAGAATTGCACCAAAAATGGCGCAAAAATGTTGCACAGAACATCTGGAAAACTAAGATACATGAGGCACACTGCACAAGGTGCAGACCAAGGCGTACTTGAAAAAGAATTAATTAATCGCAAAAACGCCAAAAGTCTCTAAAATTAGACAATTTGGCTAGCTGAATGTCATGACATATGTAAGTTAGGAGAGACCCACCGCTCTCCAACGTCACAATTCTGTATTCGGTGATGTTGGAGAGATAATATAAATATGTATTAAATTGGTTTATATGTTGTATTTATAGTAAATATTGGGCTTGGTTCTATTTTTATGTATAGAACTTAGTTATGAGGCTGTATTTATGGTCTGACTGGCTTTGGTGCTGTATTTAACTTTGTTCTGGTCTTATAAGTGTTTATGCCGTCACCACAACATTTTTTAATTTATGGATTGGTAGGGGCTGTATATGTCTATATATGAATTACTATGTTATTTAAATCATTTTAAATACAAAATGGCTGATTTTAATAGAATATTTATAGAAAGCGCATTTTAAATAATGGAATTGTTGATTAGAGTAGGTATAATTTTTTTCTGGTGCCGCGCTACACGATGGAATTCTCCAACAGGGAGCCTGTTGCTAAAAATAATAACATGCCAATTTTCACTGTCATGAGCAAGATCATTATTGCTAACATGGGTGACCCTGGTTGTATTTTTGGAGTATTTCAGATCTAGGAGCATAATCACAAAAGACTGGGCCCCATAGTGAAATTGTGGCCTTTCCTTAAAAGTATAGACATCACGGTCCAAATACAAATAGTTTCATCTCTTATACCTAGGTACCAACACACAGTGCTCCCTGGCTGTGGTAAACACAACAATTGGCACTGCCAGTCAGTATCTGTTTTCATCTATAGCAAGTACAGGTGTAGCCTGCATTCACATGTATTCACCTTCACACACATTTACCTACACAATGATGTACTGTGTATGGGCACTTACAATGTTGTCTTCTTGCAACAGATGTTTATGCTAGGAGAAGCAGCTATTGCTGGTACACCCGGGGTTACATCCCCGGTTAGAACTAAAAAAAAATTGTTGCCTCTCTGGCACTAAATAGACATAGAGGTTCCCTACCTCAACTAGTGCTGGCCAACTTCCAGGCACCACTAAAACTCATAGTATTTCAGTTCACATCTGCCACAGCTCCACAGGCCTCTAGCATGGCCCGTTGCTTCTCCAGGATGGAGCCTTTCTGGGAAGTCTGCACCAGGTACTAGTGCAGTACTTCCAGCTGGCTGCTAATTAAACCTAACTTAACTTTCCCAAGTTGGTCTTCTACTCAGTTTTACTCGAAATTCACATTTCATGCATAAAATCCGCTTGATCCATGCTTTCATGTTGTTGACGCCAAATTCTGACCCTACCATCCTTATGTCGCAGCAGAAATCGAGACTCGAGACCAGGCAACGTTTTTCCAATCTTCTACTGTCCAATTTCGATGAGCTTGTGCAAATTGTAGCCTCAGTTTCCTGTTCTTAGCTGAAAGGAGTGGCACCCGGTGTGGTCTTCTGCTGCTGTAGCCCATCTGCCTCAAAGTTCGACGTACTGTGCGCCAGTGACTGTCTCTGACACTCTCATTCCAGTGACTGTCTCTGACACAATAATTCAAGTGTCTCTTACACTCTCATGGGCAGTTAGAGCAGTTTTGCTCTCAGACACTTCCAATAAATCCCCCCATAGACAAAGTTACAGCCAGAGTCAGAGACAGTCACTGGAATGAGAGTGTCAAAGACAGTACCTGAAATAAGAGCCTCCAAGACAGTCGCCGAATGAAAGTGTCAGAGACATTCGCTGGAATGAGAGTGTCAGAGACAGAATGAGAGTGTCAGAGACAGTCACTGGAATGAGAGTGTCAGAGACAATCATTGGAATGAGAGCATCATACACATCATGACTCCTATTCCAGTGACAGTTTCTGACACTCTCATTAGAGAGACTGTCTTTGAGAGAGTGTCAGAGACGGTCACTGGAATGAGAGTGTCAGAGACGGTCACTGGAATGAGAGTGTCAGAGACGGTCACTGGAATGGCAGTTTGTTGTACATAAATGCACTGTGTTTTCCAGTATTCCTTTATAATTTTGGTCAAGATATTCCATTTCCAGTTTAATCTGTATGCCAAGAGGCAGTACCAAGTGTCACGGGTGCTGCTGGGGCACCTGCTCCCCTCTCTGCTGCCCTGGCCCCCGCTGGTTCACTCACCTGCATCTATCCAGGGCTGACTCTGTCGATACGGAGGGCACGTCCCCGCCTTCTAGGGCGCACGCGCTAGCTTCTGTTTAGATTCCAGACCCTTCCTGTGTCCCCTGCCGTATCTTCCTGCCTTGTGCCCTAGAGAAAGCTTTATTCCTATGCCCTGCGCTGTTATTGTGATTTCCTGTTTTGACCCTGGTTCCGTTATTGATTTCAATCCCCTGCTTTCTCAACTTCCTGCCTGTCCCTGACCACAAGTTTTCTTTACTATTCTGTACATCTTCTTGGCTGCCACCGCTGACAAAGTCATACCTGTGGAACGACCTGGTGGTACCACGCCGCAGCAAGTCCAACCCACTATGCGACGGGCTCTTGTAAAAACTTGCTACCACTTAGACTCCAGTCCCAGGTGTCGGCTTACATCATCGTATGCAGTGGTCCAGAGGGTCCCCTACCCCTAGTGCAGTGGTGGCGAACCTAGGGCATGGGTGCCAGAAGTGGCACTCAGAGCCCTTTCTGTGGGCACTCAGGCCATCGCCCCAGGACAGAGTTCACCAAACAGGACCAAATCCATCAAATCCTCCTGCAGTCCCAGGCAACTTAGATGCTGCTCTCAGCGCTATTTTACAGCGACACTTCATTGACCGTTTTGAACTGCTTGAAAAGTGAGAAGGTGTTGAAAGAAGTGCATTATCTTTGGAAGTCCTCATTCTGGACCCACCGTTCTCTTTGTACAGAGAGATCCTGGAGAGAAGCTGCAATGATAATTTGAATTTGCCCTCCTTCTTTCCACTGTATAGGTGGCCTCAGGCGGTCGATACAATTGAAAGATGTCGAAAAACAGGTAGCAATAAGTCACTGCCACGTTTGCACTTCACACTAAATAAGTGGATTTTGGTTGCAGTTTGGTTGCAGCTTGTGCCCCAGTATGCGGTTCACTGCTATAAATCAATATAGTTCCCTCTTTTTACATTTTCATCTTTTATTTTTACGGTGAAAACATTTATGTTTGGAAATGCCATCTCACCTCTTCCCAGCTCCTGGTGTTTGTAGAATTTCCATCTGATGACTGTTTTTCATATTAGAGGTTTTCCTTACAGTAGCTGGAGCATAAAACAAATGACTTTAATATGTAAAATTCAATTTATCAGATACATAAAGAAACATATATCATAGTGGAAGGCACATGTTACAAATTTAAAAAATCATTAAAATGAAGCATGATAAACCAGAAACACTTACTAAGGGTACCTTCACACGCGTTATGCCCGCCGTGTGCTGGAGAGGAGGAGGAGGTGACCCCTCCTCCCTCCATAGGAAATAGCGGCACACGGCCACAAATCCGCCGAAAGATGGAGCTTGCGTTATCTTTTTGCGGCGTGCGGCCCGGATCGGTGCCACACATGCCACACACATGTGTGGCACTGGATCCCCGCGGTGCCGCTATTGCCGTCTATGGGGACGTATTTGCAGCCGCATGTACGGCCCCGCAGACGGCAGTGTGAATGAGCCCTAACTAGGGTAACCTCTCAGGCTCATTTGGATCTATGATCTAGTTTTACAGACTGTTGCATAGTCTCACCCTCCCTCTGCTTCATCAGCACTTGTGCAGTGAGTACTTTCTACTAACTGCATAATTTTAAAAATTGATTTTAGAAGGAATCAGTCCTTGTAAAACAAATATAAGAAGATTACCACAGTCACAGGTTCTGGATCTGTGCATCTACCCCTATTAATTCATTCAAATTCACTTGAGTAAAAATTAATGATATTAAAACTTAACCTTTATTGGAAATAGTTAAAAAGAAAGCAACTTTATGAATGTTAGAACAGGTCATAGTTTTGCAATAGGCCAGTTACGTGTAATAGACAAAAAGGGCAGAGTAAAAACAGCAATTGCGTGCAATTACCCAGGTGTTGAAATTTATATGGGTACTTCAATATGCACTACTACTCAGGGCTGGATCGTAGGGGGGCCCCCACCACTTTACTTTAAAGGGGGCCTCACCAAGTGTGGGTGATTTGGGCGGACATATGGCCACATAGTGGATGCACATGGCTGCCCGGAGAACTATGGGTGAAGACTTCTCTCCCTAGACTTGGTGTGAGTGTGTGTATACATTATATATGTAGAGTGGGCATGGTGTCAGTGGGGGACATTTATCATACACTGGCACTCGTGCATATTCGCATTGGCATACATCAAGAGGTGGAAATAAGCGCAGCCGGTGACCTAAAAGTCGGCGGCGGCAGCGAGTGCGCCGGCGCAAGGACAGTAATCGCGCGCCCGGCTGCTCCCTCCCTCCTGCTCCTTGACTCCCCACTGGCGTGAAGGTGGCAGAGAGGGCTAAATATAGGCATGACAAATATGCCCCAGTGTGTGTTTACAGTATATATGTAGAGTGTGCATTGTGTTAGTGTGTGCATACAGTATATAAGTACAGTGTGCATGGTTTCAGTGTGTGTATACACAGGGCCGGTTCTAGACAAAGTGGGGCCCTGGGCAAAACTAAAAGCGGGCCCCAAAATAAAACTATTTTATAACCAGTGACAGTCAGCAAGAGGCTCCCTTTAGTATGGTAAAACAAACTGTAATATGGGAGAATTTTATAGGAGATAGATGATAGGGAGATTAATGGGCAGCATGGAGGCTCAGTGGTTAGCACCACAGTTTAGCAGCGCTGGTCAACATCTGCAAAGAGTTCATATGTTCTCTCTGTGTTTGCGTGGGCTTCCCCAGGACCTCCGGTTTCATCCTACACTCCAAAAAATTACTGGTAGGTTGATTAGACTGTGAGGCCCACTGGGGACGGGACCGAGGTCTGTGCAGTACTGCGTAATCTGTGTGCGCTATATAAATAAAGAAATTATGAATTATTATTATGATAGAAGATAAATATGAAAGATGATAGAGATTTCTAGATGCAGAACTATAAAGTAGATGATATATACAGTAGATAGATATGAGAGATAAATACAGTAAGGGAGAAATAGAAGATTCATTGTAAATAGATACCCCCCTTGCATTTCTGGATATTTTGTTGCGTTATTGACCAAAGCAATTTTTACAATTTTGACGTTTAAAAATAAAATCTAAATGACAGCAAAAAGAATCAAAGTAAACCCAACAAACCACATATTTTCTGAAAGCAGACCCCATTTTCAAAATTGCATTAAAGATTTTATAGACATAGGTGCCTACATGCAATTTTGATTCAAACTGAAACATTTTATAAAAAATACTTAAAATTTGACTTTGATGGTAAAAAATGTGCTCCAAACAGAAAATAGTTAACTTCACATTGTCACGGGTGGTCTGTGCTCCAAACAGAAAATAGTTAACTTCACATTGTCACGGGTGGTCGCGGGCTCACCCGTGCCGCCCTGCCCCCGCCAGCGCGCCGCCAGCGCATCTCACCCGTTCCGGCTCCTGGCTCGCTCCCCTCCGCTGTGCGCGCGCGTCCCCGACTCCGGCTCCTGGCTCGCTCCCCTCCGCTGTGCGCGCGCGTCCCCGACTGCTAGGGCGCGCGCGGCACCTTCTCCAAATTTAAAGGGCCAGCGTGCCATTAATTGCCCAATTCTTCATAAGCCTGCCTCTTCCTGTTTCCCTTGCCGGATCTTTGTGCCTCATAGCCTTAGAGAAAGCTTCCTAGCGATTATTCCTGCGTTCCTGTGTATTCCTGCGTTCCTGTGTATTCCTGCGTTCCTGTGTGTTCCCGCTCCTGTGTCCTGTGTTACCCGAGTTCCTCCGTGTTGCTGTGTTCCCGTTCCCACCTGCCTGTACCTCCTGTTGCTGACCCCGGACTTGGACCTGATGTTGCACCTCTGCCGCCTGCCCTGACCCTGTGCCTGGACCTGTCTACGAGATTGTCATCCGCTAAGGTACCTTGCCGCCCTGCCCCCGCCAGCGCGCCGCCAGCGCATCTCACCCGTCCCGGCTCCTGGCTCGCTCCCCTCCGCTGTGCGCGCGCGTCCCCGACTGCTAGGGCGCGCGCGGCACCTTCTCCAAATTTAAAGGGCCAGCGCGCCATTAATTGGCGCTGGCCATATTGCCCAATTCTTCATAAGCCTGCCTCTTCCTGTTTCCCTTGCCGGATCTTTGTGCCTCATAGCCTTAGAGAAAGCTTCCTAGCGATTATTCCTGCGTTCCTGTGTATTCCTGCGTTCCTGTGTATTCCTGCGTTCCTGTGTGTTCCCGCTCCTGTGTCCTGTGTTACCCGAGTTCCTCCGTGTTGCTGTGTTCCCGTTCCCACCTGCCTGGACCTCCTGTTGCTGACCCCGGACTTGGACCTGACGTTGCACCTCTGCCGCCTGCCCTGACCCTGTGCCTGGACCTGTCTACGAGATTGTCATCCGCTAAGGTACCTTGACCTCGGCTGCCACCGTGGGCTAGTCACACCTGGGAACGACCTAGTGGTATCCTGCCGCAGCAAGTCCAACCCGCTTTGCGGCGGGCTCTGGTGAATACCAGGTGCCGCTAGGCTCCGGTTCCGGGTGTTGGCTAGTTACATCTCCCGCGGTGGTCCAGAGGATCCACTGATCCTAACACACATCCCCTAAATGTAATAGATGGACATGTGTACAGTTCACAAATGTCCCATATTGATATGTTCACATAAACAAATCCACACCCTGTGCCTGGACCTGTCTACGAGATTGTCATCCGCTAAGGTACCTCGACCTTGGCTGCCACCGTGGGCTAGTCACACCTGGGAACGACCTAGTGGTATCCTGCCGCAGCAAGTCCAACCCGCTTTGCGGCGGGCTCTGGTGAATACCAGGTGCCGCTAGGCTCCGGTTCCGGGTGTTGGCTAGTTACATCTCCCGCGGTGGTCCAGAGGATCCACTGATCCTAACACACATCCCCTAAATGTAATAGATGGACATGTGTACAGTTCACAAATGTCCCATATTGATATGTTCACATAAACAAATCCACATAATATGACTAAAACTGTAATAACTAGATATCTGATTTTCTGCTAATAAATTTTAAGACTGTCACAACCTGCAAAATATGTCAATAAAAGAGAATAAACAGTAAAGGCGCCATAAAACCTATATAGTTTTGAAAGCAGACAACCAGGCGATGCATTTGGCAATTAACATTCAAAAGTTTCTCTAAAATATGTACAAATCCAGAATACTTATATAAATGTCAATAAAAGAGAATAAACAGTAAAGGCGCCATAAAACCTATATAATTTTGAAAGCAGACAACCAGGCGATGCATTTGGCAATTAACATTCAAAAGTTTCTCTAAAATATGTACAAATCCAGAATACTTATATAAAGAAAATATACTTTCCTAAAACAGTAAGATGTGAGGAGATCATACAGACCCCACATGTGTATATTCACCAAAATATGCAGCAAAGGGAATATTAAATCCACAGGGGACACCAGACAATTTTTGCAGAAAATTGCACTGAGCTTCACACAGATTTACAGTCTCATTGTATGCTCAGGAGACACTAAGGAGCACAGTGTCTAATGTAACACATGGGTTACATTTTTTAGATGTTTTTATCCTTTGTATGTTGTATAAATTTAATAAAGATTTAAAGCTTTGTTTATTTGGGTCACTATTGCATCCCTTTGTTCTTGAATTTTTGGCATGATTCATTGATGCATGACCATTTCACTTATTTTTGTGACTATAGTGCCCGCCTTTTTGTTTGTTGGATTATATTGGACTTCAGGATCCGCCTCTATCCATGACGGGTCATTTCTGAGGCTTGTAGCACGTGTGCACTTGAACTTATATACTGCTTCAATTTACTATGGACCTTCAGGCCAGGGAATCAGCTTGGTTGAGCCAGTCGAGCTCAGTGTTTGTTGGAGGAGTCGAAAATGTTACAGGCAATTTTGATTTTCGCTTCATTACCGATGAACTCATTGATCTACACAAAGTATTCACCCGTACATGGTGGAATGCTAAGAGTTTAAAAGAATACCTTCGTTTGAATATTGCACCAAGGGGTCTTAGGATACAAAAGTTTCCTTCCTGGTAGGCTGATGCCAATTTCCGTAAAACTTGGGAACAGGGTCTCCTCCAGTGTTCTAGCATCTTAATGTATTTACTATCAACGCATGATCGTGAGACCTTAGCACACTTGAAGGGACAAATTTCAACATTGGAAGCTAAATTAGTCAACTTTGACCAGGTATCTTTGGTTCAACGATTTCATGTCCGTCTCAAAGACCTTATTGATAGGTTAGAGAAGGCAGAGAAATGGGGGAGTGGAGTGGGGGGAAGAAGGGGTACAAAGGGGTGGTTAATGAGATAAACATGTCAAAGTTATGCAATTGGGCCTTTGAAACAAAAAGTATTACTTATGTTCTAACAGTCAATTACTTGTAAAACTGGAGCTGAAAAGGACTGGGGGGTATTATTGGTGGGATGTAACTTAATTTATAGTGACCGAGCCAGGCGGTGCTGCTAAGCAATAAAATTGGGATGTTCAAGGAGAGGAAATAGATTCACATGAAAAGACATAGTATTGCCTTATTACAACACCCTGGTCAGCACACACATGGAATATTGGTACAGTTTTGGGCACCAGTGTATAAAAATAGGAGTATAGTAGAGCTGGAAGGTGACGCAGGAGAGCAACCAGGATATTAGGGGAAGGGGGGATTAAATACACTGACAGATTACAAAATTTGGGATATGTGAAAGAGGCGGAAATTCGTCTTTTTTGTGGGTGCATAAGCAGGAGGTGAGAAGTAAAGCATGAAGCGTAAGAGTTGAAGCTTAAAACCTTGTAGTAGCAGAGTTTTGCCTACTGGTCATCGTTTTAGAAAAAAGAAACGACTGAGGAGGGTGGAGACCTCTTCAATGTAACAAATACCGACGGGACAGTACAAGGATCTCTCCAAAGATCTTTTTAGGTACGTGTGACCAGGACACTGGGGGATCCCTCTGCGCTAGAGGGAGGAGAGTTTTACATCAACATAGACAAAGGTTTTTACATGTACGAGCAGTGAGACTATGGAACTCTCTGCCGCAGGAGGTGGTTGTTATGGCGGACTCTATGTACATGTTCAAGAGAGGCCTGGGGCCTCTGGGAGAAAAAAATATCACAGGTCATGGGGATGAAAAATTTTGTAATTCTTAAAGGTTGGGACTATGATGGACTTGTGTTTTTCCTTTAATACTATGTACTATGAGTGTATTTTAGGGCAAAAAGGACAAGATGCAACGTGACAAGTTGGACTTTGAGAAATCTAGAGCATACAGTTGGGTGCACAAGGGCAATAGAAGGCACAATAAGATTAGGAATCCTAGGGTTGCCAATTCTGCTGAAGTCAACTCAAGTGATTTTTTATCCTCAGATGTCTCAGACATGGAAGAAAGGTCAGACGGGGGAGGCACCGATTCACAACCACCAAAGAATCTGAGAAAACGTGGCCCCAAACACAGGGATTGGTCCCCAGTTACAAGAGGGACACCAGCAAGAAGTCTTAAAACCTGATGAGGGTGGTGACTTACAGATTTTCAACCTATCAAATTAGCAACTTAACGAGTTTGAGAATTCAGTACTTGGTAAGGGTCTGTCATTCTCTCCCACACGTTATTTGGATAAGTTCGAGTTTTTCAAAGATGTCTTTTTGTATTGCATCAGTTGATCTTTAAGGTATTATAACATCAATCCAATTTGGCGGATTCTTTTGTGGGTGAGGATCGCAGAGTTTTTCAAGCTCTATTAGAACTGCTACAGGAAAATGAAAATGGACAATCTGCAGGTAGGCACCATTTTTCGGCAGTCCTACCATCACAGAGCACTCCTAGTTTTGGCTTGGTTCCAGCGGTACAGTTATTTTTTTAACAACATGGTACAAGGGGTCAACGCACTCACCGTTGACCGTAATAAGGGACAGAACTTATCTATTAAGGAACGGCAAGCGCTTCGTAGTTTGCAGGACAATCAGTCCTTCTTGATTAAAGAAGCGGACAAGGAGGGAAATGTAGTACTGTGGCCAGTGGATATGTACCTGCAAGAAGCAAAACGTCAACTTGGGAATAGGATCTTTTATCTACCACTACCTTCGAATCCTACAGAGATATTTAAGAAAAAAATGGATAGACTCTTGGAGATGGCTTTGAGACGTGGAATAATCAACAAAAAAGAGCACAAATATCTTACTGTCACACATCAAGTTATCCCGACTTTTTACCTATTCCCTAAAATTCATAAATCTGCTACGGCACCACCAGGAAGTTTGTGTGAACGCACGTGTACATATATTGATTTTTTTCTTCAACCATTGATGACCTCCTTACCTTCTTTTGTTAGGGATTCTATACATCTATTTTTCAAACTAGAGGATGTTGTTCTACCAGTGGATACCTTCATCGTTACTCTTGACATTGAAGCTTTATACACCAACATTGCCCACCGTGATGGTCTACAGGCTGTTACTTATTTCCTGGATTTGCACACAACCGGTAATCGGATGCATGACTCCTTCTTGGTAGATCTTTTATAGTTTGTACTTAAACAAAATAATTTTGTGTTTGACCACACCATTTACCGACAGTTATCCGGGACAGCTATGAGGGCCAAGTGTGCACCATCCTATGCGAACATCTTCTTAGGATGGTGGGAGAAGACCTGTGTATAGCCCTTAGCTTCATTCCAGCAATTTGTGACCAGTTGGTTTAGATTTATAGACGACATCCTCTTTTTCTGGACTGGCCCTTTGGCCTTATGTCAACAATTCATCTCGGAGCTTAATGCGAATACCCTTAACATTTTGCTTACTTCTCACAGGTCAGTGCGGAGTTCTTGGACCTCAAAATCAGTATCCAAGATGGCAAGATAGTCACCACCCTTACTACATTTCAACAGTTTTCACCCATTTTATCTACGGAAAGGGATACCTGTTGGCCAATTTTTCCGGGTCAAACGGAACTGCATGACTGAACAGGATTTTCGGGTACACTCTCAAGATCTGACTCGGAGACTAAATCTATCATTTCTCAGGCATACAGGAGGGCAAGAGAGACCAATCAAGCCCAAACAATGTATGACGGATGGTCAGCCCAGACTGATAACTACGTTCAATAATCAATGGACTGAGATTCAACAACTTCCTAGACAAAATTGAAACATACGCTTGCATCCCTATATTTCCTCTGGCCCTTCAATGGTAGCATGGAGAGCGAGGAACTTGAGACAACCTGTCACATAGTCACTTTCAGCATCCTACCGTTTCCATTGGTCGGTGCTCCAAAATCCAGGGATCGTACCCATGTGGAACATGTTCCGTTTGTCCATATATGCCAACTTGTAAAAACTTTGTTAATCCTGCAAATCAGGAGGAATTCAGTCTTCGACATTATGTTAATTTCCTTACCAAAAATGTAATTTATGCCCTGATCTGCCCCTATGACAAAGTCTGCTGGACAAACAAGCCAGGAGCTTCGCCGGCGAATCCAACAGCACATCTCCACGATCATCAATGCCGAATCACAATTTGGACAGGATAAACCATTGTCCACGGTGGCAGCACATTTCAGACTCTACCATGAATGAGTAGTGGGCTTGGCTGTGGTCAGGGGTAACTCTAGGCCTGGCGACATTACCCTCCATCTGTTACGATGTGAGTTCCGGTGGATCTACATGTTAGGCAGCAAATTTCCTGGGGGCATCTATGAAGATCTTCTGTTTAATGGTTTCTATAAGAATTAATTGTCCAAAATTCTGTGATTCTTTGAGGTGTCATTTTCAAGGGCGGATTTAGACATCGTGAGTCTACATGATTGTCGGAGAGTCCAATTGGAAGGTGGTATGTATACAACTTTATATCAGGTATCTCCCTTCTTAAGCACTCTATCATTAAAACCTTATTATATCTTTTCATCTTAGCACATTTCTTTTCACTCATCCCCCTTCAACTCATCTCCCTTTTTTTCTGGGATTCACCTTTCTTTCATTGCTACCTTAGGTAGCCATACTCACCTTTTGGTTTTCCACTTTTTGGGACCCCTAGTGGTGGTTCTTTGGTCCCCTGACAGGTTTGTTCTTATTATGCACAGGTCTTGTTTCACCCTTCTTTATTAATTTTTTTTTTTTTTAATACTGGACATTCCTGATAGGCCCTTTACACTCTAAGTGAGATTTCTTATTCTTTTAATTTTTGTTTCTGATATAGTTTGTGGAGTCCTTATCATACCATCAATACCAGAGTGATCTTAGAATCCTGACCAACCGACTCCGTGTACTCAGACGTGACCCTTTTTTTTACATCTCTTTCGAAATTTTGGAGAAGAAATCCTGCCAGTACATCTAGCCATCGGATGCACTTTGTGATTAGACAGTTATCCCTCACCTTGTCCTTTTCCCTGTTTATTGCTCTTGATTAATTGACATCTCCTCTTAGAATGGTCGACTTGTCCTCTTACATTCTTACATTGTCCTCCCGCGTTGTTCTTTTTCCTGTGTATTGCCTTTGATTAGCTGATACTTCCTCATAGGGTGTTCTATTTGTCCTCTATGGCTCGCCTTGGCTGACTTGGCCTCAGTTTTTTTGTATACTTACTAACCTATTTAATCATTGGGTTCTGTGTACCTTTGGGGTGCTTTCTATCCTCTTCCTGTATACTTTATAATTGTAAACCCAGCCACAATTTTTTGGGTCTCTATGACATTTGAATTTTAAAAATGTTGGATTGTCATAAGAAGCAGGATTAACACTAAAGCTTAATTGCAGACATCATTTATAACTGTTACAGCTGTTTATTGTAGCCTAGGACTTAAGTATAGTAAATTACCAAATTCCAGGGGTCCGTTTGTAACTAGGGGTCGTCTGTAAGTCAGGTGTTCTTAAGTAGGGGACCGCCTGTAACTTTTAGATGTCGCCAATGTATTAGCTGCACAATAACAGAACCCACTACGCTTCATAAGAATTTGAGTGAGAACATCATAATATAGGTGTAAATAAAGGAGGATGGTGTGAAATAAAAACTTTATTCAAGAACAGTCAATTTTCGCAAAAAAAATAAAAAATAAAAAATCACGAAATAAAAGGCAATAAGAGCGAAAGTGTGTTCTTAGATAGTTCTGCATAGAGAAGGGTTAAAACATGAATATTAGTTGATATTATCCTTTCTCAAAATGTAGTAACATATAAAGTGAATATTTCCATAAGCTGTGAGGTGCAGCAGCTCCTGTGTGCATCAAATTCTCCCTGTAGCTGCCGGCTAAGAATCTGGAGGGGTGGGGGGACAGTTCATAGGGCTGTATCTTTGGCTCTGTGACACATAGAACCTCACTTCTTTTTTCCTAAGAAAGAAGAGAGTCTCCTCTTTTATATGAAATCTATGAATTTGTTTCTAAGTATTAGGAAAATGGAGATATTAACTTTTAAACTGCCGTTGGGAGTGATTTTTTTATATATAAAAATGGCACCTGATATTCTCACTTTAAACCTGAATATCTTTGGATCCATGTTACCTAGAAACAAAATTCAAAATTCATTTGTAAGAAGAGATTCTGGGCAATTACGCACTTTTCCTACTCATAGCGCCGGCCCTGTGTATACAGTATATATGTAGGGTGTGCATGGTGTCAATGTGTGTATACAGTATAAAATTAGGGTGTGCATGGTCTCGCATTACATACAAGATAGGTTCTGTAGGTTTGTTCTTAAGTTGAGCTCGTATGTAAGTCGGAACCGTATACTTTATTATTGTAACCTCAGTCAAAAGTTTTTTGGTCACTGTGACAATTGGATTTTTAAAAATGTTGTGTTGTCATAAGAACCAGGATAAACAATTAATCTTAATTACAGGCAGCATTGATAACTGTTAGGGTACATTCACACAGCGGTATGCCCGCCGTGCGGGCATACCGCCGTGTGCTGGAGAGGAAGAGGAGGCGGCCCCTCCTCCCTCCATAGAGAATAGCGTCGCCTCGCCCCACACACCCCAAAAGATCGAGCATGCAAGCACGTCTATTAGCCGTAGGGGACGTACATGCGGCCGCAAATTTGCGGCCGCATGTACGTCCCCGCAGACGGCCATGTGAATGTGCCCTCAAAGCTGTTTATTGTAGCCTAGGACTAAAATACAGTAAATTACCAAGATCCAGATGTCCGTTTGTAACTAGGGGTCATATGTAAGTCAGGTGTTCTTAAGCAGGGGACCGCCTGTATATATATATATATATATTATATGACGGCACACTATGTATTATATATTACATTGCATCACAATGTATTTATGATATACTATATGGTGGCACGATGTATGTATTATATATTCTATGGGGGCACGCTGTATGTATTATATACTCTATGCCTTATAAGATAACAAAATTAGCACCTGGTCTGTAGACCAACTGCCCCCACTGTGATTTTCTTGCCCCCATCAATAGAATGTAAACTGGTTTCCTGTGTCCCTTGAATGGAATTTTTAATTGATACAGTCCCTTATGCTCCAACCATGTGTCCTAAAATGCCTACTTAAAATAAATCACAAAAAGAAAACCTTAAAATGGGAGCAATGAAGTCGACAAAAAATGACATCTCACACAGCTCTGTACACCATAGTATGACAAAGTTATTAGTCAGAAGATGGCAAAATTACATTTTTTTTCATCCACATTTGTTTAATTTTTGAAAATGTAGTAAAACACAATAAAACCTATATAAATTTGGTATCACCATGATTTTACCGAACCAAAGAATAAAGCAGAGATGTTATTTGGAGTGCACATTGGAAGTGTTAAAAACTGAGCCAAATGCATTTTTTTTCCAATTTCAAAATAAGCCCTCACACAACACTGTACACGCAAAAATGTGAAAAAGTTTTTTTTTGAAGGAGGAGAGCGAGAAATGAGGGAAAAAACCCTGTGTCCTTAAAGGACGTCTACCACCAGGATGAATGATTGTATACCAAGCACACTGACATACTGGTGTGTGCCCCCTCTGGCAGGATCTGTTCTTCAATGGAGCCCCTAAGACTAATTTGCATAATTTTAAAAAGCAAAACCACAGCGGAGATAGCTAAAAGAAGAGAAGATCCCCAGAGGTGGCACACACCTGTTTGTAACTGTGCTTGGTTTACAAACCTTCATCCTGATGGTAGATGTTCTTTAACCCCTTAGCGCTCTGCGCCGTAGCTGTACTGCGCTGAGTCCCGCGATTAACGCTCAGCGCAGTACAGCTACTGCGCAGAGCCGATGCAGTTCAGATGATTGCTGTTCATATCCCATGGTGGATCATGTAAAAAATTACAAAATAATTGTTTTCAATAAAAAATTACTTTATAAATCAAAAAATGCCCATAAGCCCCAAACATATAAAGAGAAAATAAAGCTCAAAAAAGTCTAAATCATAACACAAACCACACATATATAGTATCACCGCGTCCGTAACAATGCAAGATAGAATAAAACTAAATAACTATTGAACCCATATGATGAATGCCATAAAAAAAACGTCAAAAACCCGCCATAAATTTGATTCAACAAAACATATGTACTCCAGAATGATATTTGCAAAGAAACACATGTCCCGCAAAAAACAAGCCATCAACCAGCTCTGTAGCCAAAAACGTAACAATGTTATGCCACTTGGAAGACAGCGATGCAAAAATGATAGATTTTTCCCCACATTAGGGTTTTTTGGCAAATTTAGTAAAAAAAAGAAAAATATTCATGTCTGGTATCGCCGTAATCGTATCGACCCATGAATAAAGATAAAGGATATTAGGTATACGGTGAACACGAAAAAAAAAAGTAAAAATCCAGTACAGAATTGATGCTTTTCTACTATGACCTCAAAAAAGTTCCAAAATTTCAACAATAGGGGATACCAACCCCAAATGGTAACACTGGAAAAAGCATCTCGTCCCGCAAAAAAAATGCCGTCACATGGCCCAAAAACGGACAAGCATGAAAATTTTATAGCCTTCAAAAGCGGGGCAACGAGAAAACTAAAATCCTGGCAGCTGCAGGGTGCTCCTTCCCTTCTGCGCCTCGCTGTGCCCCCATAACACAAGTAATGTCCACATGTGGGGGGTCGCTGCACTCAGGAGAAATTGTAGAACAAATTTTATGGTGAGTTTTCTCTTTTTATCTTTTGGAAATGTGTAAATTTTAGGGCTAAATGAACGTATAACCGACAAAATTTGACCATTCTAAATTTCACCGCCATTTTGATTCAATTACTATGAAGATCTCAAGGGGTTAACAATCTTTGTAAATGCTGTTTCTGATAGTTTGAGGGGTGCAGATTTGAAAATGGGTTGGTTATATAGGGGGTTTTGTTGTTAAATATGTAAAATTTGATTTCATTCCAAAATAGTCAATTCCGAAAATACGGAAAATCGCTATTCGATTTGTAGGCCGCGTGACGTCAAAATAAATTATCCAAACATTTCAAAAATTATGAAAATGTAAAGTAGACAAATGGGAAATGTTATTCTGCAAGTTATTTAGGTGGTAAATCTATCTACCTGAAAACGCGGTGATTTTGAATTTCGAAAATGGCAAATTTTTCAAAAAATTCATCGTTTTTTTCTTTTTTTTGTAAATAAACGCAAAACTTATCAGCCAAAATTTACCACTAAAATGAAGTACAACATGTGGGGAAAAAACAATATCAGAATCACTTTGATAAGTAACAGTGTTCAAAAGTTATTACCACAGGAAGAGACACTGGTCAAATTTTTAAAAAAAGTTGCGAGCCTTTACCTGCAAACAGGCTGCGTCCTTAAGGGGTTAAAGGGTTAATATATCCCTTTCTCTGGAACCTAAACAGGTCCAGATGGTAGGGTGTTATTTCAGCATAGACCATCCAGCCCATTTAGTGAGCAGGGCCACCGAGTTCATTGGACTAGTAGTGCATAATGAAGTGCCCATATAAATTTCTAAACCTGGGTAATTGCACGCTATAGCCAGGGGCGTAACCATCGACCAGTTGGGGGAGGGGTCATAATTCACTGATGCATACCTCTGGCCCCCTCCCTCTGTGCTGGATGACTTGCTGCCTGCTGGAACACTCTCAGGAAAGCTGGCCCGAACGCTGGCCCGCCTGAACACCTGAAACTCCGCCCGCCAGATCACAGAACTGAAACCCTGCCGGCCAGATCACACACCTGAAATCTGCCCGCCCAATCACACACCTGAAAACCCTGGCCGCCTGAAACCCCGCCCACCTGAAATGCTGCCCGCTTGCACACACGCCCGCACACCTGCACACCTGAAAACCTGCCCAAACACCCACCTGGCGACATGGCTGCCATCCTGGACACCCAATGAATATTTTTTTATGTGCACAATATATATGTATGTGTGTTTTTGTATATGGTGTGTATGTGCGTTTGTTTAGTACAGAAATGTGTATAAGTGTATACATTTATGCATGTTGGTTCAATTATAGAAAAGTGAGGGCATGAGTGTAGAACTTAATCCCTTAAGGAAGCAGTTTTTTTTCGTTCATTTTTCTCTCTCCACCTTCAAAAATCTATAACTTTTTCATTTTTCCGTGTGCAGAGCTGTGATTCTCAGTTAATTATTATTCCATGCCATGTACTGGGAAGCTGGAAAAAAATGTGGTGAAATTGTGGGCTCTGATTTTAATACTTTCCATGCAACCATTGCATACATATATGCAACCATTACAGCCTATTGCGCTCTAAATGATTTGTCTCCATTATTCTTTTGGTACAATCACGGTGATACCAAATTTATATTGGCACAATCGCGCCGACTTTCAAACAACACAAATCGGGGGAGTGACTGTCAGACAACCCGACTGATTCGGACTAAGCGCGGGATTTAAAATTGAAATTGTGTTGCAAGACATGCAATTACATGCACCGTGAAGTAGATGGTGAACTCCGGCGGATCTGAGCGGGGAAGCGACACATGCAGGATCTCGGGCACACGATCTTGGTGAATCGCGCTGGACTTCATCCTTGTCGGACAGTACGGATCGGGATCGCGACCGACCGGGTAAGTAAATGTGACCCAATGTGTACAAAAAAAGAAAATTGTTTCCCCATCTTCTGGTGCTAATAACTTTGTCATACTATGGTTTAAAAAGCTTGTGTGATGACATTTTTTGCTAAATGAACTAACGTTTTCATTGCTACCATTTTAAGGACTGTGCAAACTTTTTATTACATTTTTATGTGATGTAAAATGGTGTAAAAGTTTCGGACATTTGGCTATTTTCCGTTAATGGGTTCACCGCTGATATTAAGCATTTTTAAATTTTGATAGATCTGGCATTTTGGGATGCCTAACGTGTTTATTTAGTTTTATACCAGTTCTAAGGAAAGGGGATTTGAATTTTTTGTTTTTTGCAGTATATGGCATTTTTACATACGATTCATTACAGTGAGCCACTGGCACATTGTAATGAATCTCCAGAATCCATATAGCATTTGTTCTGATGCAGACCCGAGGCTGTCATGGCAACCAATCACAGCTCCCTGATGATGTCACAGGGAGCAGCAATCTCAACAAACATGGCGGCGCCCACGAAATCAATGCTAGCACCATTTGTGGGTATTAGCAGTAGGTGTTTGCTGCAATATGCTGCGAACCAAACCTCTGTATGAAGAGGGCTTACCCCTGATCCCACTTCATAGACCCTTCCTAGCTCTGTACGGCGCAGAGCGTGAAGGAGATATAAATATATAAATGTGTGTAAATCTATAAACATGTTTGTACAAATATATATTTTTTTGTTTTTCAGGGGAAAGGGGGCCCCCATGCAGAAGTTTGCCACGGGGCCCAGCGTCTCATAGTTATGCCACTGTTTTGACTCTACCCTTTATGTCTATTATATGCAACCATTACAGCCTATTGCAAAACTTTGACCCGTGCTAATATACATAGAGTTGCCCTTTCTTTTTATCTATTTCCAATAAAGGTCATGTTTTAATATCCTGCATTTTTACTCAAGTGAATTTGATTTAATTAATAGGGGTAGATACACAATAATCATTGATTGCCTAGAGTTGAGCAGTAATGGAATAGGGATTTAAGTGAGAAAATGCGGAAAGTGAGAAAATGCGGAGACCCAGCTTGAGAAGACCCAACATTATTTCTGTGAGTGTTATAGGATTCAAATTCACTACAGATAGTGACTTCATTTACTGTAGGAAGAGATCTACACCCCAAAGCTAGAAATTGTAGATAGTTTGTGAGAGCCAAGAGAGTGACTTTACATAGGCAGTTTCAAGGTTAAAGTAATTTAAAAGAGCACCACCGTCCACCAGGTCCCCAATCTTCCATTTTTTGCCTGAAGATTGTATACCGTATATACTCGAGTATAAGCCGACCCAAGTATAAGCCTAGACCCCTAATTTTAACACAAAAACTGTAAAAAACTATTGACTTGAGTATAAGCCGAAGGTGGGAAATGCATTGGTCACAGCCTCCCCAGTATACAGCCAGCAAGCCCCCTTTAGCATATAGCCTGCCAGACCCATGTAGTATATAGCCTGCCAGAACCTGTAGTATATAGCCTGCCAGCCCCCTCTAGTATGTAGCCTGCCAGCTCCATGTCCCTGTGCGGTCTGATCGCTAACATCATAGTGCGCACATAGTAGAATGTCAGCGAGAGGCTGCTGTCACGATCCCTGCGATGAACAGTGCCGGGACACGGAGCCGATGCAGAAGCATCGCTGTATAGAAGAGGACCTGTGGGGGGAGCGTCGGAAGGTGAGTACATTTTGTTTTTTTCTTGACTCGAGTATAAGCCGAGGTGAGGTCTTTCAGCTAATTTTTTGTGATGAAAAACTCGGCTAACACTCTATTATACATGTTAGATTATTTCCATTGTTATTCATCAGTTCTGGCTTTAGTTCACTGCCTCATCTTCTCTGTCTCCCTGTGTCACTATACTGCAACAGAAATTCAAGTGCCTTTTCAACCACTATCAGCCCAGATACACTACCTCTGCCTCAGGAACTATAACCACTATCTTCCCACACATGTGTGGCTCCCACATCACTTACGCCAGCACCCAGGGGTTGTGGGGGTGTTTGACTTACTTGGGAGCTGTATTTGAGCTTGGCTTAGAGGAGAATTTAAAGGGGTTTTCTTAAATCTTTAAATTAAATCTAAAACTGATTTATAGCTGTTACCTTTAATATTGCTGTGTAGATCCCAGCAGGGCAAAAACAGCTACAAGTTTATAGTTTGTTTAAAGATTAATTTCAATTTTTATGTAAATGAAATGAAAGGAAGGACAAGTATGCATCCTCCTGCTCCATCAATTAGCAAGAATGGGATCCAAGTTCTCTGAAGATCTGAGGGTCCCATTCCTGTGAGTGGTGGGGGTCCCGGAAGTTAAACACTCACCGATCAGATATTGTATTCCCATCCTGTGAATAGGGGATAACTTAAATACTTAGGACAAGCTTTCTTAACCCTCTTGGTCTCTAGGCTATACTGCATCATACTATCCATCACTGCCATAGACATATCTGAAGCACAACAATGTCAGGGGGAATCATATATCAGTAATATTAGACTGTTTTCACCTTGCTTGATCCTGATGAGATCCTTCTGTAATCGTTTCTGCTCCTTTGTCATGGTGCTCATGTGATAATGCTGAGCTTCCTCAATTTCCTGAATGCCATTGTTGAGCCTTGCTTCTGCCCTCTTAGCCCCACGTCTTTCAGCTTCCCATTGCTTATCCATATTGGTACCGAGATTTCTTGAACGCTGCATCAGTTCAGAGCTGATTAAAGACATCATATCAGTGTTATACATACCTCCCAACTTTTGGATGAGAGAAAGAGGGACAAAAGCCCCTCCCCCTTTTCTAAACCACGCCCGTTGTCCCACCCACAAACATAGTATAATATTGAACTTGACAGTCCCCACATAGTATAATGCCCCCTAACTTTGGCCACCCCCCGGTGGACCCGTATAATACCCCCTAATGCAAATCTGCAACATATAAAACATATACATTTTATATATAATTTTATATAAAGTTTTCCACTTTTATTTATCTCCCCAAACTTACACATAATACTATCTACTCCTATCTACCCCTCCCCCTCCTCACATGGTGTGGTCCTTTTTCTCTATCTTCCTCATAGTGGCCTCCTGTCCTCTATCCTCCTTCTTGTAGCTCCTGTCCTCCAGGCTCCTCCTGTGGCTCCTGTCCTCTATCCTCCTCCAGTGACCTCCTCCTGTCCTCCATCCTCCTCCTACATCCTACTCCTTTCCCCAGCCTCCTCCTCCTGTCCCTCAGCCTGCTCCAGCATCCTTCTGTCTTCAAACCCTCCTCTTGTCCCCCAGCCTTCTGCTGGTTGGGAGGTATGGTGTTATATGTAACGTTATAATATTGTTCATTTCATGCTTGAATTAACTTTTAATTCTGATGGCAATTTTTTAAGCTATTAAACTAATTTATGCTGCTTGGACCCCACTGATTCCAACAAATCTCATTGGCTATCCAACAAGTGTCCTCTTTACAAGCAAATGAGCACAGCATGCAGATGTTAGTACATACTTATCAACAACCATTAGCAGGACTTACAAGCTCCACCATACCTTGGTGGTTGCTGATCAATTTTATAATGATATGCAAGTGAGGTTGCCCCTTGTCTGGGCGTCATCTCAAAAGAAGGGACGTAAATAGCAACAGCTAAGGGGCCCAGCCACACGACCTTCCACACAAAAAAATGGAGGTTGTGCCCCATTATATACATATTAATGGGGCTTTTTTACTAAGGGTCCCGCGGCCGCATTTTTGTCGGTTTTCCCAACTTTTTGGGGATCACGTCAGGGATTGTGTCGCACACGATCGCTTTGTGTTGCAATTGCGCTGGCTTTCACGTGACACAAAACGGGGGCTGGCTGTCGGACGATGCAACGGATTCGGACTATGCGTGGGATTTAACATTTAAATTTGTGTCGCAAGCCAAGCACTTAGATGCATCAGAAAGAAGAAGGTGAACTCTGGCGGACCTGATCAGGGAAGCGACACATGCAGGAAATTGAGCGCACGATCTTCATGAATCGCGGCAGAGTTCATCCTCGTCGGACAGTCCGGATCGGGGATCGCACAGGGACCGGATAAGTAAATATGCCCCAATATGTATATAACAGTGTACAGCTTCTACAGTACACAGCTAAGTTGGCAGCTCAGATGAGAAATGTTGGGGGAGGGAACAGCAGGAATCAAGTATCTCCACTTCCTGACAAGTGCTTGCCCACTTCCCACAAGTTGTCAGCAGCTACTGGGCCCCAAAATAAGAAGACTGCCTGACCCTTAGATATATGTGGGTGGATTTATATGATGTGCATGCTATATGTGTGTGCATATGATGTGTATATGCTTTTATGTGATTTATATATAATGCATGTATGTGCATGTGAAGTGTATGTTGTCTATATGTGATATGTATATGCCAGAAGTGTGTATATTGCATAAGGTATGTGTATTTATATACTAGATACACAGTATATGGTACTGTATATATGTGTATATATGCTGTATGTGTGTATATGGTCTATTAATGCTGTATGCATATGTGTATATATAGTGTGTAAATACTGTATGTGTAATAATATGATGTATATACTATATGTCTATATGAGAGACGTCACAGGAGTAACCAGGTTATGATTAAGATGGATCCCGTCGAAACGTGTTAACTAGCCGTTGTCCTCGTGTATGTTACATTTTATTCAATAAAGGAAGCAACATTGGGCACTAGTACCCCTGTGACATCTCTCGTGTTGTGCCGGTTCGACTACTTTTTCTCTGCATATACCATACGGCTATGGATGGATCTTTTCCGTGCACCAGAAGACTCTCATTGTGTGTACAGCCAACAACGATCTGAAGGTTGGGTGAGCCGGCTTTTCTTTTCACTTTTATCTACCTTGTAGTGGAAGTGGTATATTTTTGTATATGTCTATATGTGTATATAAGAGTATATACTGTGTGTGATAGTATAAACATGTGTGAGTGTACAAATATGTGTTTTTAAGGAGGAGGGACCCATTCAGAAGTCTTCTATGAGGCCCAGCATCTCCCAGTTACGGCTCAAAAGTAGGCCAACTTTTATCTATAATCACTCTTGTGCCCTGATTGTTTCTAAAGCCCTCTCCAGCTTTTGCAGACATCACTGTTTTCAATATTAGGAGTGAAATCATGCTCATGAGCCTCTGCCACCCTTCACAAACTGAGGTGTGTGGTGCAAATTGGCTTTAGCTTTATCAGACATTATTGGAGTAAAATGCACCAGAGAAATAGCAAAAATACATGTCCTGTCCTGCATAACTTCCCTATACAGGCAGTCCCCGGGTTACATACAAGATAGGGTCTGTAGGTTTGTTCTTAAGTTGAATTTGTATGTAAGTCAGAACTGTATACTTTATCATTGTAATCCCAGCCAGAACTTTTTTGGTCTCTGTGACAATTGGATTTTAAAAATGTTGGATTGTCATAAGAATCAAGATTAACAATAAATCTTTATTACAGGCACCTGTGATAACAGTTACAGCTGTTTATTGTAGCCTAGGACTACAGTACAATAAATAACTAATATCCAGAGGTCCGTTTGTAACTAGGGGTCGTCTGTAAGTCGAGTGTTCTTAAGTAGGGGACCGCCTGTATATGTATATTAATTGATATTTGATGCCGTATTAACTGTATATTGAATCTCTTCCGTGACAACCAAAGCATTACCTTTTGCTTTGAGTCAAGCTTTACCTAAACACTGATGTTTATTAAAGTCAACATTAGCATGTAAATGTTGACTCAGCAGTAATAGAAGGAGCTGAAAGAAGTATAAAACCAATATAACAATACCCTTAATCAATTAAACACCATTTACCCCATTTCAGTATCCTGACAGACATTTGCAAAAGCAATTTTTTACATTTCTGGCATTAAATAGAAGTAAAAACAAAAGACAACCCTCCCTGTCTCAGAAAATGTAGAATAGTGTGATTAAAATCTCATTGTAAGTATTGAATAGGGCTAACATCCACTGTAAAAAGTAGCAGTGGATAAGGGGATAAATGTTGGTAAATGTGATTTCACACATTTTTCACTTTGGAGAGAAAACAAAATCATCTTTACTACCCATAGAAACTAACCACAGCAAACCTTTTGTTTCTTATAGTACTGTTAAAAAATGAAAAGTCTCCTGTGATTGTATATAGTAAGCAACAAAAACTGTTTTCCTTCCACATCTGATTTACCATTTTTTGTAGAAAATTATAATGACCATATGCCATTCCAGGTAGATCCCCAGTGGACTGCACTCCAGGTACTTAAAATTTTCTAAGCTGCTTGCTTACAATCAAAATCCCCTAGTGGAGGATGAGTGGCTATAAGTCTCCACATGTCTACAAGACATCCCCTAGTGGAGGAGAACTATTACTTTCCGACCCTGGTCAAAAGTCTCTTACTCAGCTAAATCTGTTCCCTAGACTGTATTGAAGAGATGCAACCACATGTAAACAGTGCTGCCTACTGTCTGCAATCTGTTCCTTCTGGAATAGATATACAGTTCGGTCTTTAATCCCACATCATGTCATTAGGCCTCCTGACAGTCTTGCTTGATATTAACAGGGCTGCCTTTTATCCCATCCTAGAAAACGTATTTGCTGATTTCAATCTACGCAGACATTAGAAGTCATGCACAACGCCAAGAGGTGAGGTATTGACACTATCAGGGTGCATCCCACTCCAACAGACCAGCAGGTGAGGTGAATGAGGCTGTCAGACAGTTGCTGACAGCAAGTTATAAGGGTCACCTCACTGGAAAAATGGGAATGGCCCAGAGCCCCCATTTCCACAATGGCCCTTTGATATTAGAAGCGTATGAAGATGAAGGATATACAGACCTAGCAAGTCTGACTCCATAAAAAAATGCATAGAACTGAGCAGCTAAAGTGCTAATTTAATCTTAATAGCCATTGTCCTTGAGTCAGTTTGTTCCAACAAACTCACCCAGTGTGCATTCAGTAGTTAACCTAAAACTACCGGGCTAATGGGCTAGATTTCTTCAGTACAGTAACATAACAACAGCCCTGAGGAATATAAAGCAATGGCATTCTAACACTGTGACTTGGAGTCACAATCTCATTTCAAGGTGGCATATAGGCACTGCTTCCTGGTCCCTCAGACCAGATGGATTTTAGTGGATAAACTAAGAAGAGGGAAAAAGTGTGTAAATAACATCACTCAGCTACAGTTGTTTGCAGCAATCCATAATTTCTTTTGTCAATGTCAATTTTTTTTACATTTACGCAAGGGTTCATATTATTATAAATGCTATACAGCTTATACTTTAATAATAGTTGGACTTCCATATTTTACCTGCATTACTTACTGAATGTTATGCTTTTCCTATCCAAGTGCTCTATAGGCACAAATAAGACAGGTTAAACAGACTTATGATAAAATTATACCCTGGGTTACTTCCTCCTCGGACTGTGTCATGCTTTAAGAACTGGTCAAACCACATGATTAGATATGACATTTTTCTTTACTCCTTTGTTAACCCATTAAAACATGGCCTGGAAGCACCTCATGACAAGCATTTTTACTTTGTTCCTTTATTTCTGTATTTCAAGATACATATTTTTTGTAATTGTAGTTTTTTCTTTATATATGCATAATAAAATGTATTTTCTATGAAAATACAAGTTTTGGACAGTTTATTCTTCTTATATAATTTTCTATCCAATGTGCCTTTTTTAAAGACAAAGATAGTTTAATACTTCAAAACCTAGATTTTTTCTCTGTTCCCTCATTCTTGCTTCCCAAAGCCAAAGCTTTCTAATTTACATGTGATAGTTGTTTTTATAGGCTTTTTTGTGAGAAATTGTATTTTTCAGTGACTATGGGGCTTATTTACTAAGGGTACGCAGATCGCAATTTCATCAGATTTTCGAAATTTTCGGGATTTGCGACGCTGTGACAGGTATTTAACTGGGTATTGTGGCGCACATGATCAGATTGTGGCGCAGCTGCCCTGGCTTTCCATCAATGTTACCTGTACATTGGTTTTTTTATGTCAAAAAAAGAATATCCTTTAGCTTTCATCCTGTTGTTGAGTATCATGTAGGTCTGTGTGCATTTGCCCTTAACATGCTCCAGCTCCAGTTTCCAGAATTGTGACAGCCTTTAGCTCCTTTGCTCTGCTTGCCTTAGTGGGTCCCAGGGATGGAGGGCAGAATCGGGAGCAGTTTTATTTTGCTTGCACTTGCCCCAGGCCTCATGGGTTTTCATTTGCTAAAGTAAATGCACCAGGCATCTTGCTTTTCCCACACTGCATTCTATGCATCACATTTATTACATGTTTTAAAACATTTTTTCACCTCACCAACAAGCATTTTCTATGTTAAATTTGTATTTTTTTAAGAAATATATATGGTAAAATATACCTACAGTATGCAGCATTTTAAATAAGTTACAGAACCATTAAAATTAACTTAATTAAGTGAGATAAGGTGTCTTAATTTTAGGTGCAATAATTTTCCCAATGATGCCATGTAGGAAACTACTCTCACAAAAGCATAAAGAAAAATTGTTCTTACCACAAGTTGAATACCCAGCAGAACAAAGTTGTCTTCTCTTTGGTTGACTGATGTAAACCACTGAAGAGATGATTCTAAAATATAAATCTGTACATATAATGTATAGCACAGATTTTACTCTGACATCACCTGCATTTTCATTTTTTTAACAAATATTCACTGAGTGACATGCCCTGTAACTTTGCATTAAGATGGAGATGGGGCAAGCTTTTAAAGCTCTTCAGCATTCTTTACTCAATTGCTTACTGACAGAGTTAGTAACAGTCACAGCAATAAATACTTCATTCTTTGTGATCCTACGTGAGAAGCAGCATTATAGAGGGAAGGTGATAGCTCATTGGAGATACTATAGTTACTGTATTGGCAACAAAGATATGCAAATAGCCACACAAGCTGTGCACATTTCATAATGCAATATTACAGTGCTATTACCATCAGGACTCATACATACATGTTTTGAAGGAACATTTGAATAGATTGTTTATGGCATTCAGAGCAAATAGCTATAGGAAACTTTTTTAGCCAGATATACCCCATGCAGAGCAATATAGCAGATTATAGTCACAGTATTGTATGTTGGAAAAAGTTGCAGGTGTATTAAGTCCAAACTATATGATTAAATAAATGTCTTCTCCTATCCCATAATATTTTTATTCTCAAGAAAGGTGTCCAGGCTCCAGAGTGAAAGTATCTTCTACCTCCACAGGCCACAGTCTCACTGTTCTTACAGTAAAGAACCCCTTCTGTGGCAATAGTGGAAACACCTCTCCTTTAGCCATAGAGGATGCCCCTTGTCTTAGTCACAGGACTAGGTATAAAACAATCTTTTTATTAAGGGAATGGGCATAATTGTATGTTTTGTTTTCATGGCCCAAGTGCATTAAGTTACAATTATGTACAAATCCCTCTGCAATGTTATACTATGCTGTATTAATTACTTTACAGAGCATAGTATCATCTGCATAAAATCGAACTTGTACAGTGTAAACCATTTGTGAATACATTAATTAAAATTATGTGCCCTGAACAAACCATTTGAGGCTAAACTATTTAACAAAGTAATTGAAATAATAAATTTTATAAAAGGCAATCAATTGATTAAAACAATTGATTTTCATTGCATCAATGCATCTTCTCCCTGCACATGCTGCTTTTGCCCAAACTGTCTGTGCCATGACATCATGCTTCCTCAACTTCAAAAGACCTCAAGTAGAATGTGAGAATATTTCTCGCTGAGGGTATATGATTGAATGCAAGTTTTTCACTGACCAAATCCTGATCACACACTGATCAGACTTAGACATGATCTGCAACGCAAGGGGCCTTAGGGTTCAGTGTCTCAGTTTTTCACACGCAATTTCAATGCGTTGACTTTGGACTGAGCTCTATCTTTTCTACGGCAATTGATGCGTGAAAAAGCATTGCACTTGCATTGGACTTGCATGTGTCTCAGAGTGCAATGCGTTTTTGATGCATCTCCATTAGAGATGGGCGAATTTGTTGTAATTCGGTTCGACCCAATTTGCTGAATTTTTCCAAAAAATTTGATTCGACCCGAATCGAATCACGACGAATCACGTTATCAACCAGGTATTTCCTGGCTGCATGGAGCCTGTAGGGTGTTGTAGAATGTTGTGCCATGCTTAAATATGCATGGGGAGTGTGGTTTGGTCTTCAAACAATGCTGTGTTTTAGTATGACGCACATGACAGCTGCTGCTCTTAGAATCGCTTCACTCTTCAATTCCATGGCCTTACAGAGGCCAACTTCACCAAATAAGTGAAGCGGGAATGCAGCTTAACAAGGTAATGTCTGTGCCAGGTCAAAAGGACTGAGCTGAGGGCCAAGATCCCACTATAACATCAAAGAGTGCACTCTTTTTACACTGACATCAGATGATTCCATAGATTATGACAGAACCTGTTCTGCTAAATGTGGATACATGTAGAAACCACCAAAAGAGTGGAGAGGGTCGGAAGTAATTTTGCATTGACTTCACTGATCATTTTGCCCTTCATTTCATCCGTCAGTGTCCACTTTCAATTGGTCAATAATTCATCATAAGTATTGCTTCAGCCAAAAATAAACAGGAGTGGATTCAAAACAGAGATGACCAGTAAATGGGATATTTGCATGTCCTCTGTGTTCTGTATCCACTCCTGCTTTTGGCTATCAATCCTGAGGCTTTTCATTCCTTCTGACAGATGAAATGAAGGGGAAAACCAAACATAGTGGCAACGTCATAGAGAGGTGGAGGGTGAAAACATCATTATGGTAATCACAGGGTGTTCCAGGGAGGCGGTTAGTTGGCAGCAGCATGAGTAGGCCACAGAGGGGCACAATGACAAATTCTGGAGGTGGTGGAAACATGGTAGGCCACAGAGTGTGGAGGTGCCGGCAGCAGCAGGAGGCCACAGAGTGGCACAATGACAGAGTGCAGGTGGCGGCAACATTGTAGGCCACAACGTGGCACAATGACAGAATGCAGTGGTGGTGGCAGCAGCAGCAGCAGGAGGCCACAGAGTGGCACAATGACAAATTCTTTAGGTGGCATCAACCTGGTAGGCCACAGAGTGGCACATTGACAGAGTTTGGAGGTGGCAGCAACCTGGTAGGCCACAGAGTGGCACAATGACAGTTTGGATTTGGCGGCAACATTGTAGGCCACAGAGTGGCACAATGACATAGTGTGGAGGTGGCAACAACCTAGTTGGCCACAGAGTGGCACATTGACAGTGTGGAGCTGGCAGCAACATGGTAGGCCACAGAGTGGCAGAATGACAGAATGTGGAGGTGGCAGCAACATGGTAGGCCACATAGTGGCACAATGACAGAGTGTGGAGGTGGTGGCAGCGGCAGCAGGAGGCCACAGAGTGACACTATGACAAATTCTTTAGGAGGAAGCAACATGGTAGGCCACTACCATGGTCAGAAAGTGGCACAATGACAGAGTGGAGGTGGCGGCAACATGGTAGACCACAGAATGACACAATGACATAGTGTGGAGGTGAAAGCAACCTAGTAGGCCACAGTGGCACATTGACTGTGTGTAGGTGGCAGCAACATGGTAGGCCACAGAGTGTTAGAAAGACAGAATGTGGAGGTGTCAGCAACATGGTAGGCCACATAGTGGCACAATGACAGAGTGTGGAGGTGGTGGCAGCGGCAGCAGGAGGCCACAGAGTGGAACTATGACAAATTCTTTAGGTGGCAGCAACATGGTAGGCCACTGTGTGGGAGAGTGATGAAATTTGAAATGAATTTGAAGTTTAAAATGAATTTGAAGTTTAAAATGAATTTGAAGTTTAAAATGAATATGAAATTTAAAAAGAATTTGAAGTTTGAAACAAATTTGAAGTTTGATACAAATTTGAAGTTTGAAATTTACAATTTAAATTTGAATTTGAAGATTAGAGATGCCACATGCATCCTGCATTACAATTTTACTGAAAATATCATGTCTGGGGCAGCATGAGGTCAGAGAGTGGCACAATGACAAATTCTGGAGCTGGAAGCAACATGGGAGGCCACAGAGTGGCACAATGACAGAGTGGAGGTGGCGGCAACATGGTAGGCCACAGAATGACACAATGACATAGTGTGGAGGTGGCAGCAACCTAGTAGGCCACAGTGGCACAACGACAGTGCGGAGGTGGGTGACAATTCCAGTCCACCAGTAAAGATGGTGGGATGGTCTGAGGCAGATGGAACAACTGGCAGTAGATGTGTGGCATCAGGTGAGTGGCAGCATCAGAATAGTGGTTAAGGCAGGTAGTAAGAATCCAGACTAATTTCTCAACTATCCAAGTAGGCCACCACCTCCTGGTGCAGGGTCTACTCCATGTCCTGCTGCTGCTGTTGGTGCCTACCCTCCTGACTAGGCAGGTGAAGGGAGCTGTTCATTAAGGACTCCAGACTTAAGCTGCTGCTGCTGATGGTGCTGCTACTGCTCCTACCGCCCCATCACTCCACAGCAGCCATGGCAGTAGTACTTGAGCGATGACTGCCAGGAATCCCCTGGTCAGACCTGACAGAGGATGGACAATGGCGCACATAGGCAGCGGCCAACTGTCTTTTCAGTATTTCTCTTGGTCATCTGAATACCAATTCACCAGATCCTAAACGTGCATTGCACGGCCTGCAAAACTCAAATCTAAATGTACCTATCTACAGACTGTATGTTAAAATTTGTAAGGACATATCGCCATAAATCACAAACTGATTTATCAAGGATACATATTTTATTAACATATACAACAAATATCAATAGTGTGGTCACCACAACACTAAAATCAACCCATAAAAAACAATCCACATATCACATAAGTACATCAATGGTCAATCATATTTGAAAGTAAATACTAATCAGAATCCTATATTGGCCACACAAACTGCGAACTTACAAAGAAACCATTTTTACATATGAATAAAGAGCTAGCGCATATTGATCAAGTTAGAGCATTAGAGCAAAGTGCTAAGTGCAATGAAACTGTCATGTCTGCGCCTGCTGTCTCCTCTAACCGTGCTGGTAGGATTAGGAGACACTGAGTTTATAATCATTCTGCAGTGTGAACTAGGTTCAATGCTGTCTGACCTGATGTCTGCCACTCCCTTCACTGTCTGTCCTGCAAGAGTTAACACTGTGGATCTGTAATTGTTGCTCCTTCCACCTGTGGCAGGGCTGAGTTCCCTATAAGTTTCCAGTGTTGCTTTGACTCTTTGCTATTCAAACTGCTATCTTGCTGTGTTTCTAGCTCTCTTGTAGTTCTGACTTCTGAATTCTTGCCTGTTTATTGACTAGTCTATTTGGATTGTGATTTGGTTATTGATATTCCCGCTGTTGCCGACTCGGATTGTTTACCTCGCCTTATTGTGTTTGTCTATTGTTACGTGTTCACACCTTACCCAGGGAGGGAACGTCACCCAGTTATTGGCCTCCATTTAGGGGGGACCCAATAAGTAGGTAGGGACAGATTGGGGGTCTCAGTGTCAGGGCTCACTGTCCATGTTTGTGTCCTGCCATTACATTTTGACGAGCCCATAATATATCATTGGGCCAGTATTATGGAGGCTATTAGCAACCAGATACGTGGCTTAGTTCAGATTGTACAGAACCTTGCTGAGCGGGTTCAGTTGCAGGAACAGCGCCCCCCTGCTACCTCAGGTTTGTCAGTGTATGAACCTTAAGTCAAGCTGCCTGATCTCTTTAGTGGTGATAGGAAGCTTTTATTTCTCCTTCAGGTAAAGTTATTAGTATTTTCATCTTAGGCCCCAGTCTTCTGGAAATAAAGTTCAAAAGGTGGGCATTATCATTTCACTCCTGCGAGGTCCCCAAGAGTGGGCATTTTCGTTAGCATCTGATGCACCTGAATTGACCTCTGTGGATCTTTTCTTTTCAGCCTTAGGATCTCTATATGAGGAACCAGACAAATCCAGTTGTGCTGAGGAACAGTTGACTGCCTTACGTCAGGCTAAACGTGCAGTTGAGGACTATTGCTCTGAATTGAGGAGGTGGGCTATCCCAACCAGTTGGGATGATCGTGCCCTTAGGTACCAATTCCGATTGGGCCTGTCTGATGCCCTTAAAGATCTGCTAGTGGAGCATCCCGAACCTAATACTCTAGAACAGGCAATGTCTCTGGCAGTCAGAGCACTTTAGGGAACGTAAGCGTGAACGTGTGTCTGCTTTCTGTGTACCTACTTCTCTGCCTTCTTTCTCTGTCAATCCTTCTAAAGAATCACGGGGGAATTCAGAAGAACCCATGCAAGTTGGCACCGTTTCTCCCCGTGACCGCAAGGAACACCATTTAAAGAATTTGCTCTGTTTCTACTGTGGGAACTCTGGTCACCTGATAAGGACGTGCCCTGTAAGACCAGCGCCGGAAAACTCCAGCGCCTAGGCGGCCTTCGGGAAGGTCGCTTAGGCGCACAGGTATTTCCCGAATCAGTCTCAAAAAAAATTGTTACCTATAACCCTCTCAGTCAATGAGAGATCTGTTTCTGGCAAAGCCTTTGTGGATTCAGGGGCTGCAGCAAATTTTGTTAATTTAAATTTTGTTATGGCCCTCGGTGTTGATTTGATAAAACTGGATGCTCCATTCCAGGTTACTGGTGCTGATTCCTCTCTGTTAATGGAGGTTAAGATTGACTCTAAAACTCCCCAAATTTCCTTGCAAGTTGGCTCCATTAACACTGAGTTGTTGCAATTTTTTTGTGTTCAAAAATTTATCTGCTGATATCATCTTGGGTCTTCCATGGTTAGCTCTACACAACCCAGTCTTTGACTGGACTTCTGGTGAATTGACTAAGTGGGTCAGAAGTGTTCCTTTCATTGTTGTTCTCTGCTTGTTACTGAAATTCAGATGTCATTCTGCCAGAGTACATTTCAGACTTTTCTGATGTTTTTGATAAAGGTTCTGCTGAGTCCTTACCCCCGCATAGGCCTTATGACTGTGGAATTGATATCCTGCCCGGGGTCAAGTACCCCAAAGGGAGGATATTCAATTTATCTCCCCCAGAGCGTGAGGCCATGCGGGAGTACATAAGGGACAGTTTACAAAAGGGACATATCCGCCCGTCTAACTCTCCCATGGGGGCAGGATTCTTTTTTGTCGGAAAGAAGGACGGTCGTCTCAGACCCTACATTGACTATTGTGAACTTAATAACATTACTGTAAAGAATCAACCCGCTCCCATTGATCCCTGACTTATTCAATCAGATAGTGGGTGCCCATTGGTTTTCCAAGATTGATTTGGGTGGGGCCTATAATCTGATTCATATCAGGGAAGGAGATGAATGGAAGACTGCATTTAATACCCCAGAGGGACATTTTGAGTACGTAGTTATGCCTTTTGGGTTGTGTGCAATAAAGTGAAAAAAACCCAATCGCCAAAACCCCCCACATATTTGGTATTGTCGCGTCCGTAACAATCCGTACAATAACTCAGAAACATTATTGGGCCTGCTTGGTGAATGCCGTAAAAACAAAAGCCGAAAAACTCACCAAAAATGTAAATTTTTCATAAAATCTCTTCACAAAAATGTTCTAAAAAGTGATCAAAAAAAGTTGTGCGCCAAAATCGTATCAATTGAAAGTAAAACTCAACACATAAAAAACTAAGCCCTAAACTAGCTCTGTCAACAAAATATATTAAAGTTACGTCTCCAAAAAGATGGAGATGCAAAAACAAATGAGATTTCCTCTATATTAGTAAAATTGTAAAAAATAAATGAAAAACTATATAAATGAGGTATCACCGTAATCGTAGTGACCCATAGAATAAAGATATAGTATTTTTGGTGTACCCAGTAGTATACAGCCTGCCCCCAGTAGTATACAGCCTGCCCAGCACTAACAAAAAAAAAGAAACTTATATACTCACCCTCCGGTGACCCCGATGTCCGCGCGGGGTCCTCTTCTGTCTTCTATTTTCTGCAAGGCGTCGCCATGTTTCCCAGGCGGCAGGCGCATAGTATGACGCGGCCGCTGCTGACGTCATACTATGCACCTGCCGCCCGGGAACATTTTTGTGCTGAAAAACTCGGCGTATATACGGTAATAAAATCTCATCAATAAGCTAATGACTCACTAAAATGAAGTTTTTGTAAAGTGCATCTCATGTCGCAAAAAATAAGCCCTTATATGTCCAATTATCCAAAAAAAAAAGACTGTATAGCCAATAAAAGTGACAATGACATAATCTGTTCTGAATGGCGCAGCTTCCCTTCGATGCCCGGCAGTGTGCCACATAGCAGGTTACCACCACATAGGGGTATTGCTATAAGCGGGAGGGATGGGTTACACATTTGTGGAGCGTTTGGTATTTTATCCACTGAGAATTTGTACATTTTTAAAAACACATTGATTTAGCCAAAAAAAATGTACTTTCAAAATTGTATCCGATTTGTTTTAATCCCTGTAAACAATTAAAGGGTTAACAAACTTCATAAAAGTTGTTTTACATACATTGAAGTGTAATTTCTATAGAGGGGTAATTATGGGGTTTTACTTTATTTAGGCCTCTCAAAGTGATCTGAAACCTGTGCAGGTCCCTCAATAGCAGGATTTTGCGGTTTTTAGAAAATGTGAAAACTCGACACCATAACGTCAATGGCCCATAACATTCTACAAAAATAAGAGTATGCATAAAAACACCAGTCACAATAAGTAGACATTCGATTAGTTAGTATTAGTTTTTTTGCCGTTAGACTTCTGTGTGAAAAAGTAGAACATTTTGAAGTTCGAAACCAAGAATTTTTCCAAATTTTCACCAGATCTGATTTTCTCATAAATAAATGCAAAACATACCACCAAAATTTTTCAACTAACATGAGGTACAATGTGTCACGAGAAAACAATTTTAAAATCACTTGGCTATGTTAAAGCGTTTCAAAGTTATAACCATTTATAGTGACACAGGGCCGATTTGAAAAAATGGGCTGTGTCAGGAAGGTGAAAAGTGGCTTTGGCGTTAAGGGGTTAAATCAGACTCTGGAGCAATTTCCAAGATGTTATGTCTCTGACTCTCAGGAGAAATGGAAACAATTACTTCCCCTCGCAGAGTTTGCCCTAAACAATAGAGTAAATTCCTCCACCAAGGTTTCGCCGTTTTATTGTAATTATGGATTTAATCCTAGGTACTCGTCATGTAGAGAGATTGAATCTTCCAAAGGCTAAGCTTAGTCTGGGCTCTGGCTCTTTCGAACCTGGTTAAAGCCCAAGATTCCCAACAACGTCAGGCTAACAAAAAATGGTCACCTGGTCCTGAGTATGTCTTGGGGGAACTTGTGTGGTTGTCAACCAAAAACCTACGTCTTAGAGTGCCATCATGGAAATTTGCTCCCCGCTATGTGGGTCCATATACTGTTACCAAAGTGATAAAGCCAGTAGCATTCAGACTTCAGTTACCCCGTACCCTCCGTATCCATAATGTCTTTCATAAATCTCTACTGAAGAAGGTCTGAGCCACCAGCTCTCATTGTCATTCAGGGAGAACTGGAGTTTGAAGTTGAGAAAATTCTTGACTCTCGCAGAGTTCAGAACTCTGTCCAGTATCTTGTACATTGGAAGGGGTTCGGCCCTGAGGATCGTACGTGGGTCGCTAGCGGAGATCTTCATGCCCCGCACCTCCTTAGGCAATATCATCAGCGAAACCCTTCCAAGTAGACGTCTGGGAATTGACTAGTGGGTCAGAGTGTTGCTTTCATTGTGTGTTCTGCTTGTTTACTGAAATTCAGATGTCATTCTGCCAGAGTACTTCAGACTTTTGATGTTTTGATAAAGTGTTCTGCGGAGTCCCTACCCCGCATAGGCCTTATACTGTGGAATGATATCCTGCCCGGGGTTCAAGTACCCCAAAGGGAGGATATTCAATTTATCTCCCCAGAGCGTGAGGCCATGCGGGAGTACATAAGGGACAGTTACAAAAGGGACATATCGCCGTTCTAACTCTCCCAGGGGGGCAGGATTCTTTTTTGTCGGAAAGAAGGACGGTCGTCTCAGACCCACATTGACTATTGTGAACTTAATAAACATTACTGTAAAAAAAAATAACCCGCTCACTCTGATCCCGACTTATTCAATCAGATAGTGGGTGCCATTGGTTTCCAAGATTGATTGGGTGGGGCCATAATCTGATTGATCAGGAAGGAGATGAATGGAAGAGCATTTATACCCCAGAGGGACATTTTGAGTACGTAGTTATGCCTTTTGGGTTGTGTGCAATAAAGTGAAAAAAACCCATACGCCAAAAACCCCCCACCATATTTGGTATTGTCGCGTCGTAACACAATCCGTACAATAACTCAGAAACTATTGGGCCTGCTTGGTGAATGCCGTAAAAACAAAAGCCGAAAAACTCACCAAAAAGTAAATTTTCTAAAATTCTTCACAAAAAGTTCTAAAAAGTGACAAAAAAAGTTGAGCGCAAAATCGTATCATTGAAAGTAAAACTCAACACATAAAAAACTAAGCCTAAACATAGCTCTGTCAACAAAATATATTAAAGTTACGTCTCCAAAAAGATGGAGATGCAAAACAAATGAGATTTCCCTCTATATTAGAAAATAAACTGAAAAAATAAATGAAAAACTATATAAATGAGGTATCACCGTAATCGTAGGGTCCACCTATAGAATAAAGAATAGTATTTTGGTGACCCAGTAGTATACAGCCTGCCCCCAGTAGTATACACCTCTCCAGCACTAACAAAAAAAAAGAAACTTATATACTCACCCTCCGGTGACCCCGATGTCCGCGCGGGTCCTCTTCTGTCTTCTATCTTCTGCAAGGCGTCGCCAAGTTTCCGGGCGGCAGGCGCATAAGTATGACGCGGCCGTGCTGACGTCATACTATGCACCTGCCGCCCGGGGGAACATTTTTGTGCTGAAAAATCGGCGTATATCGCGTAATAAAATCCATCAATAAGCTAATGATCACTAAAATGAGTAGTTTTGTAAAGTGCATCTCATGTCGCAAAAAATAAGCCCTTATATGTCCAAATATCCAAAAAAAAAAGACTGTATAGCCAATTAAAAGTGAAATGCATAATTGTTCTGAATGGCGCAGCTTCCCTTCGAGCCCTGGCGTGTGCCCATACAGCAGGTTACCACCACATATGGGGTATTGCTATACGCGGGAGGGAATGGGTCAACATTTTGGGAGCTGTTTGGTATTTTATCACTGAGAATTTGTACATTTTTTTAAAAACACATTGATTTAGCCAAAAAAAAGTACTTTCAAAATTGTATGATTTGTTTTAATCCCTGTAAACAATTAAAGGGTTACAAACTTCCTAAAAGTTGTTTTACATACATTGAAGTGTAATTTTATAGAGGGGTAATTATGGGGTTTTACTTTTATTAGGCCTCTCAAAGTGATCTGAAACCTGTGCGTCCAATAGAGGATTTTGTCCCTCATGTTCTTTATGCGGTTTTAGAAAATGTGAAAACTCGCACCTAAGTCAATGGCCCATAACATTCTACAAAAATAAGAGTATGCATAAAAAACCCATGTTCACATAAAGTAGACATTCGATATGTTAGTTATTAGTTTTTTTGGTTATGACTGTGTGGAAAAGTAGAACATTTTGAAGTTCGAAACCAAGAATTTTTCCAAATTTTACCAGATCTGATTTTCTCATAAATAAATGCAAAACATACCACCAAAATTTTTCAACTAACATGAGGTACATGTGTCACGAGAAACAATTTAAAACAATGGCTATTTAAAGCGTTTCAAAGTTATAACCATTTATAGTGACACAGGGCCGATTTGAAAAAATGGGCTGGTGTCAGGAAGGTGGAAGTGGCTTTGGCGTAAGGGGTTAAATCAGACTCTGGAGCAATTTCAAGATGTATGTCTCTGACTCTCAGGAGAAATGGAAACAATCCGTCCCCTGCAGAGTTTGCCCTAAACAATAGAGTAAATTCCTCACCAAGTTTCGCGTTTTATTGTAATTATGGATTAATCCTAGGTACTCGTCATGTAGAGAGATGAATCTTCCAAAGGCTAAGCTTAGTATCTGGGCTCGGGCTCTTTCGAACCTGGTTAAAGCCCAAGATTCCAACACGTAGGCTAACAAAAAATGGTCACCGGTCTGAGTATGTCTTGGGGGAACTTGTGTGGTTGTCAACCAAAAACCTACGTCTTAGAGTGCCATCATGGAAATGTCCCGCTATGTGGGTCCATATAACTGTTACCAAAGTGATAAAGCCAGTAGCATCAGACTTCATTACCCCGCCCTACCTCCGTATCCATAATGTCTTTCATAAATCTCTACTGAAGAAGGCGAGCCACCAGCTCTCATTGTCATTCAGGGAGAACTGGAGTTGTAGTTGAGAAAATTTTGACTCTCGAGAGTTCAGAACTCTGTCCAGTATCTGTACATTGGAAGGGGTTCGGCCCTGAGGATCGTCAGTGGGTCGCGCGGAGGTCTCATGCCCCGCACCTCCTTAGGCAATATCATCAGCGAAACCCTTCCAAACCTGGTGGTCCTAATGAGGGTCCAGTGGCCTCTCGTAAAAGGGGGGTACTGTCACATCTGCGGCTGGTAGGATTAGGAGACACTGAGTATAATCATATAATCATTATAATCATTCTGCAGTGTGAACTAGGTTCAATGCTGTCTGACCTGATGTCTGCCACTCCCACTCCCCAAGTCTGTCTAGCATGTCCTGCAAGAGTTAACACTGAGGTTTGTTGCAGTGAGCTAAGCAGATTTTTGTGGCACATAACCTTTAAAAAAGCATCAGAAAAGTGAGTGTGTGAGCTTGGTGCCGTGTGTGCATTGATCCGAAGTGTGTGCAGTGTCTTAAAGGGGTATTCTCGTCTGGGCATTCACATTCAGTTTGATAAATCTGACATATATAAACATTTCTTCAATTAGATGTTATTAAAAAAAATGTTCCTGTGTGAAGATAATTTCTCATAAATGTAGTCATTTTGTCCCTTAGAAACGAGAAATCTTCCTTAGATACGGCCACCTCTGCCTGAGAGATTGCACAAATAAACAAAAAGGTTTTGTATATGAAATGTCCGGGAGTTACTGCAGGTCCCACAGCCGTCCTGATGGTAATGAACGCTGAATCCAGGAGGTCTGGCAGGGCTCTATAGCCCAAGTCTGGCCACCGCTGTCAGAGTATGACGTGGTCGTATCCGAGGAAGAAATGTTTATATATGGAAGATTAGTGAAACTGAATGTGAGTGCCCAGATGAGAATACCCCTTTAAGTGTGACTTACGTTTAAGGGACTTAAGTTTGAGGGGCTTTAGCAGGTAACTGTTGTATTTTGTTACTTTGACGGTAAATTCTTCTTTCCGTGCATATTTCTATTGTGATCCCCATTAGAACAATGGACTCCATAAGTGGCAGAGTGAGGGGGCAGCTAGTTGGGTAACATGTAGAAGGCGGGGTAGAGGGAAGAGTTGTAGGGAGTCTAGTCCTGATCTGGTGCACCCCAATAAGTTTTCCAGGCAGGCGGATGAGGGGGATATCAGCTCTAGGGTAGCAATGCTGCAGCAAGACATGGCCTCTAGCAACCATGGGACTGTCTGCTCCAGTAAGAAGGGTAATGGGAGCACAGGCAAGGTCAGACGGGTGCTGGTAGTGGGAGATTCGACTATTAGGGGAACACACAGGGCAATCTGTCACAAAGACTGTGCATACCGAACAGTGTGTTGTTTGCCGGGTGCTCGGGTTCGGCATGTTGCGGATATGGTTTACAGATTACTGGGAGGGGCTGGTGAGGAACCAGCGGTCATGGTCCACATTGGCACTAATGACAAAGTAACAGGTAGGTGGAAGGTCCTTAAAAATGATTTCTGGGATTTAGGCCATAAGCTCAGGGCAAGGACCTCAAAGGTAGTTTTCTCTGAAATACTACCTGTACCACGTGCCACACCAGAAAGGCAGCGGGAGATCAGGGAGGTAAATAAGTGGCTCAAAAGTTGATGTAGGAAGGAGGGTTTTGGGTTCATGGAGAACTGGGTTGACTTATCTGTCAGCTACAGGCTCTACAGTAGGGGTGGGCTGCACCTCAATGGGGAGGGTGCAGCTGTTTTGGGGGGAAAATGGCTAGAAGGTTGGAGGAGTGTTTAAACTAGAGACCTGGCAACTACACTTGTACAGGGCAAATAGACAGTGTAGATAGAGAGCTAGGAAGAGTCATAGTCCATGGGGGAGGAAGGGGGGCTGGAATGAGATTGGGGGAATAAGAACAAAAGGAATCCGGACAGGGAAAACCATATAAAGTGTATGTACACAAATGCCAGAATCCTCACAAACAAAATGGAGGAACTGGAACTCTTGATGTTGGAGCGGAAATATGATATAGTGGGTATCAGCGAGACATGGCTGGACAGTAGCTATGACTGGGCTGTTACTATAGATGGTTATAGTCTTTTTAGAAAGGATCGTATAAATAAAAAAGGGGGAGGGGTTTGTTTATGTGAATTCTTGCCTCAAGCCTTTCTTGCGAGATGACATAAGTAACGCAAATGTGGAGTCCCTATGGGTGGAGATAAGGGGAGGGAAAAAAAATAATAAAATATTACTAGGGGTTTGTTATAAAGCTCCAAATATAATGGAGGCAGCAGAGGAAATGCTGATAAGTGAAATTGATGCGGCTTCAAAGCATGGTGAAGTACTTATCATGGGGGACTTCAATTACCCAGATATTGACTGGGGGGCAGAAACCTGCAGGTCCTTCAAAGGTAGCAGGTTCTTGTCAACAAAAAAAGACAATTACCTGTCACAACTAGTCCTGGAGCCAACAAGAGGGGGGGCACTGCTTGACCTTATCCTAACCAACAGACCTGATAGGGTATCAAAACTACAGGTTGGGGGGAACCTGGGGAATAGTGATCATAATATCATTGACTTTGTATTACGCTTTACTAAGAACTTTAGGGAAGGGGCAACCAACACTCTAGACTTCAGGAGGGCAAACTTTCAGCAACTAAGGGAAGACCTTAAAGGCATAGACTGGGATAATGTTCTTAAAGACAAAAGCCCCCCCCCCCAATGGGACTTTTTCTCATATATTCTGAAAAAGTCCTGTAAGACTTTTTCCAGCCACATTGGCTGTTTCTTGTTCCTCTTATGGGAAAAAGCATAAGAGGAACAAGAAACAGCCAATGTGGCTAACTAGTCTTGTAAGGAAAGCAATAAGCGAGAAAGATAAGGTGTTTAAGGTGCTAAAACGTGAAGGTAGCGATGAGTCATTACAGGATTATAGAGAGAAAAATAAATCCTTTAAAAAGCAGATAAAGGCTGCAAAATAGAGACTGAGAGAAATATTGCCAGGGAGAGCAAAAATAATCCCAAATTATTTTTCAAGTATATAAATGATAAGAAACTAAAAACAGAGAGTGTGGGTCCCCTTAGGAATAACATGGGGGTCATGGTGGAAGGAGATGAGGAAAGGGCCAATCTACTGAATGTCGCCTTCTCAACTGTCTTTACCCTGGAAAATCCCTTGGTAGAAGACACAACGAGGAATAATGTAGATTCTTTTTGGAATGTCAACAGTTTAACCCAGGAAGAGGTACAGCGCCGCCTCGCAACCAGGCGGTGCCCCCGGGTTCTGCATGAACTACGTACGGTGATGGACAAATGGTTATTTTTAATATTTGAAGATTCACTGAGGACTGGTTATGTTCCACAGGACTGGCGCATAGGAAATGTGGTACCAATATACAAAAAAGGATTAAATAGCGATTCTGGAAACAACAGACCGTGAGTCTAACTGCTGTGGTGGGGAAAATATTTGAGGGGTTTGTTAGAGATGCTATCCTGGAGTATCTCACTGTGCACAACCTTATAACCCAGCGTCAGCATGGGTTTATGAGAGATCGGTCCTGTCAGACTAATCTGATTGGTTTCTACGAGGAAGTAAGTTCAAGACTGGATCTGGGGGACGCTGTGGATGTTGTATATCTGGACTTTTCAAAGGCATTTGACACCGTGCCACATAAAAGGTTGGTATATAAAATGAGACTGCTGGGAATAAGAGAAAATCTGTGTATTTGGGTAAGTAATTGGCTTAGTGATAGAAAACAGAGGGTGGTCTTTAATGGCACATTCCCAGATTGTACCAGTGGAGTGCCACAGGGGTCAGCATTGGGGCCACTTCTTTTTAATATTTTTATTAATGACCTTGTAGTGGGTTTACACAGTCAAGTTTCAATATTTGCAGATAATACTAAGCTGTGTAAAGTAATAAATACTGAGGTCGATACTTTAGCATTACAGAGGGATTTGTGGAAGCTTGAGGAGTGGGCAGAGAAATGGTTGATGAGATTTAATGTAGATAAATGTAAAGTTATGCACTTGGGCCATGGAAACAAAAAGTATAATTATGTTCTAAACTGTCAATTACTTGGTAAAACTGGAGCTGAAAAGGGCTTGGGGGTATTGGTGGATGGTAAACTTAATTTTAGTGACCAGAGCCAGGCGGCTGCTGCTAAAGCAGATAAAATAATGGGATGTATCAAGAGAGGAATAGATTCTCATGATAAAGACATAGTTTTGCCCTTATACAAATCCCTGGTCAGACCACACATGGAATATTGTGTACGGTTTTGGGCACCAGTGTATAAAAAGGATATAATAGAGTTGGAACGGGTGCAGAGGAGAGCAACCAGGATTATTAGGGGAATGGGTGGATTAGAATACACTGACAGATTACAAAATTTGGGATTATTCAGTTTAGAAAAAAGACGACTGAGGGGAGACCTCATTGCAATGTACAAATACCTGAACAGTACAAGGATCTCTCCAAAGATCTTTTTTAGGCCTGTGACCAGGACAAGGGGGCATCCTCTAAGCCTAGAGGAGAGGCGATTTTACCATCAACATAGACAAAGGTTCTTTACTGTAAGAGCAGTGAGACTTTGGAACTCTCTGCCGCAGGAGGTTGTTATGGCGGACTCTATGTACATGTTCAAGAGAGGCCTGGATACCTTTCTGGAGAGAGAAAAATCACGGGTTAGGGGGATAAGAATTAAATAAATGTTTTAAGGTTGGACTTGATGGACTTGCGTCTTTTTCCAGCCTTTTTCCATGGATTTTTGAAGGTGGAGAGCGAGAATGAGCGAAAAAAAACGTGCGTCCTTAAGGGGTTAAATATACACAAACGGCTGCATAGTGAGATAGACACAATTGATGTACCAGAGAACCCCTACGCGCGTTTGCCATTGCTTCCTCAGGGAATACTTGGGTCATCTGCCTCGTCTTCTACCACCTCCAGTTGCTCCTGCTCCTCCTCTTGTCACCTGAGTGGGAAACCACTTATTCAACAGACTCTGCTTGTGCTCCAATGTCCTCTTCCTCTCATCCTCTCCTCCAGGTTCAGCCCCACCAGACTCATGTGGCCATGAGATGTAATGGCCACTTCTCCAAAGCCCTGACCAGACTTTGCTGTATTATTCCAGGACATGACGAGTAGAATGAGTTTTCATCCCGCGTCCTGGCGGACGACAAATAACGTGGCCTCTTCAAAGAGCCTGAGCAAACGGTAGGTGTCAAACATGAGCTGCCAGTGGCTGACCAAAGTTACATAGGGGAGTACTCCGGTCCGCTTGCATCCCAAAAAATCATTAATGGCTTTTCTCTGTTCTACAAGCGGTCTAACATAGGGAGGCTGGAATTCCAACGGTGAAAACATCGCATATCAGACTATGTTGGGGAGGACGTTCTGCCGCTGCAACTCGAGGAGGGTGGCATGGCTTTGTAAGAATGGCTGAAGTACATGCAGTTTCCTGGCCATTTTTAGAATGTCTTGCAGGATGGGTGGAAGACTTGAGGAACCTGTTGACAACCAGATTGAACACGTACAACCGTGCAGGTTGCATGGCCCATCCCTCCTCGGTGCAGTGCGGAAACCATGTTCCTCCCATTGCTGTCACCATGGTTCTGATTTTCATTTGTCGCAGAGAAATCCACACATTGATTTCTTCTTGTTCAAGTTGTTAGTGTGGCTGGGCGGGAAGCACATTCACCCATGGGCCGCTAAAGGACAGTGACTACTGGCCTGCCATAGTTACCGCTCCACACATCACACGCCATGACCTTGAAGAAACGATAAGCTCAGGACTGGCCCACCTTCTGTCTAATATTTGTGAAGGGCTGGCACTGCCTTTTTGGAAAGAAAAATTTGGCTTGGAACTCTCCACCACGGTTCGGTACAAGCCATTAGTTCTTTGAAGCGAGCAGAGTCCACGATTGATAACGGAGGGACTGCAGTACCAACAACTTGGACAGGAGTACGTCAGCTTCTGCACCTTCGGACCCTCTTTCAATGACTGCTGGCCCCATGCGAGCGAGGAGCAGGAGCATTTGGATCGTGAGATGATGTCAAAGACAAACAGCTCCCTTTGGAAGAGGCTGTGGAGCCTTGACTTGCTGAAATGGCATGTGTGCCACTAGGTGTTGTGTGGCGGTGTGCAGGATGGACCCACACTCCCCCACCGTTTCTCCCAGGTCATTGGATGGTGACACTGCATGTGTTGATGCAGGGCTGTGGTGCCAACGTTAGCTCCCTGGCCCCGCTTCATTTCTGCCACAGATTATACATATACACACGCTCGGCTCCTTGTGTCTTAACAAAAACTGGCCACACCACGAGGTGTTTTTACTGCCAAAATTCTGCAGTGACTACTAACACACGGTGCCTCGCTGAGCCCCTGTGCCACTGCTTACTTGGACCTGTGAAGTGGGGTTTGTAACCTGCAGTCATTTGGCTCCAATCCTCACACTGCTGCCACCCTGCTGACTCCAGACACCTAGTAGATCTTTGGAGTGAAAGGAAACAGACAGAGGCTGGTTGAGGAACAGGTGAGCGCCACTGACCTGCTCCTGGGTCATGCCAACTAGGTGTGGTATCTGTCGATCCGGGACTTTGGCTGTGGTGGTCAGATGTCATCTGAGAGGAAGTGGATCACCACTTCTGGTGCTGCGTACCTGTGCCTGCTCCACCTGCCAGCTCTCTGTCTGACATATGGTTAATCAACTATGTTGATGTTGACACGGATGTACTTTATCTACTAAAAAAACTTGAAATTTGGGGTATACAGTAGCGAAAGAACTGACACCTTGGAATAGGAGCAAAAATCAGTATGCAATGGGGATTTTACAGATTCTCCTATTCACTTCAGCAACAAAAAAGAACTGCTATTTGGGGAATACAGATCCCCCCAAAAGACACCGTGGGGATTGGGGCGAAATCACTAAAGAAAGTATGTGGATTTCAAACAGATTTCTTTCTCTTCCCTTCAAGAACTGGATTATACAAAAATTCGAGGGTGTTCCAGTCTCCTTCCCAGAGTTCTCTTCCCGTAACACATTGGGGCACATACACTTACATCCCATCACGATCCCCACCGTGTGTTGTTCGACGGGATTCGGGTCTGCCGTGATTCACTACGATTGTGCGTCCAATTTCCTGCATCTGGTGCTTCCCTGAGGGTGGCCTTCACGCTTCACTGAGCGTCTGAACGCGGGGGGACGGAGTACCTCTTTTACGCATTAAGTGATGCGTGGCCACTTCAAAATTTTCTTTTGGCCGGTGCAGGGGGGGGGCTTTGGAGGGGGCGGGAGGGGGTGTGGAGAGGGGGAGGGGGGGGGTGGGTGGAGGGGGCTTCTGGGGAGGGGGGGGGCTTTTTTTTTGGGGGGGGTTTCGGGGGTTTTATGGGAGGGCCGTGGGGGTGGGCGGGATGCGGAACGGGAATGGCGTGCATGGGGTGGGGGGAGGGGAGGGGGGTGCGGGGGTACAGCAGGAAGTGTTTGTGGGGGGGAGGAGAGGGGGTGCTTGGGACTTGGGTCAGGGGGTGTGGGGGGGGAGGGGGGGGGGGTTTGTGTTTTTGTTTTTTTTTTTTTTTTTTTTTTTCTACGGTTGTCGAATCAGTCAAGTTGACCGTGTCCTTGCCCCTCAACTTATGTCGGATGCAAGCCGCGCCGATGCGACACAACGATCACGTGCGCCCGGGGCAAAACCTGCATGCAAGTCTGAAAAAGTCCAAGCAAAAGATTGGCTAGCACCACCAGAATTAATCCAAAAATGGCCTGTACAGAGAAATGCATCAATGGAATAACAAAGCTTAAAGCAGTGCACAACAAACGGCCAATTCAAATTTAAATCTGAAGATATATACAACAATCTTATGAAAAATAAGAAGGACAAACAACAATCTTTATGAAAAAATAGAAGACAAACACTCGTGATTCTATATTTTACTAAGAAATACCATACTCACCTTATATGTCCTCACCAGCGTCGTTTCATAGGAGCATATATATGGGCACGACCTTGCCCCTCGATATGCAGGGTACACCGGTTATCAACTTGACTGAGATCATTCTTAGCACAAATGCCATGTCGTCCCATACTCATATTATGTGGAATGGGACGATATCTCAACAAACTGTGGTAGGCAATATTGTGCCAGGTTAACCTCAATAGACTTTCACTTTTTTAAGAGCGTTGAAAACTTAGGACTTTTAGATTATCTGCCAAATGTTCCATTGCTCAGTATTTTGTTGGCGTATAGCCAACTACTGACATACGTTTATTAGATACTATAGGACCATCGCCCTAATTTCCATTTTTCCGTGCCCTCATGCACGGGTAGGCGCGACATGATCATGTGAATACTGGGGCCCTGGGTTAGATTTATCTTTGTAAATTCGCTGCATTTTTAAACTTACTGTGCGATTCTTAAAACGGTTTTGATAGTTGGTGTTTAGTTATATGTTCTAAATTCGCCGCACCTTGAAAACTCGCGCCACTTTGTAAAACTTTTGCAAAAAATTTTCTATACTTCTATGAATCTTGTAAATCGTCCCTGAAGCGGTTTGGATAATTGGTTATTTAACTCTATTTCGTTGACCTTCTCAATGAGGCGCTCTACAATGTTGGTTACCTGGTTGCTGGTTACCCCTCTCTCAACAAAACCTTGGCCAGAGTACGCTTGCGCAGCGACCAACATTGTGGCGCGCACGCGCACTGGAAACGATCGGGCCACTTCCGGTTGCCATACCGAGACGCCGACTGAGCGTCTTGCCTGTGAACGCCGCGTGCACAACAAACGGGGGACATATAAAAGGTGAGTTACAGGGCATTTGACAACTGACCCCTGAGGAAGTGTCCGGGTGACGACGAAAGCGTGGGGAAATTTACCTCGTCGCCAGCCTTACCACCTCCTGCTGACCAGCCATGCAGTAGCTATTTTCCTATTCTCACTGACATGACTCAGGAACAGCTTGCAGTACTGACACACTTTGTGAGGATAGCTCATCCTGTATCAATATCCACTTTATTGAAGCACTTCACCTGTATTTTGCTTATTGTTGAGGAGATATTACTTTGCACGCATAATTATTTGGTTGTGCTTGAGTCCATGCCTGGATACTCTTATACACACCCAATTTCCTACTCACTATATCTGGAGGTGGCTGCTTGACACTATTCAGTGTTGGAGAGAGGAGGTATACGGTTCACCCTAACTGGGTCCCGGCCTGTTTTGTTTGTACATTTGTGTGTTTTAGATGTGTTTTGATGTATATGGAGTTTGTAATGTTGTCTTCTTATTTTTTCAATAAAGATTGTTCAGATTTTCCATTTTGATTGGCCGTTTGTTGTGCACTGCTTTAGCTTTGTTATTTCAGTCTGAAAAAGCCCAAGATTACAATGGGTCAGAGTGCAATGCAAGTTCTTGCGCGTCCAAAGCACACGCAGAAACACGCGCGTGAAAAAAGCAAGTGTAGATGGGGCCTTGTGTCTATCCTTTCCATGTACATCTAACAATGAACCCGAATGTGAAGATGCCCAGCAGTCACAACTTGTTGATCTTCCCTCCTGCGCAAAGTAAAAATACGGAGGCAAAAACAGTACAAACATACAGAGAAGAACGGTCCTACAATGACAGTAGTAATCTAGATGGAGTTCTGGAAAAGATGGAATCAGAATTTTTCAACTTCAAATTCATGTCACTATGGACTACAATCTGAGCTGGTGGATTGACACAGGTAATACAGAAGGTACTTATTATGAAAATCGACTGAACCCTACTTAAGGACACCCAACTTCCAGAGGCCCCTAGTTAAAGATAGACTCTCTGCCCACTGTGACTAGGTGAAGCTCTCTGGATACTTTACTTCCAGGCAGAATGGTCAGCTGTAAGTGTCTGTAATGAGGGTTTATTGATAATCCTGCTTCCCATTGTGCGGCTTCTCTTTGGGGAGCAGGGTCCTGCCTTTGGTAGGACCCGGTTGTAAACAACTGAGCATGCGTTACGTAACACAGTGAATACATCAGGTAGATTATTGGCAAGAGTATCCAGCAAAGATCTTGATTGTCTGTCTCTGTATAGCATTCAGCTCCAGAAACATCATTCATCATGCCTCAATTGCAAAATTGTCCTGCAATGAAAGCTGCAATCGTGAGAACATCATGTATGACCAGACACTGCAGGATAAACATGAGCTGCAGTTAGCTGAGACACAAAAAAACACCTGCAAACATCTAAGGCTCCCTGGTGCTTAGCTGGCTCAGCCTGCTCTACCGCCTCCCTAGTCACAAGGCCATCTGTATTTTGCTAAGGGTAGGATGCGACGCTACCTTGCCCAACTATGGCCACACCATCCTTTCATCTCCTTCTCCACTCCCAAATCATGGAGGGAAAGGGAAAGTTTGGCCCACCACATGCACACATGCATGAGCTCAGGTCCTCTTCCAAATTACCTGGCCTTTGAAATATCTGATTGTAGTGTCGGCGGCAGCAATTTGGGCTAACCCAAACATCCAGCGCTTACAACAACGACAACACTTACAAAGTAAGCCTCTCAATGATTACCTGCTGCTACCATTACTGACCCCTACATGTCCACTTCCAAACTTAATGAAATTCCTAACAGCTTTAATGCTGTATCTGGACTTAGAGTAAATATGGATAAATCAGCAGCTCTCTGCTTACACATCCATCTAGAACACAGGAAAGCATGGTAGATTCCTTTGGCTTTAAAATCCAACAACTCTACACTATTTCACTGGAATTACACCCTACTACGCAATTTCAAACAGACTTAAACACTGGTATAAACCCTCCCTTTCCTGGCTGGGATGTATTCACACAATAAAAATGGTCACTTTGCCAAGGTTTCTATACTATTTAGATAACTACCCATCTCACCACAAGGAAAGACATCAAACTTATCCATTCTATCCCAAATCTAATAAACACCCATGTATAGCACTTCTCCATGTTTAAACATAAATGAATTGGGGGATTATAGCTGTCTAATTTTGCCCACTATTATAAAGGAGAGCAAGTAGTCCAATTTTCATACGCTACTCTTAAAAATGATTCCAAGATGGATCTTTTTAGAATTCAATGACCTTCATCCCATGTCCTTACCAAGTCTGATCTGGATAACAGGAACATACCCTCCAGACACCTATCATAACCTTCTCATTTCTCTCTCTAAGAATCCGGCACTCCCTCAGATTTAAACGCATACTCCAATCCAAACTCCTTAATATACCTTTATTCAGAATCTGGAATTTCCCCCAAAAGGAAGCCAGAAGGTTGCTGACAGAGACCTCACGCCTGCTTGCCAACAGGTATTCCAAGGACATCTATGCACTGTTTGAGGGTATTAGGAACCATGGATTACATCACAGGGAATCCCCACTCTTGAGAGGAGCTCTAACATTATCCTCTTAACCCCTTCCCGACATTTGACTGAATAGTACTGCATGGCGGTGGTGCGTTAGCTGTAGATTATGGATCGCATGTGTTAACCCTTACCTGTGGTCATGCTTGACACCTACGTGTAAGGGGCATCTCAAGTGCATCGCCCCCCGTGGCGCTTAATGGGGGGTTCGCTGCTCTTATCGCAGCCCCGGGGTCTGCCAGTGCCCGGGGCTGCACGATCATCTTCCGGGAGCCAGGTCCTGCTTCTAGCAGGGCTGTAATACACTGTAACATGTGCCACCATGCTCAGTGTGTTATATGAATGACGGCTTGACCAAGGATCAAAGCATCATGAGGGGGAGCATGGATTTAATACCTCAGAGCAAAGCTGGCAGAGGCATTAATATGGATTCTACTGTCTTTCCGTGAGGTCATCGGTCTATGCGGACTCTATGGCCTGTCATCCAGTCTGATCTGATGTGTTGGCTCCGGTTACAGATCAATAGTAATAATGATCATATACTGCAGTATTGTAGTATGCATTAGAAGTGGTTAGGCCACCAAGATTCAAAATACTTTGGGGTCTAAAATGTGAAAAAAAGTCAATAAAATTTTTACAAATTCAAAACCTAGAAGTTCAAATCATTCCTTTTGACTAGAACGGAACCATAAAGTTAAATAAAATTATAAACTGTAGCTATCCTCATGTCCCAAAAGGAAGCAAATATAAAAATGGTCATTCTGGGCGTGAAACCTTAATGTTAAATAGCGCCCATTAGCTGGATCAAGGCTGGATTACAAGACAACTATCTCGCAAGGTTCTAAATAAAATGTAAAGACTGAAGGAGCTCAATTAATAATTCATAGGAAGTGATAAACTTCCTATTTTTATTACATATGCATTGAAGGATACCTTTAGGTATCCGTAAATTAATGAAAGAGAGGTAAGCTGAGTGAGTCAGAAGGGATATTTAACAGGGCATGGCATAATTTACAAATATTACCTAATATTAACAAAGTGAAATCCATTCCTTTGGCTAAGTATTTTCTATGGGCTCATTAGGATGTGGAATTGGCCATTTGGATGCATGAGATAAATCAGTTGTCGGATTCAGGGATCTGAATGCAACTGGACCATCACGGGTAGGTGGTATAGCTGACACCTGAGAGCGGAGTCTAAGTGGACCTGGTCTTCACCAGAGCCCACCGCAAAGCGTTGGACTTGCTGCGCCAGGGTAAACCAGCGTCAGTTCCACAGCGTGCCGACTAGTCGCGGTGGCAGCCAAGTCGAGGTACTAGGAGACAGCCTATGGTTAGGTCCAGGCGGCAGAAATGCAACGTCAAGTCCAATCCGGGTCAGCAAAGGGAGGTCCAGACAAATGGGAACGGTGAACAACAGGCCACCGGAATGCGGAAACGGGAAACTCTACGAGCTACCCATGAACATCAGTTTCCTGTTGGAGCCTTCTATATTTGGCACTCTCAAGCACACGAGGGTCGCGGGATCACACTTTCGTTGGATTTGCCCATTTTGGGATTTGCGTGGTTTTGACAGATATGTAAAACAGGGGTTTGCACTTGCAGTGTGTACACGATCGGGATTTTGGCGGAGCTTCGCTGGCTGTCATGCGACAGTTTGGGGGGGGCGTGCGTCGGATGATCGACCATTCGGACTGAGCACAGGATTTAACTTTCAAATTGTGTTGCAAGACAATCTCACTACATGCAACATAGGGGGTCACACTTACCCCTTCCCACTCATAGTTTATACTCCCATAACTTGTACCTCTACTCAATCAATTTGAAAGTGATACTTTTAAAAGTAGAACTACTTGGCAATCACATTGTGGCATTCAGATGATGTTACTACCTAGCGAAATTTATAATTTTAGACTGTTAAGTCTCATAAGAGCCTTATTGGTTGCCCAGTGCAGCATTCAAACATTATGTAATCATGATTTTTCCTATATCTTGTGCTAAAATCTATGATCATAGAATAACTGAAAAATAATACATATGATCGATAATGTTATCTTGTTCCAGAGATTAACTCAGTAGAGACATTGGTCGAATCAAGAGCATTATGTTTATGTTCAGACTTAGGATTTCAAAAATAATGCGTGATATAATTGATCAGATGTAATCTACCAACATTATCTACTTGATAATAAATCGTTGTTTGTGACCAACTTGTCTAGTACCTTAATACTTTATTTGTGTATCTTGATAATATTTGGTATGGCTTTTGTATGATCTCTTTTTTTTTTTTGTTTTGTTTTTAATCCTTGTTACTATTATCGGTTTTTATTTATTCTGCCAATACATCCTGTGTTTTCCGAAGTTATCCAATATCATATAGGCGGGAAACAAAAAAACAGTTTACCATCTCGGGAGGCGTTGGGTTGACTGAGCTCCAAGACGGAACATGTGTGAGTGAGCTCCGTCTCAGACCTGCTAGCGACTCTCACCAGCGACAATCAGAGCTCCATTCCACACTGGAATCGCCCTGAAATCTTCCCCAACAGATCACCGCAAACGTGGGGACTTTCTTTCCTTCCGACCGCATGGCCAGGAAAATCACAGATGGCGGTTCGTGGTTCCACACCGACATGCCACACTCAACAGCTCATCTGGCATCCCCAGCCTGATGTAATGAAGGAGCAGTGGAGGCGAGCACACACATGGTACTGAGACTTCCCCCCCACAACTAGTCTCGATCCCTTCCACATTTGGGAGGGAGAGAGAGGGCAGTACAGAGGCAAGATGGGCGCCTGTAAGAGCAAAGAGCTATGTTTACTCCAGGATAGAAGCCCTTATTAGCCAGCAACAGAGACCATCTGGCTAAGTGTCACAGATGTTCACCTGTCAATCCTGTCGGGATCCGGGGCAACACCGTGCTCATCTCGGCTCGCTCGCTTATTAAACTCGGCTCCTCCCTTCACTCCCTGCAGATATTTCAGCATCATTCTGCTAAGTGAAAGCCCTCTCGAGTTCTGTGTTGTCCAAGTGTACCTATGCATTCCTGCATTCGGAGAATCCTCTGTGTTGTACCCATTTCACTGTATAACTGCTTGTTCCAGGGTTACCTGTCCAGCGGAAAATATTACAGTCGGTACCGCATCACCACGTGTTGCGCTCTTTGTGCAGCGTTACCCGTATTCCTCCTTGGTTTGGTTTGGACTGTTCCTGCATTTCTGCCTCTACATTGGCTGACATGCTGTCCTAGTCGAACCCGTGGAACGACCTGGTGGGATGCAGCTGCAGCAGAAGATCATCCTGCAGGCTGCAGCAAGATCATCCTGCAGGCTGCTCGCAAGACCATCCCGCTTTGCGGCGGGCTCTGGCGTGAAGAGGTCAGGTGTCCACATAGACTCCAGTCCTGGGTTGCGAATAGCTCCCACATCTCCCCGGTTGGATCAGAGGGTCCACAAGACCTTTCCAAGAAGCTTTTACACACACTTTCCCCTCCTCAAGTTGTCATATCTTACGTGAGTGAATGCTGCAACTAACGCATTATGATATCTTCCATAATGGGGTGAGGGTCAAGAGTGAGACCTCTTAGAAGGAACTTCTGCTTCATCTGACCAATGCCATCAGCTTGTCCCATGGAATAGAGAATAGGCTCGCGCTCAAGGATACGGGAAGAAGTGTGATTTCTATCTGTACAGGGGGGGGGGTCGGTGAAAGGGATCGAACTTTTTATTTTTCTGCGGCCAATGCTAGAAACCCGGTCGCACCCATGTCTACGTCCTATAACCGCTGATCAGTCACCATGTTTCTTCAAATATCGCTACTGAGTTAACCTCACCTAAGCGCTCTAAACTGACCGTCTTATCTTGAGCATTGACATGAATTATGCATAGATTACTCCCTTAGTTCCAGCTCATCCAACGTAAGTCAGGCCATGTACGTCCAATAGCGCTTGGGAGGTAGTCGACCCCTTTTGATACGACTCACTGACACGGGACTATAATGAGTAGTTAAGCAGGTTGTTCGCATACCTGCAATGCCCTGAGGGAATTACATATAATAGATTACCTCCGAGGAATTACTAACTTCAGTAGTCCACATGCCCCCTGAGATGCCCATACTCTGCAGGGCAGAGAGATTTAAGGTTTTTGCCTACGGCAATCCCCAGTGATCAAATGGACCTGAATAACAGTTATATATGTTTAATACTGTATGCACGACAAAGAACAAAGAAACTAGATTTTCCAAAAAGGGAGCTGGGAATATCTAGGCCACTCATGGTGGCCTAACGGAAATAGAATTAACGATGAGTAATTATTCACTCCTCCATGGATGTAGACATGGCTCTCGTTGAGATCGATCGCTCTTATTCTGGAGGAATGGTAATTTTCTGCTGAATTTTTCAAGCATAAAGATCCTCCAGCTAAGCCATCTTGCATGGTTACCTTTACGCACTTCCTCCCCTTGTTTTCCCCTGGAATTGAATGAAAAGTTAAGTATCCAATACGCCAGGATTCAGTGGCCTGTAAATATTTTATAAACGGAATGTCTTAATCCAGAGCGTTCCATCTGTTCTCTCGCGAAGAAGAAGGTTTCAAGAAGGGAGGCAGATGATCTCCTGATTCCTGTGGAATCAAAAGCCATCTTGGGGAAAAAAGTTGGATCCAGCTGAGTAACATTGCTATCTCTAGAATTGTAATGTAGGTTCCCTAATTGAAATGGCTGTAGTGTCACACTAGTTCATCTGGCGTGGGGTGGTGATAGCTATCAGGAATACGCTTAAAAGCTTAAGTTTTCTTATACAGAAGAATCAAATGGTTCAAAGCGTTCGTTTACTAATGTGTTTCAGAACTAATCTTGGATCCCATGTAGATTTTTCTAATAGTCTGGGTGTCTGTCTAAGAAGATTCGTTAATAAAAATCTGTGCACCAACTGGTTCGAATGTAGGAGGATGTCAAAAAAGGCCTAAGCACTGCACACTGGACTCAGAGGTCCTAGTAGACAGCGCCCAACTCCAGACACCTTCTGAGAAGAAACTCAGTACCTGCAAAACATTTGGGTTAGACTGGCAAGGTGGTGGAGTGTCTGTACAGAAGTAAGGAAAATGGGTTTCATATTTTTATGCGTATGGTTGCAATGGTGACAGACTTCCTACTTGTTTCAAAGTTTTATAATCCGCAGGAGGAAAGTCCTATGGGATCTCAGGTAGCTGGATCAGGATTCCAGGCTCTGAAGGAATGTAACCTTCCGGATTCGGGTATGGTGGATTGGACCCTTGATCACGAAAGTCCTGACAGTGGGGATATGACTGGATCCTCGCGGTGGACATCTTCTAGGTGAGGATACCAGCGTTTCTTCGGCCGTTTGGGCAGATAATTGTTCCTGGATTTTCCTGACATATCTTTTTTCAGGCTCTGGGCGGCATCAGTGGGAATAGAGGTGGAAGGCGTAAGCTAGTAGTGTCCCAGGAGTGAGAGCATCCCGCTGTTCCTTTGCTCTCTCAGTCTTTTTCTAAGAAAGAATGATGGCCTTGTAATTCTCCGTTGTTTGCGATAGGTCACTGAGGACAACCCCAGATGGATTGAGCTTTGAAGACCTCTTCCTTTTTAAACTCCACTCGTTCTGGAGAATTTTTTCTTCTCCTGCTGAGAAATAGGGTTCTTTTAAATCTCCTTGTACCTTTCAAATGTGCGCTGATATTGACAGTGCGTGGTCTCTGCCCACGGAAAATATTTTGTTTGACTAAGAGCATCCTATTGATTGTGGAGATCTTCGAAGGGTACTCATCCCCCCTTGTCTTTTTATGTCAGGAGATGTTGTCGTATTGTTCCCGATAGGAAATGCAGGAGGGTGTGTGAGCTAGGAGTGATAGGGGTGTTTTGCTATGTAGAAGATTTTTCCCAACTGCTCTTACTCCCCGATAGTTGGAGTGACCTCTTGCGATTTCTTTCCTGATCAGAACCTGTGAGAAATGGTAAGGCATAACCGCTCCCTCCAACCTTGTCTGACTGCACTATCTTTTTGATGGACATGTGGATGGAACGTCTAGGCAAAAGATTCCTCTCCTCAGATTCTCTTTCTCTCATTCACCGTCACCACAACAGGTATTTCTTGACAGCAGTGAGAGGAAATGTTATCCCCAAGCACCACGACCGCACCCAACCAGAGAAGGGATCCACCCCCGGGGCAATCAAACCCTGAGCACTCAAAAAACACGTCCCCTCCTATCCTCCTCAGTGGTTTCCTGTCCCTGGGGGAAACTGAGTGTGAGAGGATTACTATCTGGTGCATGTAGACAGGCAGGGTACTTAGGTTTTGAACCCGGCAAAGTGAGTGGAGTTATCCAGATCTGGAGCGATCTCAACAAGCAGCACAGGCGGATAGGTGCTGGGGGGGGGGGTCTACGGCAACAGTGTCACAATGATAGTGCATTATGTGTTGTCCCAGCCCCAAGAGAAACGGAGCAGATGTATAATGGGGACTAGAGTGTGCCTTTCGGTTTCATGCTGCAAGGGACGGACCCAAGAGTGGCGAGCAGGTATGCAGGGAGACGTTGTCCGGTTATCCGGCCTCTCCAGAAGGAGGATTCACCGTTGTAGTGTGATTCCTCCTCTACAAGAAAAACCTGCATGTGTTGAATGGCGCTAACAGGAGGGAACTTCGGGCGTCCTGTACAGTCACACCTCCAGTGGAATGGGTTGTGTCTGTTGGATTACATATTAGAGGGGCTAACGGAACCTGACAAAGGAGGCACGCTCCCCACAGACCCGGAAGGAAAAACATCGCTAACCATATGAGATTCCGAGGGGGGAAGTCTATTTTTTTCTTAACTCAGATATGAAATGGTATAGGATTCTGGTCTAACCCATGGATACATTGTAAAAACACTCAACAGCCAATTCAACTAAGCCTGAACATACTTGCTCTTGTCAGGTCAAAAATCCTGGTCAGTTGTAGTAAGCTAGGGTCACAGCTTGGATTAAAATTACCCTTGCAGCCCAGCTTCGTTAATTGGCTAATGGCTTGCAGGTTTAACCTCTTCTCCCACGGGTTGAGAAGAAGAGCGTAAGTGGGCGTTTGCCTCAAGGAAAAATCAACGCGTTTAGCATTACAGAGGGATTTGTGGAAGCTTGAGGAGTGGGCAGAGAAATGGTTGATGAGATTTAATGTAGATAAATGTAAAGTTATGCACTTGGGCCATGGAAACAAAAAGTATAATTATGTTCTAAACGGTCAATTACTTGGTAAAACTGGAGCTGAAAAGGGCTTGGGGGTATTGGTGGATGGTAAACTTAATTTTAGTGACCAGAGCCAGGCGGCTGCTGCTAAAGCAGATAAAATAATGGGATGTATCAAGAGAGGAATAGATTCTCATGATAAAGACATAGTTTTGCCCTTATACAAATCCCTGGTCAGACCACACATGGAATATTGTGTACGGTTTTGGGCACCAGTGTATAAAAAGGATATAATAGAGTTGGAACGGGTGCAGAGGAGAGCAACCAGGATTATTAGGGGAATGGGTGGATTAGAATACACTGACAGATTACAAAATTTGGGATTATTCAGTTTAGAAAAAAGACGACTGAGGGGAGACCTCATTGCAATGTACAAATACCTGAACAGTACAAGGATCTCTCCAAAGATCTTTTTTAGGCCTGTGACCAGGACAAGGGGGCATCCTCTAAGCCTAGAGGAGAGGCGATTTTACCATCAACATAGACAAAGGTTCTTTACTGTAAGAGCAGTGAGACTTTGGAACTCTCTGCCGCAGGAGGTTGTTATGGCGGACTCTATGTACATGTTCAAGAGAGGCCTGGATACCTTTCTGGAGAGAAAAAATATCACGGGTTATGGGGGATTAAGAATTAAATAAATGTTTTAAGGTTGGACTTGATGGACTTGCGTCTTTTTCCAGCCTTTTTCCATGGATTTTTGAAGGTGGAGAGCGAGAAATGAGCGAAAAAAAAACGTGCGTCCTTAAGGGGTTAAATATACCAAACCGGCTGCATAGTGAGATAGACACAATTGATGTACCAGAGAAACCCCTACGCGCGTTTCGCCATTGCTTCCTCAGGGAATACTTCTGGGTCATCTGCCTCGTCTTCTACCACCTCCAGTTGCTCCTGCTCCTCCTCTCTTGTCACCTGAGTGGAAAACCACTTATTTCAACAGACTCTGCTTGTGCTCCAATGTCCTCTTCCTCCTCATCCTCCTCCTCCAGTTCAGCCCCACCAGACTCATGTGGCCATGAGATGTAATTGCCACTTCTCCAAAGCCCTGACCAGACTGCATTATTTCCAGGACATGAAGCAGTAGAATGACGTTATTCATCCCGCAGTCCTGGCGACTGACAAATAACGTGGCCTCTTCAAAGAGCCTGAGCAAACGGTAGGTGTCAAACATGAGCTGCCAGTGGCTGACATCAAAGTTACACAGGGGAGTACTCCGGTCCGCTTGCATCATCAAAAAATCATTAATGGCTTTTCTCTGTTCATACAAGCGGTCTAACATATGGAGGCTGGAATTCCAACGGGTGAAAACATCGCATATCAGACTATGTTGGGGAGGACGTTCTGCCGCTGCAACTCGAGGAGGGTGTGCATGGCTTTGTAAGAATGGCTGAAGTACATGCAGTTTCCTGGCCATTTTTAGAATGTCTTGCAGATGGGTGGAAGACTTGAGGAACCTGTTGACAACCAGATTGAACACGTACACCGTGCAGGTTGCATGGCCCATCCCTCCTCGGTGCAGTGCGGAAACCATGTTCCTCCCATTGTCTGTCACCATGGTTCTGATTTTCATTTGTCGCAGAGAAATCCACACATTGATTTCTTCTTGTTCAAGTTGTTAGTGTGGCTGGGCGGGAAGCACATTCACCCAGTGGGCTGTAAAGGACATGTACTGGCCCTGGCCATAGTTACAGCTCCACACATCCACACTGCCATGCACCTTGGAAGAAACCGATAAGCTCAAGGACTGGCCCACCTTCTGTTCTACATATTTGTGAAGGGCTGGCACTGCCTTTTTGGAAAAGAAATTGTGGCTTGGAACTCTCCACCACGGTTCGGTACAAGCCATTAGTTCTTTGAAGCGAGCAGAGTCCACGACTTGATAACGGAGGGACTGCAGTACCAACAACTTGGACAGGAGTACGGTCAGCTTCTGCACCTTCGGACCCTCTTTCAATGACTGCTGGCTCCATGCGCAGCGAGGAGCAGGAGCATTTGGATCGTGAGATGATGTCAAAAACAAACAGCTCCCTTTGGCAGAGGTGCTGGAGCCTTGACTTGCTGAAATGGCATGTGTGCCACTAGGTGTTGTTGCTGCGGTGGCAGGATGGACCTCCACATCTCCGTTTCTCCCAGGTCATTGGATGGTGACACTGCATGTGTTGATGCAGGGCTGTGGTGCCAACGTTAGCTCCCTGGCCCCGCTTCACTTTCTGCCCACAGATTATACATATACACACGCTCGGCTCCTCTGGTGTCTTAACAAAAAACTGCCACACCACGAGGTGATTTTACTGCCAAAATTCTGCAGTGACTACTAACACCGGTGCCTCGCTGAGCCCCTGTGCCACTGCTTACTTGGACCTGTGAAGTGGGGTTTGTAACCTGCAGTCATTTGGCTCCAATCCTCACACTGCTGCCACCCTGCTGACTCCAGACCACCTAGTAGATCTTTGGCTGAGGGAAATGAACAGGACAGAGGCTGGTTGAGGACAGGTGAGCGCCACTGACCTGCTCCTGGGTCATGCCAACTAGGTGTTGTATCTGTCAAATCCAGGGACTCTTGGCTGTGGTTGTCAGATGTCATCTGAGAGGAAGTGGATCACCACTTACTGGTGCTGCGACCTGTGCCTGCTCCACCTGCCAGCTCTCTGTCTGACATATTGGTTAATCAACTATGTTGATTTGACACGGATGTACTTTATCTACTAAAAAAACTTGAAATTTGGGGTATACAGTAGCGAAAGAACTGACACCTTGGAATAGGAGCAAAAATCAGTACTGCAATGGGGATTTTACAGATTTCTTCCTATTCACTTCAGTAACAAAAAAGAACTGCTATTTGGGGAATACAGATCCCCCAAAAAGGACACCGTGGGATTGGGGCAGAAATCACTAAAGAAAGTATGTGGATTTCACACAGATTTCTTTCTCTTCCCTTCAAGAACTGGATTATACACAAAATTCGAGGGTGTTCCAGTCTCCTTCCCAGAGTTCTCTTCCCCAGTAACACATTGGGGCACATACACTTACCCATCCCATCACGATCCCCACCGTGTGTTGTTCGACGAGGATTCGGGTCTGCCGTGATTCACTACGATTGTGCGTCCAATTTCCTGCATCTGGTGCTTCCCTGAGGTTGCTTCCCCTTCGCTGAGGTCTGCCGGAGTTTACCTTCTTCTTCCCAGTGCATGTAAGTGCTGATCTTGTGACACAACTTGCTCTTTAAATTCTGCGGTTTGTCCGAATCAGTCAAGTTGACCGATGTCCTTGCCCCTCAATTTATGTCGGATGCAAGCCGGCGCCAATGCGACACAATCCGATCACGTGCGCCCGGGGCAAAACCTGCATGCAAGTCTGAAAAAGTACCAAGCAAAAGATTGGCTAGCACCACCAGAATTAATCCAAAAAATGGCCTTGTACAGAGAAATGCATCAATGAAATAACAAAGCTAAAGCAGTGCACAACAAACGGCCAATCAAATGTAAATCTGAAGATATATACAACAATCTTTATTGAAAAATAAGAAGACAAACAACAATCTTTATTGAAAAAAGACAAACACTCCGTGATTCTTATATTTTACTAAGAAATACCAATACTCACCTTATATGTCCTCACCAGCGTCGTTTCATAGGAGCATATATATGGGGCACGACCTTGCCCCTCGATATGCAGGGTACACCGGTTATCAACTTGACTGAGATCATTTCTTAGCACAAATGCCATGTCGTCCCATACTCATATTATGTGGAATGGGACGATATCAACAAACTGTGGTAGGCAATATTTGTGCCAGGTTAACCTCAATAGACTTTCACTTTTTAAGAGCGTTGAAACTAAGACTTTTAGATTATCTGCCAAATGTTCCATTGCATCAGTATTTTGTTGGCGTATAGCCAACTACTGACATACGTTTATTAGATACTATAGGACCCATCGCCCTAATTTAACATTTTTTCCGTGCCTTCATGCACGGGTAGGCGCGACCATGATCATGTGAATACTGGGGCCTGGGTTAGATTTATCTTTGTAAATTCGCTGCATTTTTTAAACTTACTGTGCGATTCTTAAAACCGGTTTTGATAGTTGGTGTTTAGTTATATGTTCTATAATTCGCCGCACCTTGGAAAACTCGCCGCACTTTTGTAAAACTTTTCGCAAAAAAATTTTCTATACTTCTATGAATCTTTGTAAATCGTCCCTGAAGGCCGGTTTGGATAATTGGTTATTTAACTCTATAATTCGTTGTACCTTCTCAATGATGCGCTCTACAATGTTGGTTACCTGGTTGCCTGGTTACCCCCTCTCTCAACAAAACCTTGGCCAGAGTACGCTTGCGCAGCGACACATTGTGGCGCGCACGCGCACTGGAACGATCGGGCACTTCCGGTTGCCATACCGAGACGCCGACTGAGCGTCTCTGCCTGTGAACGCCGCGTGCACACAAACGGGGGGACATATAAAAGGTGAGTTAACAGGGCATTTGACAACTGACCCCTGAGGAAGTCGTCCGGGTGACGACGAAACGCGTGGGGAAATTTACCTCGTCGCCAGCCTTACCACCTCCTGCTGACCAGCCATGCAGTAGCTATCTTTCCTATTCTCACTGACATGACTCAGGAACAGCTTGCAGTACCGACACACTTTGTGGGATAGCTCATCCTGTATCAATATAGCACTTTATTGAAGCACTTGCACTCTGTATTTTTTGCTTATTGTTGAGGAGATATTACTTTGCACGCATAATTATTTGGTTGCTGCTTGAGTCTATGCCTGGATACTTTATACACACCCAATTTCATACTCTCACTATATCTGGAGGTTGGCTGCTTGACACTATTCAGTGTTGGAGAGAGGAGGTATACGGGTCACCCTCACATGGGTCCCCGGCCTGTTTTGTTTGTACATTTTGTGTTTTAGATGTTTTTAGATGTATATGGAGTTTGTAATGTTTGTCTTCTTATTTTTCAATAAAGATTGTTCAGATTTACATTTGATTGGCCGTTTGTTGTGCACTGCTTTAGCTTTGTTATTTCAAGTCTGAAAAAGCCCATTGATTACAATGGGTCAGAGTGCAATGCAAGTTCTGCGCGTCCAAAGCACACGCAGAACACGCGCGTGAAAAAAGCAAGTGTAGATGGGGCCTTCGTGTCTATCCTTTCCATGTACATCTAACAATGAACCCGAATGCTGAAGATGCCCAGCAGTCACAACTTGTTGATCTTCCCTTCCTGCGCCAAAGTAAAAATACGGAGGCAAAAACAGTACAAACATACAGAGAAGAACGGTCCTACAATGAACAGTAAGTAATCTAGATGGAGTTCTGGAACAGATGGGAATTCAGAATTTTTTCAACTTCAAATTCTATGTCACTATGGACTACAATCTGAGCTGGTGGATTTGACACAGGTAATACAGAAGGTACTAATTTATGAAATACAGACTGAACCCTACTTAAGGACACCCAACTTCCAGATGGCCCCTAGTTACAGATAGACCTCTCTGCCCACTGTGACCTCTGGTGAAGCTCTCTGGATACTTTACTTCCAGGCTGAAATGGTCAGCTGTAAGATGTCTGTAATGAGGGTTTATTGATAATCCTGCTTCCCATTGTGCGGCTTCTTCGGGGAGCAGGGTCCTGCCTTCTGGTAGGACCCGGTTGTAACACACTGAGCATGCGTTACGTAACAGTGTAATACATCAGGTAGATTATTGGCAAGAGTATCCAGCAAAGATCTTGATTGTCCTGTCTCTGTATAGCATTCAGCTCCAGAAAAATCATTCATCATGCCTCAATTGCAAAATTGCTCCTGTCAATGAATAGCTTGCAATCTGAGAACCTCATGTATGACCAGACACCTGCAGGATAAACATGAGCTGCAGTTAGCTGAGACACAAAAAACACCTGCAAACATCTAAGGCTCCCCCTGGTGCTTCAGCTGGCTCAGCCTGCTCTACCGCCTCCCTAGTCACAAGGCCATCTGTATTTTTGCTAAGGTAGGATGCGACGCTACCTCTGCCACTATGTACCACACCATCCTTTCATCTCCTTTCTCCACTCCCAAATCATGGAGAGAAAGGGAAAATTTGGCCCACCACATGCACACATGCATGAGCTCAGGTCCTCTTTTCCAAATTACTGGCCTTTGAAATATTCCTGATTGTAGTGTCGGCGGCAGCAATTTGGGCTAACCCAAACATCCAGCGCTTTACAACAACAGACAACACTTACAAAGTAAGCCTCTTCAACGATTACCTGCTGCTATCCATTACTGACCCCTACATGTCCCTTCCAAACTTAATGAAATTCCTTAACAGCTTTAATGCTGTATCTGGACTTAGAGTTAATATGGATAAATCAGCAGCTCTCTGCTTACACATCCCATCTAGAACACAGAAAGCACTGGTAGATTCCTTTTGGCTTTAAAATCCAACAACTCTACACTATTTCACTGGAATTACACCCCCTACTACAGCAATTTCAAACAGACTTAAACAACTGGTATAAACCCTCCCTTTCCTGGCTGGGATGTATTCACACAATAAAAATGGTCACTTTGCCAAGGTTTCTATACCTATTTAGATAACTACCCATCTCCACCACAGGAAAGACATTCAAACTTATCCATTCTTATCCCAAATCTAATAAACACCCATGTATAGCACTTTCCTCTATGTTTAAACATAAATGACTTGGGGGATTATAGCTGTCTAATTTTGCCCACTATTACAAAGGAGAGCAAGTAGTCCAATTTTCTACTATCGCTACTCTTAAAAATGATTCCAAGATGGATCTTCTTAGAATCTCAATGACTTCATCCCATGTCCTTACCAAGTCTGATCTGGATAACAGGACCCCTACCCCCTCCTTACAGACCCTATCAACCTTCTCATTTCTCTCTATAAGAATCCGGCACTCCCTCAGATTTAAACGCATACTCCAATCCAACCACTCCTTAATATTACCCTTTATTCAGAATCTGGAATTTCCCCCAAAAGGAAGCCAGAAGGTCTTGCTGACAGAGACCTCACGCCTGCCTTGCCAACATGTATTCCAATGGACATCTATGCACTGTTTGAGGGTATATAGGAACCATGGATTACATCACAGGGAATCCCCACTCTTGAGAGAGCTCTAACATTATCCTCTTAACCCCTTCCCGACATTTGACTGAATAGTACTGCATGGCGGGTGGTGCGTTAGCTGTAGATTATTGGATCGCATGTGTTAACCCCTTACACGCTGTGGTCATGCTTGACACCTGCGTGTAAGGGGCATCTCAAGTGCATGGCCCCCCCTGTGGCGCTTAATGGGGGGTTCGCTGCTCTTATCGCAGCCCCGGGGTCTGCCAGTGCCCCGGGGCTGCACGATCATCTTCCGGGAGCCAGGTCCTGCCTTCTAGCAGGGCTGTAATACACTGTAACATGTGCACCATGCTCAGTGTGTTATATGAATGACGGCTTGACCAAGCGATCAAAGCATCATGAGGGGGAGCATGGGATTTATATACCTCAGAGCAAAGCTGGCAGAGGCATTTAAATATTGGATTCTACTGTCTTTCCCGTGAGGTCATCGGTCTATGCTGGACTCTATGGCCTGTCATCCAGTCTGATCTGTATGTGTTTGGCTCCGGTTTACAGATCACTAGTATAATGATCATATACTGCAGTATTGTAGTATGCATTAGAAGTGGTTAGGCCACCAAGATTCAAAAGTACTCTTGGGGTCTAAAATAGTGAAAAAAAAGGTCAATAAAATTTTTTACAAATTCAAAACCTAGAAGTTCAAATCATTCCTTTTGACTAGAACGGAACCATAAAGTTAAATAAAATTATAAACATGTTAGCTATCCTCGTGTCCCAAAAGTCTAGCATAATATAAAAATGGTCATTCTGGGCAGTGAAACCTATAATGTTAAATAGCGCCCATTAGCTTGGATCAAGCTGGATTACAGACAATTTATCTCTGTCAAGGTTCTAAATAAAATGTAAAGACTGGAAGGAGCTTCAATTAATAATTCATAGGAAGTGATAACTTCCTATTTTCATTTACATATGCAATTGAAAGGATACCTTTAGTTATCCAGTAAATTAATGAAAGAGAGGGTAAAGCATGAGTGAGTACAGAAGGGATATTTAACAGGGCATGCATAATTTACAAATATTACCTAATATTAACAAGTGAAATTCCATTCCTTTGGCTAAGTATTTTTCTATGTGCATCATTAGGATGTGGAATTGTGCCATTTGGATGCATGAGATAAATCAGTTGTCAGGATTCGGGATCTGAATGCACTGGACCACCCTGGGAGGTGGTACTAGCTGACACCTGAGAGCGGAGTCTAAGTGGCACCTGGTCTTCACCGGAGCCCACCGCAAAGCAGGTTGGACTTGCTGCGCCAGGGTACCACCAGGTCGTTCCACAGGTGCGACTAGCCCGCGGTGGCAGCCAAAGTCGAGGTACTAGGAGACAGCCTCGTGGTTAGGTCCAGGCGGCAGAAATGCAACGTCAAGTCCAATCCGGGGTCAGCAACGGGAGGTCCAGACAAATGGGAACGGGAACACAGGCACACAGGAATGCAGGACACGGGAACTCAGGAGCACCCATGACATCAGTTTCCTGTTGGAGCCTTCTATATTTGGCACTCTCAAGCATACTGAGGGTCGCGGATCACACTTTCGTTGGACTTTGCACCATTTTCGGGATTTGCGTGGTTTTGACAGATATTCAACAGGGGTTTGCACTTGCATTGTTGTACACGATCGGATTTTGGCGCAGCTTCGCTGGCTGTCATGCGACAGTTTGGGGGGGGGGGCGTGCCGTCGGATGATCTGACCGATTCGGACTGAGCACAGGATTTAACTTTCAAATTGTGTTGCAAGACAATGCACTTACATGCACATAGGGGGTCACACTTACCCCTTCCCCTCATAGTTTATACTCCCATAACTTTGTACCTCTACTCACATCAATATCTAATGAAAGTGCAACTTTTAAGAAAGTAGAACTATCTTGGCAAAATCACATTGTGGCATTCAAGATGATGTTACTACCCAGATAATTATATACTTTTAGACCTGTTAAGTCTCATAAGAGACCATTGGTTGCCCACAGTGCAGCATTCAAACATTTATGTAAATCATGTATTTTTCCTAATATCTTGCTAAAATATATGGAACATAGAAATAACTTGAAAAAATAATACAGACGAAAAGATAAATGTAAAAAGAGAAATGTAGTAGTAAAAATTAGAGAATTTAAAAAAAATTAGTGATAAAGGTAGCACATCATATACATTACTCCGATAATAAAGTCTTGTACCAACTTTCTACCTTAAGACTCTTATTTAAAAGAGGCTTGTGTCCTTAACCCAAGTCCTTCATCGGATCTGCAAACATCCTGTGTTTTTCCAAAGCTACCCAATATTCATATAGGGGGAAAAAAACAGTTTACCTTAGGGCGTGGGTTGACTGAGCTCCAAGACGGACATGTGTGAGTGAGCTCCGTCTCTAGACCTGCTAGCGACTCTCTCCCAGCGACAATCAGAGCTCCATTCCACACTGGAATCGCCCTGAAATCTTCCCCAACATGATCACCTGCAAGAAGTCAGCAAAAAGTGGACTTCTTTTCCTCCCGACCGCATGGCCCAGGAAAATCACAAGATGGCGGTTCGTGGTCTCCACACACAGACTCGCCACACTCCAACAGCTCATCCTCGGCATCCCCAGCCTGTATGAATGAAGGAGCAGTGGCAGGCTCGAGCACAAACATGAGTCCTGAGACTTCCCCCCACAACTAGCTTCTGGATCCCTTCCACATTTGGGAGGGAGAGACGGGAGTAAAGTCAAGATGGCGCCTGTAAGAGCCAGAGCTCCGTGTACTCCAGGGCAGAGCCCTTATTAGCAGCAACAGAGACCATCTGGCTAAGTGTCACAGATGCACCTGCGATCCTTGTCGTGGATCCCGGGCACACCCGTGCTAATCTGGCTCGCCCTTATAATCCGGCTCCTCCCTTCACTCCCTGTCAGATATTCAGCATCATTCCTGCTAAGTGAAAGCCCTCCTGAGTTCTGTGTTTCCAGTGTACCTCTGCATTCCTGCATTTCCGGAGATCCTCTGTGTTGCTACCATTCCTGTTAACTGCTGTTCCAGGGTTCCTGTCCAGCGGAATCTACAGTCTGTACCAGCATCACCAGTGTTGCTCTTTGTGCCAGCGTTACCAGTATTCCTCCTTGTTTCCTGGTTTGGACTGTTTCCTGCATTTCCTGCCGTACTACCTTGGCTGCCACTGCTGTCCTAGTCGAACCCGTGGAACGACCTGGTGGGACTGCAGCTGCAGCAAGATCATCCTGCAGGCTGCAGCAAGACCATCCCGCTTTGCGGCGGGCTCTGGTGAAGATCAGGTGTCCACATAGACTCCAGTCCTGGGTTGCGGCTAGCTCCATCATCTCCCCCGGTGGTCCAGAGGGTCCACAGACTCTTCCAAGAGACTTTTCCACACACTTTCCCTCCTCAAGTGTCATACTAAGCTGAAGGAATGCTGCAACTAGCATATGATCCCAATGGGGGTGAGGAGTACCTTGTAGAGGACTTGCCTTCATCTGACCAACTGCCATCAGTCTTTCATTAAAAGCATGATACTGGCGCTCAAAGGCTCCTGGTAAAAAGAACTTTTTAATTTGCAACTAACGTCAGCCATGCACGTCTCTATAGACGACTTGGGAGGTCAAGTCGACCATGTTGAAAATAAGATGTCGGAACTGACAGACTCTCATAATGAGCTTCTAGACGGCCGTTATAGCTTAGAGGAGCAATTGGAGGCAATGAAATTATGAATTAGATTACTCACCGGTAATTCTACTTCCGTTAGTCCACCATGACGGCCCACCTGGAGGATGCCCCTTGACCTCTGCAGGGACAGGAAGAAGAGAGGTTAAAGGTTGCCTCACTGCATCCTCCCGCCAGTGATTACAAAATGACCATGTTGAGGAAGATACAACCAGATTTATTAATATGTTTAAGTCGCATACAGTTTTATCTGCAAGACAAAGAACAAAAAACGAAGATTTTCAAAAAGGGGTGGGAATATCTAGGCCCTCATGGTGGACTAACGGAAATAGAATTAACGATGAGTAATCTAATTCACCCCCAGGATGTAGACATGGCTCTCGTCGAGTGCGCTCTTATTCCTGGAGGAATTGGTATTTTCTGTATGTTGTAGCATAAAGAGATCCTCCAGCTTCAGCCATCTTGCAATGGTTACCTTATACGCCTTCCTCCCCTTGTTTTTCCCCTGGAATTGAATGAAAAGATTAGTATCAATACGCCAGGATTCAGTGGCCTGTAAATATTTTATAACGGAACATCTTACATCCAGAGCGTTCCATTCCTGTTCTCTCGCAGAAGAAGGGTTCTCACAGAAGGAGGGCAGGATGATCTCCTGATTCCTGTGGAAGTCAGAAACCATCTTGGGGACAAAAGTTGGATCCAGCGTGAGTACAATTCTATCCTCTAGAATTTTCATGTAAGGTTCCCTAATTGAAATGGCCTGTAGTTCACCTAGTCATCTGGCGGTGGTGATAGCTATCAGGAATACCGTCTTAAATCTTAAGTTTCTTATACCAGAAGAATCAATAGGTTCAAATGGTTCGTTTACTAATGTGTTCAGAACTAACGTTGGATCCCATGTAGATGTTTTCTTAATAGTCTGGGGTCTGTCTAGAAGATTCTTTAATAAATCTTGTGACCCACCTGTGTTCGATGAGAGGATGGTCAAAAAAGGCACTAAGCACTGACACCTGGACCTTCAAGGTACTAGTAGACAGTCCCAACTCCAGACCCTTCTGAAGAAACTCGAGTACCTGCAAAACATTTGGGTTAGACTGGCAAGGTGGAGTGTCTTTACAGAAGAAGGAAAATGTTTTCATATTTTATGGTAATTTGCAAATGTGACAGACTTCCTACTTGCCTTCAAAGTTTTTATAACCTCGGAGGAAAGTCATTGGGATCTCAGGTAGCTGGATTCAGGCTGAAAGATGTAACCTTCCTGGATTCGGATGGTGGCTTGGACCCTGATACAGAAAGTCCCTTGACAGTGGGAGAATGACTGGATCCTGCGGTGACATTCTTCTCAGGAGAGGATACCAGCTTTTCTTCGGCCAGTTTGGGCAGATAAATTGTCCTGGAGTTTTCCTGACATATCTTTTTCAGGACTCTGGCGATCAGGGGAATAGGGGGGAAGGCGTAAGCTAGTAGAATGTCCCAGGAGTGAGAGAACGCATCCAGCTGTTCCTTGCTCTCTCCTTTTTCTAGAGAAAAGTAATGATGGCACTTGGTATTCTCCTTTGTTGCGAATAGGTCCACTTGAGGACAAGGCACTCAGAAGTGGAGATCTGGAACCCCCTTGTCTTTTTATGTAAGAGACTGTTGTCGTATTGTCCGATAGGATGAGGAGGTGGTGGTGAGCTAGGAGAGGGGTGTTTGTGCTGAGAGTTTCCCAAACTGCTCTTAGCTCCCGATAGTTTGAGGACCTCCTTGCGATTTCTTCGGTCTAGACAACCTGTGAGAAATGGTAAGGCATAACCGCTCCCCAACCTGTCTGACTCGCATCTGTTTTGATGGAAATGTGAGGACCGTTTGTCCAAAAGATTCCTCTCCTCAGATTCTCTTCCTTCAACCACCACAACAGGTATTTCTTGACAGCAGGAGGAATCGGTATTTCCCCAGCACCACGACGGCACCAACCAGAGAGAGGGATCCACCCCCGGGGACAGGAAACCTGAGCATAAAAAACACGCCCCTCCTATCCTACCTCAGTGGTTTCCTGTCCCTGGCGGGAACCTGAGTGTGAAGAGGATTACTATCTGGTGCCTGTCAGACGGCAGGTACTAGGTTTTGAACCCGGCCAGTGAGCTGGAGGTTATCCAGATCTGGAGCGATCCAAAGCAGCACAGGCGAGGTGCTGCGGGTCTAGGCAAAGTGTCAGCAATGATAGTTGCCATTATGTGTGTCCCAGCCCCAGAAACGGCATGATGTATAATGGGGACTAGAGTGTGCCTTTTCTGGTTTTCTGCTGCACGGTACTGACCCCAGAGTGGGAGCAGGTATGCAGGGAGACGTGTCCGGTATCCGGCCTCTCCAGAAGGAGGATTCACAGTTGCATAGTGTGATTCCTCCTCTCCAGACACACCTCATGTGGTGAATGGCGCTAACAGGATGGGACTTCGGGCGTCCTGTACAGTACACACCTCCAGTGGAATGGGTTGTGTCTGTTGGATTACCTCTTATGAGGGGCTCACGGAACCTGACAAAGAGGTCACCGTCTCCCCACAGACCCGGAAAAACCATCGTACCCATATGAGAGTTCCGGGTGGTAAGTCTACTTTTTTTATTACACTCATGATATGAAATGGTTAATATGGATTCTGGTTAACCCATGGATACATTGTAAAACTACCAGCCATTCTAACCTGAACATACTTGCTCTTGTCAGGTCTAAAATCCTGGTCAGTAGCTCGGGTCACAGCTTGGATTAAATTACCCTTGCAGCCAGCTTCAGTTAATTGGCTAATGGCTTGCAGGTTAACCTCTTCTCCCAGTGTGGAGAAGAGCTTAGTGTGGAGGTGCCTCAAGGAAACTCATGGTTTCTGTTCATTATGGCGTCCTACACAGAATTCATTGATGGTCAGATTGTGGTGTATGTTGGACTGAGCAGATCAGGAGACAAAAGAGATGCTACATAAACTGTTTGCAAACATGCTCTGAATTATAGCCTATGAGCGTTTACTACAGCTAAGTGCAGCTAAAGGGAATTCTGCGCTTGTATAAGAGTTTCAGGTAGTTCAGTTAATTATCTAACGACTTGCAGGTTAGCCTCCCCTCCAGGTATGGAGAGAAGTTCAGGACTGAGACACTTCACAGAGCACATGGTTGCTCTTCAGTTATCTTGGGTCTGAACCACATGCCGCTTTCATAAAGCATTGCTTGGACACAGAAAGTGAGTTTCCATCAACATGGATCACCTAGCTCAAAATTACAAGAGTTAGAAAAACACTCATTATCGGGTGCTTCTATGCCTGCAAACTTAAGGCAAGTTAAGGCAGGTTAAGTTTGAAAGCTACTCATATATGGCATTTTGCAGTTTGGTAACTTTGGTGTGCAATTTCCTAACTTAATTCAAACTGCTCTCTCCAACCTAGTTCATCTGCATACAATAGGATATAAAAGGTTTGTTCATATACATTGTGGTTGTAGGGCCACTGGACACATTTGACTTTGTATTAGTTAGGAAGGGGGGCGTGTTTTTTATGATTTTTCCCTCCCTAAATATTTCTCTGAAAATCTCTCTGGTTGGTGCCGTCGTGGTGCTGGGGAAAACAGTAGTTACCGGTAATGATGTTTCCTCGTACCACGACGGCACCTGGTATATTCCCACCCTGCTGATCTTTTCCTACCTTTTTATTGGTAGTATTTCATGGGTGTCAAAAAAATAATAAAAAAAAATAAAAAAAAAATACATTCAAAAATAAATAAAAAAGGTAATAAAATAATTTTGTCAAAATTATGCTTACATGGAAAATGTTTTTTCTGATATACTAATAATAAGGTTCTTCCAAGTCTCTGTAACCCACTGAGGTAGGATAGATGGGGCGTGTTTTTTATGCTCAGGTTTCCTGTCCCCGGGGGGTGGATCCCTCTCTCTGGTTGGTGCCGTCGTGGTACGAGGAAACATCATTACCGGTAAGTAACTACTGTTTTTCCTGTTCAGATCCTTTTGTTCCCTGTTCCAGGATTTTAAGATTCATCTCTAGAGAGTTCTGGTGTGGGCCTGACATGCCTGAAATGCAGGCTGTTAGAGATCCCAAGATCTTCATGGCTTCTCTGATTGAAATTGTTGATCTTTTCCTGAATCTCTTTACTTGATCCTTGATGTGACTTCCTTTTTCCTGCGGAAGGAATGACATCTGATAATTTTGAATTTAAATTTACACCCAGAAATTTTCTCACTGTAGCTGGTAGGAGCTCTGATTTTTGGTAGTTTACTATCCATCCCAATTTCTCTAGGGTTTCTATAGGGAGGTCTCTTGATAAGAGTAAAGTTTCTCTTTCTTGGCCAATGACCAGTAAATCGTCCAGGTATGGGACTATCAGTACATCCCGTAGCCTGAGGAAAGCCACCACCACTGCCATCACCTTCGTGAAGGTTCTTGGGGCTGAGGATATTCCAAAGCGAAGTGCACGAAATTGGAAGTGTAGTGTCAGCCCCCCTGGAGACAGAACAGAGAACCTTTAGGAATCTCTGAGAAAGATTGTATAGGGATGTGAAAGTACGCATCCTTTAAGTCTATGGTACACATTAATGCTTTTTTGTGAATGTGTGAGGCTGATCTTACCGATTCCATCCTGAATTTTCGGTAGATGATGAACTTGTTGAGACTTCTCAGCTTGATGATCAGTTGGTTTGTTCTCTCTTTTTGGTGAAGAAACCGAATGGCAGAGTAAAATCCTCATCAGGGATTTGAAGTGATCTCTGTCCATTTTTCCCTGAACGTTAGCAATCTTCCCCCTACCATGGCATCATTGTTTTTTACTTCTATTTGTGCCTGTTGGGGTGGAGAAGAGAAAGCCTCTTCCCTTACTTCCTTTCGGGTAGCTCCAGCGTCCTCTTTTCCCTTTATCTTTGTACTGGTCTTTCTGATTTTTGAAGTCACGAAAGGGCAGCTTCTTGGGTGTAGAACTTTCAGGGAAGCCCTTCTTTTTGTCCAATGCTCTCTCCAGTATCATGTCCAGTTCTGGACCAAAAACTAACTCCCATAAGAAAGGCAGGCTGCATAACCTAGCTTTCGAACGGATGTCCCCGTTCCACTGTTTCAGCCACAGTGCTTTCCTTGTAGAGTTAGTTAGTGCTCCCTCCTTGGCTGAAAACCAAATTCCCTCCCTCAGTCTGCGAGGAAGGCTGTTGCTGACTTCAGTAGCTGAAAGTTCTCCAAAATCGCTGATCTTGGGGTCCCTTCCTTGATGTGGGACTCTAGTTCATTCAACCGACGTGGCTGCTAAGTTTGATTTTAAATTAAGCATAGGTGTTTCCTAAGCCTTCTTTAGGAGGGAATCCGATTTTCTGTCCATCAGGTCCTTTAGTTGTGCTGCGTCCTCAAAGGGGAGGTCAGTTTTCTTCACAATTTTTGTGACTTGCACATCCATTTTCGTGCAAGTGTCCCATATCTTAGACTCCTCAGGTTCAAACATAAGCCTTTTCCTGAAATTTTTGGAAACAATAATTCTTTTCTCTGGTTCTTGCCATTCTTCCAAAACCAGCTCTTTTTAACGTGTCATTCAGAGGAAAGACCCTCTGACGCTTTGCCTTCAAACCACCAAATAGTTCCTCTTCCTTGGATTTTGAAGAGATCCGTCCCCCTATCTCCAGAGTTTGTCTTATAGCTTTCAGGAGATTATCAAGCTCTTCTACCTGGAACAGATGTTGCGTATCCACTATTTTCTGAGAATCCATTGTATCATCCCCTTCTACAATCAAGTATGAAGGAGTTTCGGAATCGTTTCCTTCCTCGGATAAAGAAGAATCTGGCTCTATTCTGGGTTTTTTACTTGGTGGAGCCCTGGACGTGGCTGCAGCCACAGAGGATATCACTTTCTCCTCGATGAAACCTTTTAATTCATCCAGGAAAGATGTTTTCTCTTCCCTCATGAGATTGTCAATGCATGACTTACAAATCGGTTTTTTATAGGAATCCGACATAGAGTGAAAGCACATGTTGCATTTTTTGACTCTACTTTTTTTGTGTTTTTCAGACTTTCTCATCTTATTCCCCTTTATCCTCCTTGCCTTTACCCCTAGATCCCTGGTCATTTCCCTAAAAGGCAAGTGGAGGATAATAAGTGACCCGAAACCTTCACTAATGGAAAAGAGCCCATTCCTGCACAAATGACCCTACTTATGGAAACCGGAGGATGCAGGAATGTTAGGTCTGCTTCGTCAGCCATAACAGAACCGGAGAAGCACAGCACGGGAAAAACACACAGCGTATCACACAGATCTTAGACCTTAGATCAACGTGACTAGCCCACTCAAGCTACCTGCTTTAAATACCTTATCAGGGAGCCCATCCCACTTGTAGAGGCCTCACGCCGGTGTCTCCGTTCCCAGAAAATTAAGGCCTATTCGTCACAACTTCCGGTCGCGGCCGGAAGTAGTCATCTGACTTCTAGGGACGCCGGAAAATGTAACTTATAGGGTTCTGTTTGATTGTTTTTGGTGCTGTAATGCTTCCTCAAGAGTATACTTTTCCAACCAGCACAAAACCTTTCGAAGATTGACCTCTTCCTAACCGACAGGGTGGTGTCCCCTGAGATAGGAGTGGCAACATGGTCACTCCCCCAAATATTTAACGATTAACCTGTCACCTAAACTTCTCCCCACAAGGTGGAGAAACTCCACATACATTTTTGTTTTTTGTACCACTTACCCTACTCACTCTATAAATGTCTGATGTATGTTCCTATGATGTGCTGATCCCATGCATATAGCTGTAATATTATTCAGGTCAGCTATCCGTGTAAACAATTAGTAGACATTTCTGTGAAGCTATGAAGAATGTATGCATGTTTATTGTAACATACTCTGTATTCATGATATTATGTTTGTATTGGAATGAAGAATTTTAATAAAAAAGTATTTTGGGGGGGGGGGGGGGAGAATACTGTTTTCCTTGTGAATAGCCATATCAAGAGAAGGAGGTTCTATGCATTTCCATTTCTTAGTTATAGCCAATATGGCTACACAAAATACCGTATATTCTTGTAACATCCGTGCCTAAACGTTGCTCTATCAGCACTTGGCAGAATAGATGGCGTTTGTGTGTGAACTGTGGCTTAGTTTTGTGTTTGGATTAACTGAGCCACACCCCGCTCCTTGCATTTCAGCCCTGCCCAGCAAGGGTTATTACCCTAATGGACAGTTTCCCCAGTGTGCTGCTGGACGCGTGTCCAGTACCTGTACCTGCCCTGTATATAACCTGCTTGATCATCACGTGACCTTTTTTTATATCCCCCCTGAAGATCTGTATATCTGTTGTTTGTCCTCAGTGTGGTATCTCCCTGTGTCACCTGTCTTTGACCTGTTAGTGATATATTCCTCCACAGGGGCCATTTTAAGTATTAGCTGGGGGTCATGCTGACCACTGTCCAGCTAATGTCATGATTCAGCCATTTTTGTGTAGCCTGCCTCTAAAAGTTTCTCCCTGACACTTGTTATAGATCATTGTCCGTCTCCTTATCATGTTTGGATTAGCAGAAAGCTTCTGGAGTCATTTCCAGTAAATTTGTAGCTGGGATAATATAAACATGTCTGCGAACAAGGCCTATTGACCTCTTCAGAAAATGCCCTGGTAACTTCATTATGGCCAATAGCATTGCAGTATATTATTCACGCCTCTCTGATGATTTTCTGTCTGTGATATATGCAGCTAAGACTAATAAACTGGAGAAGATTTTTACATACACTAAGAGACTGATGTGTCTTGGTTTTTGCGCTCTCCTCCTGGTACCAGGCAGCCAAGAAAAGGGTTAATTTGAAAGTCACCTTTACAACTGAATTAAGGGCGGTTTAAGCCCTAGATAAAAAAAATCTCTAACAGACCTGTGTTAGTATTTTGTGCACCAGTGTAAACACTGGTCTATTCCTGTATTCAGGCTACCTGTCTGCTCCACCATCTAGCAGCAGCTAGACGAAGTAAGTTTTCCCTGTCATCTTGTAGGGTCGCTCAGGGACTGTCAGTTAGGTTCCTGATAGTGGGTTTGCCCTTATCTGAGAGGTTTATCTCTTTTAGGCAGGGCCTTAGCCAGCAGGGACGTCGCAGGGTGAGTTCGCCACCACTTACCTAGTCTAACAGCTAGTGCCAAGCCTGGTTGTGGTTGCACATTTTGCTGGACAGGTGCTGACAATACTTGAGTACAAAAAAATGTGCTGAAAAACCCTTACTCAGCTTATCCTTGGGTCTATGAAAAAAACCAACTCGGTACTAATTTTTCCGACGCCTGCCACATGTCCTCTTCTGTCTTCTGAAGCTCTGGCTCTGTCTTGTGGTCCCTTCTGCGTCGCACACACCATGACGTCAGCCGCTTGCCGACATGCCATCGCGTACACACTATGATATGCGACAGTGGCGTGCAGGGACCCAGAGCCGAAGCTTCAGGAGACAGAAGAGGACCTGCATTGGAAAGGTGAGTAAAGATTTTTTTTTAATTAATTTTTTTTTTTTAAAAGGCAGTGCATAGGGTGCTGCCGACTATACACAAAAGGGACAGGCACTGGTTATATACTAGGGGGCTGCTGGCTATATACTAGGGGTCAGGGACTGGCTATATACTGGCTTTATACGGGGGCCACTGGGTATATACTGGGGGCCATATACCTGGATATGTTATAACCAATTATCGTATAACATGTAAGATTCTAAAAATCGGGTCTGGTCATTAAGCTCAAAATAAACGTTGGTGATAAGGGGTTAAGAATAGAGATGAGCGAGTATACTCGTCCGAGCTTGATGCTCGTTCGAGTATTAAGGTACTCGAAATGGCTCGTTGCTCGGACGAGTATTTCCCCTGCTCGAGATCGAGCATTTAATTAAAAAAACACAGTGAAGAACAATGAAGAATAGAATAAAAACAGTGAACACAGGATCATTTAAGTGAAAAAGACAGTGAAGAACACAGTGAAGAATAGATTACAGATGTTCGGCACATCTGCTTACTTGTCGGAAGATATGCGCGCGGAACGGCAGCAGGGAGACATCAAGCAGCAGGGAGACATCAAGCAGCAGGGAGACAGACATCGGGCAGCAGGGAGACAGACATCGGGCAGCACGGGGGACACAGACATCGGGCAGCACGGGGGAGACAGACATCGGGCAGCACGGGGGAGACAGACATCGGGCAGCACGGGGAGACTTCAGTGGAAGAAGAGGAGCGGATCCCGGGACAGCGTATCACCCCGACAAGTAAGCAGATGTGCAGAACATCTGTAATCTATTCTTCACTGTGTTTTTCACTGCATTTTTCACTTAAATCATCCTGTGTTCACTGTTTTTATTCTATTCTTCACTGTTCTTCACATCTGTTTACTTGTCGGGAGATAATATACGCACGGAACAGTGAAGAATAGATTGCAGATGTTTGCATACATCTGCTAACTTATCAGAAGACATTCTTTTTCAATTAAATAACACATTTTATTCCCGAACCATGGTCCCTTTGAAAAATGCTCGGGTCTCCCATTGACTTCAATGGGGCTCGTTATTCGAGACGAGCACTCGAGCATCTGGAAAAGTTCGTCTCGAATAACGAGCACCCGAGCATTTTAGTGCTCGCTCATCTCTAGTTAAGAAGCATCAATTCTTCAGCTGGGGTTATGGTTTTCCTGCAGATTTGTGAGACAACCTGCAAAGTATCACTCCAAAATTGTATCTGAGGGCACCAATGTTCATAGCCTTTCCAACACAAATTATTGCTCTTCCCTTTATTGAACTACCTAATTATTTCAGGACTGTAATGCCAATGTAGTTGTATCTCCCTAGCCAACTCAATGGGGCAGATTTACTTACCCGGCCCATTCGCGATCCAGCGGCGCGTTCTCTGCACAGGATTCGGGTCCGGCCGGGATTTATGAAGGTAGCTCCTCCGCCGTCCACCAGGTGGCGATGCTGCGCTGAAAATCATCTCAACGCGCCGGAATGCACCACCTCGAACCAGGTGAAGGTAAGCGCTTCCCAAGCGACACTTTTTCGTTTTTTAAATGCGGCGGTTTTTCCAAATACGTCGGGTTTTCGTTCGGCCAAAATCCCGGGGCAATTCGGGTACAATCGGCGCAAATCGGAAATATTCGGGTAACACGTCGGGAAACCGCGAATCGGGCCCTTAGTAAATGACCCCCAATGTGATTAATACACATAGGGGCGTATTACTTACCAGTTCAGAGGAGTTCCCTGTCCCTGCATGTGTCGCGTCCCCATTCAGTTCCGATGGGGTTCACCACCTTCCTGGTGCATGTAAGTGCTTGATCTTGTGACACATGGAAGGCAGCACATCTCTGCCAAAATCCGATCATGTGCAACACAATCCAATTTTGGCATGCTTTGTGCAGTGCCGCGTAATCTGGAGGACTATATAAAGAAGAAAGGAAAAAAAGTAGAATCCCCTGTTTTAATACCTGCAGCAGCCATGCAAAACCCAAAATGTCACAAAATCCAACAAAAGTGCAGCCTTAGCAAATAAGCCCCATAGAGTATGTAGTTATTGATTTCCAGGCCACTCGCTTATTTTAAAATTCCTTATGCATGTCTTTTTCCTATTTATTCATAAATGGAAGCTTGACTAAAGCTTTAATGGCTAGCATATCTCTATATACCTGATATATCCTTGCTGAGTGTTACAGTATTATACCTTCTCCACTTGATACATCACTTGATGCAAAGGTTAGCCAGGGTTCCTCGATCTACACAGGTATTGGTAAAACGGATCATGTTCTCCACCAGCAACGTATCAAGGAGTCCTCATTCCAACTCTAGCCACAATATTTTTTCACCTCTAAACCAAACCACAATAGTCTCTATGGTAACTGCTTTAAAGTAGAATTTTGCAAAAACAATTTACCCAGAGGAAAAGAAGAGGGAAGAAATGCTTGTTCCAACCCAATGCAGAGGAAACCACAGAAATCACAATACTCAGTGACTTATAAGTTTTAAAGTTATATAGGTTCTTTAACTTTTAATATTATGCTAATGAGGCTTAGGGGCTGTGATGGGTCTTTCAGAGGCTTTCAGTGCTGTCTTTTCACTGGTTGTTACAAAGAGCTTAGCAGGTCTCCCCTCTGCTGCACTTCCTGCTGCTGCTAGAGTACACAGGCAGTGTAGAGGGAGAGGGGTGAGAGTGGTGGGAGGGTGTGGATATGTTCTGCTTATTGTAACACCAGTGCCAGACTGGCCCACTGGAGTACCGGAGAAACCTCCAGTGGGCCCCGAGTCCCGACATGTACACGTGCCTGTGATCAAGCACTGGCGGATGCTGTTTCTGCCAGCACCAGGTCACAATGTACTGCCAATGCGGTTGTGCGCGCCACTGTGTGGCATCACTGTGCTCGGCGCCGGCATGAGTGTGCTTCCCAGTGTGTGCTGGTAAACCCCATAACACTTAATAACTATGGTTTGCACTTTTTACAACCATACTAACCAAACACCACCAACCCTTAAATAACGGAGGCTTGTTGTTGGGTGTAAAACGGTCACAGTGCATTATAATGACACATCCTTGTGGCAAAACAGCTTGGCAACTTAAGCCATCAGGTTTATAAGGCACAAACGGTTAAAACGTAAATATATATGTATAACAAATCCAACATAAGTTATGTTGGATTTGTTATACATATATATTTAAGTTATAGCAGAGAGTTCGGCTGGGCATACCGCTCCTGGTGGTGGTGTGCAACAAAAACAATACAATTGGAATATAAACACTCAAAAAGGGGAGGTGAAGCTTGAGGTGAAGTTCAAAGAGGCCGGACCCTAGACCACTTCCCCCTTTTATACCCTAAAGTGACTAAGGGGAGGGGAGGAGAAAACTCTGCATCTTGGGAAACAGAACAACTCCACCACTTCCTAAAGTGCATGTTAACCCCTTTTATCCATGAGAAAAACTATGGACCCCAACAGTCTGTGTGCACCCTTCTTATTCAGTTGGGTGTGCACGGCAGACTATTGGTAGTAAACCCCATAACACTTAATAACTAGCAAGTCGTCCACCTGGTAACACACTTGTCTCCTTTTTCCGCCACAAGGAAGGCAGTATACTCCTATACTGCACTCCGACTGCCACCCAACAGGAACAAAGCCTGCTCTATGCCGTCCTGTAGGCCCAACAAGAAAATGTCAAGGCCAATATCGTTCAAGTGCACTCCATCCTCCCACTTCAAGTTTGCATTATCCTCCTCCAGCTGCCTATGGCGAACCACTATGCAAAAACGGGATCTCACGAATCTAGCCATATGAGCATTAACTATTCACCTAGCGCAATCTACTTCCCCTGAGTCCCTGGCCCCCTGCCATACCACCCTTGGAACTTCCAGGAAGTAGGAGGTAAGCCTCTCAATATCCGATCGCATTAGTGTGAGCAATTCTGCCACTCTAGTAAGACATAAATTGTCCCCCCAGCGTGTATCACTAGTATAACTGGACCAGCTGCAGAAACACTGATGTTAACCACTTCCGGAAGGACTTGAGACCACCTCAAGCCCCGGATTCCTCTCCAATGCAGGTTAACCCCTCAGAAACCAAGATTTCTTCTGCCAGGCCGTATCTCCGCTCTTTGTGCAGCCCAGAAAATGTAAGAGTGCCCCAACAACCAAATGGACGGCACCGGGCGTTGCTGCTGAGCAGAACCTAAAAAAAGAAAAAACATTAATACAAGATCACTGTAACAGGTCAGGCCGGATGTCCCTAGAAAAACAAGAGGAGCGCCCCGCCCTATGCGCATCACTTCCGAATCAGGAAGACCCGCCCTAGCTGCTTCCATAGGTGCGCCAATATGAAATGAATGTGTACCGTACTCCGAAGGGGCCACATCCGAAACCTCAAGGCATTTTCTAAACTCAGAGGAAAATTGAAAACGAGAAAGGAACAATCCTCATGCACTAACAAACGCTTGGCTACTAAGGGGAGCGCCAAAAAACGTAACGCAAGCGCAAAAGGGCAAGCGGGGCCAGATACTGCCTGCAGATGAACCTAAGAGCCCCTCCCATATACATCCCTCTTAGATTTTCGCACTCTTATGCGGACCACATCAGGGCCCAGTACCACATCCCTCCTCAACAGGCCACCAGGGCATGAGAGGAAGGGGGCACCAGCTCCCCAATGCGGAAGGCCCCGAAAAAGGAAAAAAGTAACGACTCATGCTCAGATGAGCATACCACCGCACGTGCCTGGACTAGTGAGCAGAGCAAAGTAAAGGATTCCAACAACTGGAAATGGAAAGAGATGCCAGCAAGACGCCTCTGCGCCACTGTTCCAGAAACCCGATTGTCCCACAGGATGGACAAATATCTGCACGTCACGTCAAGACGATCCGACTCACTAGTGGACACCGGTCTCACCCCCGCAATAGCTATCCAGGTCACCCAAGCCTTACCATATTGCTGCCACATCGTTGAGGCCAATGACGCTCTCACCTAAGACATCAAACCTGGATCAAGTCCCACAGCAGAGATGGACAGTCCTGCCCCTCCGGCAGGGACGAAGGCAGAAGGGACTGGAATTCCTGCCAATGAAACCGAGATAAAGAGTCAGCGTCAGAATTCAAAACGCCCGGGACATGGCGGGACCTGAAAACAATATTGTATTGCAAGCAGGGCCGATTCTAGCTGCTTTTTTGCTGCCTGAGGCGAAAACTGAAATGCTGCCCCCCCCCCCCCCACAAAAAAAAAATCCTAGCCCTGATCTCCTTCAGCCCACTGAATTTGCAAACGCAACTCAGCGCTGTGTTTACAAACGCAGCGGTAGTGTACAGGGGCGGGTCTTAACCAGATCATGTATACGTTTTTTATGGAAACTCATGTGATCGGTAACCAGAACCTGGTGATTATTTCATTACTTCTACCCCAGAAACTGGCAGAGAAGCAGTGATAATTGTCCCCCATAAATTAAATAGTATTAACACTAAAAGCACATAAATACACAACACATTCTATCTGTACATATATATATATATATATATATAATCTTACTACATATACATACATACTGTACATATACATACCACTTACTACATTAACATTCCACATTAATAATCTATACATACATCAGCCACATATATGAAATACACCACTACTCCTAGAATTAATCATGACTTACCATTCTTCTTCAGAGGATCTCGCTGGTACATCAGCGGGTGGTAGATGGAGGGGGCAAAACAGTAACTGCGGGGGTCAAATGCGGACCAAAATAAATAAGCAGGAGGAGAAGGGAAAATAGCAGCTAAGGGAGGTGTGAGGTGAGAAAGCTAAAGGAAAGCCCTTGGAGTGCAGTTTGTGGGAAAACCTCAGAGCTGAGCACCTGGAGTGTGAAGAAGGGGTCAGGAGAGCCATGTTCTTCTTCCTGCGCCATCTCTGCTTCTCTCTCATCTCCTCTTTTCACTGCCGACAACACAGCAACCCTAGGAGAGCAGGAGGGGAGCCTGTAGCTCTAGAAGACAAGCAACTAGCATCGGCAGAGCGGCATCATACATACACAGCATACACACACATTGAATATATATGCAGCAGGCAGCAGTATACACACAGCATCACACACAGCAGGCAGCAGCATACACATCATCATATACAGCAGGAAGCAGCATACACAGCATCATTACATATACACAGCATCAACCACAGTAGGCAGCAGCATTCACTCAGTTTTATACACAGCATAAACATGCAGCATACACACAGCATCACATACAGCATATACATGCAGCATCAAACACAGCATCACATACAGCAGGCAACAGCATACACACGGCATATACACACAGAAAGCAACAGCATATACATACCTGTAGTTTACCACAGCAAAATGCTGCTGATCTTCAGAAGCTCTGAGCTGGTGGGCGGAGCTTGCTTATCTGAGCTTCTGCAGCAGGAGCAGAGCTCAACTCACCGGAGGATCATTAATGGCTGTCCGAGGCTGTCAGAGAAACCTCCGCACAGCCATCCCATCCCACCCTTCACCCAACAAAGAGAACATCTGGCCAGTCTGCCCCTCCCTCTTCCTGCCGGGCAGTGCTGCTCTATGGAGGAAGCAGGCGCCGTTTGATGATGTCACACTGCCTGCGTCCTCCAGACCCATAGAGCAGCGCTACAGTGAGAATATGAATCGTGGCAGCGGCAGGTCCGTAGTGCTAGTGGGTGATTCGGGCGAGTGCCCAAATCATCCACAGCTGTTTTGCCGCCTGTCACAGGGCTCCGCATCTGCCGCCTGAGGTGAAATTTTCATCCCGCCTCATGCGGCCCTGATTGCAAGCAACGTAACACCAGATGGCAAAGGAGGGAAGAAGAAGACAACTTGTTAATACAACAAACCATCGAATAATTATCAGTCCAAAAGCATATACTCCGATTCGCCATCTCCGGTCCCCAAATCTCGATCGCTACAACAATGGGAAAAAGCTATAGCAGAGTCAGATTCCTACACAGGAACTGGGGTGGCAGCCAACAAGTCTGCCCGTTGCAAGTCAGCAGAAAGCGCCGCCACACCATCAAATCCTCGCGGAGAGAAAACGAGTAACCTTAATGTGATGATTAGGCTTAGCCGCACTTCTCGTGGCAAGGCACAAGCGGCGGGTAAAAACCCGCCCCATGGGCTTTAGTCTGCACGCAAAAAACAGCATTCCGAGCCGTGATTGGACCTGCCGAAGCGTGACCTTGCGTACAGAACAAAAGCCATCGACCACATCCAGCAAGCGCTCAAGCTTCTCCCTAGGAAGGCGGAAGACCATGGCCACAGAGTCAAGTTCTGTCCCAAGGAAAGTGATCACCCCAAAAAGCTGCATAAGGAAACGGCAAGTAGACAACAAGAAAGAACACACTGGGCTATCCGCGGTGCCGATGAAAAGAAAATCGTCAAGATACTGGATAACAGAGTGATGACCCGATTCCTGACACACTACCCATTCTAGAAAAGAAGTAAACATCTCAAAATAGTGGCAGGAAATTGAACACCCCATCGGTAGGCATGCGTCATAAAAGTGCGTCATCAACGCAGCACCCCAAGATGATAGCAGTCGGGGTGAACTGACAACAGGCGAAACGCCGACTCAATGTTGGAATTTGCCATCAAGGCCCCTGGGCCGGCACTGCGCAGTAGCGCAATGGCCCTATCGAATGACACATACGTCACGAGGATTCCGGAAGGATACTATCGTTCACAGAGGAGCCCTTTGGGAACGACAAGTGATGTGCGTACTTGCCCGGTTCCTCCTTTGGCACCACACCCAGGGGGGACACCTGAAAATTAGTAAAAGGGGGGGAGGAAAAAGGGCCAACTATGCACCCCAAACTAACTTCCTTATAAACCTTATCCCTGAGGATGTCAGGAAATTCGTGGGCAGACCTCAAATTGTCCGCGAAAAACCCAGACCTCTCCAAAGAGAAGGGTATAAAGAAACCATAAGTGAAACCCCCACACAGCGTGGCAGCACCTGACTTATTGTGGTACCTGTCTAGCCAAGGCCCCATCGCGGCTATGCTCACCGGGGTCCTTCTGTACGTGTTATGTGTGACTGGTCTTCCTGACGGGAGGTGGCGTGCGAAAAACCACAGGCGAAACATTCGTGCTTGTATTTGCACAAGCCGAAAAATTTACAATGGCCTTCGTTTAAGAGCCAACAGGCCTATGGTCTACGAAAGGCCACTCCCCCAGTCGCTGCAGCTGCGGATGGGGAAGTGGCCGTTGGCTGAAAGGGGGGCTTCGGAGAAACCATAAGACAAAGCCACACATCCCCCATCCAATATCCGGGTTTAAAGCTATGCGTCTACGAAAATCCTCATCGTAAACGCCACCACGCCGCTCAGCACAGCGCTCCGGGTGCTTTTCACCCATCACGCATCCAAGCACTATAAAGGCTTGCAGCCAATTATTTATGGTTTTTGCGACTCTAGGCTTACGGTCCTGGGGCTTCTCATACCAAACCCTCCTCTCTCTATCCACGGTGTGCTGATCTACCATAACTAGAGTCCAAATTTTCACATAAGCATTGGCCCAAATCGTTTCTTTTACTTCCTGATCCAAGTGTGAACCCGGGGGCTGACTGCACAAAATACCGAATCCTTGTGGACTCCAGCCAGCTGGGGTACGAAGGCCACAGAGGGGGCAGGGAGAGAACCAGAGGGAGGAAACCTGTCCAATAGCGATTTTAGCAACTGCAATATCTCCGCCCCCACCCCAGGCTAACCCCCTTCATCCCCCCCAAGCCCCAGTAAACTGAAACTCACCAGATCCTGAAGCTGCCGCTGAAGCATTCGCGGTAGGAGCTGTTGCTGTTGGTAAAACTGGATGCTGATCGAGGCTATGGACCCTGGAAGACCCGCTGCGGTCCCTTCGCAGCCGCTCCTGGCCACGAGACCCAGGCACTCAGATTCGCTGGAAGACATGTCTGAAGACAACGTAGAGCGCCATCTGGAGGATCTGGACTGCTGCGCCTGGCAGGAGGATCTGGAGTGTCTGCTCCTGTCTGAATAATAATGCTCTGCAGAGTCACGGTGTCGCCGTCTGCCATCCTCCTGGGCGGGCGAACTAGGACGCGGGATCTGCTGGACCTGTAGCGTACGCTGCAGACCCTGTCCACGCTGACTGGGGGTCCCATAACTGCAGTAGCCACCACTGGAGGCAAAGGAGGGACCATCACTGCTGCCGGGCAGGGGTGGCAACGGAGCCTGTGGTGTATCGGGAGCCGTCATGAGTTCCGGCTGGGCGCCGCATTCGGCTCCTGTAATGGATTCTGTGTGGGAGGGGCCCTGTATGGATTGCTGTTGGGTGGAAGGGGGGACCTGGAATGGCTACTGTGGGGTGAGGGGGGCCTGGAATGGCTACTGTGGGGTGAGGGGGCCCTGGAATGGCTACTGTGGGGGAGGGTAGCCATACAATGGATGGCCAAGGGAGGGCTCTACAATGGATGCTGTGGGAGGTGGAGGAAGGGGAGGTGGCCCTGTAATGGATGCTGTGGTAGTGGGGGAAGGGGAGGGGCCCTGTAATGGATTCTGTGAGGTGAGGGGGGGGGGACCTAGAATGGATGCTGTGGGGGAAGGGGGTCCTGTAATGGATTCTGTGGGGGGAGAGGGGCACTAGAATGGATGCTGTGGGGGTAGGGGGCCCTGTAGTGGATGCTATGGGTGGAGGGAGGGGCTTGAATGGATGCTATGGGCAATGGTCCCATGGAACGTTGTTTGAGGGTTGCTTGTCATCGGGATGTAAGTACATAATAATAGCCTGAACCGCAAACATGGTTAGGACCTGCTCTGTCTATTGCAGCTCAGGCAGTCGGATCATAAACAGGGCTGTGAAATTCACAGCCATGTGCAGGAGCCCATAGAAGTGAATAAGGACTTGTACATCAATCCTACAGAAAACAAGCCTCAGGCCGCGGTCACACGTACCTCAGGCCCCATGCACACTTTTTGTTTTTTGATGAAACACTTTTGTTCTGGAATGAGCCCCTCCCAGTTGCATTTTTAATTAAAACAGATCAAGATCTGCAACGTGTGAATGGGGCCTGACGCTTGTTATCTGCCTGTGGATAGTGCCTAACTTGTCTTCGTGGGAAAACCCCTTTAAGACATTTTTTTTTTAGATAAAAATGGTCTGGCCTTTAACCCTTTAAGGGTTAATATTCTGTGCAGTGCACTAGGATGCTGGAGAAAAATTCCAAATGTGGTATAAATGACAAAAAAAGTTGCATTATTTTTATTACAGGCTCGGTTTTACATCTTTCACACACCTCTTACTTTTTTAAACTTTGATGTACGGAGCTGGAGAAGCTGACGTTTTTAGTGATTTCCGTTAGTGAAGTGAAGAAGTTTTTTCATCACATTTTATTCAAATGTTTGTGCATTGAAATGGTGATGAATCTGCAATTTGGACACCATGACGTAATACTGAGGCTGCGGTCACACGTAATGCGGGGTATGCTGGTAATACTGAGGCTGCGGTCACATGTAACGCTTCTTCTAGCCCTGGTATTCGGACAATACAAGACACAGAGTGCAGGTTATCCATCACATGCGTCTGCATAGAAGCCAAGACACAGAGTGCAGGTTATCCATCACATGCGTCTGCATAGAAGCGCATCCTGCCCTTGTGTGCTTTGATTCCAATTCTAAACAGAGTCAGCGCGTTACGTGTGACATCACTCCTTATTCTACAGCAATACTTAATACAGTCAATCAAAGTACTACAACTTTCATCATCTCATTCAACTGCTGGGAGTTGTAGTTCTTGAGTCCACTGTTATTCTGTATGTATGTACACATTGCAGGGATGTAATGAGGTGCACTGTCAATGTTAAAGAAGGTCATTGTCTTGTTGCACCAACCGTAGGTAAAGTCTCCTACCCTGGTCGGTCCTATAGTTACAGTGATAGTCATGGTTGGGGTGTCCCTGAGCAGACAGTCAGTCAGAAGAGACCAGCTAGCAAGAAGTAAGTTTGCAATAGAAAGCGTGGAAGCGTGCTGACTTCCCTCTAGCTTCAGACGTGGCACTGGTCAGCAGGACTTGGAAAGGACCGTCGTAGCGAGGCTCCAGACTCTCTCTTTGGGGTGTCTCTTTACCACCCGTCGTCTCCAGGATTCAGGTTATGCGTCCTGAGGTCTCTGTCTGCATCTGAAAAAGGAATCAGAAACACTTTTGCCGACTTTTTTCAAGGCCTGGCTCAACTGTGTGGCATGTTCCCTGGTTTCCTGCCATCATCTCTAGGGTCTGTGGGACGTAGGGGCCTTGTCTGGGTGCACAGCCAAAAAGTACTTCTAAGGGGGACAATCCCATCTTTCTGTTGGGGGTGGTCCTAACTGAATGGTGAGCAGCAGGAAAGCACTCGCGCCATGGTTCCCCTGTTTCTTCCATGGCCTCCCGGATCTCTAACTTAAGAGTGCTGTTTAGTTTTTCAATACCACCACTAACTTGGGAAGGGCAAGGGGTGTGCAGGGCCTGTTCTACACCCAGGAGGGACAAGGTTTCAGTCTTTACCTGTCCAGTGAAGTGGGTTCTGCGACCGGACTCTTTGGTCTCTGGAAGTCCAAACCTGCAGAAAAAAATCTCACTCACCAACTTCTTGGCTGCGGCTCTGGCAGTAGCCTTGGTCATGGGAGAAGCTTCTGGCCACCCTGGAAAGAGATCAATGCACACAGGCACGTACTCCTACGTACCACTTTTTGGTAACTGGATAAAATCCATCTGCAGTCTCTGGCAGGGATACAGCAGCTTGGGTGTCACCTTCTGTGGGGTCTTTTCCACCTTACCCGGGTTGTGGCGGGCACAGACTATAAAGGCTTTCACTAGTCTAGTTGCATCAATTGCCTCCTGACTAAGGGCAAATGGGGAAGAGGCAATTCAGTCAGAAAGGGGCAGCATTGGGCTGGAGGCAGCAGACCTTATCCTAGGCTGCAGGAGCTGGCCAGTGCTAGAAACATGTGCAGAGGCTTAGGGCCTCAGGGCAGGGGCACATTCTGGACTGCCAGCTTTCTTCCCTCTGTCAGGTATCTGCCTGTGGCTGAGGAGCAGTGGCCTAGGAAGACCACCTTCTCCTGGCAGTACTGGAGCTCATCTCAGGAAACTTTGCAACCCTTCTGGAACAGAAAACACATAAGGTCAATAAATGCATCCTGGCAAACAAAAACAGTAGGTCATCCGCATACTGAAAAGGAGAACATCCAGTAAGGGGCTAGTCTGCCAGTCTACTCCCTGTAGGGCCGTGGGGTATTGGCTGGGTGAGTTTTACCCCCCTTGTGGGAATCTACATCAGGTATACTGGAATACTGAACTGGTAAAGGCAAATAGGTACTGGTAATCCTCATGTAGGGGCACAGAGAGGAAAGCATTTGCCAAATCAATAACAGTGAATAATATGTCACTCTCAGGGACTGCTGCCAGTTTGGGCTAGGGACCACTCATTGGCAGCTTGGAGGTCATAGACCATCCTACAGGTATCCAGCTGTTCTTCCTGGGTCTTTTCCTTGACCGGGAATGGGCTAAAATCATCATTGGACTAGCAGAGGAGAGTCACACATCAGTTTTACAATGAAAGGCACTAACTCTGTTTGGGGGGGCCGTTCAGAAGGGGGACTGTTCTCGCTGACATCCCTTGTCCATTACCACCACCCCTTGTCCTGCCCTGTCGGGGCCGTCTCCGCCACTCACTACAGTAATGTCTTCTCCCCACAACGCCCACTTGGGTTGGCCGGTTGAGACTTCTGGAGATGTTGTCAATCTCACTTTGGCGTGGTCTGTGAAACATCCTCTATTCCCTCTGTACGTCAATGTGTCAGAGTCCCTCCACCACATCTCCAGCCCAGTGTTCTGTGCTACCTATAAAGTTCTGGCCAGACTCCAACGTCTCAATAAAATCCAGGTACACTTGTGTTGGTTTTTAATCAAAAAGGAACAAAAGTCAGTCATAGGCTCTGTAATACATTTGGGGGGCTCGTTCTTGCTTAGTCTGTTCATGGGGTACACAGGAGGACATCACACTGTATCCCTGTTCCACAACCAAATCAATTCCTTCAAGTCTTTTTTAGATTGTCAGGGAGAAGTCTAAATGCAGGGATCTACCCCTCCCAAATGTAAATGTTCTCACTAGCCTGTAAACCACGAGATAACAGAACACAGATTCCAAGCAACTCAATATGGAGAAATTCAGTTTTCTGTGAACATCAAGGTCACTATCGTCTCTCTCGTAGATAAGACAGACACAGCACATGTCAGTTCTTCACAAAACAAAACGCAGCTCCAACAGCCCCCACCCATTTGTTAACCCCTTAAATGCCAGAAAGCGGGTACCAGACACATTGTAACACTTTTTCATAGTAATTTTTCTCTAATGGTCCGTCCGTCAAAGTCAGAGGCTATAAGTGTCTGTTTCCAAATCTGATCAAGTTTTCTTACTTGTACAATCATCAGATCATCTGACACATCCCAAAAAACTTCAAACCTTCAATATTACTTTTCATTTCAACACAAAACTACCAGCCTTATGTCCGATCATGTCAACTTGCACTTTTCCATCAGTCCTACTTAACTCAACAACCTTCTGTCTCTGTGCATCTTACCCCTCCATGTGGGACACAATCTGAGTAGCTTTTCTAGGTCCGCACCGATTTTTCCTGGCTAACACGGTAAGTCAACAATTTTCTCAACATACTGCACAGACACAGATAAGAGATGGTGACTTATGATAAGGGCCCACGGGGGTTTTGACTGGTATCCGGCAGGCCAGTCCGAGCCTGCATGCATGGATTACAGATAGTGTATGCTGCACTATCCCACTTAGATACCTTAGACATTGTTCCCTACAAATTAATTCTTACATACACTTAGATACCTTAGACATTGTTCCCTACAAATTAATTCTTACATAGTGTCCCCCTTCAAATAAAATGTGCAGTGTCTTTCAAATTATAATATTGTGCCTATTTTGAATTATTATGACAATTTATATATAAACTTCACCAGAACAAAACTTGCATGAATAAAGCACCAGTAGTTTAATCAGGGGCATAACTATGAGAGACAGGGACCTTTATCAGACTTCTGAATGGGGTCGTGAGAAATATGGCCAGGGGGAGGGGGGCCTTCTGCTACTCAAACCCCCCACTTCCCTCCAGCCTCATCCCAATTAGCCTAATGGAGCTTGCTCAGGGGCCGACTCGTTTGGGGCCGGCCTGACATCTGTGGGGCCGGAGGAAAAAAAACAAAAACATTAACTCACCTTGGTAAGGATGGACGGACACCGCGCTGAGGACCACAGGAATGGGAGGCCGGGCGCAGCGCTGCAGGGACTTCCCCCTGCTGTGCTTCTGCTGTCTATTGCCAGTGTCATCACGTGACCCGGCTCATGACGTCCCCTGAGCGGGCCGGCATCTCTCCCTGCTAGATTTGGAGACCTGAGCACTGCTGTGAGCAGTCAGCTCACAGAGACCACACAGCCCACCGCCCCCCCTCCCCCACGATCGCCCCCCCTCTTTCCTTGGTTTGCAAGAAGGAGAAGGATGCAGGATGAAGATGGCAATGAGAAGGGTAAGTAGCTGTATACAAGGGAATGTATGGCTGGTGTGTATGCTACGTGGCACCGTGTGGCTGGTGTGTATGCTACGTGGGAATGTATGGCTGGTGTGTATGCTACGTGGGAATGTATGGCTGGTGTGTATGCTACGTGGGAATGTATGGCTGGTGTGTATTACGAGGACTGGGGTGATAAGGTCACGTGCCCACTTTGGTTGATAGCCAAATCAAACCCTTCAGGTCTGTTTCTCCAGCGCATAATCGCGACGAGTGATGGAGGAGGATGAGGAGTGATGAATGTTGCGCGATACGAAGTATGGGGACCATTGTTCAGGATCCTTCACCTGTTCAGTGTGTATGGGCAAAGAAAGGAGTTGAGGAGGAGAATATGGACTCATGGCCAGTGAGGGGAGTGAATTCTTTGTCGCGTTGGGACTCTGCGCATATGGCAGATATGCTAAGCCGCCAAACTGCCTATCCCGTGCCCTCGCGTTCAAAGAATTTTTCCAGCACAGATTACTGGATTCACCTCCTGACCCCACGGTACAAGCAAAATCTTTCCACCTCATCCCTGGGAGGAAAGTGTGTGAATGCATGAATACAGCAGGCCCTGGTGCACAGCTAACAGTATTTCCCTTCTGACAGCGCTAGCGGCAGAGGGCGTAATTCTGCGGGACAAGTAGCGAGGAGAGTAAGGCGACCAGGCAGCTTGTCCAGCACTGGCAGGGTACGCTTTACAAGGCCTTTGCCAGTTTTATGTCACCCCAGCAAGACACTGTCACTGTCCCCAGTCTCAGCAAGTAGGGCTGACTTACACGAAGATGGTGGAGGAGTACGTAGCTGACATCCATGGTCCTAAATGTCACACAGCTCCCTACAACTACTGGTTTCAAAGCTGGACATGTGGCACCCGTACTGCGCTGTACGCCTTGAGGTTCTTGCTGCCCGGACGCTAGCGTGTTTCTCGGAGCGGGTTTTTCAGTGAGCTGGTGGCAGTCATCACCGATAAGCGTACACGCCTGTCGACTGACAGCGATGACAGGCTGACGTTCTCAAGATATAAAGCCTGGATTTCTACCCGCATTTCCATTCTCCACCAGGTGAAAGAAGCTGAACCTGATAGTAATGAGCACTCCTCCTCCTCTTGTCCCTCCTTCTCTCCTTCTCTTTGTACACTAAAGCAGAAACTGGCTTATTTTTTGCCAGGGGCCAACTGGCTCTGGCTATAGTACTCTATTATTAATTTTTCTGGAGGGCCACTACCCGTCCTCTGTTTTTACAACAATTTTGTGGCATTGCCACATACAGGCCTCAATCTATGTAATTTTTCTGGAGGACCGCTACCTGCTGTCTCTGCTTTGAAACTTTTTTGGACTTGCCACTACAGAGACACTCAATCTATTTAATTTGTCTGGAGGACCAGCTACCTGCTCCTCTGGTTTGAAACTTTTTTGGACTGCCACATACAGGCACTCAATATTATTTAATCTTTTTGGAGGACCAGCTACCTGCCTCTGGTTTGAAAACTTTTTGGACTGCCACATACGGCACTCAATCTATGTAATTTTCTAGGACCAGCTCACTACTCTCCTCTGGTTTGAAAACTTTTTTGGACTGCCACATACATCACTCACTCTATGTATTTTTCTGGAGGACCAGCTCCTGCTCTCTGGTTTGAAAACTTTTTTGGCTGCCACATTCAGGCACATCCAAATTAATTTCTCCATAGCAGCCTCCACACGTCGTCTTTTTAGCTGCCTTCCCACTTGTTCCATTGCTACCCTCCACAACGTTCCTCTCCCATAGCTTCCTCCAAAAGTAGTCCCATATAGCTGCCCTCCATAATGGTCCCCTTTCACGAGCTGTGTCAGGCAGAATTTTGGATTGTTTTCATGGCTTCCATGTTAACTTTGTCGCCACACCTGCTGCGGTGTAACCAAAATATACTGGCAAACTTTAATCATTTACCAATATTTTATTCACGCTTCTTGCGCATCTGTTTACATTCCCCTCCACCCGCCAAAACCCAAACTTATAAGAACGCTACTATCCTTGATCTTATACAAAAAAGGTTTCTTAGAGTGCTGTTTGGGGAGTACCTAGAGACGTGGCTTGGATTGGCGAAAGCTCGCCTGGCAGCGAGCGCCAGCTCCATCCCAAGATCCAACTAACATAGTTTTAAACTGCAAGCACCTTATTCTACTACTAGTTCACTGCCTCCATTCATGGTCCCTTATCAAACAGCTGTGTCAGCAGAATTTTGGGTTGTTTTCATGGCTTCCTCTCACAACTTGTTAACTTTGTCGCCATCCCTGCTGGTCATCCCAAAATATAACGGCAAACTTTTATCATTTACCGATATTATTTGAGCACTTCTGCTCACCTCCTTGGTTCCCCCTGCCACCATTGTTTAAGCCTGAGTCCATTGGGGGTATGTTGCCAAGACACTCTCAAGCTGCCGCTGCTGCCGCTGCCTCTGACATATTCCCCTATAGTGTCAGGGTCAATTTGGATGTTTTAGATGCTATCTAGCCTCATTCGGATCACTCTGTCATTGCCATGCTGTTGCCCCTAGTTTTGGCATAATGGTGCGATTAAGCAGCCTCAGAGGCTCATGCATCGGCCCCTGCTGTTTCCTGTCCATTTCCGTGGTGTTTCCATCCTTTTCTGAGGGTTCCCAGGTGCTGGCCCTTTGCACAGTCTCCACACAAAGATGGGTCAACCAGCAATAGATCTCTCTGCCTTCCCAGCAAACCACCATCGAAGGTTCCTCATTTCTTCTCTCTGGAACTCAAAGACTTCATGTGGTCAAAGGGACGGCCTTCAGTCGTCCTGAACGGCCTCTGATGTACGCATTTCCCCAATACCTCTTATAGCATCAGAGGGTTTCAGAAAATCAGAGTGGGAGTGTCAGCCAGAGTTATCTCATTGTTTCCGCTGGTGGGCCCAAAAGGAGGACTGGTTTCCGTGGTTAGTGAGATGGCGTTGGAAGAAGAACCTTCAAGGACTGGAACTCTAAACGACCTTCGTTCCGCGTTCCATATAACGCATCAGACCCACAGGCTCTCCAGTCTCGGCATGATCCTGAAAGGATGTGTTTGATATCCAAGGGGTATCAAAGAAGGTATTTCCACGCTCAAGCAAGTCGATCAGCCGGTTACTCACAAAATCTACATCCAGGAATGGGGAAGATTCGTATCCTGTTTTGTGACAGAACGCCTCCTAACCACACTATCCCCAAATAGTTCCAGGTGATGCGACTTACCCTGCAAGCGGGATTTGAAAGGGCCCTTAAAACAAGTCTTATAAGGTCCCAGATTTCCGCCCTCAGCGCATTCTTCGATGCCCTACTGACAGAAAACGGTGGATCAAAGGTTGTCAAGCTACCAGTAGACTAAGACCACATATAAAACAGAATATCCCAATTGGATCTCTCATTATACTAGATTAACTCACGAAAAATCCATTCGAGAACCGCTAGAAACGGTTAATCTTAAAGAACTGACGTTAAATAAACGTTCCTATAGCTATAACAACCGCAAGCGTTTGGAGAATTCAAACCTTGTCGATTAAAGAGCCCTAATCTCAAACTGTATGAGGACAAGGTCGTTACTAAGTTGTTAGATAAACACCTGCACACCCAGGTCGCCTACATTTTTCAACCTTAATCAAAGATATTATTACTCCCTTCTTTGTCAGAACCCAAAACATGCTTAAGAATGGGATGCATACATGGATGTCAGAAGATGTCTCCTGCAGTTATTTGAAGGTTACCAAGTTCCTGGAGAAACATGACACACATTTTGTACTACAGTTCAAAGGAAGAAACCAAGCAAAAAAGCTCAAAAGCATCCATTGCTAGATGGATCAGCGACTGTCATCAAGAAGCTTACACTGCCAAAATATTGGACTTCCAGGACTATTAGGACCCAATTCAACCAGAGGAGTGGCAGCCTGCGGCTGAGAAACGGGGGGCCTCACTTAGCGGAGGACATATGTAAAGCAGCTACCTGGGCAACTACTCTAACCTTTGCGCAAACATTATAGGCTAGAGATATTCAGCGAGTGCTAGAGACCAGTTCCTTCAGAAAAGAGGTATTAAAAAGCTGTGTCCCCCCAAAAAAATTACTATCTGGTACATCTACAGTTGGGTGCCGTCATGGGGGACGCTATGGAAAAGGAGAAGTTATTCTCACCATTAATTCGTTTTCCATTAGTCCACATGATGGCACCATATATATTCCCACCTGAATTGTTTTCAAAATTTAAGTACCTGTGTTTCTATGTGCAAGAATGAACATAATAAAATGGTTGCATTCCAAGGCCGGTGCAGTTTGTTGGTAAGCCACTGGAGTACCGGATGCGGGTGAGGGTATTAACTCTCTGCTTCCGTCCTGACCAGAGGTCAAGGGTCATCCTCCGTTGGGGCGTCATGTGGACCTAATGAAACCGAATTAACGGTGAGGAATGAATTTCCTTTAACGTACTGTAACTATACAAAAGTGGTTGCTCCTTTTTTTTTTGCAGGCATTTACCGTACTTACACTGTTTATTGCAATGATCGCTGGGAGATTTCCACATGTTCAGTGTGCAGGGTGCATTTCCCCCTTCAGTGAAACTCTCTTCTTGCTGCAGGATTATATCAGCAAAGTCAGAAATGGCCCCTGAAGTGCTGAGGCGAGGAAGCAGGGATACAGAGTAACGCTTGAAGCTGACAGCAGAAGTGCCACATCTGAGTTAGCCAGATGGTCTCCCAAGATCTTGATGAGCATTGCTTCACTCGTGAGCTTGAAATGACAGAGCCTCATAGTCCCAAGCTAAACACATAGAATAAATCCTGTCCGACGAATTGCAGAGACATTTTTTTTAACTAAATGGGGTTTGGTTATGCCCTCTAGAGCCCTGTTTGCCTCAAGTAGCATAATTTTAAAAGTTTGATCCTTTTAGAAGGAGGAAGCATAGATAACAAATATGAAGATATAGATAAAAAATATATTAAAACCTATGAGCCGCTGACCCCTATGTCAGTTGCATCATTGTGAAAACTCTTTTTTGTAAAAAACTGATAAGAAATTAAACAATAGGCCGATCCGGCCACACCGGTATTCAATACTTGATTTAAAAATTGTTGATCCTGGTGGTAAGCATGTGGTACATAAAGAGGACCATTCGATTCCCAGCCCTACCTGAGAGGAATACAAGTATTTTTCAGATAAATCAACTTTTTCTCACTATTCCCACACAAATTAGAAACTATTGCTTACCCCTCTCACCGCCAGGAAATGCAGACAATGCAATTCCTCTTGCATCGCTCGGCATATCCAATGGAGATCCCCTAAAGAAATCACCAAGCTATAACTCCTACAGGACCACTCTCTTTTTTCCTTTAGATTTTCCAATTGTCATGGCATCACAATCTGCATATTATAACTATTAGAACGCTTTACTTACCAAGTTTATTTTCAAATGACTTTTTAATCACCTTTTGACTTTAACATTAATACTATATTTTGGTTTGAAATTTTGTGACATAATTATAAGAAGAAAAACTGGGAATTGTTAAAAAAATTAGAAAATAGCAACTTTTGACTTCAAATTGTTATGATCATTGGACGGTTAGTGTCTTGTGCGCCATATCCTGTAGTCCATGTACGGGTTGCTCTGTACGCGTGGTCCGTTGCCCATACGCCCTGTGCTCCGTGCAGTGCCGTCCAGGTTCCAGCCCAGTGGTAGCCTCCGCCTTCTGTGCTACAGAAATTGCCCAATAATCAAACCCAGAATGCAAGGGCGTCCGACCGTACCAATGAGGCGATTGTATTGGACATTAGTGAGGCTACAATTCCAATCATGATTTTCCAATTCTTTAGTAAATTTAATTCAATTGATTTTAGGACAATTCATTTTGTAGGACAAGTTATTTTAGCATTATATGTTACTCTATTAGACTTGTGGGCTATACTTCTATCAAAAGAGTTTATTGGGAATTTACGAGTAATGTCTTGGTCCAATCTTGGTCCATATCCTGTGGTCCAGGTCCGTGGTCCCATAGCCTGTGGTCCTGGCCGATGATCGGTTATCTTATGGTCCGATCCTGTGGTTCTGTGTCCAGTGTCCGTAACCTTGGTCTGTGTCCTGTGGTCCGTAACCTGTGGTCTCGTGTCCTGTGGTCGTAACATGTGGCTGTTTCATGTGGTCCATACCTGTTGGACCGTTATCCTGTGGTCGTATCCTGTGTCTGTTCCTGTCGGTCATGTCTGTGTCCGTTCCCGTGGTCCCGTGTCTGGTGGTCCGATATCCGTGGTCAGTAACCTGTGGGGTCTGTGTCCTGTGGTCCAAGCCTGTCGTGTACGGTGGATGTCGTGGACCTGCGTGCCATGTCCGGTTGGATCTAGCCTGTGGTCCGTGAGTCCGGGGTCCTTATCCTGTGGTCATGTCGTACCGGTGGTGCCTTATCCGTGCTCCAGCGGGTCCTTTGCTGTTCCTGTGGTCCACTATCCTGCGGTCCATATCTGTGGTCATGTCCGGTGCTCTGTACCTGGGGTACGTTCCATACGACTGTGCTACTGCAGTGCCGTCCAGGGTTCCAGCCCAGTGGTGACCTCGCCTCTGCCTTCCTTGCTTCAGAAATTGCCCTAATAAATCAAAACCAGAAGAGATGCCAAGGACGCTCACCACACCATGAGCTAGTGAGAACTTGCCTCAGGCCAGCAGCGCCTCCTGTTGACGTGGGGGCGGCATCCAGGCAGTTCACTATCGTTCACTCCCTACGTGACCGCCAAGATTGGCTTAGTCTCCACAGGCCCCCCGTGGACAGCCTTCTGCCCTTGTCTTGCGGCCGCCTCCCGACCCGCCCTCGGGGACCCACCGCTCCCAGCTGCCCGGCCCACCTCTACCTCGTCTGCGCCCGGCCGCCCGCCTCCGTGCCTGCCAACTACCCCATGTCGCAGCTCGGCCTGCTCTCTCACCGTCCGAGCGGCCAACGTTCTTCAATCACATGCCCGCCTCTCTGGTGCCGCCTCATAGGATCCGTCGCATCCTGTCTCCTCTCCTGATCCGCAGCCTGCCTCTCCCTACTCGCGGGCCCCCGCCCGCCTCCCACCCATCTCACCCTCATCCGGCACCCGCCTCACCGGGTGGGAGGGCATGGTAAGTATGTACCTATCATACCTTAAGTATGCAATAAAATAATATGGTGTGGTGGTGTTTATTATAATATTATATATTATTATAACACACATGGTATTTTTAATAGGCATCTCGATACCTGTTTATACTGTACGTGATGTGTATATCTGTAATAAGTGTGTGTATACTGTATGGTGGTGTGGTGATATGTGTATAATGCTGTTAATTGTGTACATGTTGGGATGAGTGTGTGTATACTGTGTGTGTGGTAATATAATGGCTCACACTGTATTTATTATATGGTATATGGCCGCATTGCTGTATTTCATATTAACATGGCGGCATGACTGTGATGTTCATATAATGGTGGCACTCTGTATTTAATTAATACTACAGCGTGCTGCCATATGAGTATCTAATCCAGTACAGCGAGCATCCTATAGTATATTTTGCATGTGCACATCTGTAGTATTATACTATAGTGTATGCCACAGCTATCCTGGAGTATTCACTGTGCACAATCTTAGACCCAGCGTGCATGTTTTTGAAGATCGGTCATGTCAGACTAATCTGATTCTACGAGGAGGTTAGTCAGACTGGATCTTGGGGGAACGCTTGGATGTTGTATATCTGGGACTTTTCAAGGCATTTGACACTGTTGCCACAAACAAGGTCGTAATTAAAAGAGTCCTCTGGGGTGGTCATTAATGGCACATTCTCTAATTGGGTTGACGTTAGCAGGGAGTGCACAGGGGGGTCAGTAATTGGGGCCACTTCTTTTTAATTATTTTTATTAAGACCTGTAGTGGGTTTACCGCAGATCAAGTTTCAATATTTGCAGATGTACTAAGGCTGGTCAATTAAAAAATACTGAGGTCGATAGTTTAGCACATTACAGAGGGATTTGTGAAGCTTGGGGGGGCAGAGAAATGGTGATGCGGGTTAAGGTAGGATAAATGTAAAAGTTAGCACTGGGACCATGGAACAAAAAAGTGATCAAAGAGAAATAGATTCTCATCGATAAAGGCATATTGGTCGACCAGACATGGAAGATTGTGTAACGTTTTGGCACCGTGTTGAAAAAAAAGAACGTAGTAGAAAGGAACAGGTTGCAGATTGAGCAACCAAGATTAATCAGGGAATGGGGGGAACTAGATACAATGACAGAGTTGGTATAGCAGTTTAGGCAAAAAGACGACTGAGGGGACTCTTAACAATGTACAAAATCCTGAACGGGCAGTACAAGGATCTTTTTATACTGGCTGGACCATGGGACAGGGGGAATTCTACTACCTTTAGAGAAGACTAGGCGATTCTTGACCATCAACATAGACATAGGTTCTTACTGTAAATCAGTGAGACTGTGGAACTCTCTCCCGCAGTGAGGTTGTTATGGCTGGATTCTAGGTACAGTTCAAGAGGGCCTGGATGACTTCTGGAGAAATAAATCACGGGTCTGGGGAAAAAAAATGTATTTCATTCTTAAGGTTTGAACTTGAGACTTGACGTCTTTTACGACCTTATGGGCTATGAACTATGATAGCCTTCAGATTAACGAATGGACTAGGGGCAGATGGCTGCTTCCCCATTAGTGATTTAACCTATCCCCTGTGCCCTCGGCCAAGTTCCATCAAGAGGTTATCATCCTTCAATAAAGTAGTAGTGCATAGGTAGTTGTACCCACAACTTGTTCTCTCTATGTGGACAACATCATATTGTTTTTTTACAGACCATGAATTTTAAAGTCCATTTGCTATGTTGATTTGATTCCTTCATTAGGACTTCTCTACAGATAAATCACAGTAGTACAAGCTGAATCAGTAGACCAGACCAGTCACTTGGTATAATCTCTGCAAAACTGTTGGGGGGTTTGGAACTCCCTATCACTTTTTCCATCTGACGAAAAGCAGTGTTGCATTGAGTGGTGGAATATTACATAGTAGGTCCTCTCCATTTTGACACTTAAATTGAACATTTACAAATTGAACTATTGCAAATCCCTGCAAGAAATGTCCATTACACTTTTGTAAGGATAAGGAAATCTATTCCAGAACATTCTTTGAATGCTCCTTTGATCTACATTTGACTTACTACATGGGGAATATTTAAGTATCTTAGGGTGAGAATACAATTTTTTTAAACTCTTTATGTTAATTTCTAGCCTCGTCCTCGCCTTTTCAACAGGATCATATGATAACTATGTACACTTATAGCTAATAATAAAGGGCCCTCAAAAGCCTCTTGTCAGGATCTTGGATGCGTAGGAATCCTCTGGACCACGCGGGAGGTGGTAAGCGACCGACACTGGGACCGGAGTTTCAGTGGCACCTGGCCCTTCCAATCAAACCCGCTGCAAACTGGATGGTCTTGCTGCAGCCAGGCTACCACCAGGTGTTATCACGGCTTGCAACTGACCACCACGATGGCAGCCGAGGTCTAGTTACCTAGCAGGCTTTGGTCAGTTCAGGCACAGGGTCTAGCGGGAGTAAAATCCTGGAGTCTGCACGGTGCTGTTTTGAAGAGATACGTGTTCAACGGCGAGATCAGACGGTTCTGATACTGTGACCCTGTTAAGTCTCACGAAGGTCAATGCAGGACTCCAGGAGCCGTCCGTTCTTGGTAACAAAGAAGAATCTGCACCTAGGAGAGGAGAATTTCCCGTATGAAACCTCTTGCAGGTTCCCTTGTATCACTCAAATGTGTGGTCTCTGAACGGATAGGGGGTACACCCGACCCGGGGAGTATAGGTACATGGCAACAAATCAAAGGGCGGCCAGTCGTAGGGATGGTGAGTGTGACAAAGCTCTCGTGCCTGTTTCTTGGAGAATACATCTGTGAATCCCGGTACACACGTTGGAGGCTTGGAGGACAAGAAGAACCAAGATGGGCACCACCATACAGCGGGACTGGACTCTGGACCCACATCGACGACTTCCTGTACATCGCCAGTTGAGTATGGTGATGGAGCTGACAGCCACGGAAGGTTCCACAGATTGAGGACAACGAATTGGAGAGGACATAAAAAGCAGTCTCTCCTTGCGCGCACACTAATTCCTAAACGGACAAGACGGCTGGTGAAGAATGGACCAGGTCAGAGAGGAGTTTGGCCACTTACAGAGCAGATGAACCAAAGGCTTCTCGAGGCAGTACCAACAACGGTGGAGATGTGATCGTGAGACCAGAGATGCATCCACAAAATTCCCTGCGGAACCAGAGTCCAGAGGCCGGCCGGAAGCCCCCTCCTACACCATCTCCCGAGCTTACAACGCTGAGAATGGAACGAATGGGAGGAGCCGGCCACAATCATTGCCAGGTAGCCCTGTGCGGGCTCTGTGCCCTGGATAAACAAATGCGGGCACGGATCGAAGGGACCGCGGCAGGACAATCGCCTGCACCAAGGAGGATAAGTAAAGGTTTTATTATGTTTAAACTTACCCGCCCCAACCCGGTCTGAGTAATTTTTATAAACCTGGATACCCTTTTAAATATTGCGTCAATCGAGTGGCCAGTGTGATGAGACCACTCATGTTGACGGCAGATAACAAGCGCAGCAGCGCTTTGACCGGAACAGGATCCTTTTTTAAAGGTGGATATGAGACTGCATCGTGTCCAGGCAAGTTCACGAGGCCAGAGTGGGAACTGAACTGCATACTCTCCACAGAACGAGTTCCCTTGGCGCAGGTTCAACAACGCAGCTTCAGCCGAGGCAGGCCCGTGCAGGTTCTTTCAAAAGCATGGACCGGAACTACGCCTAACCTGCCATGAGTAGCCGTGACCAGGTCCCTATGTCCAAAGAGGGTAGCCCAGGCCAGGGGCTTATCCCACAGAGGAGACTGACGAGTAATGCCACCTTGAAGTTGCTCCTAGCACAAATTTGAGAGGCATGCAGTTCTAAGTGCAGGAGCACTGGGGTTAAAAGCCCTGCCAACTTAGGATCTCCATACATACGTTGTCAGGCATAGACAAGCATAGCACAGGTGCAGCAGTATCATGGTTTTGGGCCAGTATATGTATACCATATTTTGCTAAATGTATATTTAAAGTATGTTTTATAATATATTTCTAATCATTGCCTACTGTGAAACTGGGGTAGAATAAGTTACGAGTCTGAAATGTTTCGGGGGGTAGAAATGTGGTGAATTGAAACAGGTATGTTTTCTCTCTCCCCACCCCTTGGATAACGTGAATCATACCCAGTTCACAAGTTTGGCTTAACTGCTTAACATAGATTGGCATTTGTGTTTGTAGACGGGCCATTATAAGTCGATAGACGGCAAATCGTAGGGTCTGTGCTATGTGTAAGTTCGCTCGATGTACATGGTCCCGCAATTTTAAACCAATGTTGAATAAAGGATTGGATTTTTAAAAACATCCCGTAACTGTGAGGATTTCTCCTCAGATGGTTTGTCGCTGTCAGTGCTGCAGGCTTGCACGCTGAAAATCTGTGAACCGGAGGATTGCGGATCACCACGAAGGTAAGAAGGCGATATTCTTATTTCCAGCGCAATTAATGGTGGTGCGGCCCTTTAAAATTTCCGTGAAGCAGGCACGCACACCCTAGACACGGGACCAGCGCGCCCGTGCGAGGACGGGAAATGAGGAGTGGGGACGGTGGTTGCACTGGGGTCATGTGGTCTAGCGGTCAGACGAGGGCATGGGTTGAGCCCGTCAGCACACCTGCCATATGAGCGCGGGAACTCCCTCGAACCTATATACTTGTATGAACTTTACTGGTTTTATTTAACTTACTCTTTATACATGTGTATACTTGTGTTAGCCAGTTTTCAGCACAAAAAAATTTGCTGAAAAATCACTTGGCTTCTAACACGAGTCCAAGTAAAAAATAAAAACTAATACTCACCTCGCGTTGTCTCGATCGTCAGGACGGGTCCCGACTTCAGTGCGAGGCTCCTCGGCGTGGTAGCGGGGCGTTTTTCGTACCAGGGACGGCAGGGATCTGCTGTACTCAGGACGGAGATCGGAGTCATGCTGACGTCGACAACGGCACAATAAGATGCGAGGTGTGTGTGGCTGCTGACGTCATCAGCGCGACCCACGTCATAGTGAGCTCCTGCCGGCAGATCGATGGACCGATTCTGCCACTTACAGAAGAAAGACAGAAGAGAGAGCGCCGCCTGGTACGCGCGCGAGATCGGGAACCTCGCGTGAGATCGGGAAAACCCGCGCCACACATCCGGACACGGGAGGGTGAGTATTAGTTTTTTTTTTTTTCTTCCAGGCTTGGCAGTCTGGCCTGTGCTCTATACGTTAATTTGGGGCAGCTGTATACTGTTAATGGGGCTGGCGGTATATCGCATGGGGGAAGGCTGTATACTTCATGGGGGCTGCTGTAACAAATTGGGGCTGGACTGTATACACACTGGGGCTGGCTGTATACTACAGGGGGCTGGCTGTATCTACATTGGGATATGGCTAGCTGTTATACTAACAACCCCGCGGCTATACTCGAGTCAATAGGTTTCCCAGTTTTGGGGGGTTAAAATTAGGTCTCGGGCTCATATACTCCAGGTTTTTGGGTTTTGCTTATACTCGGTTATACCGGTAAGCTGATGCTATCATCATTTGGGGAAATCGGGACCTTAAAGGCAAAACACATAACAATGGTAAAGAGCGAAATTAGTAACCCATAAATGATGTGTGTGGTGTAATGTAGTCGCACACCCAGAAAAATCTCCTAAAATGTCCTTTTACATTGGTATAACACTCCCCAGCTGGATGACAAACGCATATCCAGGACGTAAACTAGGAGGTCTGGCCCATAGAGACGTGTGCTTGGGGCCCCGTTCCTCCAAAAAATATATATGACAGATTAAGGCTGTATTCACATCAGTCTTAGCCTGGCAGAAGAGTGTCTGGCGTGCTGGAAAGAGGAGAGTCCTTGCGACCACCCCGCCATAGTAGATATATCCACATGGTCATTACAAGGCCAAAGATAGAGCACGCTCTATCCTTTGGGCCACGCTCGAAACGGTGAAGTACTCGTGTGTGCTCACCGTACTGACCCGGGTTCAGGGAGATGGCGGGTGTGAGGGAGCCAGGACGAAGGTGGGTGGGCCAGGTTAGGAGTTTAGGATGAGGCAGACTAGCAGTGCATCCCGGACCACTTACCACGGGGTCACTGCAGGGTACACAGGGATGTGGCATCCACTGGGCCCTTCAACCTCACGGGCCGTAACAGCCATATGTAGCTATGGCAGCATATCCCAACATTTCCACTGCTTTGCTCCTTAACTGTGGTCAAAAGGGCACTTGTGATTTATAGAATTGTCCATGTCTAAGTCTAGATTTATATCATGGGCAAGGAGCCACTCTCAAGGGACGACTCTCATGTTGTGTAAGATACCGCTTCCTATAATTCTGATACAGAAGTGGCTCTGTGACATGGTTTCACTGTTTCGTTCTGTTCTTTCTAAATATTATGTTGTTTCCTGGCCTTATTTGCTCAATTCAACTATATCATTACCGTATACACTCCTTGCGATTCATGTCATGTCTAAATAATCATAATGGAACATTTGAAACAAAAATAAATAGTACCAATGGACAGTTTACTAACGTTTTTTAAAAACTTGGACACGAGTCATGTAAGATGTAATGCGCTTTATTTCTTGGCATCTGATTGCGATCATAAGTCTTTGGTAAGTCTGAATTAACCCCATTTTAAGATTTGTGCATACTTTCTTATTTCTTACTAATCCAGGGTCTGTTTTTGAATAGGCCCATGCCTGGACCTATTGTCATATGTCCCGCATTAAAACTACATGCGGGGGCGGTGGGGTTGGGGAGGATTTATCATGGGGTTGTTAGTTGTACGCCAGATTGTGATCTTACCCACCCTCTATGACACTTCCATGCAAGTCAGGCTTGGAGTGGCATGGGGTTGGACCATGATTGTTTGTAGAGTGAGCAGGGACTCTACACCAAAGGTGCATAGCTTATAGCGTGCACATTAGCTTTAAGGCAGTGTCCTGGTAGTACCTAAGGTTTATAACTCATATTATCATTCCTTTTCCCTGATTGAGGAGGACTGTAAATGTTTATATTTATCCTCAATAAAGTGTATTTTACCTTACTCTTTCGTGTAGTTGAGAATAATTGTAACATTACTCTAAGTGTGCTAAATGATGTTGGTTGCTGTGAATTTCAACAAGATATTGCATATTGTTGCTTGACAGTTGAGATGATGATGATTATTATTACTAACTAATTTATCTGATGCACTGCAGCAAAACTTGGATGTTTCTACACAGAATTAAGGCTTGAAAATATGTATTATTTACGGTGTATGATTTGATTGATAAAAATTGTAACGAACTGAATGAAATAAACTATCAAGATTGAGCAGGATTTATAGGCTAAATTTTTGGATAAATTATTTTGACTAACCTTTCCATGTACGTGTTTCATTAGAATTTGAAATGAAAAAAAAAACATTTCCTTATTAATCCTCCTAAAATTATTGAGAACCAATAGCAGACAACCACAGTGAGGTAATTTAATTTCATATCACATATTACACGGCTTTAATTAGGGTTATGTTGAAATTAAATAATAAAATAAACATGAATAGAACATAAGATCAACCAAGTGTGAATGGAATGAATTAAAACTAATGACAATGGATTATTACAAAACAATGTTAAACAGCACTGCATCAAATACAATTGTGGAGTTTAGACAAGCACAATATTTAGCCTTGTTTCACTTGCGGACAAAGTAAAACTGTAGATGTTATAGTGCAGCATGAGTGAGTATTGCAAAAGGAAAACTGAACTTCAAAACATGAGTGTCGTGGTTCTTCGCTGGCTGCTAGGCACTCTGCTGTGGAATGGTGACTATTTTCCAGGGGTAAACTCTAAACATGATTAATTGCATTAAGACTAATTGTTCGCTGTCCTCCTCACACATTTTTAGGCTCCCTTGTGTCACTGTCTTACTCCATTTACGCCCCTATAATTTACGTGTGAATCAGCTGTTGACTGTTAAGCTTTGTAAGCTAAATGTATTATACGCAGCGTTGTGTTACATAGCTTGCTGACGAAAAATGGGTGGTGCGCTTGATACGGAACAGTATTTACTCACAACCATGCACATGTGCCAGCGACAAGCTATAGTTTCATAATTTTTAAATATGTACCTGTAAAAAGTATGCAAATTCTTGTTTATAAAATATTTGGTATAGCTTTTTATTTTAATATAAAAAACGGTAACAGAGATATGTAGGTGGTATGAGTATAAATGGACAAGATTTTGCAAGATACAAACAAAGTAAGCAGAATGTAAGAACTGTGTTTTAGGCATATATGTACCTTGGGTGGGAGGTAGAGTAGGAGGAAGGGAGTGATGACAGGGAAAGTGGGGTTGGAGAGGAGGTATAGTCTAAGAAAGGAATGGATGGGGGAGTTACGCCGTTAGCAGAGAATTGTTGGTTCATTGGGCACACAGTAGCATCATAAACATTACAACACTGCATTCTCTTACCGGACTATTGGAGGTGGGGATGTGATGGCACCAGATAAACAAAGGACATGCCGCACATAAAAACAACTATAGTGTGTGTGCTCTGGATAATAATGTTTATTTGATAAAAAAAAAAAAAAAGGCTCTTAACGAGACTGAGGGGGAGGGACGTGAGCGGTGGAAACACCTCACTCCTAATGGTTACGTTTTTAGTGAGGCTCGAGACTGAAGCAGGTCACCCCTATTTTTGTATTTATGGTGTAACCGTATTCTCCCAACTGTCTTAATCACTATATTGGGGGCACATTAATATGAGACAGTATTGTGGCCGGTTTTTCTGTCTGTACTTTGCATATTCTTATAATGTGCAAACTGCTTGCACATCATTATAGAACTGTCAGCACCACATATGTCGCATTGCAACCCTTTTGTATCGCGGCGCCTATCTCTTCACACGACACAAATTTTGTCACTGAATTAGTCCGCCTGCACAGTTGGACGTGGATAATTTGTAACATGCACAATTTGAAGTGAGGTGACGTGACCAGTTAAAGGTGCACCCAAAAAAGTTGGTGCTCTGTAGGAGTGAATGGCAGAGAGCACCAATTCCTTAAGTCACTTGTGCCCCAATTTCATGAATTGGCTCCTTGCAACTAAACTTGCACACACACTACAGTTTTGACTGTTCTTAGTAAAATGTGCCCCATTATCCACTCTCCAAGACCCAATGGAGAGTCCTTTGGATCTTTTAAAGTCATTTAGATGTGAGTTACTTTGTTGTAACTTCATGAATGGCAGGATTTAATCCAGCAGCCAGAGGAGGACACCAATTGTTTGATCTTTGGGGAAAAAAAAGCGTTCTGTCATCACTCAAGAGAGGTGCTTTCTACCGCCAGCCAAAGCGTTGAATCTTTGACATATGAGGAATCATTCGTTAATGTCCTTCCTGATCCGGACTCCCTCAATGATATATGCGGCAGACCTGAAGCCATGTCCAGTCACAAAGCCATATAAAAACCAGCCATTTCAATCTCGGCATTTCACACTGCATGTGCTGTCTATACCGTCTAGCTGCTTTACTGTCATCTAAGTTCAGGTAGTGATTTATGCTCCAATCCTGGGTGTGCGTTTAGGGGATCTGTAACCCCAAAATAGCAGTTCTTTTTTGTACTACGAAGTGACTAGGAAAAAACGGTTGTATATCCAAACAGTACGTATTGATTTATGCTGGGGGTGTACATTTTGGGGCATCTGTATAACACAATTAACATTAGTTTTTTTGATGCTAAACGTTGAGAGCAGAAATAATGTAAAATCCACATAGTTTATATAGTGAGTATCAGCTCCAATTACACGAGTGTCCATGTGGATTATTCTGTATAACAAAATTCCCATCCTTTTTGGTTGCTAACAGTGAAGAGCAAGAAAGACGTGTCGATACACCACAGTTATTAGAGGAATTTCACTCCAATTACAGGGTGTCCAGTGGGTGTGTATCTGTATAATGCAAAAACCCATACTTTTTTTGTTGATAAGTTGAGAGCCGTGTGAGCCATACATGTCCTTTACGGGCCCACTGGGCAGCTGCTTGCCCCTAACTAGTGCAGGCGATGTAACATCGGCGCATAGGAGATGATTTTTGCTCTCCTCACCGCTTTGGACCCTCGCTACCAGCAAAAATGGTAAGGAGAAGTGAGGAAAGGACATGGAGCAGCAACCTCGCACCACAAGGTGGTGCCTACTTGGCAGCATTTCCCCTGCAGGGTAAGGATCCCCTGGAAACTGGGTAGCCAAACGTGATGCGTGGACGATTGCGGAATTTGCATAGAGAAGCTGTGCCTACTTGGCCAGCAGTTGTGAATCAAAGCGGCTGTTCAGGCGTGGGTGAACCGCTTCACCCTAATGTGGAAGAGACTGACCTTTGTCAAGATGAATCAGCTTTGATCGCCAGGATTCAACAATATGCCTTTGCACACATTATATCAGCCATGAACCCCCTCAACATGGGAAATTGAGTCTGGATTCTAACTACCTGCCTCAGCACTATCTCGATGCTGCCACCCGCACTGGTTGCACACATCTGCTGTGAGTTGCTTCTCGCCTCACCACCCTCTTTACCATGGACTGGATGTCCGTCCCCACCCCATTAATCTGTCATTGTGCCACTCTGTGGGCTCCTGCTGCAATGCCACCAATCCACCTCTATCATTATCCACTGTGGGTGCTTACCAGTGTTGCACCTCCACATTTGTCATTGGGACACTCTGTGGGCCTTCCTCTTCTGCCGCGCCACTTCGACACTCGATCATTGTGCCACTTGGGCTTCCATCAGTGCTGCCACCTGTGGGCTCTTGCTGACACCACCTCCAACACTCTATCATTCTGCCACTCTGTGGCCTTCATGTTGGCCAGGCACCTCCACACTGTCATTGTGCCACTCTGTTTGCTCCTCCTGCTGCTGCCACCGTCACTCCACTTCGTCATTGTTGCCATTCTGTGGCTACCATGTTTCCAGGCAGCATTTGCTAATGTTGGCCGTGAGTCAGTAGGTGTTGCAGCAGTGCGAGAAGGGGAGGGAGCCAAACAGGCCCGAGAGGTACAAAACAAGTCAAGTAAACCTGCACAGGGGCTCAGCGACGGGCAGCAGCATAGTAGTCATTCCGTCGCAGAGTGTTGCGTAAGATCACCTACTCTGTGGTGTGGCGTTTTTATTAGCGACACCAGAGGAGCCGAGCATGTGTATATTGTAGAATCTGCGGCAGGAAATAAGCATGGCTACGGAGATAACTTTGGCACCATGGGCCCGTGCGTCAAACACAGCAGCCTCACCATCCAATGGCCTGGTAGAAACATGTCTCAGAGTGGTGTCCCTACTGACGCAGCAACCGCAGCAAACACCGGCCACAACATGCCATTATTAGCCAGTCAACGCTCTTTGACATAATCTCCTAGTCCAGATTGTCTGCTGCTCTTGCTACGCATGGCGCCAGCAGTCGTGAAAACAGGCTATTACAAGAGACAATGATGCATCCCAGCCATCCAAGAAGGTGCAGAAGCTGACCATGCTCCTCCCAAGTTGTTTGTACTGCATGTCCTCACCTTCCAAGGGTTGGGACTCTGCACCCCCAGAGAACTACTGGGCTTGTGCCGAACCGAGGTGGAAGTTCTCAAGACCGAAATTGTCTTTTCCATAAAAAGGTCAGTACACGCGTTTCACAATATATAGAAAGAAGGGTGGGCCAGAGTAGTCTTGAGCTTATCATTTCTTCGCAAAAATACCACAGCCGTGGATGTGTGAAGCTGTAACTATGGTCAGTGGCCGGCCAGTATATATTCTTATCTGTCCCACTGGGGTTAAGGGCTCCGCCCAGCACAGCCAACAGCAACTTGCACAGGAGATGCTGTTTTCTCTTCCACTTGTCAAACAAGCGCTCCTGCGCTAAGGTCCACCTCCTCTCCACCACCACTCAGCCTTCACGAGTTAAGTTCTTCTCCATCTATACCCATGTGCAGGGCACAGCGTGTCCACAGCAAACACGTTCTACACCTGGTTTGCCAGCGTGAACAAAGTCACCAGGGGAGGAACATGGTGTCCGTGCTGCACCGAGGGGGTGGTCCATCCCTGCATTGGTGGCACGTGTTTCAATCTGGTCGTCAAAAGATTCCTGAGTCTTCTTACCCATTTGCAAGACATTATAAAAAATGGCTAGAAAGCTGTGCATCACTTCATCCAATCTTACAAAGCGAACACACCCTCTTTCGAGTTGCGCGGCAGAACGGCCTCCCCCAACATGGCTGATATGCCAATGTTTCAAACCTTTTGGAATTCCAGCCTCCATATGTTAGACCGCCTGTATGAACATGAAAAGCATAATTAATGATTTATGATGATGCAACCGACAGGAGTACTCTCCAAGTGTAACTTTGATGTCAGCCCCTGGCAGCCATCAAGGTGATCCAACCTGCGGTTTGCTCAGGCCCTCGAAGAGGCCACGTTATTTTGTCAGTCACCAGGACTGCGGGGATAAAACGTCATTCCCTGCTTCATGTCCTGGAACAGATGCTTCAAAATCTGTCTGGTCAGGGGACTGGAGAAATGGCGACTACTTCTCATGGCCACAATGAGTCCATAGGAGAAGTTGGAGCACAAGCAAGTCTGGTGTAATTAGTGGAGCAGGAGCATCCGGAGGAGGTAGAGAGATGAGGCAGATGACTAGAAGAACTGTGGCAGTAACTTGGAGATAGTGCTGGGAGTCCTTAGAGTCACTTGCCAGATGGCCCGCAGCAGCTGCTTTTTGCCTACTAGTGCCAGCGAATAGTAAACATCCGCCATAGGGATGACTTTTTGGCTCTCCACCCTCTTGGACCCTTCTACTGGTCTAAAATGGGTGCTTTTTTCCGTCGGGTGGAGTTTTGTCCAGTATTGAAGCTGTCCTGCCCGGCCAGTTAGTGTGGCATCAGAGCGGTTTGTGTCATCGGCACGGGCCATTGTATACCCAGGAGAATTACCTCCCTGGCTCCGCCTGCACTCTGGCTCCCAGCGTGTAGGCCGCATGCTTCTTCCCTGCAGCGTCGTGCGCTCCTGCCACTAGGGGGGGCGTGCGCGGACTTCTCCCAGACTTGAAGGGCCAGCGTCTCCTTATTGGCTCTGGCGATATAGCCTGGCGACTCCCACATCCCCTGCCGAGCTTCACTCATTCTTCTGAGGAGAAAGCCTTCCGTAGCGTTTTTTCTAGACGCCTCTGAGTTTTCCGTTTCGTGGTGTTCCCTTGTTTCCTGTGTCCTCTGGCGGTCCTGGTGTCCTCTGGCGGTCCTGGTGTCCTCTGGTGTCCTGCCTGCCTTCACGTGGTCCCTGCCTCTTTGCGAGGTCCTGCCATCCATGGGTCCCCGTGTGTGCCCTACCTGGCTTGCCGCCGTGGGCCTAGGTCGCACCCCGGAGCAACTTGGTGACTCCCGCCGCAAGCAATACCATCGCCGCTTTGCGGTGGGCCTGGCGAAGACCAGTAGTCACTTAACTCTGTTCCCGGTGCAGCTAAGTTGTGTCATCTCCCCGTGGTGGTCCAGGGAGTCACTTACTTAGTCTTAAGGGACTAATCCCCATGACTGTGACACGCAATTTTATTATTTCTTTGGAGAAGAGTCAATTGATGCATCATTGATGTAACCTCCAGTAAAAGATGTCCTTACAGTCAGCGCCACCCATTCTGGTTATAGATGATTCATTCCACCGGACCGCCGTGGTATTTTGTGGGGGGTCCGGCCCTAATACCAGAGGAGCGACCCTAGTACAATTGAGCCAGAGTGTTGAAACGTAACACCAGGAACCTGTAGTGTACAGCTGGATCCCCCGTGGGGATATCGCCTATACCCAAGTGGCAAAAGGTGAGCAGCCTCGCTGTGGACCCCCCCTTTTGTCTGTTGTTTTGTTTTATTGCACCTGTATGTGGAGAGACTGACCTTTACAAGATGATAAGGCATGATCGGCCAGGATTTCAAAACACAATCCGCCTATGCATCGGATAGATCAGCCATGATGCCTTCCCAAAACTAGAGAAATGAGTATGTGATCCTACCTACCCGGCCACTATTCTGATGCTTCCACCCGCCTGATCCCACACTTTTGCGAGCGTTAATCCATCTGCCTCCCACCAACTTTACCAGGACTGGAATTGTCACCCACCCCAACTTGTCATTGTGCCACTTTCTGACCTCCTTGCTGCTGCCGCACTCGCCTCCCCACTCTGTCATTGTCCACACGGGCCAACATGTTGTTGCCACTACCATAATTTTCATTGTGCCACTCTCTGACCTCATGCTGCTGCCTGCCCCTCGCCACACTCTGTCATTCTGCCACTCTGTGCCTACGATGTTGCTGCAGCTCCCATAATTTGTCATGTGTGCCACTCTGCGGGCTACTTATTGCTGCTGCAACTGACCGCTGTCTACCTTGAACACCCTGTGATTCCATAATGCTATTTTCATTCCTCCTCCACCACTCTATGATGTTGCCACTATGTTTGGTTTTCCCCTTAATTTCCATCTGTCAGAAGTAATGAAAAGTCTCAGGATAGCAGAGTGGATACAAACACAGAGCATGCAAATATCCCATTTACTGGTCTTCTCTGTTTTTTGGATAAACTCCTGTTTTTGCCTAAGCATACTGAGTGGATTATTGACACATTGAAAGAGCGACACTGACAGATGAAAAGAAGGGCAAATGATCAGTGACGTCATTGCAAAATTCCTGCCGACACCCTCTCCACTATTTTTGGGGGGTTTTTATAACATTGTATCCACGTTTAAACAAAACAGGTTTCTCGTAATCCTACGAATCATCTGATGTCAGTGTAAAAAGTGAACCTTTGATTTTAGTGGGATCTCAGCTCAGTCCTTTTGAGCTGGCACAGACATTACCTTGTGAGGGCGCTTCACAACGTTCCGCTAGCGGCGCGTTCATAACGCGACCTAGCCAGCACAGGGGGCGGAGTTTGGGGCGATCGCATATGCGTTTTCAGAGAAACGCATGCGATCGGGTTATTAATCGCATGCGTTCCCGGGAAACGCATATGCGATCGTCCCGAGCCCCGCCCCACTGTGCGCTAGCATCCGTTATGAGAACGCAATGATAGCGAACGTGTGAACGCGCCCAAGTTGGTCCCTGTAAGTCCCCATGGAATTGAAGGGTGAGTGATTCAGAGTGGCGGCTGTCATGTTGCGTGTCATACTAAATTACAGCATTATTTGAAGTCCAAACCATGCTCCCTATGCATATTTGAGCATGGCACAACATTCTACAACACCCTACACCGGCTCTCAGGAAAGATTGGTCATATTGGTGGCGCCAGCCTCTATTGCACCTATGGCCCCTCTCCCTGTGCTGCTCCATCCTGTCAAGCAATGGATTTGGTCCTCTTCGAGCTCTCGCCTCGCTGTTTGTGAAAAATGTTTACAGTCGGAATGACAGAATAGGGGTGTCGTCAGAGTTACTCAACCCTCTTGCTGGGATTCTTTGAGCCTAGCACAGGCAATTGTGGATAACACAAGGAAGATCAATGTACTATACCTGCATATTCATATGTGTGCAATATGTATATTTTGTGTGTAGGTATTTTAACTATATGTGGTATAGATCGGAGAGATTCAATGTACTTGTGTGTGTGTAATATTGTTATATCTATATTATATATATATATATAGATATTATATATATATATATTGTAGAAAGGCACAAGGGTGTGTGGTGGATGGTAGATACGTGTCACCGTGGTGCCTGGCCTAGGTGAAGATAAAAACCATATTGCTGGTGTCAGAGGCGTTCGGCCACCGAACCACTTTGTATTTTGGCATCAGCGGCTATGCAGCTGACTCGGAACAGATTTTTTCTGAGCAGTCACAGTGCTGGGTGGAGGCTGTCCCACGTCCAGGCCAAGCTTGCAGCCCTATGTAGAGCCAACCTGTGTCAGAGAAGGGGGGGGTGGTCCCTACCTGTGTGTAGCTGAGTTGGACACAGGGAATAGCAAGCCAGAGCTGAGCCTTGCTGTGTGGGGAAGTCTGAGGACTGAAAGGTGCTCCTAACCCGAGGGTGAAGTACGGTAACTGTGCCTGTGAATGTGAACTGTGCTTGATGACATGACTGACGAGATTTATCATATGGACTAATGCATTTTGTTTTGCTGGCTGGAGTAAGTCTTTTTGCCTGTTATTTTAATGTCTAAAATAAAGACTCCTGTTTTGTTCACCTGAAAGACTGCTGCCTGGCGTTTCTCTAAGGCTACCATTTTATTGAACCCCCTTACATATATGCAGGCAGGGTTGGACTGGGGTGCCGGCCCACCAGCTGCTTCATGGATACATGCAAGCCACCCCCCTGTATATTTTCATTGCGTTTCTGAACGTGCTGCAAATGCAATGTGTGAATGCAGCCTGGACCATGTTCACACATTGCATTTTTTGTTCATATTCAACGCTTTGGAAAGACGATCTGTTCCTCTTCCATTTGAATGCGGTCTTTTTGCCATTCAGCAGACAACTTTAAGTTTCTGCAACAAAAACGTAATGTGTGAACGCAGCCCCAGGCTTCCTGCACACTACACTTGCGCAGTTTCTTGGTATGCAAACATGGTCCCATGGAACGTTGTTTGAGGGTTGCTTGTCATCGAGATGTAAGTTACATAATATAGCCGAACCGCAAACATGGTTAGGACCTGCTCTGTCTATTGCAGCTCAGGCAGTTCGGATCATAACAGGCTGGGAATTCACAGCCATGTGCAGGCCCATAGAAGTGAATGAGGACGTGTACAACAATCCTACAGAAAACAAGCCTCTAGCGTCAGTCATAACGCGACGCTAGCGCACACGGGGCGTCCCTCGGCCCGACGCACTGCGTTTATCAATCTCAGCGTTTCCCTGGAAAGCACGTGCGTTTGGGCCTAGGACCTCCCCCTGTGCGCTAGTGTCAGTTATGAACGGACGCCTAGCATACGTGTGACTGCGGCCTCAGCCCCCATGCACACTTTTTGTTTTTTGATGAGTTTATAACTGCGTGTGGAAACTGCAAAAGGGAGGCTTGTGCAGAACACATATGAGTTCTACTGAAACACTTTTGTTCTGGAATGAGCCCCTCCCAGTTGCATTTTTAATTTAAACAATCAAGAACTGCAACGGTGAATGGGGCCTGACGCTTGTTATCTGCCTGTGGATAGTGCCTACTTGTCTTCGTGGGAAAACCCTTGACAGAATATTAACCCTTAAAGGGTTAAAGGCCAGACCATTTTTATCTTTGATTTTCCATTTTTACCTCCCCGTCTTTAAATATCCATAACGGTGTTATTTCCATGTACAGAGCTGTATGAGGCTTGTTTTCTGCATAACAAATTGTACTTCCTAGTGATGGTATTTAATATTCTATACCGTGTACTGGAAAGCGGGAAAAAAATCCCACTGATGTAAAATTGCCAAAAAACCGTACTTCTGCCATTTTCTTGTGGGCTACGTATGTACGGCTTTCACTGTGCACCCCAAATCATACCTCCCCTTAATTCCTTGGGTAAGTGTGATCACGAGGACTCCAAATTCATAAAGCTTTTTATTCAGTTTTTATATAAAAAATGAAAATCTTTGGTACAAAAAAAAAAATGTCTTAAAGGGGTTTTCCCACGAAGACAAGTTAGGCTCGTTGGATCGCATTGTACCTGCACACCTAGATTGAGTGTAGCTTACAACTCTGTGGAATTACACCCCTTCTTCCCGACGCCTCACTATCAGTATGACTGCAAGCTCAATATTCGCATTACGTACCCTCACCCCTGAATTTGTGCTATGGCCGAACTTTAATTCTCTGTTACAACAACAACATGGAATATTCCGAGTCAGTTGGCCCCACTCCTATATCTCTGTCCCCCTCTTACCTTTGTAGCAAGGGCTTGCTTGATTTCTTAGGCATCAACCCACAGACACACGGCTATACTCCTGTTACAGTGGCAACTCATATCGTCATTATCTCCCGTATTGACTACTAATAGGCTCTACTTCGGTGATTCCACACATACAGACATTAAATCTTCTGTCTAGAGAGTGTCAATCACACTCTCCATGACTGCACACTGGGCACAGCACGCAACTTCGTAATGTAGCCCAATACCACCCCTTTTGGTTAGGATTGTTGGGGAACCAGGAAGGGTACCATACAACTACACGTTTCTTTCAGCCCACCACTTTAGAGCAGGACAAAGGCTGCAATGGGATGCCATGAAGGGTACCTGCGCCATGCATACATCAGTCGTTCGCATTCTCCATAAAATCAGCCGATCAAGGAGTCTATTAGGCGGACTTATCCATAATTTTAGAGCAACAATACTATCATATCCAACGGGTCCAACAGACGGCCTGGTTAAACGAGGTTGCTTTATGTCACACACTCAAGAAAAAAACGGACAGTAAAGGTTCTCTTAGACAACCGCATTGTGATTAGTAACCAATCGGCGAAATTACTCGCACATATCGTAGACAACACACCCACACACCACACACACACTCTATCTCGCCTCCAATTTTACGCTACGCGCATCAATTGGTGAGTATTGCAAACCCACTCAACATTTAGATAGGTTACACGAATTTTTACAACACGACTATACAGATCATCCTTAAGAAGTCATATAGGAGCATGAACAATACTTAGATAGATAGACGACCAGCTGTCACAGCGAACACGCTAGCCTCTGGAACAACCATTATCCATGGAGGAGGTAGAAAGGCAGTTGAACAATAATAATCACCTGGTCCTAGACGGGCTCCCCAAAGAAATATATAATAAACAGAACAAACTTCTCCCGTGCTTTACTAGAGATGTATGAGCCACATTCACGAATGACACTTCCTAGTTCATTAACTGAAGCTACTATTATTGTGATCTTAAAGCCCGGAAGGATCCGATGGAATGTGGGTCTTATAGGCCATATCATTATTAAATATCGACTACAAGGTCCTCACCAGAACATTAGTATCCCGGCTAAACAAATCATCAACACTAATACACCCCGACCAATGCGGTTCATGCCAGGGAAATCCACATCAACAATATAAGACAGGTACAAGTGATTGCTCAAATTGGACAGATGAGGGGGGAGATTGGGCATTGCCTCCTTAGACCCTGCCAAGGCATTCGACTCGGTTGAAATGGCCCTTCATTGAATCGTTGCCTACGGAGGTTTGGGTTCGGTCCTAACTTTTGCAAATGGATTGTATATTATATCCACACCCTAATGCAGACTACTATTAATGGAGAACTGTCCCCTTCCTTTACACTACACCCGGGGCACGCGGCAGGGATGCTCGCTCCCCCCATTGTACTATTGCCATAACTATTGAACCACTACGCCCAGCTCAGACAGGATCCCATATTATCAAGGTATAACTAGGTCAACTGGAGATAGGGTAGGGTTTGACGCAGATGATATGATTTGTTCCTGTCCAGTGCCACCAATATCACTGCACATGCCATTTCAATTATTAATGATTGGATGTATTAAGGCTGCAAGTGAACTGGGCAAAATCACATTTATGCCTCTAGGCCACGTCCATGGGAGGGCCCACATAGTGGAGGGGTTGGCGGTGGTCTCAGAATTAAATATCTGGGGGTCATGAAACTAAACTACACCAGGATGCAACGCAAGCACATAACTGGCCCACTCCTCACCTATGTGAAAGAAATATAGATCATGGAAACCACTTCCTCTTTCGGTTGGCAGGAAGAATAAACTGGTTTTAACTCATAATTCTTCCGAAATGTCTTTACATCCTGCAACATTCACGCAGTACTCACCCAAAAAATTCTTTAAGGAACTACACCCCCTAACGGGTTTATCATAGGGCCACTTCCAGAAGCTAAAACTTAGCCTCAACACCTTACAACGAACCGTCCAAAAGAAGAGGCGGAGAATGGCACTCCCTATTGTCTAATTCCTACTACTTAGCAGGACAATTAGGTACTACCTGCTGGCCAGTCGAACAAAACCCTACCACCAGAACAATCCATCTACCAGTCAAAACAAATATGATTTGGATAGGTCCTTTTTTGTTTTTTTACAGGTACCTACAGCTCAGACAACGTGCTGGAGGTGCAGTTCCCAGACTCTCCTCTCACCATATCGTCTTACCCGATAATTGGCATATACAGAACACAGGGTCCTAGAGGGTTAGCCTCAATACTCTACTCTCATCTAATACAGAAAAAAGATCATACAACATCCACTGCTACAATAGACAAATGGAAACACTCATTCCCTCACTGGACGAGGAATCCATTTCAGATATCCTGTCCCTCGCACCTAAAAAGTCTCTCCCTCAGTAAATAACAAATTCATTCAATTGTACTTCATTCACCACCAGCATACCTACCCCAGTACGGCTACGGCACATGGTTAGGGTACAACGACAGCATGCCCTAGATGCGGAGAGTTGGAGTGGATTTTTGGCATATGAGTGGAGCTGCGCACCAATCAAAAATTGAAAGACTAACAATTCTTACAAGTATTTACCGGTCCCACTGCTGCTCACTCACCACGGCATGCTTACTGGGCCTAATTCAGGAAGCAGATTGGGACACTTACCAAATATTTTTTAAGAGAAACATTGTTTTTGGCCCAAAAATGCATTGCATTGCGGTGGTACTCACCTAACACTCCTACACTTAGCATGTGGAAGCTTCAGGTAAATCAAATTCTGCCATACAGAAGTATCTATAGCACAGGCAAAAGCCTGGCAAATTCGACCAAATATGGGGGACTGCGACTCACGAGAACCAATACTCTCCTCCCAGACTTAGGATACCCATGAGAGACCTTATAATCCGATAGAGTTTGAGTACAATATAAGCACAGCAGTGGAGATACTCTTTTAAAAAGATGTTTAGTGTGTATATATATGACTTCAGATGGGAATACTTGAGACCAAGGAAGACCGAATACCTACAAAGTAACAATTGAAGGTAAAATAAGCTTCACTCCAGCAGGACATGATAAGAGGAGACACAGTGACACTAACCTTTGGTTTATTTTCGAATTTCTCTATTGTATTTATTTCAAAGACCCAGTTAGATGGTATTACTCATTATTTTATTATAGTTTATGCTCTTGCATACAAGCAGATAAATTGATGGAGAATGTAACACAATTTTGCTGTTAAAACTGTAAAATGCAAAATGTCAATGTAATGTTTTCTACTATTCTGTTTCTGCAATAAAACAGTTAAAAAAAAAAAAACCCTAAACTACTCCATCAATGAAAAAATATTGAAGTTACATCTCCGAAAAGATGTCCATGCAAAAACAAATGGATTTCCTCTATATTAGTTTTTTTTCCAGTAAAATTGTAAAAATAAATGAAAGCTATATAATGAGGTATCATCAATGATCTTAGAATAAGAGAATAATAGTATTTTTAGCGTACGGTGTTCGACCCCCCAAAAAATACTAAAAGAAATGAAACCAAATGACAATTTTCATTTCACCCATACATTCAAGAGTTAATAAAATATCACATCGATAAGCTAATGACCCATGTAGGGGTTCAGCTCAAATGTGGTGGTCGTCAATGACAAGCTCTCATGGACACGCAGATTCAAGTTGAAACTGTGCATTTATTCCAGAAAAACACCAGTATCAACAAAACATCAAACAAAATCCTTGCCTGTCCGGCTCTAACTATACACTTGGCAGCCCTCAAGCCACTGGAGGGCTTCTCCCTGCCAGCATAGAACATACGTTCAGTAACCCCGTGTCACTCACACAGTCAAGCTTCTGTGTCCCGCCAGGTAATAGCGACTTATGACTGTTCCACACCCTTCTTAAGGGATTGCACACCTGGTGCATTGTTTAGACTCTTTGCAATGTGAAAGCTTTGGTCTGGACAGTGATCACAATTCTGTCTCACTCCACACAGCATATAGCTTCCAGATGGGTATGCCACTACACCGTAGGGTGCAAAAATAAAGTGCACTTTAGGATAAGTGCTGGGCTATGTGCATTGTAGGGGAGACAAACCGCCCACAGTCCTCGCTGAGGCATCGGGATTGGTGTCAGACTAAATGACATAAGTGAGGACCATACAGTTAGTAGGTAATGCCCTTAAACTAACTGTTTTCTTACAAAAGGTGTCAGTGTCATTTCCTGTAATTCATTCCTTACACCCGAGGCCTGAAAATTGTCCGAAGACACGCCACCTAGGTGGCATAATCATACACATGTTGGCTTATTTACTTAGGGTCTGTGGACCGCACTATTGTCAGATATTCTGACGATTTCCGTCTTGCTGCGCATTTAGCAGGGGTTTTTGGCGCACATGATCGGATTTTGGCACATCGGAGCCAGCTTTCATGCAACACAAATTGGAAGGGGGGGAGCACACGATCCAAATGATTCGGACTAACGCGGGATTTAACATTTATTTTCACAAGCCCTGCACTTACATACACCGGAAGAAGAGGGTGAACTCCGCGGACCTGAGCTGGGGAAGCGACACACTCGAAATCGGGCACAATGATCTCAGTGACCTAACATGGCAGGTATCCGCAGGTGGGTGTGTGCAAGAATATGGAGTAAGAAGGTTGATTTGATGGTTCCTCCTGGGGCAAACCTCTGAAGTGTCTGTAGGAAAATTCCCTGGGTGATGGATTGAAAATTCCATGGTGGTAAGCAGTGTCAGGATTCGGGATGCGTGGTATCCACTGGACCATTTCGGGAGGTGGTACTAGCCGACACCTGGGACTGGAGTCAAGGTGGCACCTGGTCTTCCCCAGAGCCCACCGCAAAACAGGATGGACTTGCTGCGGCAGGGTTCCACCGATCCTTCCACAGGTGCGAACTAGAGACGGGAACTCAGGAGCAGGAACACACAGGAGACACAGGAACAAGGTAGACACAAGAATTTTGCTGGGGAGCTTTTTCTTAGGCTGTAAGGCACGAAGATCTGAAAGGGCAGGAAGGGAGGTGCCCGATTATAAGCTGAGGTGATCAGCCAAGCGCGCAATAAGTGGTGCATTGAACCTTTAAATTTAGGGGACAGGGACACGTGCGCCGCGGCAGTTGGATGGGAAGCCTGCCCGGGACGGGTAAGTCCTGATGCGCAGAGGAGCAGGTGCCCCACGATCCGATGGGAACAGGACACAGACAGACACGGGAACAGGAACACACGGAAGCAGGAATGCAGATACATGGAACACACAGGATGTGCAGGAATGCAGGAGACAAAGGGAAGCAGGAATATCGCTGGGGAGCTTTTGTTTAGGCTGTGAGGCACAGGTATTGGCAGGGGACATAGAAGGGGCTGGAAATTATAATGGCAAGCAGCTGGCCCGCGCCAATTAGCGGTGCGCTGGCCCTTTAAACTTTACAGAGCCGGCGCGTGCGCCGAGGGCGTGGAGCGTGGGCATTCGGGGATCACCATTGGAGCCGGGACAGGTGAGGAGAGTCCGGGGCACAGGAGGTATACAGGTGCGCCTGTGACCAGTTAGGTCGCAGGGGCACCTGTGACATGCTGCATGTATCCAAGAATCAGACATTGTGCAGATCAACTTACAGTTCTTTATTGAACAGCAGGTAACAGTGCCGCCTTGGCTTTCTGTTACCTGCATACAGGCTCGGACTGGCCTGCCGGGATACCGTCAAAACCCCAGTGGGCCCTTATCATAAGTCACCATCTCTTATCTGTTTCTGTGCAGGCACATTCAGCTGAGGCTGGAGGAGGGGGGTTTGCAGGGGGGGGCTATGACGTCCTGCAGGGAGGAGAGAACAGGTTCTTCTGCTCTTCCTACAGCAAGCGCTGGGGCAGTAAGACTTTCCTCCTCCTCCTCCTGCCCTGCACGAGACCTCATGATGATGAGGAGCTGCTGATGGCTTCCAGCACGAAAAAGGTACAAAATAAAAAGTGCATACACTTTACACACACACACAGTGCACCTCTTACATCCCTGCAGTGTGACATACATATAGTAAACAGTGTACTCAAGAACTACAACTCCAGCAGTTGAATGAGATGATTAAGTTGTAGTTACTTTGATTGACTGTATTAGTATTGCTGTAATAGGAATGATGTCACACGTACGCGCTGACTCTGTTTAGAATTGGAACAAACGGCACGGGGGCAGGATGGGCTTCTATGCGAGACGCATGTGATGGATAAACCTGCACTCGGTGTCTTGTATTGTTCAAATGCTGGGCGAGAGGAAGCGTTACGGGTGACCGCAGCCTCAGTATACCCCCCACCCCCACCCGTCATGGTGTCCAAATTGCAGATTCATCACCTTTTCAATGCACAAACATTTGAATAAAAATGTGATGAAAAAACTTCTTCACTTCACTAACGGAAATCACTAAAAAACGCCAGCTTCTCAGCTCCGACATCAAAGTTTCAAAAAGTAAGAGGTGTTGAAAGATGTAAAACGAGCCTGTAATAAAAAATATGCAACTTTTTTTGTCATTTATACCACATTTGCAATTTTTCCTCCAGCATCCTAGTGCACTGCACAGAATATTAACCCTTAAAGGGTTTAAAGGCCAGACCATTTTTACTCTTGATTTTCCATTTTTACCTCCCCGTCTTTATAATCATAACTGTGTTATTTCCATGTACAGAGCTGTATGAGGCTTGTTTTCTGCATACAAATTGTACTTCCTGTGATGGTATTTAATATTCTATACTGTATACTGGAAAGCGGGAAAAAAATCCACCTGATGTAAAATTGCCAAAAAAAAGTACTTCTGCCATTTCTTGTGGGCTACGTATTGAGGCTTTCACTGTGCACCCCAAATCATACCTCCCCTTAATTCCTTGGGTTAAGTGTGATCACGAGGACACACAAATTCATAAAGCTTTTTATTCAGTTTTTATATAAAAAAATGAAAATCTTTGGTACAAAAAAAAAATGCTTCAGGGGTTTTCCCACGAAGACAAGTTTGGCACTATCAACAGATATAACAAGCGTCAGGCCCCATTCACACGTTGCAGTTCTGATCGTTTTAATTAAAAATGCAACTGGGAGGGGCTCATTCCGAACAACAATGGTCCCATGGAACGTTGTTTGAGGGTTGCTTGTCATCGGGATGCAAGTACATAATAATAGCCTGAACCGCAAACATGGTTAGGACCTGCTCTGTCTATTGCAGCTCAGGCAGTCGGATCATAAACAGGGCTGTGAAATTCACAGCCATGTGCAGGAGCCCATAGAAGTGAATAAGGACTTGTACATCAATCCTACAGAAAACAAGCCTCAGGCCACGGTCACACGTACCTCAGGCCCCATGCACACTTTTTGTTTTTTGATGAAACACTTTTGTTCTGGAATGAGCCCCTCCCAGTTGCATTTTTAATTTAAACAGATCAAGATCTGCAACGTGTGAATGGGGCCTGACGCTTGTTATCTGCCTGTGGATAGTGCCTAACTTGTCTTCGTGGGAAAACCCCTTTAAGACATTTTTTTTTTTTTGCTACTTAGGGACGTTGGCTGGGTGTGTATGCCATACGTTGTAACCCCCCCCGTGTGGCGGGTGTGTATGCTACGTGGGATGTATGGCTGGGTGGTAATGCTACGTGGGCATGGTATGGCTTGGTGTGTAATGCTACGTGGGAATGTAATGGCTGGGTGTATGCTACGTGGGATGTATGGGCTGGTGTGTAATGCTACGTGGGAATGTATGGCTGGGTGTGGAATGCTACGTGGGAATGTATAGCTGGTGTGTAGTCCTACGTAAAATGATATTGCTGTGTGTATGCTAACGTGGGAATGTATGGCTGGTGTGTAGGCTACGTGGGACCGTATGACTGGTGGTGATGCTACGGTGGGACCAGTTGGCTGGTGTTATGCTAACGTGGGGAATGTTATGGCTTGTGTGGTATGTGCTCGTGGGAATGTTATGGCTGGTGTGTATGCTACGTGGGACTGTATATCTGGTTGTATGCACGTGGATGTATGTCTGGTGTGTAATGCTACGTGGAATTTAAATCTGGTGTGTATGCTACGTTTGAATGTATTGGCTGGTTCTAGCTACGGTGGGAATGGCTACGTGGGATGTATGGGCTGGTGGTGTATGTCCTAGGTTGGGATGTATGGCTGGTGTGTATATCTACGTTGGAATGGTTGTGTTGGTGCTGGTGTATATGCTACGTGGGAACCGGGGCTGGGCGACTGACTGGCCACAAGGGGGCGGACTGGCCATTGTACCCACCGGGATTTTCCCGTTGGGGGGGGCCCGTCTGGGGCCGGTCCGGAGCTGCTTTGACTTCGGGGCCGTTCCCAACACTTTCCCTACAACTTTTGATTACTTTATAGTACCTGCACTGCACGTACGATCGTAGCAACCGCTGCTTCGCGTCTGTGTATACATTCAGCTACATTAGGTCGCGCAATCGCCGTCATTGCGCGACACGGTGTAGTGTGGAGAGCTGACCTTACCACTTTCGCCGCCTCCATGTAGCTGCTCCGCGGCTTGGTGTAATCGGCGGAGCAGTGACGTCACTATGCCCGTCGCCTGCTGCACCCAAAGCCGCCGAAACTGATGGAAGACGTTAAGAAAACCTTTCTCCAAAGAGTTTAGTATATGTTTTTTTTTTTTTAATTATAGATGGGGTAGGGGGCATTGTTGTCATAATCGGGTGGCTGGGCGGAGGTTGTACGGAGACTACCATAGCTTAGCGTAGACCAGGTGAGGTTTTTCGTTTGTCTTTTTTTTCATTCATCTATTTCCCGGTTGTGCAATTATTCTATAAATCTGGTGTGACTGTCAGGGGGCATTAAATTAATATGGCAGGGGGCATTATTCTATATCTAAAAGTGGCGGCGTTGGCGGGGGCATTAATGTATATCTGGGCTGGGGCTGGCGGGGGCATTATTATATGTCTAGCGGCTAGGGGGCATTCATTTGTATATCTGGGGCTTGCAGGGGGGCATTAATTATATGGTGGGGGGGGGAGGGCATTATTCTATTCTAAGGCTGTTCAGGGGGCATTAAATTATATGTATGAGGCGGGCAGGGGGCAACTTATTCTATGTCCTGGGGCGGGCAGGGGGTGCCATTATATTATATTGCGGGGGGCATTATGTAGATCTGGGGCTGAACGGGGGCATTAACTTTATGTCTGGGACGTGCATTATTCTATAGCTAATGGCTGGCAGGGGGCATTACTATATGGGGGGCATTAATGTTTATTCTGGTGCTGGCGGGGGCAGTCTATTATTTGGGCAGGGGGCATTATTGGGGGGTATTCTGGGGCTGGCAGGGGCATTAATTATACGTCTGTGTAGGGGTGGGGGGATTAATTCTTAATCTGTGATCTGGGGCTGCAGGGGCATTAATTATAACGGTCTGGGGGTAGGGGTGGGGGGATTATCTAATCTGGTCTGGGGCTGGCAGGGGCATTAATTTACATGTCTGTGAGCTGGGTTGGGGGCCTTAATTATTGATGTGGGCGGGGGCAGGGGGGGGGGCATTTATTAGACGTCTGGGGGCGGGCAAGCGGTATACATTTCTATGTCTGGGTAGGTTGGTGGCATAAATTTATGTCTGGGGTAGGCTGGGACCATTAATTCTAATTCTGGGTAAGGGGTGTTACATTATGGGGCACTATTTTTTGTGTTTTTGTGGGACTGAAATATTTCAGGCAGGGGCCTATTACAGTATTCGGGGGCCAGTATTGGTGGTAGCAGAAGAAGGGACAATTGGAAAGATGCAGAACTCATAGACGTCTGGTTTTTTACCCCTTCTGACAGAAAGCTGTTTACCTGAGGAAGAGACAAGTTATGGTGGAACTAATGGATAAAAGAGGATACGTCACCCTTATGTCACTGGGATGCATATTGAGGATCTCAGTGTTTTTTGTAGTCTGTAATGCTAATACGGATTTTTTTCATGTTCGCTTCTGTTTATCATATGTGTATCGTATAGAAAATATGTTAGGTGGTAAACAGAAGGAGGAGGCAATTGGACGGTGGAGGCAGGGGAGTAGCAGAGATAAGAGAAGTGCGATAAAGAAGATCAAGTGTAGGGGTTAACAGTGTAGAGGGAAAGGGGGAGTGGGGGTGGAACAAGGGTGGTGGAGGGGGATGTGGCGAGGGGAGAGAGAGAGCTGGGGCGACGATGATTTGTTAGTATATTATTCCTTGTACATAGGGGGCCGTATTCTAAGTAGTTTATTCTTGACATAGGGGCAGAATTAGTAATTATATTCTTGTGACATAGGGTCAGTATTCTAATAAGTTTATATGTTGTACATAGATGGCAGTATTATAGTAGGTTATATTGTTGTACATGGGGCCAGTATATAAGTAGTTATTTCTTCTACATATGAGCAGTATTAACGCAGTTATATTCTTCTACATGGGGGCATTATTATAGTAGTTTACTTCTTGTAGATAGGGGGCAGTGTTGTTGTAGTTATATATTCCTGTACATAGGGGGCAGTATTATAGTGGTGATCATTCTTGGACTAGAGGGGGCAGTAATAGAGTAGTTATATTCTGTACTAGGAGGGGTCAGTATTATAGTAGTTATATTCTTGTACACGGGGGCGTATTAATCTTGTTTATATTCCTGGTACATAGGGGGCAATTGTTGTTAGTAGTTATATTCCTGTACATAGGGGGCCATGGGTTGTAGTAGTTATATTCCTTAATAGGGGGGCAGTATATCTTGGTGATAGTCTTGTACATAGGGGGCAGTATTATAGTATTATATTCTTGTACAGAGGGGGCGTATTATCGTCGTGTTATAATTTTGTAATAGGCGGGCATTGTGGTTGTAGTTATATTCCTGTACATAGGGGCAGTATTTAGTGGTGATTTCATTGTACATAGGGGGTGGGCCGTATTATCGTAAGGTTATAATTCTTGTAGCATAGGGGGCAGTATTAATAGTAGTTACAAAAAACATCGGAAAGTAGTTGTTTATCGGGCAAAATGTAGTGTATTATTAAGTTGTGTTCTCTTCAAAAAAGAAGCTTTATTCCTGTATAAGGAAGGTCGTATGAATTTCTTTCTCTGTGCTGGTACATGTTTATTAGACCTCTTAAACATATTGTAACTCAACCCACCCACATCACAATGGGCCGAGCCTACTTTGTTTTTGACCCCCCGCCCACAGAATGGGGCCACTTGTAAACAGTTTTTTTTTCCAGGCCACTTAATTCCGAGTCCGCCCCTGACTTGCTATAGTCTTTCTAACACAACCAAGGCGCATAGGAACTCTGGCTCTGTAGGGGGGGTAGCTATTAAAACTAACAATCTTGTTGCAGCCACAGCACTCCTAAAAGGCTTCCTTCCATTTTCCAACAAGAGACAACTTGGGGGTCATTTACTAAGGGCCCCCCAACTCGCGTTTTTTCCATTGGGTTCCCGGAATATTACTGATTTGCGGGGCCGTTTTCCTTCCCCCTGAATTGCCCCGTGTTTTTGGCCGCACACCAGCTATTGGGATTGTGGCGATCGGCGCCGGCATGCTGCGACGTACATGGGGGCTGGCCCTCGAAAACCCGACGGATTAGGAAAAAACGTCGTATAAAAAAAAAAGTGTCGTTTGACACGCACTTACCGTTACCTTAACCTCATATAGGCAAGTGAACTTCCTGAACTCCAGCGGACTTCAGCGCACAGGCGAAGCTGGTGACATCAGGCGCACTAACCTTAGTGAATCCCGCCGGACCCCGGATCAGAGTCGGGGACCCGCGGCTGGATCGCGACTGGCCCGGTTACTAGTAAAGTGCCCGCAATGTGTTAGGGTTGGGTAACACAAAGACAATGAGTATAGTGAAGCCCTGAGCCCTTACCCGGGGCCCAACCTTGTGTCTATAGGTCTTAGCAGTCCGCTGTTTCGGTGCGCTATCCGCTGGAGGTCGGAGAACGCTGCTAGCACCACCAAAGAACAAGAAGTTCCCAGCATTCTCCCTGCGCGAACCGACACAATGGGGCAGATTTCTTACCTGGCATGGTCCTGACGCTATCCAGCTGTCGCTGCTGCGATGAATTCCCGTCGGAGTGCACTGAAGTTCACCCAAGCCCAGGCCGGGTCAGGTAGCCGTGTCCAAGCAACACTTTTTTGAAAAAATCACGGCCCCAGTTCTCCGAATCCGAAGGGTTTCCCTTCCAACGGCCGATGCCCCCTAATTTCTTCTTTGCTTGCATGCCGTGCCGTGCGCCAAATCCGATCGTTTGCGGCAAAATCCTGGGGAATTCAGGGAAAATCGTCGCAAAATGGTACATTTCGGGTAACGGCGATTTGAAAACGCGTTCAGTGCCCTTAGTACATGACCCCCAATGAGTCATAAAACCCAGAACAATAAATTGGTTATGGATATAGATAGTCGAACATACTCGTGCCGCGTTGATGCTTGTTCGATCATTAGCATACTCGAAACTGCTCGTTGCTCGGACGAAATCTTTGCCCGCTCCGAGACAATGCATCCCCGCCGTTTTTGCTTTTTGGCGGCCAGATCAACGAGCCAATCAACAAGCCAAGAACTCTGGGCACGCCACCCACAGCATGACTTGTACCCCTTACAATGTCGATAGCAAGTGGTTGGCTGGCCAGATCACATGTGACACCTGGAATAAGACTAGCCCCTGCCTGCGCTGCTCCGGCTATTCTTGTCTGGAGCCCGCGAGGGAGAGAGCTTCTGCTGGTCAGGGGAAGCCGGGTAGGGTGTTCGATTCAAAGTGTAGGTAGGCAGGAGTGAGTCTACATCTAAAACAAGAACCCACAGCCCCTTCTTAGGGCTACAATAACGTTTACTTATTTTTTTTTTTGTTTTGCTTGTGGCTGGGCTTGCTGGCACTAGTAGTGCAGCTAGTACCATACTGTAGGAATTGCTTTGCTGGGATACCGCGACCGTTGTGTTTACTCTTATTGCCGCATATTATTCACCTCAAATCCCCCTCAAACAACAAACCGAATGGACCATTTAATTAGGGGTTTGAGTAGACTTAGGCAGCGTCGGCTGATTTTTTTTTTTTTTTTTTGACCTTTATTTTCATTTTAATAAGCTCAATACTCCTCTGCAAGCAGTGTTCTCCTCATTGTGGCTACAATAGCCATAGGAAGAACCCCAACGGCTTACTTATGCCTACAATAGCGTTATATTTTCCTTTTTTTTTTTGTTTGCTTGTGGCTGGAGCTTGCTGGCACTCGTAGTCATCTAGTACCATACTGTGAGGATTTGCCTGTGGCGAACCTGCTACCGTGTGTTTAGCTCTTAGTGACACGCATATTCCCACCTCAAACACACACCGAAGTGGCAATTATTGGGGTTTGGTAGAATTAGGCAGAGTCGCTGATTTTTTTTTTTTTTTTACCTTTATTTAATTTTAAATAGCTCAAACTCATCTTGCAAAGCACAAAATCCCGTTGGGTGCGTCAGTGTAGGTTAGAAACTAGCCATAAGCCATATGGATAAATAAAGCATCGTTGTTTAACAAAAATAAAAACATAAAAAAAATAAACACCAATTTTTTTTTTTTTTTTTCAAGTTTAAACTAAACACTTTACTTTTGGAAATGTTTAACCCGAGGGCTATGGGTAGAGGACGAGGGGGCGTGGACGTGGGCGTCCACTACTGCAGGGGTCATAGGCCGTGGTCCATTTTCGGGTGCGACAACCACCTGCTGCTGGGGGAGCAGGGGGAACGCCGCAGAGGTACACTCCCTAGGTTCTCATGTCTCAAGTTTACGGGACTCGTGGTAGAGCACTGTTTGAGGCCCAAGAACATTGCGAAGAGGTGATTTCGGTATTCGGACAATGCTTCTAGCCATTTGTCCACCAGTCAGTCTTCCACGTCAGTCCAACGCATGTCATCCGAAATCGCACTCCTCCAGCTCCTCCACCTAGCCTCCTTCCCCCCATCTGCCCCCTCCCACCAAAATTGGCATTGTAACCGGCAATACTCTGAGGAACTGGTTTCCTGGAACCCTTCCCACAGTCACAAACCACTTATCCTGCTGCTGCTGAGATCTATTTCTCATCCCAGGTTTCCACCAGTCGCAGTCTGTGGGTGAATGATGACATTATTCACGTAGTGGAAGAAGTTTGTAAAAGGGGTCGACGATTAGGAGACAACACGGTTGTCCGACAGTGGTGAAGTTTTTTGTCAGGGCAGAAGTCCCGAGGGGGGAGCGACTGAGGGATCGGGAGGATGAATGAGGTGACAGACCCAAACTGGGTTGATATGCCGGTGACACAGTGCTGTCTGAGACGGAGGCGAGGCCTATATCTACAGGTTGGAAGAGCAGGTGGTGGGTGGGGCAGATGGAGAGGCAAGGGCAGAGCTGGTGCATCAGCGGGCCAATGTTGCCCGTAGCAAGTCACCGTTGCGAGGGCTATTTTCAGAAGTCTTGGAGGTTCTTTAAAGAAACACCGGATGACCGACGTACTTTGGTGTGCAACCTTTGCCAAACCAGGATCATCAGGGGTTCCACCACTACTAGCTTAACTACCACCAGTATGCGCAGCATCTGAATTGCTAAACACCCCACTCAATGGCAACCAATAGCCCGGTTCACCTCCGGCCGGGCAACATCCACTGCTCTTCCGCCTGTGTCTCTGCTGTCAGAAAAGCCCCCTGCCCAGGACTCCCGGCCAACAAACCTCCCTTGAGAAACCACCCCTCTCTCTTCCCTCCACTATCCTCCACATGCATCCCCCATCGTCAGCTCTCCATACCACATACCGCTGGCACGCAAAAGGAGAAATATAGCCTCACCCCACCCGCACGCCCCAAATGCCCTCAACGTCCACACTCTCAATTGCTTAGCCTGGAGATGCTGCTAGCCTATAGTCTGGTAGAGACCGAGACACTTCGAACCTCATGGTGGCGGCCATCCCCTCTTTATATCGTCCCTTGTCCCCATGCCCCTGCACTACTTTTTCTTCCGATGTGCCGTCCGCCCTGCACAATCCCGTGTCAGAGACTCCCCTCCGTGCCCTGACACCGGGACGCCGTTTCTTCTGGGGGGGGGAAAGGTCCCAACCTGACCACGGACACGTGGACGAGTGCTGCCGGGCAGGGCCACTATATATCGCTGACGTCACATTGGGTTAACTTGGTGAGGCTGGGACCGAGTCTTACCCTGGGTGTGGCTGCTTATATACTGGCCGCGCTGAGGATTGCGGGGCCTACCTCGGTCCAGGTCTCAAAGGTCAAATAGGCCTACTATGCTCCTCCGCCTCCCACCCTCCTGCCACCTCCTCCTCCGAATTCCATCCGTGGGGCATGTGGCGCCCTCCAGTCGGTATCTCTAAGTGCACAGCAGCAGGGCCATCGCTAATCGCAGCAGGGCGTGGTGCTCAAACTGCTGATCGTGGCTATAACAGATTATTCCCACAGGGCATCAATCACGGCCAGACTGAATCTGTGGCTGCCACCCCGCTGAACCTGAAGCCAGGCATGGTTGTGTGTTACAACGGCCATAACCTGGTGGCAGCTCTGCACCGGCAGACTGACACAATGTGCCCTGCCTGGCCATGTGTTTAAATCTCATTAGTTTCACACGGTTTCCTACGACTACCCAATCTGTCTGATTTTGCTCACGAAGTGCGCCGCAATCTGTGCGCATTTCAGTAAGTCCACAGATGCTGCCCTCTCTGGGCAGCGCAGCGCCGCCGGAGGTCCAACTTCACCATTCCCCCTACTGTGTTTTTTTATACGTTCCCCCCTTTTTTCTTCCACACTACCATGTTATCCAGAGTTTACCAGCAGCGCAGGAGCGATGTAGACTGCAGATTCAACTTCCCAAGAACTGGTAGTCAGTCAGTCGCTTCTCCTCCAGTCTACAATGAGGAGTGGACGTGGATGTCTGATATCGTCAGGTGCTGAGTAACGTAGGAGTCAACACAGATGGTCCTTTGGTGATGCCGGCCATCATCAAGCTCCCCATCCAGCTGCTTGGCCCTGTTGAAAAACTCTCTGGGCAGCATGAAGTCGGAAGCTTTGCGCTCCACGTCACAAGAGACCGGGGGAAGAAGATTCCCTTGTTGATAGCCAAATCACACCCTTCAGGTCTGTTTCTCTAGCGGCATAACGCGACAGGGAGCTGGAGGAGGATGAGGAGTGATGAATGTTGGCGGAACAGAAGTAGTGGGACCATTGTTCGCGCTCCTTCACCTGTTCAGTGGTGTATGGGCAGAAGAAAGGAGTATGGGAGGAGGAAATGGACGTCATGCCAGTGGGGGAGTGAATTCTTTGCGCGTTGGGACCGCGCATATGGCAGATTTGTCCGCTAAAGCTGCCTATCCCGTGCCCTCGCGTTCAAAGAATTTCTTCCAGCACAGATTCCTGGGATTCACTCCTCCTGGACCCCCACGGTACAAGCAAAATCTTTCCACTCTCATCCCTGGAAGGAAGGGTGTGTAATGCCTTGAATACAGCAGGCCCTGGTGCCAAGCGAAACAGTATTTCCTTTCTGACAGCGCTAGCGGCAAGGGCGTAATTCTGCGCGGACAAGTAGCGAGGGAGAGTAAGGCGACCAGGCAGCTTGTCCAGCACTGGCAGGGTACGCTTTACAAGGCCTTTGCCGTTTTTATGTACCCACCCCACAAGACACTGTCACTGTCCCCAGTCTCAGCAGAGTAGGGCTGATCTTACAGAAGATGGTGGAGGGAGTACGTAGCTGACCATCCATGTCCTAAATGATCACACAGCTCCCTACAACTACTGGGTTTCAAAGCTGGACATGTGGCACGAACTGGCGCTGTACGCCTTGGAGGTTCTTGCTGCCCTGACGCTAGCGTGTTCTCTAGCGGAGCTTTTTCAGTGCAGCGGTGGCAATCATCACCGAAAGCGTACACGCCTGTCGACTGACACGCTGACAGGCTGACGTTTCCAAGATAAAGCCTGGATTTCTCCCGCATTTCCATTCTCCACCAGGTGAAAGAAGCTGAACCTGATAATGTAAAGCACTCCCTCCTCCTCCTTGTCCCTCCTTTCCTCCTTCTCTTTTACACTAAAGCAGAGGAAACTGGCTTTTTTTTGCCAGGGCCAACTGGCTCTGGCTATAGTACTCTATGTATTAATTTTTCTGGAGGGCCACTACCCTGTCCTCTGTTTTAAACATTTTTGTGGATGCCACATACAGGCACACATCTATGTAATTTTTCTGAGACCACTACCTGCTGCTCTGCTGCTTTGAAACTTTTTTGGACTTGCCACCTACAAGGAACTCAATCTAGTAATTTGTCTGGAGGACCATACTACCTGCTCCTCTGGTTTGAAACTTTTTTGGACTGCCACATACAGGCACTCAATTATTTAATCTTTTTGGAGGACCAGCTACCTGCCCTCTGGTTTGAAAACTTTTTTTGGACTGCCACTATACCGGGCACTCAATCTATGTAATTTTCTGGAGGACCAGCTACCACCTGCTCCTCTGGTTTGAAAACTTTTTTGGACTGCCACAACATGCACTCATCTATTGTATTTTTCTGGAGGACCAGCTACCTGCTCCTCTGGTTTGAAAACTTTTTTGGCCTGCCACATTCAGGCACATCCAAATTAATTGTCTCCTAGCAGCCTCCACACGTCGTCTTTTTAGCTGCCTTCCCACTGTTGTTCCATTGCTACCTTCCACAACGTTCCATCTTCCCTCTTCCTCCAAAAAGTAGTCCCATATAGCTGCCCTCCATACATGGTCCCCTTATCAACGAGCTTGTCAGGCAGAATTTTGGATTGTTTTCATGGCTTCCATGTTAACTTTGTCGCCACCACCTGCTGTGTAACTCCAAAATATACTGGCAAACTTTAATCATTTACCAATATTATTTCAGCGCTTCTTGCGCATCTGTTTACATTCCCCTCCACCCGCCAAAACACCAAACTTATAAGAACTCTACTACACTTGATCTTAATACAAAAGGTTCTTAGAAGTGCTGTTTGGGGAGATCCTAGAGACGTGGCTTTGGATGGCGAAAGCTCGCCTGGCAGCGGAGCGCCAGCTCCATCCCAAATCCAACTAACATAGTTTTAAACTGAAGCACCTTAATCTACTACTAGTTCACTGCCTCCATTCTGGTCCCCTTATCAAACGAGCTGTTCAGGCAGAATTTTGGGTTGTTTTCATGGCTTCCTCACATCAACTTGTTACTTTGTCGCCACCTGCTGTGTATCCACAAAAAAAATATACCGGCAAACTTTAATCATTTACCGATATTATTTGAGCACTTCTTGCTCACCTCCTTGGTTCCCCTCTCTGCCACCGATTGTTTAAGCCTGAGTCATTGGGGTATGTTGCCAAGACACTCTCTAGCTGCCGCTGCTGCCCGCTTGCCTCTCATAGTACCCCTAAGTGTCAGGGTCAATTATTGGATGTTTTAGATGCTATCTAGCCTCATTCGGATCACTCTGTCATTGCCATGGCTTTTGCCCAGTTTTGGCATAATGGTGCGATTAAGCAGCCTCAGAGGCTCCATGCATCTGCCCCCTGCTGTTTCCTGTCCCTTTCCGTGGTGTTTCCATCCTTTTCGAGGTTCCCAGGTGCTGTCAGCTTCCCTGTGCAGATCCTTGGTCCCCTTGAAAAATGCTCGAGTCTCCCATTGACTTCAATGGGGCTCGTTATCGAGATAGCACTCGAGCACGGGAAAAGTTTTCGCTCGAATAACGAGTCCCGAGCATTTTAGTGCGCGCTCATCTCTAGGTATGGAGTTAAGATCCATCTCAGTCATATACAATATCTCTGATGGGACCTAAGCAATGTGGTCAGGTTTGGTGATAATAATAATTCCTTTTATTTATAAGTGCACCAGATACAAAACACAGCGCCAGTTTTGCCAAATCGGTCCCTTCCCTAAGAGGTTCCCAATCTAATTGTTACAATCTTCCTTTGGAGTGTGGGAGGAAACCCGAGGACCTGGAGGAAAACTCGCGTAAACACGGAGATAACATACAAACTTTTCAAGATGGTTGACCATAGGGACTTGAACCCAGGTCTTCAGCACGAAGGCGGCTGTAATACTAACCACAGTCACCATGCTATCATGAGATCCAGGGATTCACCTAGATCCAATGATAACCAGACACCTTGATCCTATGACTTCCCCTGAGAAGCTTGACTTCTCCAAGGTTCTGGACTTAATACCAGTGGAGGTAAGGGTCCTATGACCCTCCTGGGGGTTGCAGGGGTATGTCTGCACCTAATACATCAAACACCCCTGATGGTTTGTCTTGCACTGGGGGAAATCTTAACCCTTAAACGACTGGCCTTTTTGTTTTTTTTTTTTCACTTCCATTTTTCACTCACCCCACCTTCAAAAATCTATAACTTTTTTTATTTTCACATAAAGGCTCTGTGATGGCTTTTTTTCTGCTAACAATTGCACTTCGCAGTGACGGTATTAATATTCATGGCGCGTACGGGAAGCGGGAAAAAAATTCCAATGCGTGAAAATGGTGAAAAAACACACATTTGCGACCGTTTTCCTTGTGGGCTTGGATTTTACAGTTTTCACTGATTGTGCCCCAAATGAAAGGTCTACTTATCTTTGGGTTGCTACGATCAGAGGGATCCCACATTTGTACAGGTTTCTATAGTTTTCAAACATTTAAAAAAATTAAAACCTCCTGTACAAAAAATTTTTTTTGATTTTGCCATCTTCTGGCGCTAATAACTTTTCATACTTTGTGTACGGCTGTGGGTGTGTCATTTTTTGCGACTTTTGATGGCGTTTTCATTGCTTTATTGTTAGGACTGTGCTACCTTTTGATCACTTTTTATTAATTTTTTATATTTCCAACATGGCAACAACAATGTCATTTTTACTTTGGACGCTATTTTCCGTTACGGTTTAAACGACAGGTGAAAAAAAACGTTATTATATTTTGATATATCGGACATTTTCGGACACGTCAATACCTGCTGTGTTGATGTTTAACTGTTTATTAATATTATATCAGTTCTGGGAAGGGGGGTGATTGGAATTTTTTAGTTTTTTTAATATAATTTTTTTTTTTAACTTTTTTATTTTACTTTTACTTTAACTATTTTTTCGACTGCCTAGGTACTTTAATAAAACACTAGGTTGTCTGATCGATCCTACATTACTGCCATACTGCAATTGCTCAGTATAGGGGTTTTCTCCTCTATAGCCTTACCCTGATAGCCCATTTACTGAATGGGTTAAAACGATACAAGCTTCGGGCCTTCGTGAGAACCCTAAGCTGTCATGGGCTCGGATCAACCGCTCCCGTGACTCATCAGGGAGCAAGATCTGCGCCATCTTTTTGAACCTCTGCAGCCATTGCCGGCGGGCGATCGCGGTGAAACACCCTCGTCGGTGCTAGCTCCGATCGCGGGTATTTAATTTCCTGGTAAGCCTTTGCTGCAATATTCACAAAGACTATCCGGCTATGGAGAGGGCTGGCCCGCGAGCCCTCTCCATGCACCGGGACCCGCCGAGCGACGCCGTAAGTACGGCGCGGGTTGGTAAGGGTTAAGTGTGGACTATTCCATCCCCATTAGGCCCACAACACAAGGTACTAACTTACTTGTGTCTTGGTTATATACATGCATTCAGGGGATAGGGGGGGCCAATCTGTGCAATACTTTAAGAGAAACATTGGAATCCTTTGGATGTGTCCTTACCACCTAGGCAAAAAACATGATGTAAACCCAGCTCAACCAGTAGTTTATCCTGGGAAACAATGATAAAAAGATAAAATATACACAATGCTTTAAAGATATATGTAAATACAATTTCCATAGCGTCCTCCCATGACGGCCCCAACTGGAGATGACCCTTGACCTCTGTAGGGACAGGAAGCAGAGAGGTTAAAAATACCCCCACCCGGCATCCGTACTCCCGTGGCTTCCTGTCCCTACACAGGGCAGGAGTAGAGAGAAGTCTCTCTCATCCCCAGTAGTTGGGACGTGTGAGGGTGGATCCATGATAGGCGCGGGGTTTTCCCCTTAACCCCCAGTTAGTCTCGGCCTCGATCAGACCTCGGTCCTTTCCTCTGCCGCAAGAAGAGACTACATCTCTCCTCCCGCTCTGCCCGAAGCTAACTCCGTGGAAGCTAGGACACCCGGAGCGCGTCCGTCCGAAGGTCACGTGTGCGACGCTCCGTCCGACTCTGGTGATGACGTCCCCGGAAATGACGAAACCGGGGTGTGACGTCATATGGCGCGGACCCGGAACAGGAGCGTGGGAGCGGTACGATTCAAAAATCGGGATATGCACGTTGATTCTGAGGTCAATATCGCATGTCAGGCCTGATCAGGTACTTCAAGATCAACGCCATTCTAAGCATTGCCCCGCCATCAAGGTCGTTTTTTAATGCTGACTTTTGCCTCAATTATGCCATATATGTATAGGTCTTATCGCAATGTATGTTTTTTTCTTAGGAGTGGTGTTGTATATCCTTGTTCAAGCTTCTTAAGGTACCCTTTCACTTATACATCGCTGTTTAATCTATCAGAAGCTACAGATTTTTATAAAATGTTTAGTAGCTTGTGCTATGTAGTGATTCCACCATTGGGAATCTGGAGCGCATGGCTGGAGGCTTCAAACATGACCCATATCCTTGACACCCTGTAAGTAGGGTTATTTAGGGATAGGGTGGTGGGTCACCCACATATCCCATATTATCACTAGGTGCCGGTTAAGGACTATACTCCTCCTTCTCCTTGTAGGATCCCAGGGAAAGGAGAAGGATAAAGGGAGAGCTAAGGAGTCGGCAACTAAGAGGCTAACTTCACAAAAGTGCAGTATGTGCTCAGAAAGCTCCCCACAGACCATCAAAAAACCACTGTCTCCAAAACTTGTGTGAAATTTGCTCAGAGAAGAGAGAGTCTCATTTCGTGGATGAGATGCGTAACTTTATCAGAGACAAGTTAGAACTCAGTTACAACACATTGCGGCATTATACTCAAGAGCCTCCACAAAAAAGGCAAAGGATTATAGAATCCAGTTCGGATCCAGCACGGATTCTGAAGGAACCAAGATCTGTTGATATGGATTCCTGGGCCCTCCATTCAGCTAGTAAAATGGAATCCAGATATCTGCTGCACTGAATAATAGAGCCACTTTGAGAGCTAGAGAGATACACTCAAAGAGAAGTGGAGAGACCAAGACTTCCAGGATGAGCTTTTGGTCTTCTTAAGGTAAAAAAGAGACGTGTGGTTTCCATAACAACACTCTCAAAGAATTGATACTGGAAGAATGGAGGGAGCCGGAAACAGGATTTCCATATCTAAGGAGTTTAAAACCGTCTTTCCTTTGATGAAGCTGAAACCAAAGTTTGGAATTCTACACCTAAAGTAGATATCCAGTCACAAAAATGACCCAAAAAACGGACCTAACCATTTGAAAAGACGCGATCCAGCTTACAGATCCTTTGGATCGGAAGGCAGACAGTCTTCTGACAAGACATGGGAGTGTGCTATGTTAAATTTAAAATCTAATATTGCCACACATCCATGGCAAAACGCACACTCTTTCACTGGACCGAGTTGGAGAGTCCATATAGAGAATGGCACCCCTGAGAGGATGCTTTAATACCTTCCCCACTTGAAGGCAGCTACAGCCTTCATCTCGGGCAGACGCCTTCTGCAGAAGGAGTAAGAGATAAGCGCCAAGAAGGAGCACTATCTAATTCCGTCGGAGATCACTCTGGCTTCGCCAATGGCGGGAGATTTTTAGGTCAATCAAAACTTTTGCGGTATTCCATTTGAAGGGGAATATCTATTGGTGCGACCTAGACACGCTTCTGGAAAAAGCAGCGGATAGAGAAAAAGGCTTCCTTGAATCAAGAACTAATCCAAGAGCAGCCCTTTCGGGACTCCAAAGATGAAAACAGCTTACAGAGGAAAAGGTAAACAGGTCAAGTGGAGTGACCACTAAAGGAGGAAGAGGAAGGGGCTTCATACTTAGTGCCAGTAACTCCGCTCCAGCGTACAGGAAACAATGAACGCCAGCAGTGGGGGAAAGATATGCTTAGATTCCATTCTCGCAATGGATCAGATAACATCAAATCCCTGGATACTAATATCTTCAGAAGGTTACCATATAGAACTAACCTCTCTTCCCCCAAAAAAATTGTCCTGACCGAACAACCCCATAAATCTCTCAGTCTTGCTCTGGTCAGAAATACAAAGCTGGTAGCATCGGACGTCATCATCCTGTACTCGGAAATCTAACAGAAGGGTACTACTCTCCCCTCTTCCTGATAAAAAAAAAAACCGAACGGCACATTCGGATGATTTGCAACCTGAAGAACCTGAACAGACACATACGTTTTCCCGGAGTTCCGAGGAAAACAGTAAGCTCAGCAGCACGTCCTGAATCCAACGGGAGCCTTTATGGTACCCATAGATCTGAAGCGCATATTACCACGTGCCAATCCATTCGAACTCACAAAATTTCTCAGATTTCGCAGTACGATCACCCGGGGAGAAGAAGTACATATCAGTACAAGGCGCTGCCCTTTGGGATTTCTTTCGGCCCAGGACATTCACAAAATTATGATCGAAGTGGTAGCATTCCTGAAAAAAAAGGGTATTAGTCCATACCTACTGGACAATTTGTTAGTGGTGGCCAGTTCAACACAAGAACTAATACATCACCGAAATGCCACAATGTTAATTCCCAACAGTTAGGCTGGATGTATTTGGAGAAATCCAATCAACCGCAACACCAAACAGTAGTCTTTTTAGGAACATTATGGACTCAGTCAGCAAATGTCCTTCTCTACCACCAGAAAGATAATGAAGCTGATACAACAGACTACAATATTCAGGGGGAAAGTCAATGCACGTACGGGAACATGAGACCTAGGATTAATGACGTCAGCACTTCAGTGTGTACAGTGTGAGCCAACCCACAAGATCCCTGCAGCTGGATATGGCTTCTTGGGACAGAAATCCAGCACCTGATCAAAAAATAACGGATATCAGATGTCAAGCTGCCTTGGATTGGTGGAAAACACTTAAACTAACAAAAGGAGTATCATGCATCCCTGGCCATAATAAATACTCCGGCCAGATGCAAGCAGTCAGGCTGGGGAGCAGACGTGGCAGTCGTCCCCACTCAGGGCCTATGCCCCAATCGATCGATCCCGCTCATCAAATTACAGAAATTGAGAGCCGTCCTAGAGACTTGAGACCAGACTCTAGTTTGAGTATATGGATATACTCAGACACACACCACGCTGTGGCTTACCTTCAACATCAGGCGGGGGCACCAGGAACCCCGATCTCCTCAGTCTCTCAGAGATCTTTGCATGGGCAGAAACCAACATCTGCTCTCTCTCACCACCATCTAAAGGGGGAAGAGACTTGATAGCGGACTACTCAGTCGTCAAGTCATAGACCAAAACGATGGTGTTTGAAGAGACATCTTTTGCACTCTCACACAAAGATGGGTGTCAACCAGCACTAGATCTCTTTGCCTCCAGCAAAAATGCGAAGGTTCCTCATTTCTTTCTCCTGAACCAAAGACTCCATGTGGTCAAGGGACGCCTTCAGTCATTCCGTGACGGCGGCCTCGATGTACGCATTTCCCCCCATACCTCTTATATCAAGAGTGGTTCGAAAATCAGAGTGGATCAAGCCAGTTTTATCTCATTGTTTCCTGTTGGCCCAAAAGGAACTGGTTTCCGTGGTTAGTGAAGATGGCGTTGGAAAGAACCTATCAGGATCTGGAACCTCTAAACGACCTTCTGTTCCAGCGTCCAGTATACATCCGACCCAAGGCTCTCCAGCTCTCGCTGGCTCTGAAAGGATGTTGTTGATATCCAAGGGGTTATCAATAAGGTATATTCCCACGCTCAAGGACAAGGTCGCAGCCGGTTACTCACAAAATCTACTCCAGATATGGGGAAGATTCGTATCCTTTTGTGACAGGACTCCTCCTAACCAATCATCCCCAAATATTTCACAGGTGCTAGACTTCCTGCAAGGGGATTTGACAGGCCTTAAACAAGCTTTTAAAGGTCCCAGATTTTCCGCCCCATCAGCGCATTCTTCTCGTGCCCTACTAGCAGAAAACAGGTGGATCCAAAGGTTTGCATAAGCAACCATAGACTAAGACCACATATAAAAGCAATATCCCCATATGGGATCTCTCTTAGTATAGATTCCCTCGAAAATACCATTCGAACCGCTAGAAACGTTAATCTTAAGAAACTGACGTTAAGCTCACCTTCCTTTAGCTATAACAACCGCTAGCGGTTGGAGAATTCAAACCTTTTCTATTAAGAGCCCTACTCTCAAGTATGAGGACAAGGTCGTACTAGTGTTAGATAAAACCGTCACCACCCAAGGTCGCCTCATCTTTTCACCGTATCACGAGATTCATTCTACCTTCCTTTTGTCAGAAACCCAAACATTCTTAAGAATGGGAATGGCTACATGGATGTCAGAAGATGTCTCCTGCATTATCTTGAGGTTCCAATCCTGGAGAAACATGACAATTTTTACTACAGTTCAAAGAGAACAAAGGACAAAAAGCTTCAAAGCATCCATGCTAGATGGAATCCGACTGTCACAAGGAGCTTACAATGCCAATAACTTGGACTTCCAGGACTATTAGAGCCCTTCAACCAGAGAGTGGCAGCCTCTGGGCTGAGAAACGGGGGGCCTCACTGTGACATATGTAAAGCAGCTACCTGGGCAACTCACTTAAACCTTTGCCAAACATTATAGGCTAGATATTCAGAGTGCTAGAGACCAGTCCTTCAGAAGAAGGTCTTACAAGCTGTTTGTCCCCCCCTAAAAAATAACTTAGCTGGTACATCTCCATTGGGCCGTCATGGGGGACGCTATGGAACAGGAGAATTATTCTCACCTATTCGGTTTTCCCATTAGTCACCATGATGGCCCATATATATTCCCCACCTGACTTTTCAAAAATTTAAGTTACCTGTTTTTCTATGTGCATAATAACATAAAATAAATGGGTTGCATCCAAGGCCGGTGCAGTTATTTGGTATGCCACTGAGTACGGATGCCGGGGTGGGGTATTTAAACTCTCTGCTTCCTGTCCCTACAGAGGTCAAGGGTCTCCATCCGTTGGGGCCGTCATGGTGGACTAATGGAAACCGAATTAAGTGAAGAATATTCTCCTTTAAGTACTGTAACATATATCAAAAGTTGGTTGCTTCTCTTTTTTTTTGCAGCATTCAGTACTTACAACTGTTTATTGCAATGAGCTGCTGGAGATTCACAGTGTTACAGTGTTCGGGTGCATTTCCCCCTTCGCTGAAACTTCCTCGGCTGCCTGAGATTATATCAGCAAAGGCAGAATGGCCCCTGAAGTGCTGAGGGAGCAAGAGGGATACAGAGTAACAAGCCTGTGAAGCTACGCAGAAATGTGCCACGATCTGATTAGCCAGAGTCCACAAGATCTTATGAGCATTGCTTCCCTCAGGAGCTTGAAATTGACAGAGCTCATAGTCCAAAAGGCTACACACTATTAAATCCCTGTCCAGAGACATTGCAGAGCATTTTTTTTAACTAATGGGTTCGGTTATGCCCTCTAGAGCCCTTTGGCCTCATTAGCATAATTTTTAATGTGTTGATCCTTTTAGAAGGAAGGAAGCAATAGATAACAATATAGAGAGATAGATTAAAACATATATTAAAACTTGGAAGCCCGGACCCCACTTATGGCTCATTTGCATCATTGTAAATCTTTTTTGTAAAAACTGTGAATATGAAATTAAAGAATAGCCGATCCGGCACACACCGGTAGGTCAATATGCCTTGATTTAAAATTGTTGATCCTGGTGGTAGATGGTGGTACATAAGGGACCATCGACTTCCAGCCCTAAACTGAGGAAATACAATTATTTTTCAGATCCAATCAACTTTTTTCTCACTATTTCCCACACAATTAGAAACTATTTTACTCCCCTCTCACCTTCCAAAAATGCAGAAATCAATTTCTCTCATTGCTCCTGGCAATATCCCAATGGCAGATCCCCTAAAGAACTACACACGACTATAACTCCTTAAGACCCCCGCTCCTTTTTCCTTTAGTTTTTCCCCAATCTGTCCATGCATCACATATGCATTAATAACTTTAAGAACGCTTTAACTTACCAAGTTTATTTTCAAATGCTTTTTAATCACATTTTGTACTTTACATTATACATATTTTGGTTTGAAATTTTTTGCATAAATTATAAGAAAAACTGGGAATTTGTAAAAAAATTAGAAAAATTAGCAACTGTGACTTCTAATTTTATGCCATTGGACGGTTGTGTCTTGTGGTCCATATCCTGTAGTCCATGTCCGGTGCTCTGTATCCTGTGGGTCCGTTCCCATACGCCTTGCTCCTGCAGTGCCGTCCAGGGTTCCACAGCCCAGTGGTGACTCCTGCCTTCCTGTGCTTTCAGAAAATGCCCTATACAATCACTACCAGAATGCAAGGCGCAGCTTACCATGAGGCGATTTTATTGACATTAGGAGGCTTACAATTCCAACAGTGTTTTCCAAATTCTTTAGTAAATTTCAGATTCAATATTTTAGAGACAATTCATTTTTGTAAGGACATTAGTTTTAGCATTTTATATGTACTCTATGGACTGGCATGCTTCTTCAAAAGTTTGTGGTAATTACGGTATTTCCTTGTGGTCCACATCTTGTGGTCCATATCCTGTGTCAGTCCGCTGTTCCATAGCCTGTGGTCCCGTGTCCAGATGATCGTTATTATCTTATGTCCTGTCCGTGTTCGGTGTCCGTGGTCCGTAACCTGTGGTCTGTGTAACCTGTGGTCCGTAACTGTGGTCGCTGTTGTCCTGTGGTCCGTACCCTTGTCTGTTATCTGTGGTCTATCCCTTTGTGGTCCGTATCCTGTGGTCCTGTATCCTGTGGTCTTATCCTGTGTCCGGTCTGGTGGTCCGTATCCTGTGGTCCGTGTTGGTGGTCCGTATCCTGTGGTCCGTAACTGTGGTCTGTGTCCTTTGGTCCATAGCCTTGGTCCGTGTCCGGTGGCCATGTCCGGTGGACCATAGCCTGTGGTCCGGTCCGGTGGTCCTTATCCTGTGGTCCGTGTCCGGTGGTCCTATATCCTGTGTCATGTCCGGTGGTCCTTATCCTTGTGGTCCGGTCTGTGGTCCATATCCTGCGGTCCATATCCGTGGTCCCATGTCCGGTGCTGTATCCTGTGGTCCGTTCCCATACGCTGTGCCCTGCCAGTGCCGTCCAGGTTCCAGCCCAGTGGTGACCTCCTGCCTTCCTGTGCTTAAGAAATTGCCCTATAATCATAAACAGAATGCAAGGACGCACCTACCATGAGGCGAGTAGAAACTTGCCTAGAGCAGCGCCTCCTGTTGACGTCGGTGGCGGCATCAGCAGTTCACTCATCGGTCACTCACTACTGTGACCGCCAAGATGGCTTACACTCACAGCCACCTGGGACCAGCCCCTTCTGCCCTTCTGTTTGCGGCCGCCTCCCGACCCGCCTCCGGGGCCCACCCCTCCCAGCTGCCGGCCCACCCTCTCTCCTGTCGCGCGCCCGCCCTGCCTCCCCGGCTCCAACCTCCCCCATTCGCAGCTCCTTCCTCTCTCCCTCCGCGGCCAACGTCTTCACCATCCCCCTCTCCTGGTCGCGCCGCCTCATATGTCCGCGCCCGTCTTCCTCTCCTGTCCCAGAGAGCCTGCCTTCCCATCCGCGGGCCGCCCCCTCCACCCACCTCACATCTCACCCTCCGCGACCCGTCCTCACCGGTCATGGTAAGTATGTACCTACTATCTTAAGATGCATAGAAATAATACTGTGTGTGTTGTGTGTTGTATATATATATACTATCTATATAGATCCACCAATGTATATTTATATCATCTCTGTATACATGTATATACTGTCCAGTGGATGTGTTATATACTGTATATAAGTGTGTGTACTGTTGTGGTGGGTGAAATATGTGTATATGCTGTAAATATGTGTACATGTTGTATGAGTGTGTGTATACTGTTGTGTGTGTGTATATTGGCTTCACACTGTAGTTGTATATGGTATTGGGAGCCATGCTGTATTTCATATTACTGGCGGCATGCGTATTTCATATTACATGGTGGCACGCTGTATTTAATTAAATACATACAGCGTGCTGCCATATAGTATATAATACATAAGCGAGCCACATATAGTAATATTGTGATGGTGGCACCTGTATGTATTATACTATAGTGTATGCACGCTATCCTGGAGTATCTCACTGTGCACATCTTATAACCACAGCGTCAGCCTGGGTTTATGAGACGGTCCGTCAGACTAATCTGATTCTACGAGGAGGTTAGTTGTCGGCCAAGCTTCCCTGTGCAGATCCTTGGTCCCCTTGAAAAATGCTCGGGTCTCCCATTGACTTCAATGGGGCTCGTTATTCGAGACGAGCACTCGAGCATCGGGAAAAGTTCGTCTCGAATAACGAGTACCCGAGCATTTTAGTGCTCGCTCATCTCTAGTTATGGAGTTAAGATCCATCTCAGTCATATAAATATCTCTGGATGGGACCATAGCAAATGGGTCAGGTTTGGTATAATAATAATTCCTTTATTTATATAGTGCACACAGATTACACAGCGCCAGTTTGCCAAATCGGTCCCTGTCCCTAAGAGGTTCCCAATCTAATTGTTACACTTCCTTTTGGAGTGTGGGAGGAAACCCGAGGACCTGGAGGAAAACTCGCGTAAACACGGAGAGAACATACAAACTTTTTCAAGATGTTGACCATGGGACTTGAACCCAGGTCTTCAGCACTGCAAGGCTGTAATACTAACCACTAAGTCACCATGCTATCAATGAGATCCAGGGATTCACCTAGATCCAATGATACCAGAACCTTGATCCTATGACTTCCCCTTGAGAAGCTGTGACTTCTCCAAGGTTCTGGACTTAATACCAGGTAGGAGGGTCCTATGAGCCCTCCTGGGGGTGTGCAGGGGTATGTCTGCACCTAATACAATCAGAACACCCCTGATGGTTTTGTCTTGCACCTGGGGGAAATCTTAACCCCTTAACGACTTGGCCTTTTTTAGTTTTTTCACTTCCATTTTTCACTCCCCACCTTCAAAAATCTATAACTTTTTTATTTTTCCACATAAAGAGCTCTGTGATGGCTTATTTTCTGCGTAACAAATTGCACTTCGCAGTGACGGTATTTAATATTCCATGGCGCGTACGGGGAAGCGGGAAAAAAATTCCAAATGCAGTGAAAATGGTGAAAAAACACATTTGCGACGTTTTCTTGTGGGCTTGGATTTTACAGCTTTCACTGTGTGCCCCAAATGACAGGTCTACTTTATTCTTTGGGTTGCTACGATCAGAGGGATACCACATTTGTACAGGTTTTATAATGTTTTCAAACATTTAAAAAAATTAAAACCTCCTGTTGCGATTGACAGCAAAGGCTTACCGTAAATACCGCGATCGGAGCTAGCACCGATCGAGGGTGCTTACCGCGATCGCGCGGAATTGCTGCCAGAGGCTCAAAAAGATGGCGCAGATCTTCGCCTCCCCGATGAGGTCACGGGAGCGTTGATCCGTACCCATGACAGCATTCGGGTCTCACAGAAGGCCCGAAGTTGTATGTTTTACACCATTCATTACTGTGCTATCAGGGTAAGGCTATGAGGAGGTAAATCCCCTATACTAGCCTATTGCAGTATGGCAGTAGATGTAGGATCGATCAGACAACCTGTTAAGTCTAGGTAGTCGGGTAATGTCTGAAATAAAATAGTTAAAGAAAGTAAAATAAAATTAATTAAAAAAATTTTATAATAAAAACTAAAAAATTCAAATCACCCCCCTTCCCAGAACTGATATTAATATTATAAACCAGTAAAAATATAAACACACAGGTATGACGTGTCCGAAAATGTCCGATCTATCAAAATATAATAAGTTTTTTTTCACCTGGTTCTTTAACCCCGTAACGGAAAATAGCGTCCAAAGTTAAAAATGACATTTTGTTGCCATGTTTGGAAATATAAAAAATTAATAAAAGTGATCAAAAGGTAGCACAGTCCTAACAATAAAGCAATGAAACGCCATCAAAAGTCGCAAAAAATGACCACACCCACAGCTCCGTACAACAAAGTATGAAAAGTTATTAGACGCGAAGTGGCAAAATCAAAAAAAATTTTTTGTACAGGGGTGTTTAATTTTTTTAAATGTTTGAAAACTATAGAAACTGTACAAATGTGGTATCCCTCTGATCGTAGCAACCCAAAGAATAAAGTAGACCTTGTCATTTGGGGCACAATGTGAAAGATGTAAAATCCAAGCCCACAAGAAAACGTCGCAATTATGTGTTTTCACCATTTTCACGGCATTGGAATTTTTTTCCGCTTTGTACGCGCCATGAATATTAATACCGTCACTGCGAAGTGCAATTTGTAGCAGAAGAAAATAGCCATCACAGAGCCTTTATGTGGAAAATAAAAAAAGTTAAGATTTTTGAAGGTGGGGGAGTGAAAAAGAAAATGAAGAAAAGTGAAAAAACTAAAAAGGCCAGTGTTTAAGGGTTAAGATTTCCCCCAGTGCAAGACAAACCATCAGGGGTGTTCTGATGTATTAGGTGCAGACATACCCCTGCACCCCAGGAGGGCTCATAGGACCCTCCCCTGGTATTAAGTCCAGAAATTGGAGAAGTCACAGCTTCTCCAGGGGAAGTCATAGGATCAAGGTTCTGGTATCATGGATCAGGTGAATCCCTGGATCTCATGATAGCATGGTGACTAGTGGTTAGTATTAACAGCCTTGCTTGTGCTGAAGATCCTGGGTTCAAGTCCCTATTGGTAAACATCTTGAAAAGTTTGTATGTTCATCTCCGTGTTTACGCGAGTTTCCTCCAGGTCCTCGGGTTTCCTCCCACACTCCAAAGGAAGTTAACAATTATGTAACAATTGATGGGAACCTCTTAGGGAAGGGACCGATTTGGAAAACTGGCGCTGTGTGGTATTTTCTGGTGCACATATAAATAAAGGAATTATTATATCCAAACCATGACCCATATTGCTTGGTCCCATCAGAGATATTATATGACTGAGATGGATTTAACTCCATAACTAGAGATGAGCGAGCACTAAAATGCTCGGGTACTGTTATTCGAGCGAAAAACTTTCCCGTGCTCGAGTGCTCATCCTAGATAACGAGCCCCATTGAAGTCAATGGGAGACTCGAGCATTTTTCAAGGGGACCAAGGATCTGCACAGGGAAGCTGGCAGCACCTGGGACCTCGAAAAGGATGGAAACACCACGGAAATGGACAGGAAACAGCAGGGGCCGATGCATGAGCCTCTGAGGCTGCTTAATCGCACCATTATGCCAAAACTAGGGGCGAACAGCATGGCAATGACAGAGTGATCCGAATGAGGCTAGATAGCATCTAAAACATCCAAATTGACCCTGACACTATAGGGGAATATGACAGAGGCAGCGGCAGCAGCGGCAGCTTGAGAGTGTCTTGGCAACATACCCCCAATGGACTCAGGCTTAAACAATGGTGGCAGGGGGAACCAAGGAGGTGAGCAGAAGTGCTCAAATAATATCGGTAAATGATAAAAGTTTGCCGTTATATTTTGGGATGACCAGCAGGGATGGCGACAAAGTTAACAAGTTGTGAGAGGAAGCCATGAAAACAACCCAAAATTCTGCTGACACAGCTGTTTGATAAGGGACCATGAATGGAGGCAGTGAACTAGTAGTAGAATAAGGTGCTTGCAGTTTAAAACTATGTTAGTTGGATCTTGGGATGGAGCTGGCGCTCGCTGCCAGGCGAGCTTTCGCCAATCCAAGCCACGTCTCTAGGTACTCCCCAAACAGCACTCTAAGAAACCTTTTTTGTATAAGATCAAGGATAGTAGCGTTCTTATAAGTTTGGGTTTTGGCGGGTGGAGGGGAATGTAAACAGATGCGCAAGAAGCGTGAATAAAATATTGGTAAATGATTAAAGTTTGCCAGTATATTTTGGTTACACCGCAGCAGGTGTGGCGACAAAGTTAACATGGAAGCCATGAAAACAATCCAAAATTCTGCCTGACACAGCTCGTGAAAGGGGACCATTATGGAGGGCAGCTATATGGGACTACTTTTGGATGAAGTCTATGGGAGAGGAACGTTGTGGAGGGTAGCAATGGAACAAGTGGGAAGGCAGCTAAAAAGACGACGTGTGGAGGCTGCTATGGAGAAATTAATTTGGATGTGCCTGAATGTGGCAGCCAAAAAAGTTTTCAAACCAGAGAGCAGGAGCTGGTCCTCCAGAAAAATACATAGAGTGAGTGATGTATGTGGCAGTCCAAAAAAGTTTTCAAACCAGAGGAGAGTAGTGAGCTGGTCCTAGAAAATTACATAGATTGAGTGCCGTATGTGGCAGTCCAAAAAGTTTTCAAACCAGAGGCAGGTAGCTGGTCCTCCAAAAAGATTAAATAATATTGAGTGCCTGTATGTGGCAGTCCAAAAAAGTTTCAAACCAGAGGAGCAGGTAGCTGGTCCTCCAGACAAATTAAATAGATTGAGTGTCTCTGTAGTGGCAAGTCCAAAAAAGTTTCAAAGCAGAGACAGCAGGTAGCGGTCCTCCAGAAAAATTACATAGATTGAGGCCTGTATGTGGCAATCCCACAAAATTGTTGTAAAAACAGAGGACGGGTAGTGGCCCTCCAGAAAAATTAATAATAGAGTACTATAGCCAGAGCCAGTTGGCCCCTGGCAAAAAATAAGCCAGTTTCTGCTTTAGTGTACAAAGAGAAGGAGAGAAGGAGGGACAAGAGGAGGAGGAGTGCTATTACTATCAGGTTCAGCTTCTTTCACCTGGTGGAGAATGGAAATGCGGGAAGAAATCCAGGCTTTATATCTTGAAACGTCAGCCTGTCATCGCTGTCAGTCGACAGGCGTGTACGCTTATCGGTGATGACTGCCACCAGCTCCACTGAAAAACCCGCTCCGAGAAACACGCTAGCGTCCGGGCAGCAAGAACCTCAAGGCGTACAGCGCAGTCGGGTGCCACATGTCCAGCTTTGAAACCAGTAGTTGTAGGGAGCTGTGTGACATTTAGGACCATGGATGTCAGCTACGTACTCCTCCACCATCTTCGTTAAGTCAGCCCTACTTGCTGAGACTGGGGACAGTGACAGTGTCTTGCTGGGGTGACATAAAACTGGCAAAGGCCTTGTAAAGCGTACCCTGCCAGTGCTGGACAAGCTGCCTGGTCGCCTTACTCTCCTCGCTACTTGTCCCGCAGAATTACGCCCTCTGCCGCTAGCGCTGTCAGAAGGGAAATACTGTTAGCTGTGCACCAGGGCCTGCTGTATTCATGCATTCACACACTTTCCTCCCAGGGATGAGGTGGAAAGATTTTGCGTGTACCGTGGGGTCAGGAGGTGAATCCAGGTAATCTGTGCTGGAAAAATTCTTTGAACGCGAGGGCACGGGATAGGCAGTTTGGCGGCTTAGCATATCTGCCATATGCGCAGAGTCCCAACGCGACAAAGAATTCACTCCCCTCACTGGCCATGATGTCCATATTCTCCTCCTCAACTACTTCTTCTTCTGCCATACACACTGAACAGTGAAGGATCCGACAATGGTCCCTCTCTTCGTACTCCGCAACATTCATCCTCCTCATCCTCCTCCATCCACCGTCGCGCTTTATCCGCTGGAGAAACAGACCCTAAGGGTTGATTTGGCTATCAACCAAAGTGGGCACGTGACCTTATCACCCCAGTCCTCGTATATCCTGTGGTCCGTGTCCGGTGGTCCTTATCCTGTGGTCCGTGTCCTGTGGTCCATATCCTGCGGTCCATATCCTGTGGTCCATGTCCGGTGCTCTGTATCCTGTGGTCCGTTCCCATACGACTGTGCTCCTGCAGTGCCGTCCAGGGTTCCAGCCCAGTGGTGACCTCCTGCCTTCCTGTGCTTCAGAAATTGCCCTAATAAATCATAAACAGAATGCAAGGACGCACCTACCATGAGGCGAGTTGAGAAACTTGCCTCAGGCAGCAGCGCCTCCTGTTGATCGTGGGGGCGGCATCAGGCAGTTCACTCATCGGTCACTCACTACTGTGACCGCCAAGATGGCTTACTCCACAGCCACCTGGGACAGCCCCTTCTGCCCTTCTGTTTGCGGCCGCCTCCCGACCCGCCTCCGGGGCCCACCTCTCCCAGCTGCCCGGCCCACCTCTCTCCTGTCTGCGCCCGGCCCGCCTCTCCCGGCTGCCAACCTCCCCCATTCGCAGCTCGGCCTGCCTCTCTCCCGTCCGCGGCCAACGTCTTCAATCCATGGCCCGCCTCTCCTGGTCGCCCGCCTCATATGTCCGCAGCCCGTCTTCCTCTCCTGTCCGCAGCCTGCCTCTCCCATCCGCGGGCCGCCCGCCTCCCACCCATCTCACCCATCCGCACCCGCCTCACCGGTCATGGTAAGTATGTACCTATCATATCTTAAGATGCATATAAATATACATGTGTGTGTGTGTGTGTGTATATATATATATATATATATATATACACACATGTATATTTATATGCATCTCTGTATACATGTATATACTGTACAGTGAGTGTGTATATACTGTATATAAGTGTGTGTATACTGTATGTGTGTGGTGAATATGTGTATATATGCTGTAAATATGTGTACATGTTGTATGAGTGTGTGTATACTGTGTGTGTGTGTATATATATGGGTTCACACTGTATGTATTATATGGTATATGGCAGCATGCTGTATTTCATATTACATGGCGGCATGCTGTATTTCATATTACATGGTGGCACGCTGTATTTAATTAAATACATACAGCGTGCTGCCATATAGTATACAATACATAAAGCGAGCCACCATATAGTATATTTTGCATGGTGGCACACTGTATGTATTATATACTATAGTGTATGCACGCTATCCTGGAGTATCTCACTGTGCACAATCTTATAACCCAGCGTCAGCATGGGTTTATGAGAGATCGGTCCTGTCAGACTAATCTGATTCTACGAGGAGGTTAGTTCAAGACTGGATCTGGGGGACGCTGTGGATGTTGTATATCTGGACTTTTCAAAGGCATTTGACACCGTGCCACATAAAAGGTCGGTATATAAAATGAGTCTGCTGGGGTGGTCATTAATGGCACATTCTCAGATTGGGTTGACGTTACTAGTGGAGTGCCACAGGGGTCAGTATTGGGGCCACTTCTTTTTAATATTTTTATTAATGACCTTGTAGTGGGTTTACACAGTCAAGTTTCAATATTTGCAGATGATACTAAGCTGTGTAAAGTAATAAATACTGAGGTCGATAGTTTAGCATTACAGAGGGATTTGTGGAAGCTTGAGGAGTGGGCAGAGAAATGGTTGATGAGGTTTAATGTAGATAAATGTAAAGTTATGCACTTGGGCCATGGAAACAAAAAGTTGCATCAAGAGAGGAATAGATTCTCATGATAAAGGCATAGTGGTCAGACCAGACATGGAATATTGTGTACAGTTTTGGGCACCAGTGTTTAAAAAAGACGTAGTAGAAATGGAACAGTTGCAGAGTTGAGCAACCAAGATTATCAGGGGAATGGGGGGACTAGAATACAATGACAGATTTGGTATTATTCAGTTTAGGAAAAAGACGACTGAGGGGAGACCTCATTACAATGTACAAATACCTGAACGGGCAGTACAAGGATCTTTTTATACCTAGGCCTGTGACCAGGACAAGGGGGCATTCTCTACCCTTAGAGAAGAGGCGATTCTACCATCAACATAGACATAGGTTCTTTACTGTAAAATCAGTGAGACTGTGGAACTCTCTCCCGCAGGAGGTTGTTATGGCTGATTCTATGTACATGTTCAAGAAGGGCCTGGATGACTTTCTGGAGAAAAAAAATATCACGGGTTATGGGGAAAAAAATTTATTTCATTCTTAAAGGTTGAACTTGATGGACTTGCGTCTTTTACCGACCTTATGGGCTATGATACTATGATACCTTTCAGATTACCAATGGAACTAGGCAGATGTGCTGCTTCCCCATTAGTATTTAACCTATCCCCTGTGCCCCTGGCCAAGTCCATCAAAGATAATCCTTCAATACAAGTAGTGTGCATAGGTAGTTGTACCCACAAACTTTCTCTCTATGTGGACAACATCATATTGTTTTTTACAGACCATGAAATTTAAATTCCATTTGCTATGTTGATTCTAGAATCCTTCATTAGGATCTTCTACTACAAGATAAATACACAGTAGTAACAAGCTGGAAGTCAGTAGACCAGACCATTCATTGGTTATATCTCTTGCAAAACCTGTTGGGGTTTGGAACTCCCTATCAATTTTTCCCATCTGATGAAAGCAGTGTTGCATTGATGGGTGGATATACATAGTAGTTTCCTCTCCATTTTGACACTTAAATTTGAACATTTACGAATTGAAACTATTGCAAATTCCCTGCAAGAAATGTCATTACACTTTTGGAAGGATAAGGAAATCCTATTACCAGAACATCTTTGAATGCTCCTTTGATCTACATTTGACTTACTACATGGGGACATATTTAAGTATCTTAGGGTGAAACAATTTTTTTAAACTCTTTTAATGTTAATTTTCTAGCCTCTCCTCCCTCAACAGATCATATGATAAACTATGTACACTTATAGCTAATAATAGGAAGGGCCTAAAGCCTATTGTCAGGATTTGGGATGCGTGGATCCTCTGGACCACCGCGGGAGGTGGTACTAGCCGACACCTGGGACCGGAGTTTAAGTGGCACCTGGTCTTCATCAAAGCCCGCTGCAAAACTGGATGGTCTTGCTGCAGCAGGGTACCACCAGGTTGTTCCACAGGTGCAACTAGCCCACGATGGCAGCCGAGGTCTAGTTACCTTAGCAGCTTGGTCAGGTTCAGGCACAGGGTCTAGCTTGGAGAAAATCCTGGATCTGCACAGGTGTTTTGAAGAGATCCGTGTTCAACGGCAGAGTATAGCGGTTCTTAACTGTGACCCTGTTAAGTCCACGATAGTCAATGCAAGGACGCAAGGAGCCGTCCTTCTTGGTAACAAAGAAGAATCCTGCACCCGTAGGAGAGGAGAATTTCCGTATGAAACCTCTTTGCAGGTTCTCCTTGATATACTTCAACATGGCTGTGGTCTCTGGAACGGAGAGTGGGTACACCCGACCTCGGGGAGTATAGGTACCTGACAACAAATCAATAGGGCAGTCGTAGGGATGGTGAGGTGACAAAGTCTCTGCCTGTTTCTTGGAGAATACATCTGTGAAATCCCGGTAACACGTTGGTAGGCTTGGGAGACAAGGAGGAGACCAAGATGGGCACCACCATACAGCGGGACTGGCACTCTGGACCCCATCGACGAATTCCTGTCATCGTCCAGTTGAGTACTGGTGCATGGAGCTGCAGCCACGGAAGGTCCAACAGGATTGAGGACACGGACTATGGGAGGACATAAAAAGACAGTCTCTCCTTGCGCAGCACACTAATCTACAAGGACAGAGGCTTGGTGCAGAACTGGACCAGGTCAGAGAGGATTTGGCCACTGACAGAGGAGATGACCAAAGGCTTCTCGAGGAGTACCACGGGGATGTGATGCCGGGAGACCAGAGCTGCATCCACAAAATTCCCTGCGGAACCAGAGTCCAGAGGCCGGCCGGAAGCTCCCATCCGACACCATCTCCCAGCGCTTACAACGCTGAGAGATGGGAACGAATGGGAGGAGCCGGCCACATCATGGACCGGTAGCTCCCTGTGCGCGGCTTCTGTGCCCCTGTAAACAAACAGGGGCACGGATCGAAGGGACCGCGGCAAGGGACATCGCCGGCACCAGAGGAGGTAAGTACAGGTTTATTATGTTTAACTAGCCCGCCCCAACCCGGTCCTGAGTCATTTTTAAAACCTGGATAACCCCTTTTAAATCTTGCGTCAATCCGAGTGGCCAGTTTGATGAGACCACTCAGAGTTGACGGCAGATCACAAGCCGCCAGAGCGTCTTTGACCGGAACAGAGAGTCCTTTTTTAAAGGTGGAGATGAGGACTGCATCGTTCCAGGCAAGTTCAGAGGCCAGAGTGTGGAACTGAACTGCATACTCTCCCACAGACGAGTTCCCTTGGCGCAGGTTCAACAAAGCAGTCTCAGCCGAGGAGGCCCGTGCAGGTTCTTCAAACATGGACCGGAACTACGCCAGAAATGCCATGAGTAGCCGTGACCAGGTCCCCTCTGTCCCAAAGAGGGGTAGCCCAGGCCAGGGCTTTCTCACAGAGGAGACTGACGATGAATGCCACCTTGAATTGCTCCTAGACAAATTGAGAAGGCATGAGTTCTAAGTGCAAGGAGCACTGGGTTATAAAGCCCCTGCACAACTTGGGATCTCCATCATACTTGTCAGGCATAGACAGCCATAGCCAAGGTTCAGCAGTATCATGGTTTTGGCCATGATATGTATACATATTTTGCTAAATGTATATTTTAAATGTATGTTTTATAATATATTTCTAATCATGCCATACTGTGAATGGGTAGATAAGTTACAGAGTCTGAACATGTGTTTAGAAATGGGTGAAACAGGTTATTTTTCTCTCTCCCACTCCCTTGTATCATGTGACTCCTACCCAGGTTCACAAGTGTGCATTAACACTGCTTAAATAGATTGGATTTGTGTTTGTTAGACGGGACCATGACTAAGTCGATTAGACGAAATGCGTAGGTCTGTGCTATGTTGTCCGTCTGCTGATGTACATGTTGCCCTGCAATTTTAACAATGTTGGAATAAAGGAGCTGGATTTTTAAACGCATCCCCCGTAACTGTGCTGGATTTTCTCTCAGATGGTTGTCTTGCTAGTGCGTGGCAGGCTTGCACGCTGAAAATTTCTGTGAACCGGGAGGATTGCGGATCAACCACGAGGGTAAGAAGGCGATATTGTTATTTTCCAGCGCCAATTAATGGTGTGCTGGCCCTTTAAATTTCCTGAAGCAGGCACGCACACCCTAGGACACGGGACGCACGCGCCCAGTGCGAGGACGGGAATGAGGAGTGGGGACCGGTGTGTTTGCACTGGCGCTGTGCATGCGGGCAGCGAGGGGCATGGGTGAGCCCGCAACCTGCAATATAGGTCGCGGGAACTCCCTCGACACCTATATACTTGTATGAACATATTACTGGTTTTATTTAACTTATCTTTAATACTGTGTATACTTGTGTGTAAGCCGAGTTTTTCAGCACAAAAAATGTGCTGAAAAACCTCACCTTGGCTTATACACGAGTCAAGTAAAAAATAAAAACCTTAATACTCACCCTCCGGTGTCTCGATCTTCAGCGCGGGTCCCGATCTTCAGTGCGAGGCTCCCTCGGCGTGGTACCAGGCGGCGGCGGCTCCTGTTCTTTCTTCTGTAGCCGGCAGATCGCGTCCATGCGATCTGCCGGCGAGCGCACAATAAGATGCAGAGGTGTTGTGGCTGATGACGTCATCAGCCGCGACACCACGGCATCATAGTGAGCGCCTGCCGGCAGGTCGCATGGACGCGATCTGCCAGCTACAGAAGAAAGAAGAGAGAAGAGGAGCCGCCGCCTGGTACCGCGCCGAGGATCGGGAACCTTGCGCTGAAGATCGGGACCCGCGCCAACGATCCGGACACCGGAGGGTGAGTATTACGTTTTTTGTTTTTTTCTTACAGGCTTGGCAGCGGGCAGGCTCTATACTTTATGGGGGCAGGCTGTATACTTTAATGGGGCTGGCTGTATACCTCATGGGGGATGGCTGTATACTTCATGGGGGCTGGCTGTATAGCTCATGGGGGCTGGCTGTATACAACATGGGGGCTGGCTGTATACAACATGGGGGCTGGCTGTATACTACATGGGGGCTGGCTGTATACTACATGGGGACTGGCTAGCTGTATACTACACCCTCGGCTTATACTCGAGTCAATAGGTTTTCCCAGTTTTGGGGGGTAAAATTAGGGGTCTCGGCTTATACTCGGGTTGGCTTATACTCGAGTATATACGGTAAGTCTGATGCTATCATCATTTGGGAATGGGACCTAAAAGGCCAAAAACATCATAACAATTGGTAAAGAGCGATATTATTAACCCATAAAATGATGTAATGTAGTGCACACCCAGAAAAATCTCTAAATGTCCTTTTACATTGGTATAACACCCCAGCTGGATTGCAAACAGCATATCCAGGGACGTAACTAGGGAGGCTGGGCCCCATAGGAGACTTGTGCATGGGGCCCCCGTTCCTCCCAAAAAAATATATATACATATTAAGGCTGTATTCACATACACGTCTATAGCCTGGCAGGAAGATGTCTGGCGTGCTGGAAAGGAGGAGAGGTCATTGCGGACCACCCCTCCATAGAGAATATATCCACATGGTCATTACAACGGCCAAAGATAGAGCACGCTCTATCACTTTTGCGGCCACGGCTCGAAGCGGTGAGTACTCGTTGTGCTCACCGTACTGAGCCCGGGTCAGGGAGATGGCGGGTGTGCGGGCCAGGAGAGAGGTGGGTGGGCCAGGTTTAGGAGTTTAGGATGAGGCAGACATCGGCAGTGCATCCCCGGACCACTTACCACGGGGCACTGCAGGGACACAGGGATCGTGCATCCCTGGGCCCTTCAACCTCACGGGCCCCGTAGCAGCCACTATGTATGCTATGGCAGAGCATATCCAAACATTTCACTGCTTTGCTGCCTTAACTGTGGTCAAAAGGGCACTTTGATTTATGAGAATGTCCAATTCTAGAGTTTAGTATTCATGGCAAGGAGCCAGCTACTCAAGGGACGACTCTCATTGTTGTAATATACTGCTCCTATAATTCTGATACAGAAGTGGCTCTGTGACATGGTTCACTGTTTTCTGTCTGTTTTTAATATTTATGTTGTTTCCCTTGTCCTTATTTTCTCTAAATATCAACTATATTCATTATCCGTATACACTCCTTGCTGATTCATGTCATGTCTAAATAATATAATGAAACATTGAAACAAAAATAAATAGTACCAATGGTACTAGTACTAACTGTTTTTAAAACTTGGACACTGAGTCATGTAAGATGTATGCTTTATTTCTATTGCCATCTGATTGCGATGTCATAAGTCTTTGGTAAAGTCTGATTAAACCCATTTTAAGTTATTGTGCATTCCTTTCTTTATTTCCTTTACTAATCAGGGTTAGTTATTTGGAATAGGCGACATTAGCCTGACCTGAATTTCCAATATGTCCAGCAATTAAAATACATGCGGGGGTGGGGGTTGGGGAGGATTTATCATGGGTTGTATAGGTGTACAGCCAGGAATTGTGACTTTACCCCTCTATGACACTTCCATGCCAAGCAGGCTTGGAGTGGCATGGGGTGGACCATGATTGTTTGTAGAGTGAGCAGGGACTCTACACAAAGGTGCATTAGCTATAGCTTGCACATTAGCTTTAGGCAGTTCCTGGTAGATTCTAGTGCTTTATAACTCATGATTATTCATTTCCCCTTATTGAGGAGGACTTGGTAAATGTTTATATTTATCTCAATTAAAAGTTGTATTGTTACCATTACTCTTTCTGTTATTTGAGAATAATTATGTAACATTGACTCTAAGTTTGCTAAATGATGTTTGGTTGCTGTAATTTCAACAAGAATATTTGCATATTTGTTGCTTGACAGTTGATTATGATGATGATTATTATTATATACTAATTTATCTGATGCACTGCAGCTAAAATTTGGATGTTCTACACATGAATTAAGGCTTGAAAATAATTGCTATTATTTACCGTTGGCTATTGTATTTGATTATTAAAAATTGTACGAATGAAATAAATATTAAGATGAGCAGGATTTATAGGCTAAATTTATTGGCTAAATTATTTTGCTAACCTTTCATGTACGGTGTCATTAGAATTTGAGAATGAAAAAAAAAAACATTTTCCTTATCTAATCCTCCTAGAAATTATTGAGAAACCAATAGCAGACACCACAGTGAGGTAATGTTTTAAATTTCATATACACATATTACAGGCTTTAATTATGGGTTATTGTTGATAATTAAATAATAAAATAAACATGCATAGAAACATAAGTTCAACCAAGTGTATAATGGAATGAATAAAATCTAATTGACAATGGATATTACAAAACAATGTAAACAGCACTTGCATCAAATACAATGTGGAGTTTAGACATAGCACAATCTTTAGCCTTGTATCACTTGCGGACAAAGTAAACCTGTAGAGTTATTGCTCAGCAGATGAAGTATTGCAAAGGAAAACTAACTTTAAACATGAGTGTCGTGGTTTCTGCTGGACATGTCTAGGCAGCTCTGCTGTGGAATGGTGACTATTTCCAGGGTAACCAGCTAAACAATGATTAAATTGCATTAAGACTAATTGTTCTCTGTCACTCACACATTTTAGGCTCCCTTTGTCACCGTCTTCTCATTTTACGCCCCTATAATATTACTGTGTATAATCAGCCTGTTGCATGTTAAGGTTTGTAAGCTAAATGTATTATACCAGCGTTGTGTTACTATAGCTTGCTGAAGCAAAATGGTGACGGAACAGTATTTACTCATCAACCCATGCACATGTGCCAGCTAAAAGCTAGTTTCATACAATTTTAATATGTACATGTAAAAAGTATGCAAATTCTTTTTATAAATATTTGTATAGCTTTTTATTTTAATATAAAAACAAGGTAACAGAGATATGTAGGTGGTATGAGTATAAATGGAAAGACATTTTGCAAGATACAAACAAAGTAAGCAGATGTACAGAATGTTTTAGCATATATGTACCTTTGGGGAGAGAGTAAGAGGAGGGAAGGGAGGTGATGATAGGGAAGTGGGGTTGGAGAGGGAGGTATAGTCTAAGAGAAGGAATGGATGGGGGGAGTTAGTAAGGTAGCAGGAGAATTGTTGGTTCCAGTGGGCACAACAGTAGGCATCATAAAACATTACAACACCTGGCATTTCTCCACCTGGACTAGTTGGAGGTGGGGATGTGATGGCACAGATAAACAAAGACATGCAAGCACATAAAAACAACTATAGTGTGTGTGCTCTGTGTAATAATGTTTATTTGTAAAAAAAAAAAAAAGGCTTAACGAGACTGTAGGGGGAGGGACGTGAAGGGTGGAAACAACTCCTACAAAGTGGTTACGTTTTTAGTGAGGCTCGAGACTGAAGCCAGGTATCCCATAATTTTTTGTATTTATGGTGTAACCTATTCTCCCAGCTGTCTTATCTACATATATTGGGGCACAATTACTATAGACCGTGTGCCAGTTTTCTGTCTGACTTTGCATATTCTTATATGTGCAAACTGCTTGCACATGCATTTAAGAACTGTCAGCACCACATATGTGTCGCATGCAACCCTTTTGTATCGCGGCTCCACTACTCTTCACACGACACAAATTTTGTCACTGAATTGTCCGCTGCACAGTTGGACTGTGATAATATTTAACATTCAAATTTTGAAGTGAGTTGCACGTGCCACGTTAAAGGTGCACCCAAAAAAAGTTGGTGCTCTGTCAGAGGAATGCAGAGAGCACCAGATTCATGAAGTACGTGTGCCACAATTCATGAATCTGGCATCCTCTGCACACTAAACTTGCACAACACTACAGTTTGTACTGTTCTTAGTAAATGTGCCCCATTATCTACTCTCAAGACCCAATGGAGAGGCCTGTGGGATCTTTTTAAAGTCATTTAGATTGGATGGTTACTTTGGTTGTACTTCATGAGATGGCAGGATTTATCCAGCAGCCAGAGGAACACCAATGTTGATCTTTGGGAAAAAAAAGGTTTCTGTATCACTCAAGAGATGTGCTTTTCTACCGCCAGCCAAAAGCGTTGAATCTTTTGACATGATGAGAATACATGTCGTAATGTCCTTCCTGATCGAGGAACTCCCTCAATGATATCTGCAGACCTGTAAGCCATGTCATGTCACAAAGCCCTATAAAAACCAGCCATTTGCAATCTCGGCATTTCACACTGCATGTGCTGTCTATACCGTCTAGCTGCTTTTACTGTACTGTTCTGTAGTGATTTCTGCTCCAATCCCTGGGTGTGCGTTTAGGGGATCTGTATACCCCAAAATAGCAGTTCTTTTTTGTTACTAAAGTGACTAGGAAAAAATCGGTGTCATATCCACACAGCTACTGTATTGATTTCTGCTGGGTGTGCATTTTGGGGCATCTGTATAACACAAATTACATTAGTTTTTTGATGCTAAAGTTGAGAGCAAGAAATAAGTGTCAAATCCACATAGTTTATATAGTGATTATCGCTCCAATTACAGAGTGTCCATTGTGGATTATCTGTATAACACAAATTCCCATACTTTTTTGTTGCTAAAGTTGAGAGCAAGAAATACGTGTCGAATCCACACAGTTTATAGAGTGAATTTCACTCCAATTACAGGGTGTCCGTTGTGGGGTATCTGTATAATGCAAATTCCCATACTTTTTTTGTTGCTAAAGTTGAGAGCCAGTTGAGGCCAGTACATGTCCTTTACGGCCCACTGGGCATGCTGCTTTGCCTAACTAGTGCCAGGCGAATAGTCAACATCCGGCATAGGGATGAGTTTTGGCTCTCCACCCTCTTGGACCCTCGCTACCATCAAAAATGGGTAAGGAGAGTGAGGAAGGACATGGAGCAGACCCTGCACCAGCAGGTGGTGGCCTACTTGGACAGCACTTTACCACCTCAGGTAGAGGATCCCCTGGAATACTGGGTAGCCAAACTTGATGCGTGGACGCAATTTGCGGAATTTGCAGTAGAGAAGCTGTCCTACTTGGCCAGCAGTGTGGCATCAAAGCGGCTGTTCAGTGCTGTGGGTGAACCCGCTTCACCCGTAATGTGGAGAGACTGACCTTTGTCAAGATGAATCAGGCTTGGATCGGCCAGGATTTCAACAATAATGCCTTTTGCATCACATTAGATCAGCCATGACACCCCCTCCAAACATAGGGAAATGAGTCTGGATTCTAACTACCTGCCTCAGCCACTATTCTGATGCTGCCACCCGCCTGGTGCCACACATCTGCTGTGAGTTGCTTCATCTGCCTCCCACCATCTTTACCAGGGACTGGAATTGTCCGCCACCTCCATAATCTGTCATTGTGCCACTCTGTGGGCTCCTGCTGCAATTGCCACCTCCACACTCTATCATTATGCCACTGTGTGGCTTACCATGTTGTTGCCACCTCCACACTTTGTCATTGTGACACTCTGTGGGCTCCTGCTTCTGCCGCCACTTCGACACTCTATCATTGTGCCACTCTGTGGCTTTCCATGTTGCTGCCACCTTTGGGCTTCTGCTGACACCACCTCCACACTCTATCATTCTGCCACTCTGTGGCCTTTCATGTTGCCGGCACCTCCACACTGTCATTGTGCCACTCTGTTGCCTCCTGCTGCTGCTGCCACCGTCACTTCCACGTTCTGTCATTGTGCCATTCTGTGGCCTACCATGTTTCCAGGCAGCAATTTGCTAATGTGGCCGTGAGTCAGTAGGGTGGCAGCAGTGCGAGAAGGGGAGCCAAACGGCCGCGAAGTACAAAACAAGTCCAAGTAAACCGTGGCACAGGGGCTCAGCGAGGCAGCAGCATTAGTAGTCATTCCGTGCAGAGTGTTGGCGGTAAGATCACCTACTCGGTGGTGTGGCAGTTTTTTATTAAGACACCAGAGGAGCCGAGCATGTGTATATGTAGAATCTGCAGGCAGAAAATGAAGCATGGCTAGGGAGCTAACTTTGGCACCATGGGCCCTGCGTCAACACAAGCAGCATCACCATCCAATGGCCTGGGAGAAACATGTCTCAGATGTGGTGGTCCATACTGACGCAGCAACAGCAGCAACACCGAGTGCCACACATGCCATTTTAGCCAGTCAAGGCTCTTTGACATAATCTCCTAGTCCAGATGCTGCTGCTCCTTGCTACGCATGGCGCCAGCAGTCGTTGAACAAGGCTATTACAAAGAGACAATTGTATGCATCCAGCCATCCTAAGGTGCAGAAGCTGACCATGCTCCTCACCAAGTTGTTTGTACTGCAGTCCCTCCCTTTCCAAGTTGTGGACTCTGCACCCTCCAGAGAACTAATGGCTTGTGCCGAACCGAGGTGGAGAGTTCCAAGCCGAAATTTCTTTTCCAAAAAAGGTAGTACCAGCGTTTCACAAATATATAGAACAGAAGGTGGGCCAGTCCTTGAGCTTATCAGTTTCTTCCAAAATACACAGCAGCGTGGATGTGTGAAGCTGTAACTATGGTCAGGGCCGGCCAGTATATATTCTTTATGTCCCACTGGGTGAATGGGCTTCCCGCCCAGCCATACCAGCAACTTGAACAGGAGATGCTGTTTTCTCTTCCACGTTGTCAAACAGCTGCTCCTGCGCTAATGTCCACCTCCTTCTCCACCACCACCTCAGCCTTCACAAGTCTAAGTTCTTCTCCATCATACCACATGTGCAGGGCACAGCGATGTCACACCGTTCTACACCTGGTTTGCCAGCGTGAACAAAGTCACACAGGGGAGGAACATGGTGTCCGTGCTGCACCGAGGAGGGATGGTCCATGCGCCCTGCATGGTGCACGTGTTCAATCTGGTTGTCAAAAGATTCCTGAAGTCTTCTACCCATTTGCAAGACATTATAAAAATGGCTAGAAAACTGTGCATGCACTTCATCCAATCTTACAAAGCGAAGCACACCCTCTTCGAGTTGCAGCGGCAGAACGGCCTCCCCCAACATAGGCTGATATGCCATGTTTCCACCTTTTGGAATTCCAGCCTCCATATGTTAGACCGCCTGTATGAACATAGAAAAGCCATTAATGATTTTATGATGATGCAACCGGACAGGAGTACTCCCATGTGTAACTTTGATGTCAGCCCCTGGCAGCTCATGCGTGACACCTGCGGTTTGCTCAGGCCCTCGAAGAGGCCACGTTATTTGTCAGTCACCAGGACTGCGGGATGAATAACGTCATTCCACTGCTTCATGTCCTGGAACAGATGCTTCAAAATCTGTCTGGTCAGGGGACTGGAGAAATGGCGACTACTTCTCATGGCCACATGAGTCCATAGGAGGAAGTTGGAGCACAAGCAGAGTCTGGTGTAATTAGTGGAGCAGGAGCATCCGGAGGAGGTAGAAGATGAGGCAGATGGCCCGCAGCATGCTGCTTTGCCTAACTAGTGATAGCCGAATAGTCAACATCCGGCATAGGGATGACTTTTGGCTCTCCACCCTCTTGGACCCTCGCTACTGGTCTAAAATGGGTGCTTTTTTCCAGCTGGTGGAGTTTTGCAGTATTGAAGCTGTCCTGCCCGGCCAGTAGTGTGGCATCAGAGCGGGTGTTCAGTGCGGCACGGGCCATTGTTATCCCAAGGAGAATTTACCTCTCCTGGCTCCGGCCTGCACTCTGGCTCCCAGCGTGTAGGCCACATGCTTCTTCCCTGCAGTCGTGCGCTCCTGCCACTAGGGGGGGCGTGCGCGGACTTCTCCCAGACTTGAAGGGCCAGCGTCCTCCTTATTGGCTCTGGCATATAGCCTGGCGACTCCCAGCATCCCCTGCCGGATCTTCAGCTCATTCTTCTGAGGAGAAAGCCTTCCTGAGCGTTTCCAGACGCCTCTGAGTTTCCGTGTTTCGTGGTGTTCCCTTGTTTCCTGGTGTCCTCTGGCGGTCCTGGTGTCCTCTGGCGGTCCTGGTGTCCTCTGGTGGTCCTGCCTGCCTTCACGTGGTCCTGCCTCCTTTGCCGAGGTCCTGCCATCCGTGGTCCCCGTGTCCCTACCTTGGCTGCCGCCGTGGGCCTAGTCGCACCCGCGGAGCAACTTGGTGACTCCCCGCCGCAGCAAGACCATCCCGCTTTGCGGTGGGCTCTGGCGAAGACCAGGAGTTCACTTAAACTCTGTTCCCGGGTGCAGCTAAGTTTGTCATCTCTCGTGGTGGTCCAGGGAGTCCACTTACTTAGTCTTAAGGGACTAATCCCCATAGACTGTGACAGCAATTTTATTATTTCTTTGGAGAAGAGTCAATTGATGCATCATTGATGTAGACACTCCAGTAAAAGATAGTACTTACAGTCAGCGCCACCCATTCTGGTTATATAGATGTTCATTCCACCGGACCGCCGTGGTATTTTTGGGGGGTCCGGCCCTAATACCAGAGGAAGCGACCCTAGTACAATTAGAGCCAAGATGTTGAAACGTGAACACCAGGAACCTGTAGTGTACAGCTGGATCCCCTGTGCGGGATATTTCGCCTATACCCAAGTGGCAAAAAGGTGAGCAGCCTCGCTGTGGACCCCCCCTTTTGTCTGTTGTTTTGTTTTATATGCACCTGTAATGTGGAGAGACTGACCTTTATCAAGATGAATAAGGCATGGATCGACCAGGATTTCAAAACACCAATGCCTTATGCATCGGATTAGATCAGCCATGATGCCTTCCCAAAACATAGAGAAATGAGTATGGATCCTAACTACCGGCCACTATTCTGATGCTTCCACCCGCCTGATGCCACACATTTGCTGCGAGTTACTCCATCTGCCTCCCACCAACTTTACCAGGGACTGGAATTGTCACCCACCTCCACACTCTGTCATTGTGCCACTTTCTGACCTCCTGCTGCTGCCGGCACCTCCACACTCTGTCATTGTGCCACACTGTGGCCTAACATGTTGTTGCCACTACCAGAATTTGTCATTGTGCCACTCTCTGACCTCATGCTGCTGCTGCCACCTCCACACTCTGTCATTCTGCCACTCTGTGGCCTACGATGTTGCTGCCGCCTCCATAATTTGTCATTGTGCCACTCTGCGGGCTACTTATGCTGCTGCCAACTGACCGCTGTCTACCTTGAACACCCTGTGATTTCCATAATGCTATTTTCATCCTCCACCACTCTATGATGTTGCCACTATGTTTGGTTTTCCCCTTAATTTCATCTGTCAGAAGGTAAGAAAAGCTTCAGGATAGCAGGAGTGGATACAGAACACAGAGCACATGCAAATATCCCATTTACTGGTCTTCTCTGTTTTGGATAAACTCCTGTTTTTGCCTTAAGCAATACTGATGGATTATTGACCAATTGAAAGCAGACACTGACAGATGAAAACAAGGGCAAAATGATCAGTGACGTCATTGCAAAATTACTGCCGACACCCTCTCCACTATTTTGGGGGTTTATACATGTATCCACGTTTAACAAAACAGGTTCTGTCGTAATCTACGGAATCATCTGATGTCAGTGTAAAAAGAGTGAACTCTTTGATTTTATAGTGGGATCTCAGCTCAGTCCTTTTGAGCTGGCACAGACATTACCTTGTGAGGGCGCGTTCACACGTTCCGCTAGCGTCGCGTTATGAACAGGGGGCGGAGTTTGGGGCGATCGCATATGCGTTTTCAGAGAAACGCATGCGATCGGGTTATTAATCGCATGTGTTTCCCGGGAAACGCATATGCGATCGTCCCGAGCCCCGCCCACTGTGCGCTAGCATCGCGTTATGAACGCAACGATAGCGGAACGTGTGAACGCGCCCAAGTTGGTCCCTGTAAGTGCCCATGGAATTGAAGGGTGAAGTGATTCTAAGAGTGGCGGCTGTCATGTGCGTGTCATACTAAAATACAGCATTATTTGAAGTCCAAACCATGCTCCCTATGCATATTTGAGCATGGCACAACATTCTACAACACCCTACAGGCTCTCAGGAAAGATTGGTCATATTGGTGGCGCCAGCCTCTATTGCACCTATGGCCCCTCTCCCTGTGCTGCCTCCATCCTGTCAAGCAATGGATTTGGTCCTCTTCGAGCTCTCGCCTCGCTGTTGTGAAAAATGTTTACAGTCGGAATGAGCAGAATAGGGGTTGCGTCAGAGTACTCAACCCTCTTGCTGGAGATTTCTTCTGAAGCCTAGCACAGGCAATTGTGGATAAACAAAGGAAGATCAAATGTACTATATCACTGCATATTCATATGTGTGCAATATGTATTATTTTGTGTGTAGGTATTTTAACTATATGTGTATAGATCAGGAGAGATTCAATGTACTTGTGTGTGTGTGTATATATGTGTATATATATATATATATATATATATATATATATATATATATATATATATATATTGTAGAAAGGCACAAGGTGTTGTGGTGGATGGTAGATACGTGTCACCGTGGTGCCTGGCCTAGGTGAAGTAAAAACCAGTATTGCTGGTGTCAGCGGCGTTCGTTATTTTGGCTAGCGGCTATGCAGCTGACTCCGGAACAGATTTTTCTGGAGCAGTACAGTGCTGGGTGGGATGGCTGATCCCCACGTTCCAGGCCAGCTTGCAGCCCTATGTAGAGCCACCTGTGTCAGGAGAAGGGGGGGTGGTTCCCTACCTGTGTGTAGCTGAGTGGAACACAGGGAATAGCAGAGCCAGAGCTGAGCCTTGCTGTGTGGGGAAGTCTGAGGACTGAAAAGGTGCTCCTAACCCAGGAGGGTGAAGTACGGTACTGTGCCTGTGAATGTGAACTGTGCTTGATGACATGGACTGAGATTTATCATATGGACTAATGCATTTTGTTTTGCTGGCTGTAGCAAGTCCTTTTGCCTGTTATTTTTATGTCTAAAATAAAGACTCCTGTTTTGTTCACCTGAAAGACTGCTGCCTGGCGTTTCTCTAAAGGCTACCATTTTAGTGAACCCCTTACAATATATGCAGGCAGGGTTGGACTGGGGTGCCAAGGGCCCACCAGCTGCTTCATGGATACATGCAAGCCACCCCCATGTATATTTTCATTGCGTTTCTGAACGTGCTGCAAATGCAAGGTGTGAATGCAGCCTGTGGACATGTTCACACATTGCATTTTTTGTTGCATATTCAACGCTTTGGAAAGACGATCTGTTCCTCTTCCATGCAGGTCTTTTTGCCATTCAGCAGACAAACTTTAAGTTTCTGCAACCAAAAAAACGTAATGTGTGAACGCAGCCCCAGGCTTCCTGCACACTACACTTGCGCAGTTCTTGGTATGCAAACAATGGTCCCATGGAACGTTGTTTGAGGGTTGCTTGTCATCGAGATGTAAGTACATAATAATAGCCTGAACCGCAAACATGGTTAGGACCTGCTCTGTCTATTGCAGCTCAGGCAGTCGGATCATAAACAGGGCTGGGAAATTCACAGCCATGTGCAGGAGCCCATAGAAGTGAATGAGGACGTGTACAACAATCCTACAGAAAACAAGCCTCTAGGCGTCAGTTCATAACGCGACGCTAGCGCACAGGGGGCGGTCCTCGGCCCGAACGCACATGCGTTTATCAATCTCATGCGTTTCCCTGGAAAAGCACGTGCGTTTGGGCCTAGGAGTAATGTGTGAACGCAGCCCCAGGCTTCCTGCACACTACACTTGCGCAGTTCTTGGTATGCAAACAATGGTCCCATGGAACGTTGTTTGAGGGTTGCTTGTCATCGAGATGTAAGTACATAATAATAGCCTGAACCGCAAACATGGTTAGGACCTGCTCTGTCTATTGCAGCTCAGGCAGTCGGATCATAAACAGGGCTGGGAAATTCACAGCCATGTGCAGGAGCCCATAGAAGTGAATGAGGACGTGTACAACAATCCTACAGAAAACAAGCCTCTAGGTGTCCGTTCATAACGCGACGCTAGCGCACAGGGGGCGGTCCTCGGCCCGAACGCACATGCGTTTATCAATCTCATGCGTTTCCCTGGAAAAGCACGTGCGTTTGGGCCTAGGAACTCCCCCTGTGCGCTAGTGTCACGTTATGAACGGACGCCTAGCAGTACGTGTGACGCAAAGACTTACCGGCTATGGAGAGGGCTCGGCCCGCGAGCCCTCTCCATGCACCGCGACCCGGCGCGCGCCGTACTACTACGGCGCGCGTCGGGAAGGGGTTAAAGTGTGGACTATCCATCCCCATTAGGCCCACACACAAGGTACTAACTTACTTTGTGTCTTGGTTATATACATGCATTCAGGGGAGAGGGGGGGCCACATCTGTGCAATACGTTGTAAGGAAACATTGGAATCCTTTGGATGTGTCCTTACCACCTATGGCAAAAAACATGATGTAAACCCAGCCTAACCAGGTAGTGTATCCTGGGAAACAATGATAAAAAGATAAAGATATACACAATGCTTTAAAGATATATGTAACATACAATTTCCATAGCGTCTCCCATGACGGCCCCAACTGGAGGATGACCCTTGACCTCTGTAGGGACAGGAAGCAGAGAGATTAAATACCCCACCCCGGCATCCGTACTCCAGTGGCTTCCTGTCCCTACACAGGGCAGGGAGTAGAGAGAAGTCTCTCCTCATCCCCAGTAGTCATGATAGGCGCGAGGATTTTCCCCTTACCCCAGGTAGTCTCGGCCTCGATCAGGCCTCGGTCCTTTCCTCTGCCGCAAGAAGAGACTACATCTCTCCGGAGCGTTTCAGACATTTGGGTGCTTTTTCCATTGTGGGGTTCACCACCAGTAATGACCATTTCCATAGCGTCCCCCATGACGGCCCCAACTGGAGGATGACCCTTGACCTCTGTAGGGACAGGAAGCAGAGAGGTTAAATACCCCACCCCGGCATCCGTACTCCAGTGGCTTCCTGTCCCTACACAGGGCAGGGAGTAGAGAGAAGTCTCTCCTCATCCCCAGTAGTTGGGGGGAGCATGAAGGCGCGGGGATTTTCCCCTTACCCCAGGTAGCCTCGGCCTCGATCGGACCCCGGTCCTTTCCTCTGCCGCAAGAAGAGGCTACATCTCTCCGGCTCTGCCCGCAGCTCCGTGAAGCTAAGGACACCGGGAGCGCGTCTGTCACGAAGGTCACGTGGTGCCGGCTCCGTCCGACTCTGGTGATGACGTCCACCGGAAATGACGAAACCGGATGTGACGTCATGATGGCGCGACCCGGAAACAGGAGCGTGGAGCGGTAAGATTAGAAAAGCGGGATATGCACGTTGATCTGAGGTCTAATGATCGCATGTCAGTCCTGACTCAGGTACTCTCAAGATCAGACGCCATTCTAAGCATTTCCCCAGCCATCAAGGTCGGTTATATGCTGAATTTTGCCTCAATTATGCCATATACGATATAGGTCTATATCCCAATGTATGTTTTTCTTAGGAACTGGTGCGGTATATCCTTTGTTCAAGCTTCTTAAGGTACCCTTTTCACTTATACATCACTGTTTAATCTGTCAGAAGCTATCATGTAATTTTTATTAAATGTTTAGGCTTGCTGATATTAGTGATCCCACCATTGGGAATATGGAGGTGCATGGCGTAGAGGCTTCAAACTTGGACCTCATATCCTTGAACCCTGTAAGTAGGGTTATTTAGGGATAGGGTGGTGGGTCACCCACATATCCCCATACTATCACATAGGTGTCCGGTTAAGGACTAATTACTCCTCCTTCTCCTTGGTAGGATCCCAGGGAAAAGGAGAAGGATAAAGGGAGAGCTAAGGAGTCGGGCACTAAGAAGGCTACTTCAAAAAAGTGCAGTATGTGCTCAGAAAAGCTCCCCACAGACTACAAAAAACCAGTCTGCAAAAATTGTGTGGATAATTTGCTCAGAGAAGAGAGAGCCTCATTTGTGGATGAGATGCGTAACTTTATCAGAGACGAAGTTAGAACATCAGTTACAACATCCATGGCGGCATTCATACCTCAAGAACCGCCACAAAAAAGGCAAAGGGTTATGGAATCCATGTCGGATTCAGCATCGGACTCTGAAGGAACCAAAGAATCTGTGGATATGGATCCTGGGCCCTCCAATTCAGCTAGTAAAATGGAATCCAGATATCTGCTAGCGACTGAAGATCTAGAGCCACTATTGAGAGCTATGAGAGATACACTCAAAATAGAAGAAGTGGAAGAGACCAAGACTATCCAGGATGAGCTATTTGGTCTTCTTAAGGTAAAAAAGAGACGTGTGTTTCCAATTAACAACACTCTCAAAGAATTGGAGGGAAGAATGGAGGGAGCCTGAAAATAGGATTTCCATATCTAAGGAGTTTAAAAACCGTCTTTCCTTTGATGAAGCTGAAACCAAAATTTGGAATTCTACGCCTAAAGTCGATATCCAGGTCACAAAAATGACCAAAAAAACGGACCTACCATTTGAAGACGCGATCCAGCTTAAAGATCCCTTGGATCGGAAGGCAGATAGTCTTCTGAAGAAAACATGGGAATGTGCTATGTTAAATTTAAAATCTAATATTGCCACAACATCCATGGCACGCACACTCTTTCATTGGGTGACAGAGTTAGAGAATCATATTATAGATGGCACCCCTAGAGAGATGCTATTAAGTACCTTCCCCACATTAAGAGCGGCTACAGCCTTCATCGCAGACGCTTCTGCAGAAGGGGTAAGAATAAGCGCCAAAGAGGGAGCATTATCTAATTCCGTCAGGAGATCACTCTGGCTTCGCCAATGGACGGGAGATTTTAGGTCAAAGTCAAAACTTTGCGGTATTCCATATGAAGGGGAATATCTATTTGGTGCCGAACTAGACACGCTTCTGGAAAAAGCAGCGGATAGGAAAAAAGGCTTTCCTGAATCAAGAACTAATCCAAGGAAGCAGCCCTTTCGGGACTCCAAAGATAGAAAACAGTCATACAGAGGAAAAGGTAAACAGGGTAAGTGGAGCTACCCTAAAGGAGGAAGAGGAAGGGGCTTCCTACTTAGTGCCAGTAACTCCGCTCCAGCGTACAGGAAACAATGACGCCAGAGTGGGGGGAAGATTATTGAGATTCCATTCACAATGGGAGCAGATAACATCAAATCCCTGGATACTAAGTATTCTTCAAGAAGGTTACCATATAGAACTAACCTCTCTTCCCCCCAAAAAATTTGTCCTGACAGAACAACCCTCAGAAAATCTCTCAGCCTTGCTCTGGTCAGAAATACAAAAGCTGGTACAGCTGGACGTCATCATCCCTGTGACTTCAAAAAATCTAACAGAAGGGTACTACTCTCCCCTCTTCCTAATAAAGAAACCGAACGGCACATTCAGGATGATTTGCAACCTGAAGAACCTGAACAGATACATACGTTACCGGAGGTTCAAAATGGAAACAGTAAGCTCAGCAGCTGTCCTGATCCAACAAGGAGCCTTTATGTGTACCATAGATCTGAGAGACGCATATTACCATGTGCCAATCCATTCGAACTCACAAAAATTTCTCAGGTTCGCAGTACGATCACCCAGGGGAGAAGAAGTACATTACCAGTACAAGGCGCTGCCCTTTGGGATTTCTTCGGCCCCAAGGACATTCACAAAAATTATGATCGAAGTAATAGCATTCCTGAGGAAAAAAGGGATATTAGTCATACCCTACTTGGACGATTTATTAGTGGTGGCCAGTTCAAAACAAGAACTAATACATCACCAAAATGCCACAATGTTAATCCTGCAACAGTTAGGCTGGATGATAAATTTGGAGAAATCCAATCTAATTCCAAGCACAAAAGTAGTCTTTTTAGGAACATTATTGGACTCAGTTCAACAAATGTCCTTCTTACCACCAGAGAAGATAATGAAGCTGATACAACAGACTACAATATTTCAGGGGAAAGATCAATGCACAGTACGGGAAGCCATGAGGATCCTAGGAATTATGACATCAGCCATTCAGTGTGTACAGTGGAGCCAGAGCCACACAAGACCCCTTCAGAGCTGGATATTGGCTTCTTGGGACAGAAATCCTCAGCACCTGAATCAAAAGATACGGATATCAGAAGTGGTCAAGCGATCCTTGGAGTGGTGGAAAAACACTTCAAACCTAACAAAAGGAGTATCATGGCATCCCTGGCCAGTAATAAATATCCGGACAGATGCAAGTCAGTCAGGCTGGGGAGCAGACGTGGCAGGTCGTCCCACTCAGGGCCTATGGCCACAATCGATCAGATCCCGCTCATCAAATTACAGAGAATTGAGAGCCGTCCTAGAAACCTTGAGAGCCAGCACTCTAAGTTTGAAGGGGAAACACATAAGGATATACTCAGACAACACCACGACTGTGGCTTACCTTCGACATCAGGGGGGCACCAGGAACCCCGATCTCCTCAGTCTCTCAGAGAAGATCTTTGTATGGGCAGAAACCAACGTCTGCTCTCTCTCAACCACCCATCTAAAGGGGGAAGAGAACTTGATAGCGGACTATCTCAGTCGTCAAGTCATAGACCAAAACGAGTGGTGTTTGAACGAGAACATCTTTGCACGTCTCACACAAAGATGGGGACAACCAGCAATCGATCTCTTTGCTTCCAGCAAAAATACGAAGGTTCCCCATTTCTTCTCTCTGGAACCAAAGACTCCATCTGGTCAAAGGGACGCCTTCAGTCAGTCCTGGAGCGGGCCTCTGATGTACGCATTTCCCCCCATACCTCTTATATCAAGAGTGGTTCAGAAAATCAGAGCGGATCAAGCCAGAGTTATTCTCATTGTTCCCTGGTGGCCCAAAAGGAACTGGTTTCCGTGGTTAGGGAAGATGGCGTTGGAAGAACCTATCAGGCTGGAACCTCTAAACGACCTTCTATTCCAGGGTCCAGTATACCATCCAGACCCACAGGCTCTCCAGCTCTCAGCGTGGATCCTGAAAGGATGTTGTTGATATCCAAGGGGTTATCAAATAAGGTAATTTCCACGCTCAAGGCAAGCCGCAAGCCGGTTACTCATAAAATCTACTCCAGGATATGGGGAAGATTCGTATCCTTTTGTGACAGGACTCCTCCTAATCAATTGTCCCCAAATATTTCACAGGTGCTAGACTTCCTGCAAGCGGGATTTGACAAAGGCCTTAAAACAAGCTCTTTAAAGGTCCAGATCTCCGCCCTCAGCGCATTCTTTGATGCCCCACTAGCGGAAAACAGATGGATCCAAAGGTTTGTCAAAGCTACCAGTAGACTAAGACCACATATATTCAGAGTGCTAGAGACCAGTCCTTCAGAAAGAAGGTCTTACAAGCTGTTGTCCCCCCCTAAAAAATTACTTATCTGGTACATCTCCAGTTGGGGCCGTCATGGGGGACGCTAAGGAAAAGGAGAATTATTCTCACCATTAATTCGGTTTCCATTAGTCCACCATGATGGCCCATATATATTCCCACCCTGAATTTTCAAAAATTTAGGTTACCTGTTGTTCTATGTGCAATAATAACATAAAATAAATGGGTTGCATCCAAGGCCGGTGTAGTTATTTGGTAGCCACTGGAGTACGGATGCCGGGGTGGGGTATTTAACCTCTCTGCTTCCTGTCCCTACAGAGGTCAAGGGTCATCCTCCAGTTGGGGCCGTCATGGTGGACTAATGGAAACCGAATTAACGGTGAGAATAATTCTCCTTTTAACTACTGTAACATATATCAAAAGTTGGTTGCTCCTTTTTTTTTTGCAGCATTTACAGTACTTACACTGTTTATTGCAATGAGCTGCTGGAGATTCACAGTGTTACAGTGTGCAGGGTGCATTTCCCCCTTCGCTGAAACTTCCTCTGCTGCCTGAGATTATATCAGCAAAGGCAGAAATGGCCCCTGAAGTGCTGAGGGAGCAAGAGGGATACAGAGTAACAGCCTGTGAAGCTACAGCAGAAATGTGCCACGATCTGAGTTAGCCAGATGTCCACAAGATCTTATGAGCATTGCTTCCCTCAGGAGCTTGAAATTGACAGAGCTCATAGGTCCCAAAAGGCTAAACACATAGATAAATCCCTGTCCAGAGACATTGCAGAGACATTTTTTTTAACTAAATGGGTTCTGGTTATGCCCTCTAGAGCCCTTTGGCCTCATTAGCATAATTTTAAGTGTTGATCCTTTTAGAAGGAAGGAAGCAATAGATAACAAATATGAGAGATAATAGATAAAAAATATATTAAAACCTATGGAGCCCGGAACCCCTTATGCTCAGTTGCATCATTGTAAAATCTTTTTTGTAAAAAACTGTGAATAAGAAATTAAAAGAATAGCCGATCCGGCACACACCGGTATGTCAATATGCTTGATTTAAAATTGTTGATCCTGGTGGTAGATGGTGGTACATAAAGAGGACCATTCGACTTCCAGCCCTAACCTGAGGAAATACAAGTATTTTTCAGATCAATCAAACTTTTTCTCACTATTTCCCACACAATTAGAAACTATTTACTCCCCTCTCACCGTCCAGGAAATGCAGAAATCAATTTCCTCATTGCCTCCTGGCAATATCCAATGGCAGATCCCCTAAAGAAACTCAACAAGCTATAACTCCTTAAGGACCCAGCTCCTTTTTTCCTTTAGATTTTTCCAATCTGTCATGCATCACAATATGCAGTTATAACTTTAGAACGCTTTAACTTACCAAGTTTATTTTTCAAATGCTTTTTAATCACATTTTGTACTTTACATTAATACTATATTTTGGTTTGAAATTTTTTGCACATAATTATAAGAAAAACTGGGAATTTGTTAAAAAAATTAGAAAAATTAGCAACTTTGTGACTTCTAAATGTTATGCTCATTGGACGGTTAGTGTCTTGTGGTCCATATCCTGTAGTCCATGTCCGGTGCTCTGTATCCTGTGGTCCGTTCCCATACGACTGTGCTCCTGCAGTGCCGTCCAGGGTTCCAGCCCAGTGGTGACCTCCTGCCTTCCTGTGCTTCAGAAATTGCCCTAATAAATCACTACCAGAATGCAAGGGCGCAGCTACCATGAGGCGATTTTATTAGGACATTAGGAGGCTTACAATTCCAACAGTGATTTTCCAAATTCTTTAGTAAATTTCAGATTCAATTATTTTAGAGACAATTCATTTTTGTAAGGACATTAGTTTTTAGCATTTTATATGTTACTCTATTAGACTGGCATGCTTCTTCAAAAGAGTTTAGTGGGAATTACGGTATGTCCTGTGGTCCACATCTTGTGGTCCATATCCTGTGGTCCAGGTCCGCTGGTCCATAGCCTGTGGTCCGTGTCCGATGATCGGTATCTTATGGTCCATGTCCAGTGGTCTGTGTCCAGTGGTCCGTAACCTGTGGTCTGTGTCCTGTGGTCCGTAACCTGTGGTCTGTGTCCTGTGGTCCGTAACCTGTGGTCTGTGTCCTGTGGTCCGTATCCTGTGGTCCGTATCCTGTGGTCTGTATCCTGTGGTCTGTATCCTGTGGTCCGTGTCTGGTGGTCCGTATCCTGTGGTCCGTGTCTGGTGGTCCGTATCCTGTGGTCCGTAACCTGTGGTCTGTGTCCTGTGGTCCATAGCCTGTGGTCCGTGTCCGGTGGTCCATGTCCGGTGGACCATAGCCTGTGGTCCGTGTCCGGTGGTCCTTATCCTGTGGTCCGTGTCCGGTGGTCCTTATCCTGTGGTCCGTGTCCGGTGGTCCTTATCCTGTGGTCCGTGTCCTGTGGTCCATATCCTGCGGTCCATATCCTGTGGTCCATGTCCGGTGCTCTGTATCCTTTGGTCCGTTCCCATACGACTGTGCTCCTGCAGTGCCGTCCAGGGTTCCAGCCCAGTGTTGACCTCCTGCCTTCCTGTGCTTCAGAAATTGCCCTAATAAATCATAAACAGAATGCAAGGACGCACCTACCATGAGGCGAGTTGAGAAACTTGCCTCAGGCAGCAGCGCCTCCTGTTGATCGTGGGGGCGGCATCAGGCAGTTCACTCATCGGTCACTCACTACTGTGACCGCCAAGATGGCTTACTCCACAGCCACCTGGGACAGCCCCTTCTGCCCTTCTGTTTGCGGCCGCCTCCCGACCCGCCTCCGGGGCCCACCTCTCCCAGCTGCCCGGCCCACCTCTCTCCTGTCTGCGCCCGGCCCGCCTCTCCCGGCTGCCAACCTCCCCCATTCGCAGCTCGGCCTGCCTCTCTCCCGTCCGCGGCCAACGTCTTCAATCCATGGCCCGCCTCTCCTGGTCGCCCGCCTCATATGTCCGCAGCCCGTCTTCCTCTCCTGTCCGCAGCCTGCCTCTCCCATCCGCGGGCCGCCCGCCTCCCACCCATCTCACCCATCCGCACCCGCCTCACCGGTCATGGTAAGTATGTACCTATCATATCTTAAGATGCATATAAATATACATGTGTGTGTGTGTGTGTGTATATATATATATATATATATATCCTCCCCCTGTGCGCTAGTGTCACGTATAACGGACGCCTAGCAGTACGTGTGACTGCGGCCTCCTCCCCAGCACCCTTTTTTGTTTTTTGATGAGTTTATAACTCGTGTGGAAACTGCAAAAGGGAGGCTTGTGCAGAACACATATGAGTTCTATGAAACACTTTTGTTCTGAATGAGCCCCTCCCAGTTGCATTTTTAATTTAAAACAATCAAGAACTGCAACGGTGAATGGGGCCTGACGCTTGTTATCTCCTGTGGATAGTGCCTACTTGTCTTCGTGGGAAAACCCCTTAAGACATTTTTTTTTTGTACCAAAGATTTTCATTTTTTTTATAAACTATAAAAACTTTATGAATTTGGTTCCTCGTGATCACACTTACCAAGGAATAAGGGGAGGTATGATTTGGGGTGCACAGTGAAAGCCTTACATACGTAGCCCACAAGAAATGGCAAGAAGTACTTTTTTTTTTTTGGCATTTTACATCAGTGGGATTTTTTTCCCGCTTTCCAGTACAGTATAGAATATTAATACCCTCACATGAAGTACAATTTGTTATGCAGAAAACAAGCCTCATACAGCTCTGTACATGGAAATACACAGTTATGGATTTAAAGACGGGGAGGTAAAAATGGAAAATCAAAGATAAAAATGGTCTGGCCTTTAAACCCTTTAAGGGTTAATATTCTGTGCAGTGCACTAGGATGCTGGAGAAAAATTGCAAATGTGGTATAAATGAACAAAAAAGTTGCATTATTTTTATTACAGGCTCTGTTTACATCTTCACACACCCTCTTACTTTTTGAAACTTTGTGTAGGAGCTGAGAAGCTGGCGTTTTTTGAGTTTCCGTTAGTGAAGTGAAGAAGTTTTTTCATTCACATTTTTATTCAAATGTTTGTGCATTGAAAAGGTGATGACTGCAATTTGACCACCTGACGGGTGGGGTGGGGGTAATACTGAGGCTGCGGTCACCCGTAACGCTTCCTCTACCCTAGCATTTGAACAATACAAGACCCGAGTGCAGGTTTATCCATCACATCTCTGCAAGAAGCCCATCCTGCCCCCGTGCCGTTGAGTTCCAATTCTAAACAAGTCAGCGCGTAGCGTGTGACATCATTCCTATTCTCAGCAATACTAATACAGTCAATCAAAGTACTACAACTACAACTTCATATCTCATTCAACTACTGCTGGGATTGTAGTTCTTGAGTCACTGTTATTCTATATGTATGTCACATTGCAGGATGTAATAGTTGCACTGTGTGTGTGTGTAAATGTATGCACTTTTATTTTTGTACCTTTTTCTTTGCTGGAAGCCATCAGCAGCTCTCATCTCAGTCTCCTGAGGGTGCGCAGTAACGGAGGAGGAAAGTGTCTTACTGCCCCAGCGCTTGCTGTAGGAAGAGCAGAGAACCTGTCTCTCCCCCTGCAGGACGTCATAGCCCCCCCCTGCAACCCCCCTCCTCCAGCCTCAGCTGAAGTGCCTGCACAGACACAGATAAGAGATGGTGACTTATGATAAGGGCCACTGGGGTTTTTGACGGGTATCCCGGCAGGCCAGTCCGAGCCTGTATGCAGGTACCAGAAAGCCTAAGGCGGCACTGTTACCTGCTGTTCAATAAAGAACTGTAAGTTGATTTGCACAATGTCTGATTCTTGGATACATGCAGCATGTCACAGGTGCCCCTGCGACCTAACTGGTCACAGGCGCACCTGTATACCTCCTGTGCCCCGGACTCTCCCTCACCTGTCCCGGCTCCAATGGTGATCCCCGCGATGCCCACGCTCCACCGCCCTCGGGCGCACGCGCCGGCTCTGTAAAGTTTAAAGGGCCAGCGCACCGCTAATGGCGCGGCCAGCTGCTTGCCATTTATTTCCAGCCCCTTCCTATGTCCCCTGCCAATACCTGTGCCTCACAGCCTAACAAAAGCTCCCCAGCGATATTCCTGCTTCCCTTTGTCTCCTGCATTCCTGCACATCCTGTGTGTTCCATGTATCCTGCATTCCTGCTTCCGTGTGTTCCTGTTCCCCTGTGTCCTGTGTTCCTGTTCCATCGGAGTCGTGGCGCACCTCTCCACTGCGCATCGGACTTACCCGTCCCGGTGCAGAGCTTCCCATCCAACTGGCCGCGCGCACGTGTCCCTGTCCCCTAAATTTAAAGGTTCAATGCCCCACTTATGCGCGCTGGCTATCACCTCACTTATAATCGGGCACCTCCCTTCCTGCCCTTTCCAGATCTTCTTGCCTTACAGCCTAAGAAAAAGCTCCCCAGCAAAATTCTTGTTTCTACCTTGTTCCTGTGTCTCCTGTTGGTTCCTGCTCCTGAGTTCCCGTCTCTAGTTCGCACCTGTGGAAGGATCTGTGGAACCCTGCCGCAGCAAGTCATCCTGTTTTGCGGTGGGCTCTGGTGAAGACCAGGTGCCACTTAGACTCCAGTCCCAGTGTCGGCTAGTACCACCTCCCGAAATGGTCCAGTGGATCCACGCATCCCGAATCCTGACACTGCTTACCACCATGGAATTTTCAATCCATCACCCAGGGATTTATCCTACAGACACTTCAGAGGTTGCCCCAAGGAAAAACCATCAAATCACTCTTACTCTCATATTCTTGCACACACAACCCCCTGCGGATACCTGCCATGATGTAGGTCACTGAGATCATGTGCCCGATTTCCTGCATGTGTCGCTTCCCCAGCTCAGGTCCGCCGAGTTCACCATCTTCTTTCGTGTATGTAAGGTGCAGGGCTTTGTGAACAATTTAAATGTAAATCCCGCGCTTAGTCCGAATAATTTGGATCGTGTGCTCCCCCCCCCCTCCAATTTGTGTTGCATGAAAGCTGGCTCCGATGTGCCAAATATCCGATCATGGGCGCCAAAAACCCCTGCTAAATGCGCAGCAAGACGGAAATCGTCAGAATATCTACGACAGTGCGGTCCACAGACCCTAAGTAAATAAGCCAACATGTGTTATGATTATGCCACCTAGGTGGCTTGTCTCGGACAATTTCATCAGGCCTCGGTGTAAGGAATGTATACAGAAATGACACTGCAACCTTTTGTAAGAAAACAGTTAGTTTAGGCATTACCTACTACTGTATGGTCCTCACTTGTCATTTAGTCTGACACCAATCCCGATGCCTCAGCGAGGACTGTGGGCGTTTGTCTCCCCTAACAATGCACATAGCCCGCCTTATCCTAAAGTGACTTTTATTTTGCCCCCCTCACAGTGTAGTGTGGCATAACCCATCTGGAAGCTATATGCTGCTGGAGTGAGACAGAATTGTGATCACTGCTCCAGACCAAAGCTTTCCACATTGCAAAGAGTCTAACAATGCACCATGTTGCAATCCCTTAAAGAAGGGTGTGGAACAGTCTAAGTCGCTCCGCTAACCGTGAGACACAGAAGCTTGACTGTGTAGTGATGACACGGGGTTACTGAACGTATGTTCTATGCTGGCAGGGAGAAGCCCTCCAGTGGCTAGGAGGGCTGCCAAGTGTATAGTTAGAGCCGGACAGCAAGGATTTTGTTTGATGTTTTGTTGATACTGGTGTTTTCTGGGAATAATGCACAGTTTTCAACTTGAATCGGCTGTCCATGAGAGCTTGTCATTGCCACCACCACATTTGAGCTGAACCCCTACATGGGTCATTAGCTTATCGATGATATTTATTAACTCTGATGTATGGGTGAATGAAAATTGTCATTTTGGTTTCATTTCTTTTAGATTTTTTTTGGGGGGTCGAACACCGTACGCTAAAAATACTTATTATCTTATTCTACAGATCATTATGATGATACCCATTTATATAGCTTTCATTTATTTTTCAATTTACTGGAAAAAAACTAATATAGAGGAAATCTCATTTGTTTTTTGCATGGACATCTTTTCGGAGATGTAACTTCAATATTTTTTCATTGATGGAGCAGTTTAGGGTTTTTTTTTTTTTTTTTTTAACTGTTTTATTGCAGAAACAGAATAAAAACATAACATTACATGACATTTTGCATTTAACAGTTTAACACAAATTGTGTTACATTCTCCATCAATTTATCTGCTTTGTATGCAAGAGCATAAACTATAATAAATAATGAGTTATACCATCTAACTGGGTCCTTTGAATATAATACAATAGAGAAATTCGAAAATGAAACCAAAGGTTATGTGTCACTGTGTCTCCTCTCTATCATGTCCTGCTGGAGTGAAGCTTATTTATACCTTCAATTGTTACTTTTGTAGGTATTCGGTCTTCCTTGGTCTGAATTCCCATCGGAAGTCAATAACACACAAACCATCTTTTTAAAAGAGTATCTCCACTGCTGTGCTTATATTGTACTCAAACTCTCAGTCGGATTTAAAGGTCTCTCATGGGTATCCTAAGTCTGGAGGAGAGTAGTTGGTTCTCGTGAGTCGCACCAGTCCCCCCATTTGGGGTCGAATTTGCCAGGCTTTTGCCTGTGCTTATAGATATCTTCTCGTATGGGCAAATTTGATTTACCTGAAGCTTCCACATGCTAAGTGTAGGATGTTAGGTAGTACCACCCGCAATGCAATGCATTTTTGGGCCAAAAACAATGTTCTCTTAAAAAAATATTTGGTAATGTGTCCCAATCTGCTTCCTGAATTAGGCCAGTAAGCATGCCGTCGGGTGAGTCAGCAGTGGGCCGGTAAATACTTGTAAGAATTGTTATGTCTTTCAATTTTTGGATTGGTGCGCAGCTCCACTCATATGCCAAAAATCCACTCCAACTCTCCGCCTAGGGCATGCTGTCGTTGTCACCCTAACCATAGTGCCGTAGCCGTACTGGGGTTAGGTATGCTGGTGAATGAATACAATTGAATGAATTTTTATTTACTGGGGAGAGACTTTTAAGGTCAGCGAAGAAAGATATCTGAAATGGATTCCTCGTCAGTGAGGGAATGAGTGTTTTCCATTTGTCTATGTAGGCAGTGGATGTTTATGATCTTTTTTCTGTATTAGATGAGAGTAGAGGATTGAGGCTAACCCTCTAGGACCCTGTGTTCTGTATATGCCAATTATCGGGTAAGACGATTGGTGAGAGGAGAGTCTGGGAACGGCACCTCCAGCACTTGTCTGAGCGGTAGGTACCTGTAAAAAAAAAAAGGCAATCTCATGCGTTTCCCTGGAAAAGCACGTGCGTTTGGGCCTAGGACCTCCCCCTGTGCGCTAGTGTCACGTTATGAACGGACGCCTAGCAGTACGTGTGACTGCGGCCTCAGGCCCCATGCACACTTTTTGTTTTTTGATGAGTTTTAACTGCGTTGGAAACTGCAAAAGGGAGGCTTTGTCAGAACACATATGAGTTTCTACTGAAACACTGAAAAACCCTCAGAAAATCTCTCAGTCTTGCTCTGGTCAGAAAACAAAAGCTGGTGTAAGATGGACGTCATCCTCCTGTGACTCAGGAAATCTAACAGAAAGGGTACTACTCTCCCTCTTCTGATAAAAAAAAACCGACCCGAACGGGCCACATTCGGATGATTTGCAACCTGAAGCAAACTTGAACAGACACAGTTCCGGTACCGGAGGTTCAAGATGCAAACAGAAGCTCAGCAGCCGTCCTGATCCAACGGGGAGCTTTAGTGTACCATAGATCTGAGAGACGCATATCACCACGTGCCAATCCATTCGTCACAAAAATTTCTAGATTCGCAGTAAGATCACCCAGGGAGGAAGAAGTACATCAGCAGTCACAAGGCGCTGCCCTTGGGATTTCTAGGCCCCAAGGACCATTCACAAAAATTATGATCGAAGGGTAGATTCTGAGAAAAAAGGTATTAGTCATACCCACTTGGAAATTTGTTAGTGGGGGCAGTTCAAAACAAGATACTACATCACGAAAGCCACAATGTTAATCCTGAAACAACGTTGGCTGGATGATACATTGGAGAAATCCAATTAACCCCAAACACCAAAAGAATAGTCTTTTAGGAACATGATTGGACTAAGTTCCAGCAAATGTCCTTAAGTACCACCAGAAAGTAAATTGAAGCTGATTACAACAGACTACAATATTTCAGGGAAAAGATCAATGCACAGTACGGGAGGAAGCCATGAGGATCTAGGAATTATGACGTCAGCATTCAGTGTGTACAAGGTTGGGGGGGGGAGCCAGATCCACACCAAGATCCCTTCAGAGCTGGATGATTGGCTTCTTGGGAAAGAAAGAAAATCATCAGCACTGAATAAAAAATACGGATATCAGAAGTGGTCTTCAAGCGAATCCCATGGTGGTGGAAAAACACTTCAAACGAACAAAAGGGGAGTATCATGGCATCCCTGGAAGTAATAAATATCCGGACAGATGCAGTCAGTCAGGCGGGGAAGCAGAAGTGCAGGTCGTCCCACTCAGGGGACCATGGCCACAATCGATCAGATCCCGCTCATAAATTACAGAGAATGAGAGCAGTCCTCAGAATTTGAGAGCCCGCACTCTAAGTTTTGGGAGTATATGGATATACTCAAGACAACACCAAACTGTGCTTAACGTCAAAACATCGGGGGGGCACCAGGACCCCGATCTCTCAGTCTCTCAGAGAAGATCTTTGATGGGCAGAAAACAACATCTGCTCTCTATTCAACCACCATCTAAAGGGGGAAGAGAACTTGATGCGGACTATCTCAGTCGTAAAGTATAGACCAAACGAGTGGTGTTGAACGAAACCATCTTTGCACAAGTCTCACACAAAGATGGGGTCAACCAGCAATAGATCTCTCTGCCTCCAGCAAAAATGCGAAGGTTTTCCTCATTTCTTCTCCTGGAAACCAAAGACTCCATGTGGTCAAAGGGACGCCTTCAGTCAGTCCTGAACGGGGCCTCTGATGTACGCATTTCCCCAATACCTCTTATAGCAAGAGGGTTTCAAGAAAAATCAGAGTGGGAGTGGATCAAGCCAGAGTTATCTCATTGTTTCCGGGTGGCCCAAAAGGAGGGAACTGGTTTCGTGTTAGTTAGTGAGATGGCTTGGAAGAAGAACCTATCAGGGACTGGAACTCTAAACGACCTTCTGTTCCAGCGTTCCAGTAACCATCAGACCCACAGGCTCTCAGCCAGTCTCGGCATGGATCCTGAAAGGATGTTTGTGATATCCAAGGGATCAAAGAAGGTAATTTCCACGCTCAAGCAAGTCGAGCAGCCGGTACTCACAAAATCACACAGGAGATGGGGAAGATTCGTATCCTGTTGTGGACAGGAACTCCTCCTACCAAACTATCCCCAAATAGTTCAAGGTGATCAGACTTACTGCAAGCGGGATTTGAAAGGGCCCTTAAAACAAGATCTTAAAGGTCCCAGATTCCGCCTCAGCGCATTCTCGATGCCCATACTAGCAGAACAGGTGATCAAAGGTTGTCAAAGTACCAGTAGACTAAGACCAACATATAAAACAGAATATCCCAATTGTGATCTTCTCATTAGTACTAGATAACTCACGAAAAATCCATTCGGAACCGCTAGAAACGGTTAATCTTAAAGAAATGCGTTAAAGTACAACTTCTATAGCTATAACAAACAGCTAAGCGTTTGGAGAATTCAAACCTTGTCGATTAAAGAGCCCTAATCTCAAAAGTATGAGGACAAGGTCGTACTAAGTTGTTAGATAAAAACACTGCACACCCAGGTAGCCTAATTTTTCACCGTAATCAAGAGATGATTATTACTTCCCTTTTGTCAGACACCCAAAACATGCTTAAGAAGGGGATGGATACATGGATGTCAGAAGATGTCCCTGCATTATATTGAAGGTTACAGTTCCTGGAGAAAACATGACAACATTTTGTACACAGTTCAAAGGAAGAAAACAAAAGGCAAAAAAGCTCAAAAGCATCCATTGCTAGATGGATCAGGACTGTCATAAAGGAAGCGTACAAGCCAAAAATTGGACCTTCAGACTATTAGGACCAATTCAACCAGAGGAGTGGCAGGCATCGTGGGCGAGAAAGGGGGGCCTCACTAGCGGGGACATATGTAAATGCAGCTACCTGGGCAATACTCTAACTTTGCCAAACATTATAGGCTAGAGATTCAGCGTGCTAGAGACAGTCCTTCAGAAAGAGGTATTAAAAAGCTGTGCCCCCTAAAAAAATTACTATCTGGTACATCTACAGTTGGGGCCGTCATGGGGGACGCTATGGCAAAAGGAGAAGATTTCACATTAATTCGGTTTCCATTAGTCCACAATGATGGCACCATATATATTCCCACCATGAAGTTTCAAAAATTTAAGTACTGTGTTTCTATGTGCAATAATAACATAAATAAAATGGGTTGCATCCAAGGCCGTGTGCAGTTATTTGGTAAGCCAACTGGAGTCGGAGCGGGGGTGGGGGTATTAACTCTCTGCTTCTGTCACTACCAGAGGTCAAGGGTCATCTCCAGTTGGGGCGTCTTGGGGACTAATGGAAACCGAATAACGGTGAGGAATAATTTCCTTTTCAAGTACTGTAACATATAGCAAAAGTTGTTGCTATTTTTTTTTGCTAGGCATTTACGTACTTACAACTGTTATGCAATGAGCGCTGGAGAGATTCCATGTTCAGTGTGCAGGTTGCATTTCCCCCTTCGTGAAACTTCTCGCTGCAGCGATTATATCAGCAAAGGCAGAAATGGCCCCTGAAGTGTGAGGGAGGCAAAGAGGGATACAGAGTAACAGCTGTGAAGCTACAGCAGAAGTGCCACGATCTGAGTTAGCCAGATGGCCACAAGATCTTGATGAGCATAGCTTCACTCAGGAGCTGAAAGACAGAGCTCATAGGTCCAAGGCTAAACACATAGATAAACCTGTCCAGAGAATTGCAGAGACATTTTTTATTAACTAAAGGGTTATGGTTTGCCTTAGAGCCCTGCTTCCTTAGCATAATTTTAAGTGTTGATCCTTTTAAGAAGGAAGGAAGCAATAGATAACAAATATGAGAGATAATAGATAAAAAATATATTAAAAACCTATGGAGCCGGAACCTATGTCAGTTGCACATTGTTAACTCCTTTTTTGTAAAAAACGTGATAAGAAATTAAAGAATAGCCGATCCGGCCCACACCGGTATGTCAATAGCTTGATTTAAAAATTGTTGATCCTGGTGGTAGCTGTGCGTACATTAAAGAGGACCATTCGATTCCCGCCCTAACCTGAGGGAAATACAAGATTTTTCAGATTAAATCAAAATTTTTCTCACTATTCCCACACAATTAGAAACTATTGACTCCCCTCTCACCGCCAGGAAATGCAGAAAATCATTTCCTCTTGCATCCTGGCAATATCCAATGGAGGATCCCCTAAAGAAAAATCACCAAGCTATAACTCCTTAAGGACCCAGCTCCTTTTCCTTTAGATTTTCCAATTGTCAGCATCACAATATGCAGTATAAACGTAAGGAACGCTTCACGCTTACCAAGTATTTCAAATGATTTTAATCCACATTTTGGACTTTACATTAAACTATATTTTGGTTTGGAAATTTTGTGCCACATAATTATAAGAAAAAAATGAATTGTTAAAAAAATTAGAAAAATTAGCAACTTGTGACTTCAAATGTTATGATCATTGGACGGTTAGGTATTGTGCGCCCATATCCGGAGTCCATGTACGGTGTTGCTCTGTATCCTGTGCGTCCGTTCCCATACGCCCCTGTGCTCCTGCAGTGCCGTCCAGGTTCCAGCCCAGTGGATACCTCCTGCCTTCTGTGCTACAGAAAATTGCCCAATAAATCAAACCAGAATGAAAGGGAGCCAGTACAATGAGGCGATTGATTAGGACTTAGGAGGCTACAATTCCAACAGTGATTTCAAAATTCTTTAGTAAATTTAGATTCAATTATGTTAGCGACAATTCATTTTGTACGGACAAGTTTTTAGCATTATAGTACTCTATTAGACCTTGTGGAATGCTTCTCTTCAAAAGAGTTTAGTGGGAATTTTCGAGTAATGTCTGTGGTCAATCTTGGGTCCATATTCCTGTGGTCCAGGTCGTGGTCCATAGCCTGTGGTCCTGGCCGATGATCGGTTATCTAGTGGTCCCGTCTGGGTTCTGTGTCCAGTGGTCCGTAACCTGTGGTCTGTGTCCTGTGGTCCGTAACTGTGGTCTGTGTACCTGTGGTCGTAACATGTGGCTGTTCATGTGGTCCATACCTGTGGACCGTTAAATCCTGTGGTCGTCTCCTGTGGTCTGTATCCTGTTCGTGTATGTTGTCCGTATCCCGGTGGCCGTGTCTGGTGGTCCGTATCCTGTGGTCAGTAACCTGTGCGTCTGTGTCCTGTGGTCCAAGCCTCGTGGTACGTGGAGCGTGCGGTCCATGTCGGTGGAACATAGCCTGTGGTCGTGAGTCCGGTGGTCCTTATCCTGTGGTACGTGTACGGTGGTCCTATCCGTGCGTCCAGTCCGGGGTCCTTATGCCTGTGGTCTGTCTGTGGTCCATATCCTGCGGGCCATATTGTGGTCATGTCCGGTGCTCGTATCTGGGGTAGTTCCCTACGACTGTGCTACTGCAGTGCCGTCCAGGGTTCCAGCCAGTGGGGACCTCCTGCCTTCCGTTGCTTCAGAAATTGCCCTAATAAATCATAAACAGAATGCAAGGACGCCACCACTAACCATGACGCGAGTTGAGAAACTTGCCCAGGCCGCAGCGCCTCCTGTGATCGTGGGGGCGGCATCAGGCAGTTCACTCATCGGTCACTCACTACGTGACCGCCAAGATTGGCTTACTCCACAGGCCCGGGGGAAGCCTTCTGCCCTTGGTTTGCGGCCGCCTCCCGACCCGCCTCGGGGACCACCTCTCCAGCTGCCCGCCCCACCTCTACCTGTCCTGCGCCCGGCCCCCGCCTCTCAAGGCCTGCAACATACCCCATTCGCAGCTCGGCCTGCCTCTCTCACGTCCGCGGCCAAACGTCTTCAATCACTGGCCCGCCTCTCTGTGCACGCCTCATAGGTCCGCGCCCTTCTCCTCTCCTGACCGGCAGCCTGCCTCTCCCTACTCGGGGCCCCCGCCCGCCTCCCAACCATCTCACCCCATCCGCACCCGCCTCACCGGTCATGGTAAGTATGACCTATCATACCTTAAGATGCATATAAAATAAATGTGTGTGTGTGGGTGTGTTAATATAATATTATATATTATTATACACACATGTATTTTATAGCATCTCGATACATGTATTATACTGTACAGTGAGTGTGTATATCTGTATATAAGTGTGTGTATACTGTATGTGTGTGGTGAATATGTGTATAGATGCTGTTAATTGTCGTACATGTTGTATGAGTGTGTGTATACTGTGTGTGTGTGTAATATATGGCTCACACTGTATGTATTATAGGTATATGGCAGCATTGCTGTATTTCATATTAAATGGCGGCATGATGTATGTCATATAAATGGTGGCACGCTGTATTTAATTAATATACAGCGTGCTGCCATATAGTATCTAATACAGACAGCGAGAAACCTATAGTATATTTTGCATGGTGGCACACTTGTAGTATATTATTACTATAGTGTATGCACGCTATCCTGAGTATTCACTGTGCACAATCTATAACCCAGCGAAGCATGGGTTTATGAGAGATCGGTCATGTTCAGACTATCTGATTTCTACGAGGAGGTTAGTTCAAGATGGATCTGGGGGACGCTGTGGATGTTGTATATCTGGGACTTTTCAAGGCATTTGACACTGTTGCCACAAAAAGGTCGGTAAATTAAAAGGAGTATGCTGGGGTGGTCATTAATGGCACATTCTCAGATTGGGTGACGTATAGGGGAGTGCAACAGGGGGAGGCAGTACTGGGCCACTTCTTTTTATATTTTTATTAAGACCTCTTGTAGGTGGGTTTACGCAGTCAAGTTTCAATATTTGCAGATGCTACTAAGGTGGTCAAGTAAAAAATACCGAGGTCGATAGTTTAGCAATTACAAGAGGGATTTGTGGAAGCTGGGGGGGCAGAGAAAATGGTGATGCGGGTTATGGAGGATAAATGTAAAAGTTAGCACTGAGGACCATGGAACAAAAAAAGGTGATCAAGAGAGGAAATAGATTCTCATCGATAAAGGCATAGTGGTCAGACCAGACATGGAAGATTGTGTACCGGTTTTGGGCACCGTGTTAAAAAAGAAGTAGTAGAAAGGACAGTTGCAGAGTTGAGCAACAAAGATATCAGGGGAATGGGGGGAATAGATACAATGACAGATTTGGTTATGAGGCAGTTTAGGAAAAAGACGATGAGGGGGACTCTTAACAAGTACAAACACCTGAACGGGCAAGTACAAGGATCTTTTTATACTGGCCCTGGACCAGGGAAAGGGGGAATTCTATACCTTTAGAGAAGAGAGGCGATTCTACCATCAACATAGACTAGGTCTTACTGTAAAATCAGTGAGACTGTGAACTCTCTCCCGCAGGAGGTTGTTATGGCTGATTCTAGGTACATGTCAAGAGGGCCGGAGACTTCTGAGAAAAAAATCACGGGTTTATGGGGAAAAAAAATGATTCATTCTTAAACGGTTTGAACTTGAGGACTGAGTCCTTTTAACGACCTTATGGGCTATGATACTATGATACCTTCAGATTACAATGGCACTAGGGGCAGATGTGCTGCTTCCCCATTAGTATTTAACCTATCCCTGGCCCTGGCCAAGTTCCATCAAGAGGGTTATTCCTTCAATAAAGTAGTAGTGCATAGGTAGTTGTACCCACAACTTGTCTCTCTATGTGGACAAAATCATATTGTTTTTACAGACCATGAAATTTTTAAAGTACCATTTGCTATGGTGATTCTGATTCCTTCATTAGGATCTTCTCTACAGATAAATACACAGTAGTAAAAGCTGGAAGTCAGTAGACCAGACCATTCACTTGGTATATCTCTTGCAAAACTGTTTGGGGGGTTTGGAACCCCTATCAATTTTTCCATCTGACGAAAAGCAGTGTTGCATTGAGGGGGGAATATTAAATAGTAGTCCTCTCCATTTGACACTTAAATTGAACTTTACAAATTGAAACTATTGCAAATCCCTGCAAGAAATGTCCTTACACTTTGAAGGATAAGGAAATACTATTTACCAGAACATTCTTTGAATGCTCCTTTGATCTAATTTGACTTACTACAGGGGGAATATTTAAGTATCTTAGGGTGATGAATTGAAACAATTTTTTTAAACTCTTAATGTTAATTTCTAGCCTCTCCTCCCTTTTTTCAACAGGATCATTATGATAACTATGTACAATTATAGACTAATAATAGAAGGGCCCCTCAAGCCTCTTGTCAGGATTGGATGCGTAGGATCCATCTGGACATTTCGCGGGAGGTGGAAAGCCGAAAAGGGACCGGAGTTAAGTGGCACCTGGCTTCACCAGAGCCCACCGCCGAAAACAGGATGGACTTGCTGCGGCAGGGTTCCCACCAGGTGTTACACAGGTTGCAACTGCCAACGATGGCCAAGACGAGTCTAGTTACATAGCAGGCTTGGCAGGTCAGGCACAGGGTCTAGCGGGAGAAAATCCTGGATCTGCACGGTGCTGTTTTGAAGAGATACGTGTTCAACGAAGCGAATCAGAGGTTCTGAACTGTGACCCTGTTAAGTCACGATAGGTCAATGCAAGGACTCAAGGAGCGGCCGTCTTGGTAACAAAGACAGAATCTGCACCGTAGGAGAGGAGAATTTCCGTATGAAACCTCTTGCAGGTCGCCTTGATATACTCAAAATGTGTGGTCTCTGAACGGAGAGGGGGTACACCCGACCGGGGAGTATAGGTACATGGCAAGCAAATCAAAGGGCGGCCCCCAGTCGTAGGGATGGTGAGGGGTGACAAAGCCTCGGCCTGTTTCTTGGAGAATACATCTGTGAATTCCCGGTACAAGTGGTAGGCTTGGGAGGGACAAGAAGGAGACCAAGATGGGCACCACCCTACAGCGGGACTGGAACTCTGGACCCAATCGACGAATTCCGGTAATCGTCCAGTTGAGTAATGGTGCATGGAGTGAAGCCACGGAAGGTTCCAACAGATGAGGACAAGGAATATGGGAGGGACATAAAAAACAGTCTCTCCTGCGCGCACACTAATTCCAAGGACAAGGAGGCTGGGAGAATGGACCAGGTCAGAGAGGGAGATTTGGCCACTGACAGAGCGAGATGACCAAAGGCTTATCGAGGAGTAACACGGTGGAGTTGATGCGGGGAGACCAGAGATGCATCACCAAAATTCCCTGCGGAACAGATCCAGAGGCCGGCCGGAAGCCCCATCCGACACCATCTCCCGAGCTTACAACGCTGAGAATGGGAACGAATGGGAGGAGCCGGCCACAATCATGGCCAGGTAGCTCCTGTGCGGGCTTCTGTGCCTGATAAACAACATGGGGACGGATCGAAGGGACCGCGGCAAGGACATCGCCTGCACCAGAGGAGGAGGTAAGTAAAGGTTTATTATGTTTAAAACTTAGCCCGCCCCAACCCGGTCATGAGTAATTTTTAAAACTGGATAACCCCTTTTAAATATTGCGTCATCGAGTGTCCGTGTGATGAGACCACTCAGGTTGACGGCAGGATAACAAGCGCAGCGCGGCTGTGACCGGAACAGAGAGTCTTTTTTAAAGGTGGATATGAGGAATGCATTCGTTCCAGGCAAGTTCAGAGGCCAGAGTGGGAACTGAACTGCATACCTCCACAGACGAGTTCCATTGGCGCGGTTCAACAAAGCAGCTCAGCCGAGGCGGCCCGTGCAGGGTTCTTCAAACATGGAAAGGAACTACGCCAAAATGCCATGGTAGCCGTGACCAGGTCCCATATGTACCAAAAGAGGGTAGCCCAGGCCAGGGCTTATCACAGAGGAGACTGACGAGTGAATGCAACCTTGAAATTGCTCCTAGACAAATTGAGAAGGCATGCGTTCTAAGTGCAGGAGCACTGGGGTTGGATAAACGCCCTGCCAACTTGAGGATCTCCATAATACTGGTCAGGCATAGGACAAGCATAGCAAGGTTCAGCAGTATCATGGTTTTGGGCCAGCATGATATGTATACCATATTTTGCTAAATGTATATTTAAACGTATGTTTTATAAATATATTTCTAATCATTGCCTACTGTGAAATGGGGTAGATAAGTTACAGAGTCTGAAATGTGTTCCGGGGGGGGGGAAATGGTGTGTGAATTGAAAAACAGGTATTTTTCTCTCTCCCACTCCCTTGTATAACGTGAATCATACCCAGGTTCCACAAGTTTGGCATTAAAACTGCTTAACTAGATTGGCTTTGTTGTTTGTGACGGGACCATGGGATAAGTCGATAGACGGAAATGCGTAGGGTCTGTGCTATGTGTAAGTATGCCGATGTACCATGGTGCCCGCAATTTTAACAATGTTGGAATAAGGAGATGGATTTTTAAAAGAATCCCGTAACTGTGAGGATGCTCTGATGGTTGTCGTGTAGTGCGTGCAGGCTTGCACGCTGAAAATCTGTGACAGGGGAGGATTGCGGATCAACACGAGGGAAGGGTAAAGAAGGCGTATTGCTATTTACCAGCGCCAATTAATGGTGGTGCTGGCCCTTTAAAAATTTCCGGAAGCAGGCCAAGCACACCCTAGACACGGGACGCACGCGCCCGTGCGAGGACGGGAATGAGGAGTGGGGGACGGTTTGGTTGCACTGGCGCGTGCATGTGGTTTGCGGGCAGCGAGGGCATGGGTGAGCCCGCAGCACACCTGACATATGGGCGGCGGGAACTCCCTCGAAACCTATATACTGTATGAACATTTCTGGTTTATTTAACTTACTCTTTAATACGTGTTATACTTGTGTGTAAGCCGAGTTGTTCAGCACAAAAAATGTGCTGAAAAAATCACTTGGCTTCTACACGAGTCAAGTAAAAAATAAAAACCTAAGACTCACCATCGGTTGTCTCGATCGTCAGGAGGGTCCCGATCTTCAGTGCGAGGCTCCATCGGCGTGGTAGGGTACCAGGCGGCGCGCGATCCTGTCTTCTTCTGAGACGGAGATCGAGTCATGCGATCTGCCGCAAGGCGACATAAGATGCGAGGTGTGGTGGCTGCTGACGTCATCAGCGCGACCCACGAATCATAGTGAGCTCCTGCGGCCAGATCGCATGGACGCGATTCTGCCAGCTACAGAAGAAAGAAGAGAGAAGAGAGCGCCGCCTGGTACGCGGCGATGATCGGGAACCTCGCGATGAGATCGGGAAAAAAACCGCGCCAACGATCCGGACACGGGAGGGTGCGTATTACGTTTTTTGTTTTTTTCTTCCAGGCTTGGGCAGAGGGCTTGTGCTCATACGTTATGGGGGCAGGCTGTATACTGTAATGGGGATGGCGGTATACGCATGGGGGAAGGCTGTATACTTCAGGGGGTGGTGTATACAAAATTGGGGGCTGGCTGTATTACACACATGGGGCTGGCTGTATACTACAGGGGGGCTGGCTGTATACTACATTGGGGAATGGCTAGCTGTTTACTAACACCCGCGGCTTATACTCGAGTCAATAGTTTCCCAGTTTGGGGGGTTAAAATTAGGGGTCTCGGGCTCATTACTCCAGGTTGGCTTATACTCGAGTTATACCGGTAAGTCTGATGCTATCATCATTTGGGGAAATCGGGACCTTAAAAGGCAAAAACATATAACAATGGTAAAGAGCGAATTAGTAACCCCATAAAATGATGTTTGGGTTTGTGGTGTAATGTAGTCGCACCACCCAGAAAAATCTACCTAAAATGTCCTTTTACATTGGTTATAACACCCCAGCTGGATTGACAAACAGCATATCCAGGACGTAAATAGGGAGGCGGCCCATAGGAGACTGGTGCATGGGGCCCCCGTCCTCCCAAAAAAATATATATGACATATTAAGGCTTGTATTCACATACAGTCTTAGCCTGCAGGAAGATCAGGAGTGTCTGGCGTGCTGGAAAGAGGAGAGGTCATTCGAACCACCCCCGCCATAGAGAATATATCCCATGGTCATTTACAAGGGCAAAGATAGAGCACGCTCTATCCTTGGCGGCCACCGCTCGAAACGTGAGTACTCGTTGTGCTCACCGTACTGAGCCCGGGTCAGGGAGGATGGCGGGTGGTGAGGGGCCAGGACGAGAGGTGGGTGGGCCAGGGTTAGGAGTTAGGATGAGGCAGACATAGCAGTGCATCCCAGGGACCACTTACCACGGGGCACTGCAGGGACACAGGGATAGTGGCATCCATGGGCCCTTCAACCTCACGGGCCGTAAGCAGCCACGTATGTAGCTATGGCAAGAGCATATCCCAACATTCCACTGCTTTGCGCTTAACTGTGGTCAAAAGGGCACTTGTGATTTATGAGAATTGTCCAATTCTAGAGTTTAGTATCATGGGCCAAGGAGCCAGCTACTCAAGGGACGACTCTCATGTTGTTAATATACTGCTCCTATAATTCTGATACAGAAGTGGCTCTGGGACATGGTTCATGTTTCCGTCTGTTTTCTAAATATTATGTTGTTCCCTGGTCCGTTTATTCTCTAATATCAACTATATCATACCGTATACACCTCCTTGCTGATTCATGTCATGTCTAAATAATATAATGTGAACATTGAAACAAAAAATAAATAGTACCAATGGTACTAGTTTACTAAACGTTTAAAACTTGGACACATGAGTCCTGTAAGATGTAATGCTTTATTTCTATTGCATCTGATTGGAGTCATAAGGTCTTTGGTAAGTCTGATTACCCATTTTAAGTATTGTGCATACTTCTTATTTCTTACATAATCAGGGTCAGTTATTTGGGAATAGGCGACCATCGCCTGGACCTGATTTCAATATGTCCAGCAATAACTTACATGCGGGGGCGGGGGTGGGGGTTGGGGCGGATTATCATGGGTTGTTAGGTGTACCGCCAGGAATTGTGATTTACCCTCTATGACACTTCCATGCAAGCAGGCTGGAGTGGCATGGGGTGGACCATGATTGTTTGTAGAGTGAGCAGGGACTCTACACCAAAGGTGCATTAGCTATCGTTGCACATTAGCTTTAGGCAGTTCCTGGTAGTTCCTAAGGCTTTATAACTCATGAGTATTCATTCCCCGATTGAGGAGGACTGGTAAATGTTTATATTTATTCAATAAAGTGTATTGTTACCATTACTCTTTCGTTAGTTGAGAATAATATGTAACATTGACTCTAAGTGTGCTAAATGATGTTTGGTTGCCTGTAATTTAAACAAGAATATTGCATATTGTTGCTTGACAGTGAGATGATGATGATTATTATTACTATAACTAATTTATCTGATGCACTGCAGCTAAAATTGGATGTTCTACACATAATTAGGCTTGAAAATAATGTATTATTTACGTTGGTATTGGATTTGATTATAAAAATTGTAACGAAATGAATGAAAATAAATATAAATGAGAAGATTTATAGGTAAATTTCTTGGATAAATTATTGTGATAACCTTTCATGTACGGTGGTTGTCATTAGAATTTGAAATGAAAAAAAAAAAACACTTTCCTTATATAATCCTCCTAGAAAATTATTGAGAAAACCAATAGCAAACACAGTGAGGGTAATTTAAATTTCATATACACATATTAAGGCTTTAATTATGGGTTATGTGAGAATTAAATAATAAAATAACACATGAAAGCAACATAAGTCAACCAAGTGTCTAATGGAATGAATTAAAAACTAATGACAATGGATTTATTACAAAACAATGTAAACAGCACTGCATCAAATACAATTGGGAGTTTAGACAAGCACAATATTTGCCTTGTTTCACTTGCGCGACAAGTAACATGTAGAGTTATGTCAGCAGAGGAAAGTATTGCAAAGGAAAAACTAATTAAACATGAGTTGTCGTGGTTTTCTGCGTTGGGTCCTGTCTAGGACTCTGCTGTGGAATGGTGACTATTTTCCAGGGGTAAACGTTAAACATGATTAAATGCATTAAGACTAATTGTTCTGTCACTCCCACACATTTTTAGGCTGCCCTTTGTCATGTCTTCTCCATTTACGCCCCTATAATTTACGTGTGAATCAGCTGTTGATGTTAAGTTTGTAAGCTAAATGTATTATACCAGCGTTGTGTTACTATAGCTTGCTGAAGAAAAATGGGTTTGGGTTGGCCTGTCTCTGGATGACGGAACAGTATTTACTCATCACACAATGCACATGTGCCAGCTACAAGCTATGTTCATCAATTTTAATACTGTACATGTAAAAAGTATGCAAATCTTGTTATAAATATTTGGTATAGCTTTTTATTTTAATATAAAACAAGGTAACAGAGATATGTAGGTGTATGAGTATAAATGGAAAGATTTGCAAGATACAAACAAAGTAAGCAGATTTGTATAAGAAACTAGTGTTTAGAATATATGTACCTTGGGGGGGAGCGTAAGAGGAGGGAAGGGAGGTGATGACAGGGAAGTGGGGTTGGAGAGGGAGGATAGCTAAGAGAAGGAATGGATGGGGGGAGTTAGTAAGGTAGCAGAGAATTGTTGGTTCAGTGGGCACACAGTAGGCATCATAAAACATTACAACACTGGCATTCTCACCGGACTAGTTGGAGTGGGGATGTGATGGCACAGATAAACAAAGGACATGCACGCACATAAAAACAACTATAGTGTGTGTGTTGGATAATAATGTTATTTGATAAAAAAAAAAAAAAAAAAGGCTCTTAACGAGACTGAGGGGGAGGGACGTGAAGGGTGGAAACAACTCATACTAGTGTTACGTTTTTAGTGAGGCTCCGAGATGAAGCAGGATCCCCATCATTTTTGTATTTATGGTGTACCGATTCTCCCAGATGTCTTCCACTATATTGGGGGGCACAATTAATATGAGACAGTGATTTGTGTGCCGTTTTTCTGTCTGACTTTGCATTATTCTTATATGGCAAACTGCTTGCACATCATTAAGAACTGTCAGCACCACATATGGTCGCATTGCAACCCTTTGTATCGCGGCTCGCCTCCAATCCTTCACACGACACAAATTTTGTCACTGAATTGCCGCCTTTCTCACAGTTGGACTGTGATAATTGTAACATGCAAATTTGAATGAGGTGACGTGAACCGTTAAAAGGTGCACCCAAAAAAGTTGAGTGCTCTGTCAGAGTGAATGCAGATGAGCACCAGATTCATGAAGTACGTGTGCCCACAATTCATGAATTGGCTCCTTGCAAACTAAACTTGCACAACACTACAGTTTTAATGTTTTAGTAAAATGTCCCCATTATCACTCTCAAGACCCAATGGAGAGCCTGTGATCTTTTTAAAGTCATTTAGATGGATGGTTACTTTGTTGTAACTTCATGAATGGCAGGATTTATCAGCAGCCCAGAGGAGGGAACACCAATGTTGATCTTTGGGGAAAAAAAAAGCTTCTGTCTCACTCAAGAGATGTGCTTTCTACCGCAGCCAAAAGCGTTGAATCTTTGGACATGATGAGAATACATGTCGTTAATGTCCTTCCTGAGCGAGGAACTCCTCAATGGATATATGCACAGACCTGCTAAGCCATGTCAGTCACAAACCATATAAAAACCAGCATTTGGCAATCCGGCATTCACACTGCATGTGCTGTCTATACGTCTAGCTGCTGTTACTGTACTAGTTCAGTAGTGATTTATGCCCAACCTGGGTGTGCGTTTAGGGGATCTGTATACCCCAAATAGCAGTTTCTTGTTGTACTAAAGTGACTAGGAAAAATAGGTGTATATCCAAACAGTACTGTATTGATTTATGCTGGGGGTGTGCTTTTGGGGCATCTGTATAACACAAATTACATAGTTTTTTGATGCTAAAGTTGAGAGCAGAAATAAGTGTAAAATCCACATAGTTTTTATATAGTGATTACGCTTCCAATTACAGAGTGTCCATTGTGGATTATCGTATAACAAAATTCCCATACTTTTTGGTTGCTAAAGTGAGGAGCAAGAAAACGTGTCGAATACAAACAGTTATTAGAGGAATTTCACTCCAATTACAGGGGTGGTCCAGTTGGGGTGTATCTGTATAATGCAAAAACCCCTTACTTTTTTTGTTGATAAGTTGAGAGCAAAGTTGAGGCCAGTACATGTCCTTTACGGGCCACTGGGCATTGCTGCTTGCCCCCAACTAGTGACAGGCGAATAGTAACATCGGGATAGGGAGCGTTTTGGCTCTCCCACCCTATTGGACCCTCGATACCAGGAAAAATGGTGGGAAGGAGAGTGAGGAAGGACATGGGAGCAGACCTGCACCAGCAGGTGGTGCCTACTTGGACAGCATTTCCACCTCAGGGTAGAGGATCCCCTGGAACTGGGTAGCCAAAACGTGATGCGTGGACGCCAATTGCGGAATTTGCAGTAGAGAGCTGTCCTCACTTGGCCAGCAGTGTGAATCAAAGCGGCTGTTCAGGCTGTGGGTGAACCGCTTCACCCGTAATGTGGGAAGAGACTGACCTTTGTCAAGATGAATCAGGCTTGGATCGGCCAGGAGTCAACAATAATGCCTTTGCATCAATTAGATCAGCCATGAACCCCCTCCAAACATAGGGAATGAGTCTGGATTCTAACTACTGCTCAGCACTATCTGATGCTGCCACCCGACTGGTTGCACACATCTGCTGTGAGTTGCTTCATCTGCATCACACCATCTTTACCAGGACTGGAATGTCCGCCCCACCTCCATTAATCTGTCATTGTGCCACTCTGTGGGCTCCTGACTGCAATCCACCTCCACCCTCTATCATTATGCCACTGTGGGGCTTACCAGTGTTGCCACATCCACACTTTGTCATTGGACACTCTGTGGGCCTCCCTGCTGTCTGCCGCCCACTTCGACATCGATCATTGTTGCCACTTGGGCTTGCCATGTGCTGCCACCTTTGGGCCTGCTGACACCACCTCCAACACTCTATCATTCTGCCACTCTGTGGCCTTTCATGTTGCAGGCACCTCCACACTGTCATTGTGCACTCTGGGCCTCCTGCTGCTGCTGCCACCGTCACTCCAGTTCGTCATTGTTAGCCATTCTGTGGCTTACCATGTTTCCAGGCAGCATGCTAATGTGGCAGTGAGTCAGTAGGTGGCAGCAGTGCGAGAAGGGGGGGGAGCAAACAGGCCCGAGAGCGAAGTACAAAACAAGTCAAGTAAACCGTGGCACAGGGGCTCAGCGACGGGCAGCAGCATGAGTAGTCATTCCGTGCAGAGTGTTGCCGTAAGATCACCTACTCGGTGGTTGGCGTTTTTATTAAGGACACCAGAGAGCCGAGCATGTGTATATTGTAGAAAATCTGCGGCAGGAAAATGAAGCATGGCTACGGGAGATAACTTTGGCACCATGGGCCCGGCGTCAAACAAGCGATCACCATCCATGGCCTGGGAGAAACATGTCTCAGAGTGGTGGTCCATACTGACGCAGCAACACGCAGCAAACACCGAGGGCCACACATGCATTTTAGCCAGTTTCAAGGCTCTTTGACATAATCTCCTAGTCCAGATTGTGCTGCTGCTCCTTGCTACGCATGGCCGCCAGCAGTCGTTGAAAAACAAGGCTATACAAGAGACAATGATGCATCCCAGCCATCCTAAGGTGCAGAAGCTGACCATGCTCCTCACAAGTGTTTGTACTGCAGTCCTCATTCCAAGGGTGGGACTCTGCACCCGCCAGAGAACTAATGGCTTGTGCCGAACCGAGGTGGAGAGTTCAAGACCGAAATTTCTTTTCCATAAAAAGGTCGTACAGCGTTTCACAATATATAGAACAGAAGGTGGGCCAGAGTTAGGTCCTTGAGCTTATCAGTTCTTCCAAAATACCACAGCGCGTGGATGTGTGAAGCTGTAACTATGGTCAGGGGCCGGCCAGTATATATTCTTATGTCCATGGGGAAGGGCTTCCCGCCCAGCAATACCAGCAACAGCAACTTGAACAGGAGAGCTGTTTTCTCTTCCACGTTGTAAAACAGGCTCCTGCGCTAAGGTCCACCTCTTCTCCACCACCACTCGCCTTCACAAGTTAAGTGCTTCGCCATCTAACCCATGTGCAGGGCACAGCGATTGTCCAAACCGTGCTACAACTGGTTGACAGCGTGAACAAAGTCACACAGGGGAGGGAACATGGTGTCGTGCTGCACCGAGGGAGGGGAATGTCCAGCGCCCTGCTTGGCTGCACGTGTCAATCTGAGTGTCAAAAGATTCCCTGAGTCTTTACCCATTGCAAGACATTATAAAAAGGGCTAGAAAAGTGATCATGCACTTCATCCAATCTTACAAGCGAAGCACACCCTCTCGAGTTGCAGCGGCCAGAACGGCCTCCCCCAACATAGGCTGATATGCATGTTTCCAACCTTTTGGAATTCAGCCTCCATATGTTGACCGCCTGTATTAACATAGAAAAGCATTATTAATGATTGTATGATGATGCAACCGGACAGGAGTACTCAAAGTGTAACTTTGATGTCAGCCCTGGAAGCTCATGCGTTAACCTCGGTTTGTTTGCTCAGCCCTCGAAGAGGCCCACGTTATTTTGTCAAGGCACCAGGACTGCGGGATGATAACGTCATCCATGATTCATGTCCTGGAACAGATGCTTCAAAAATCTGGTCTGGTCAGGGGAACTGGAGAAATGGCGGAATACTTCCATGGCCACATGAGTCCATAGGAGGAAGGTGGGCACAGCAGAAGTCTGTGTAATTAGTGGAGCAGGAGAATCCGGAGGAGGTAGACTGGGGGTAGAAGATGAAGCAGATTGACTAGAAGAAATGTTGCAGTACCGTGGAGATGAGGGCTGGGAGTACCTTAGAGTCACTTGCGCCGATGGCCGCCGCAGTGCTTTGCCTAACTAGTGACAGACGAAATAGTAAACATCCGGCATAGGATGAATCTTGGGAGCTCCACCCTCTGGACCCTGGATACTGGTTCTAAAATGGTGCTTTTTCCAGCTGGTGGAGTTTTGCAAGTATTGAATCTGTCCTGCCCGCCAGTTAGTGTGGCATCAGAGCGGGTGTTCAGTGCCGGACACGGGGCAATTGTTATCCAAGGAGGAGAGAGGAATTACCTCTCCTGGCTCCGGCCTGCACTCGGGCTCCCACGTGTAGCCGCCGCTTCTTCCCTGCCGTCAGTGCGTCCTGCCAATAGGGGGGCGTGCGCGGACTTCTCAGACTTGAAGGGCCAGGTCATCCTATGCTCTGGCGATAAGCCTGGCGACTCCCAGCATCCCCTGGCGGATCTTCAGCTCATTTCTTCGAGGAGAAAGCCTTCCTGAGCGTTTCTAGACGCCTCTGAGTTTCCGTGTTCGTGGTGTTTCCCTTGTTCCTGGTGTTCCTCTGGCGGTCCTGGTTCTCTGGCGGTCCTGGTGTCCTCTGGTGGTCCTGTGCTTCACGTGGTCCCTGCCTCCTTTTCCGAGGTCCTTGCCATCCGTGGTCCCCGTTTGTGTGTCCCTACCTGGCTGCCGCCGTGGGCCTAGGCGCACCCGCGGAGCCAACTTGGTGACTCCCCGCGCAGCAAGACAATCACGCTTTGAGGGGGGCTCTGGCGAAGACCAGGGTTCACGTAAACTCTGTTCCCGGGTGAAGCTAAGTTCTGTCATCTCCCGTGTGGTCCAGGGAAGTACACTACTTAGTCTTAGGGGATAATCCCATGAGACTGTGACAGCAATGTTATATTTCTTTGGGACGAGTCAATTAGCATCATGATGAGGCCTCCAGTAAAAGGATAGTACTTACAGTCCGCGCCAACCATTCTGGTTTTATATAGATGGTTCATTCCACCGGACGCCGTGGTATTTTTGGGGGGTCCGGCCCCTAATACCAGAGAAGCGACCCTAGTACAAGTAGAGCCAAGAGGTTGAAACGAACACCAGGCACCTGTAGTGTACGTGGCTCCCTGTGCGGGAGATATTTGCCATACCAAGTGGCAAAAGGTGAGCAGCCTCGCTGTGGACCCCCCCTTTTGTGTCTGTGTTTTGTTTTATATGCACCTGTATAGTGGAGAACTGACCTTTTTCAGAGATAAGGCAGGGATCGGCCAGGATTTCAAAACAACCAATGCCTTATGCATCGGATTAGCTCAGCCATGATGCCACTCCAAACCACATATAGAAATGGTATGGATCCTAATACTGGCCACATTCTGATGCTTCACCCGCCTGATCGCCACCACATGTGCTGAGAGTTAATCCATCTGCGCTCCCACCAACTTTCAGGGACTGGGAATTGTCACCCACCTCAAACTGTCATTGTCCACTTTCTGAACCTCCTGCTGCTGCCGGCACCTCCCACACTGCATTGTGCCACCTGTGGCCTAACAGTTGTTGGCCACTACCAGAATTTGTCATTGTGCCACTCTCGACCTCATGCTGCTGCCTGCCCCTCCACACTCTGTCACTTCTGCCACTCGTGTGGCCTACGATGTTGCTGACGCTCCATAATTTGTCATCTTGTTGCCACTCTGCGGGTACTTCTGCTGCTGCCAACATGACCGCTGTCTACTTGAACACCCTGTAATTCCATAATGCTAATTTTCAACCTCCCCCACTCTATGATGTTGCCACTATGTTTGGTTTCCCTTAATTTCATCTGTCAGAAGTAAGAAAAGGTTCAGGATTAGAGGAGTGGATACAGACACAGAGCAATGCAAAGTATCCCATTACTGGTCTCGCTGTTTGATAAACTCTTGTTTTGCCTGTAGCATACTGATGGGATTATTGGACAATGAAAGCGACAGACATGAAAAGAAGGGCCAAATGATCAGTGACGTCAGTTGCAAAATACTGCCGACACCTCTCCACTATTTTGGGGGTTTATACATGTTCACGTTTAACAAAAACAGGTTTGCTCGTACTATACTCGGAAAATATTGACTGTCAGTGTTAAAAAGAGTGACTCTTGATTTATAGTGGGATCTCAGCTCGTCATTTTGAGGCGGCACAGACCTTTACCTTGTGAGGGCGCGTTCACACGTTCCGTTTTTTTTTCTTTTAGCGGCGCGTTCATAACGCGACGCTAGCGCACAGGGGGCGGAGTTTGGGGCGATCGCATACGTTTTCAGAGAAAACGATGCGATCGGGTATAATCGAGCGTTTCCAGGGAGGAAACGCAAGCGATCGTCTCGAGCCCCGCCCCACGTGCGCTTAGAGTCGGTTTGAACGAAGATAGCGGAAAGGTGAACGCGCCAAGTGGTCCTGTAAGTGCCCATGAATGACAGGGTGTGAGTGATCTAGAGTGGCGGCTGTCATGTTGCGGTGTCATACTAAAATACAAGCAAGATTGACGTCCAAACCATGTCCCTAGTGCATATTTGAGCATGGCACCAACATTCGACAACACCCTACAGGCTCTCAGGAAAGATTGGTCATATTGGTGGCGCAGCCTCTATTGACCTATGGCCCCTCTCCCTGTGCGACTCATCTGTCAAGCAATGGATTTGGTACTCTTCGAGCTCTCGCCTCATGTTTGTGAAAATGTTATACGTCGGTATGAGCAGAAATAGGGGGTGCGTCCCGAGTACTCCAACCTCTTGCTGCGAGATTTTTTGAGCCTAGACAGCAATTGATAGAAACAAGGAAATCAAATAGTACTCATATCCTGCATAATCATATGTGTGCAATATGTTATTTGTGTGTAGGTTATTTTAACTATATGTGTATAGATCGGAGAGATTCACTGGTTACTTGGGGTGTGTGTAATATGTGATTTAATTATATATATCATATATTATATAAATAGTGAAAGGACAAGGGTGTGTGGTGGTGGTTAGATAAGTGCACCTGGTGCCGGGCTAGGTGAAGAGTAAAAACCAGTATTGCTGGTGTCAGAGGCGTTCGGCCCTGAACCTTTGTTATTTTGGCGCCATAGCGGCTTGCATTGAGCCTGAACAGATTTTTTCTGGAGCAGCACAGTGCTGGGTGGATGGTGTCCCCACGTCCAGGCCGAGCTTGAGGCCCTATGTAGAGCCACCTGTGTCAGGAGAAGGGGTTGGGTGGTCCCTACTGTGTGTAGCTGAGTGGAACACAGGGATGATAGCGAGGCCAGAGCTGAGCTTGCGTTTGGGAGCTGGAGGATGAAAGCGTGGCTCTAACCCAGGACGGGTGAAGTACGCGTACTGTGCCTGTTGAATGTGAACTGTGCTTGATGACATGGACTGAGATTTATCATATGGAATAATGCATTTTGTTTGCTGGCTGGAGTAAGTCCTTTTGCCTGTTATTTTAGTCTTAAAATAAGACTCCTGTTTTGTTCACTGAAAAGACTGCTGCCTGGCGTTTCTCTAAAGGCTACCATTTTAGTGAACCACTTACAATAATGCAGGCAGGGTGTGGACTGGGGTGCAAGGGCCCACCGCTGCTTCATGGATACATGCAAGCCACCCCCATGTATATTTTCATTGCGTTTCTAACGTGCTTGCAAATGCAAGGTGTGTGAATGCAGCCTTGGGCATGTTCACACATTGCATTTTTGTTGCATATCAACGTTGGAAAGAAGGTCTGTTCTCTTCCATTGAATGCAGGTCTTTTTGCCATTCAGCAGACAAACTTTAAGTGTCTAACCCCAAAAAAAAGTTAATGTGGGAAGCAGCCCCAGGCTTCCTGACACACTACACTTGCGCATTCTTGGTATGAAACAAGGTCCATGGAACGTTGTTTGAGGGTTGCTTGTCATCGGAGTGTAATAGTACATAATATAGCCTGAACCGAAACATGGTTAGTGGACTTCTGTCTATTGAGCCTGCAGCAGTCGGATCATAAACAGGGCTGGAAATTCACAGCCATGTGAAGGAGCCCATGAGGTGAATAGAGGAACGTGTACAAAAATCCTACAGAAAACAAGCCTTCTAGGCTCCAGTTCATAACGCGAGCTAGCGCACGGGGGGTCCTCGGCCCGAACGCACATGCGTTATCAATCTCATGAGCGTTTCTGGAAAAGGAAGGATGCGTTTGGGCCTAGGACCTACCCCCTGTGCGCTAGTGTCAAGTCTATGAACGGTTACGCCTGCAGTATTGACTGGATGCGGCCTCAGGCCCCATGCACACTTTTGGTTTTTTGACTACGAGTTGTAAACTCGTTGGAGAAACGCAAAAGGAGGCTTTGTCAGAACACCTATGAGTTTCTACTGAACACTTTTGTTCTGGAATGCGCCCCTCCAGTTGCATTAATTTTAATAACAGGCAAGAACTGCAAGTGGTGAATGGGCCTGACGCTGGTTATATGACTGTTGATAGTGCCATTCGTCGTGGGAAAACCCCTTTAAGACATTTTTTTTTTGTACCAAAGATTTTCATTTTTTTATATAAAAACTGAATAAAAAGCTTTATGAATTTGGTGTCCTCGTGATCACACTTACCCAAGGAATTAAGGGGAGGTATGATTTGGGGTGCACAGTGAAAGCCGTACATACGTAGCCCACAAGAAAATGGCAGAAGTACTTTTTTTTGGCAATTTTACATCAGTGGGATTTTTTTCCCGCTTTCCAGTATACAGTATAGAATATTAAATACCATCACTAGGAAGTACAATTTGTTATGCAGAAAACAAGCCTCATACAGCTCTGTACATGGAAATAACACAGTTATGGATTTATAAAGACGGGGAGGTAAAAATGGAAAATCAAAGATAAAAATGGTCTGGCCTTTAACCCTTTAAGGGTTAATATTCTGTGCAGTGCACTAGGATGCTGGAGAAAAATTCCAAATGTGGTATAAATGACAAAAAAAGTTGCATTATTTTTTATTACAGGCTCGGTTTTACATCTTTCACACACCTCTTACTTTTTGAAACTTTGATGTACGGAGCTGGAGAAGCTGGCGTTTTTAGTGATTTCCGTTAGTGAAGTGAAGACGTTTTTTCATCACATTTTTATTCAAATGTTTGTGCATTGAAAAGGTGATGAATCTGCAATTTGGACACCATGACGGGTGGGGGTGGGGGGTAATACTGAGGCTGCGGTCACCCGTAACGCTTCCTCTAGCCCTAGCATTTGAACAATACAAGACACCGAGTGCAGGTTATCCATCACATGCGTCTGCATAGAAGCCCATCCTGCCCCCGTGCGCTTTGATTCCAATTCTAAACAGAGTCAGCGCGTTACGTGTGACATCATTCCTTATTCTACAGCAATACTTAATACAGTCAATCAAAGTACTACAACTTTCATCATCTCATTCAACTGCTGGGAGTTGTAGTTCTTGAGTCCACTGTTATTCTATATGTATGTACACATTGCAGGGATGTAATGAGGTGCACTGTGTGTGTGTGTAAATGTGATGCACTTTTATTTTGTACCTTTTTCTTGTGCTGGAAGCCATCAGCAGCTCCTCATCCATCCTGAGGTGCTCAGTGCAGGGAGGAGGAAATGTCTTACTGCCCCAGCGCTGCTGTAGGAAGAGCAGAGAACCTGTCTCTCCCTCCTGCAGGACGTCATAGCCCCCCCCTGCAACCCCCCTCCTCCAGCCTCAGCTGAATGTGCCTGCACAGACACAGATAAGAGATGGTGACTTATGATAAGGGCCCACTGGGGTTTTGACTGGTATCCCGGCAGGCCAGTCCGAGCCTGTATGCAGGTAACAGAAAGCCTAAGGCGGCACTGTTACCTGCTGTTCAATAAAGAACTGTAAGTTGATCTGCACAATGTCTGATTCTTGGATACATGCAGCTTGTCACAGGTGCCCCTGCGACCTAACTGGTCACAGGCGCACCTGTATACCTCCGTGTGCCCCGGACTCTCCCTCACCTGTCCCGGCTCCAATGGTGATCCCCGCGATGCCCACGCTCCAGCGCCCTCGGGCGCACGCGCCGGCTCTGTAAAGTTTAAAGGGCCAGCGCACCGCTAATTGGCGCGGGCCAGCTGCTTGCCATTATAAGTTCCAGCCCCTTCCTATGTCCCCTGCCGAATACCTGTGCCTCACAGCCTAAACAAAAGCTCCCCAGCGATATTCCTGCTTCCCTTTGTCTCCTGCATTCCTGCACATCCTGTGTGTTCCCATGTATCCTGCATTCCTGCTTCCGTGTGTTCCTGTTCCCGTGTCCTGTGTTCCTGTTCCCATCGGATCGTGGGCGCACCTGCTCCATCTGCAGCATCGGACTTACCCGTCCCGGTGCAGGCTTCCCATCCAACTGCCACGCGCACGTGTCCCTGTCCCCTAAATTTAAAGGTTCAATGCACCACTTATTGCTGCGCTGGCTGATCACCTCAGCTTATAATCGGGCACCTCCCTTCCTGCCCTTCCAGATCTTTGTGCCTTACAGCCTAAGAAAAAGCTCCCCAGCAAAATTCTTGTGTCTACCTTGTTCCTGTGTGTTCCTGCTCCTGAGTTCCCGTCTCTAGTCGCACCTGTGGAAGGATCTGGTGGTACCCTGCCGCAGCAAGTCCATCCTGTTTTGCGGTGGGCTCTGGTGAAGACCAGGTGCCACTTAGACTCCAGTCCCAGGTGTCGGTTAGTACCACCTCCCGAAATGGTCCAGTGGATCCACGCATCCCGAATCCTGACACTGCTTACCACCATGGAATTTTTCATCCATCACCCAGGGATTTATCCTACAGACACTTCAGAGGTTGCCCCAAGGAGAAACCATCAAATCAGCCTCTTACTCCATATTTCTTGCACACACCACCTGCTGGATACCTGCCAGGATGTAGGTCACTGAGATCATGTGCTCGATTTCCTGCATGTGTCGCTTCCCCAGCTCAGGTCCGCCGGAGTTCACCATCTTCTTTCCGGTGTATGTAAGTGCAGGGCTTGTGAAACAATTTAAATGTTAAATCCCGCCCTTAGTCCGAATCATTTGGATCGTGTGCTCCCCCCTTCCAATTTGTGTTGCATGAAAGCTGGCTCCGATGTGCCAAAATCCGATCATGTGCGCCAAAAACCCCTGCTAAATGCGCAGCAAGACGGAAATCGTCAGAATATCTGACAATAGTGCGGTCCACAGACCCTAAGTAAATAAGCCAACATGTGTTATGATTATGCCACCTAGGTGGCGTGTCTTCGGACAAATTTCAGGCCTCGGTGTAAGGAATGTATTACAGGAAATGACACTGCACCTTTTGTAAGAAAACAGTTAGTTTAAGGGCATTACCTACTAACTGTATGGTCCTCACTTATGTCATTTAGTCTGACACCAATCCCGATGCCTCAGCGAGGACTGTGGGCGGTTTGTCTCCCCTACAATGCACATAGCCCAGCACTTATCCTAAAGTGCACTTTATTTTTGCACCCCTACAGGTTGTAGTGTGCATAGCCCATCTGGAAGCTATATGCTGCTGGAGTGGAGACAGAATTGTGATCACTGCTCCAGACCAAAGCTTCCACATTGCAAAGGGTCTAACAATGCACCAGGTGTGCAATCCCTTAAAGAAGGGTGTGGAACAGTCATAAGTCGCTCTCTACCTGGAGACACAGAAGCTTGACTGTGTGAGTGACACGGGGTTACTGAACGTATGTTTCTATGCTGGCAGGGAGAAGCCCTCCAGTGGCTAGTGAGGGCTGCCAAGTGTATAGTTAGAGCCGGACAGGCAAGGATTTTGTTTGATGTTTTGTTTGATACTGGTGTTTTTCTGGAATAAATGCACAGTTTCAACTTGAATCCTGCTGTCCATGAGAGCTTTGTCATTGCCGACCACCACATTTGAGCTGAACCCCTACATGGGTCATTAGCTTATCGATGAGATTTTATTAACTCTTGAATGTATGGGTGAAATGAAAATTGTCAATTTTGGTTTCATTTCTTTTAGTATTTTTTGGGGGGTCGAACACCGTACACTAAAAATACTATATTATCTTTATTCTACAGATCATTATGATGATACCTCATTTATATAGCTTTTCATTTATTTTTACAATTTTACTGGAAAAAAACTAATATAGAGGAAATCTCATTTGTTTTTGCATGGACATCTTTTCGGAGATGTAACTTCAATATTTTTTCATTGATGGAGCTAGTTTAGGGTTTATTTTTTTTTTAACTGTTTTATTGCAGAAACAGAATAGTAGAAAACATTACATTGACATTTTGCATTGTACAGTTTTGCATTGTGTTACATTCTCCATCAATTTATCTGCTTTGTATGCAAGAGCATAAACTATAATAAAATAATGAGTTAATACCATCTAACTGGGTCTTTGAATATAATACAATAGAGAAATTCGAAAATGAAACCAAAGGTTAGTGTCACTGTGTCTCCTCTCTATCATGTCCTGCTGGAGTGAAGCTTATTTATACCTTCAATTGTTACTTTTTGTAGGTATTCGGTCTTCCTTGGTCTCAATTCCCATCTGAAGTCATATATAATACACACTAAAACATCTTTTTAAAAGAGTATCTCCACTGCTGTGCTTATATTGTACTCAAACTCTCAGTCGGATTATAAGTCTCTCATGGGTATCCTAAGTCTGGGAGGAGAGTAGTTGGTTCTCGGTGAGTCGCACCAGTCCCCCCATATTTGGTCGAATTTGCCAGGCTTTTGCCTGTGCTTATAGATAATCTTCTCGTATGGCAGAATTTGATTTACCTGAAGCTTCCACATGCTAAGTGTAGGAGTGTTAGGTGAGTACCACCGCAATGCAATGCATTTTTGGGCCAAAAACAATGTTTCTCTTAAAAAAATAATTTGGTAATGTGTCCAATCTGCTTCCTGAATTAGGCCCAGTAAGCATGCCTCGGGTGAGTGCAGCAGTGGGACCGGTAAAATACTTGTAAGGAATCTGTTATGTCTTTCCAAAATTTTTGGATTGGTGCGCAGCTCCAGCTCATATGCCAAAAATCCACTCCTAACTCTCCGCATCTAGGGCATGCTGTCGTTGTCACCCTACCCATGTGCCGTAGCCGTACTGGGGTTAGGTATGCTTGGTGAATGAAGTACAATTGAATGAATTTGTTATTTACTGAGGGAGAGACTTTTAGGTGCGAGGACAGGATATCTGAAATGGATTCCTCGTCCAGTGAGGGAATGAGTGTTTTCCATTTGTCTATTGTAGGCAGTGGATGTTGTATGATCTTTTTCTGTATTAGATGAGAGTAGAGTATTGAGACTAACCCTCTAGGACCCTGTGTTCTGTATATGCCAATTATCGGGTAAGACGATATGGTGAGAGGAGAGTCTGGGAACTGCACCTCCAGCACGTGTCTGAGCTGTAGGTACCTGTAAAAAAAAAAAAGGACCTATCCAAATCATATTTGTTTTGCAATTCTTGGAATGAGCAGAGGACATTTCCTTTATAGATATCTCCTATTGTGTTAATACCCTTTTGCTTCCATAGGGCTTGCCCTTCCAGGGCGTGTATGTGTGGGGTTGTACCACAGTGGGGTTTCAGCTATAATGCCTGTGAAGTTTGCCATATGTTTAGCCGCTTTCCAGACCTGTCTAGCTAGATTATGTAGTGGTAACAAGGTTGGGCCTGCCTCCTGAGGCGGTTCTAGGACCGGCCATAAAGTGTTGAGACCCAAATAATGCTGTAGATGATGTTCTGAGTTGGGTAGGGTTTGTTCGCCAGTCCAGCAATGTAGGTACCTAAGTTGTCCTGCTAAGTAGTAATTATAGAAATCAGGGAGTGCCATTCCCGCCTCTTCTTTTGGACGTTGTAAGGTGTTGAGGCTAAGTTTAGCTCTGGAAGTGGCCCATATGAATACACCCGTTAGGGAGTGTAGTTCCTTAAAGAATTTTTTGGGTAGAGGTACTGCTGAATGTTGCAGGATGTAAAGACATTTCGGAAGAATTATGAGTTTAACCAAGTTTATTCTTCCTGCAACCGAAAGAGGAAGTGTTTTCCATGATCTATATTTCTCTTTCACATAGGTGAGGAGTGGGCCAGTTATGTGCTTGCGTGCATCCTGGTGTAGTTTAGTTATCATGACCCCCAGATATTTTAATTCTGAGACCACCGCCAACCCCTCCACTATTGCTGGGCCCTCCCATGGACGTGGGCCTAGAGGCATAAATGTCGATTTTGCCCAGTTCACTTGCAGCCCTTAATACATCCCAAATTCATTAATAATTGAAATGGCATGTGGCAGTGATATGGTGGCACTGGACAGGAACAAAATCATATCATCTGCGTACAACCCTACCCTATCTTCCCGTTGACCTAGGCTTATACCTTGATATATGGGATCCTGTCTGAGCTGGGCCGCTAGTGCTTCAATAGTTATGGCAAATAGTAATGGGGAGAGCGGGCATCCCTGCCGCGTGCCCCGGTGTAGTGTAAAGGAAGGGGACAGTTCTCCATTAATTAGTAGTCTGCTATTAGGTGTGGAGTATAATATACTAATCCATTTGCAAAAGTTAGGACCGAACCCCAACCTCCGTAGGCAACGATTCAAGAAGGGCCATTCAACCGAGTCGAATGCCTTGGCAGTGTCTAAGGAGGCCAATGCCCAATCTTCCCCCCTCATCTGTCCAATTTGAGCAATCACTTGTACCTGTCTTATATTGTCTGATGTGGATTTCCCTGGCATGAACCCGCATTGGTCCGAGTGTATTAGTGTTGATGATATTGTTAAGCCGGGATACTAATGTTCTGGTGAGGACCTTGTAGTCGATATTTAATAATGCTATGAGCCTATAAGACCCACATTCCATCGGATCCTTTCCGGGCTTTAAGATCACAATAATAGTAGCTTCAGTTAATGAACTAGGAAGTGCTCCTTCCGTGAATGTGGCCTCATACATCTCTAGTAAGCACGGGAGAAGTTTGTCTCTGTATTTATTATATATTTCTTTGGGGAGCCCGTCAGGGCCAGGTGATTTATTATTGTTCAACTGCCTCTTCTACCTCCTCCATGGATAATGGTTGTTCCAGAAGGCTAGCTTGTTCCGCTGTTAAGACTGGTCGTCTTATCCTATCTAAGTATTGTTCTATGTCTCTATCTGACTTCTCTAAGGATGATCTGTATAGGTCGCTGTAAAATTGTGTAAACCTATCTAATATGTCTGAGTGGGTTTGCAATATCTCACCATTTGATGCGCGTATGCGTAAAATTGGAGGAGATAGAGTGTGTGTGTGTGTGTGTGTGTGTTGTCTACGATATGTGCGAGTAATTTCGCCGATTGGTTACCTAATTCAAATGCGGTTTGTCTATAGAAGAACCTTTTACTGTCCGCTTTTTCTTTGAGTGTGTGTACATAAAGCCAACCGGTCTGTAACCAGGCCGTCCTGTTGGACTCAGTTGGATCTGATATGTATTGTTGCTCTAAATTATGGCATAAGTCCGCCTACTCAGACTCCTTGCGTCTTGATTCTTTTTGGATATGCGAGACAGCTGATTGTATGCATGTGCGCAGGTACCCTTTCATGGCATCCCATTGCAGCCTTTTGTCCTGCTCTAAATGGTGGGCCTGAAGAAACGTGTCTAGTTGTTCTGGTACCCTATCCTGGTCCCCAATCAATCCTAACCAAAAGGGGTGTATTGCCTGTCTATACATTACAGAAGTTGCCCGTGTGCCCAGTGTGCATGTCATAGGAGAGTGATCTGACACTCCTCTAGGAAGATATTTAATGTCCTGTATGTGTGGAATCACCGAGGTAGAGCCTATTATGTAGTCAATACGGGATAATGACGTATGAGTTGCACTGTAACAGGAGTATAGCCGTGTCTGTGGGTTTCGATGCCTCCAGAAATCAGCCCAGCCCAGTTCCGCTACCAAGGTAGCGAGGGGAGTAGATCTAGGAGTGGGGCCAACTGACTCTGGAATTTATCCAATGTTGGTTGTAACAGAGAATTAAAGTCGCCCATGCACAAATTCAGGGCGTGAGGGTACGTTAATGCGAATATTGCAGCTTGCCGTACTACTGCTAGTGAGGCCGGCGGAGGGTTGTATATTCCCATGATGTTGTACGCTACTCCATCTATGTGTGCATGTACAAATGCATATTTACAATCTGTATCTATCAATCTGGCCTTTTCTTCCCATTTCAGAGTTCTATGTACCAGAAGGGAGACACCCCTAGAGGCTGAGTTGTAGCAAGAATGTATTCCCCATTGTACCCAGGGCTTATGTAATGTGTGTGTTTTGGTTGGAAGTAGGTGGGTCTCCTGGAGGCATATAATATGGGGGTTCTGCCTAGTGATCTGGGAGAATACCATTATTCGTTTCCTCGGGGTACCTAGTCCTCTCACATTCCATGAAAGTATACGTATTTCAGACATGTCTTAAATCTAAGTTGTACATTTGGTCCTGAGGCTTATTTGTTGACACTCTAGTGTTAGGGTAGATATGTGACTCTATCTTCCCTTTTATCCATAACCAAACCTGACCTTGGTATGCTCGATAAACTTTTAACACATTATCAAACCTTGTTTTAAACACATTTTTAACATGTAGCGGACTCACCATTCCACTCGTCTGACCTAAACGTGGTCTTCGTTGCGGGTATGCAGTCTTGCTTAAACCGGCTAGTAATCTGGGATACTCATGCCATATCAGATGGATTGTAGGCATTGAGTATTTCTATTGTTCCCAGTGACCCACATTCTCAAATAGTTGTCTCATAGGCTTCTTTAACTATTTTAAGCTTAACTGGACCTTTTCATGTCTTGTCAATCATGCTAACTTAACATATATATAACATCTTATATTAATCTACCATCCCCAGGTAGTAAAAAAAAATAATGCTTTGTGCATAACCAGTCCCCAATCGCACATGTTTCTTCTTGTCGCTTACGTAGAATTATCTCGGTTGCAGTCTTCACCGATGTCTTGGGGATGCATTTCTGCGTAATTCCAGCCACTCGTTGGCCTCTGCTGGTGAAGTAAAAAATATGACTTTGCCTCCGTCTACTACTCGCAAACGTTCTTGTCTCTAAGCCGGCGTTTGACATCCGTAAAATGTTGCTCTTCTCTTTTGAAGATCCAGGTAGAAGTCTGGTAAGATTGAAATTTTTGCATTGTCCATGCGTATGTCCGGTGGCTTGCGGGCTTTTTGAAGTATCATATCTCGATCTTTGCAATTCCGTAGTCTTGCTAGTAGTGGTCTTGGGGCTGTTCCGGGCGGTGGAGCCCTGGCAGGGAATCTGTGTGCTCTTTCCACCGCAAAAGCCACTGAGAATTTCGCTGTGGGGAACAGTTCTTGTATCCATTTTTCTATGAATTCTTCAGGTGCTCGACCCTCAGCTCTTTCTGGCATGCCTATAATTCTAATATTATTTCTTCGGAGCCGATTTTCCAAATCATCTGCTTTTTGCTTTAAGGAATCTGAGTCATTTTTTAGTCCTGAGAGAGCTCTTGGAACATTAGCATTACGGTCTTCTAATTGTGATATTCTTTCCTCTGTGGCTTGTACTCTCTCTCTTAGATTTTGTAGGTCCTGGCGAAGCAGGCTGACATCCACCCTCACCTTATCAAGCTTGCCTGTTAGGGAGCTTTTACAAGAGTCTATTGCTGCCAATACAGAGTGACCTGTTTTAATATAAGCTCTTCTGATTCATCTTCCGCTTCAGCCTGTATAGCAGGTGTCGCTGCATTCGGCTTAGCTCTAGTATGTACTGTACGCTGCAGTTGCGGTGTGCGGGAACAGTCATTAGCATCTCCGCGAGCAAATTCTCTGAGCTTATCTATTGCGCTAGCTTTAGGAGGGCTCATGTTGGTGGGGAATATTTGCAGTAAGTTAGGATGGCAGAATTGCAGTGTCAATTCAGTGATCTGTACTCCTGCTTTTAGTTGGTGTTCTTAGCAGATGCCTTCAATTACTAGGCTTTTGTCTCAAATTTTAAGTGATTGTGCTATAATAACTTAGTTTGGTAGTACTTCAGTGTCTTAATAGTTCTGTGCTGCAGCTCCAGAGGAAGGTGCAGGGGCCTGTCTTCCTCTTTTCCTCAGGGTCTCCTCGCTGCCTCAGGAGGCTGCCGCCCTTGCCGCTGCCGCTATCCAAAATGGCGCTGGCGTGGTGATTATTTTCCCGCCACTCTGCTGTGTCGTCTGGGCAGGAGTACTATGAGCGGGGTTGCCTCTGTCTGTCCTGCTAACGATCTCCCCTACACCCCGGTCTGCTCTTGTGGCTCCCTGTTTCTCCTCCTAGACCGTCTTGTGCTGCTGCCTTTCTTAGCGGGTGCCCCAGACTTCCCGCTGCTGTTGTTGCTTGGGTTCTCTGCTTTCTGCTCCGAGGCGGCAGTTGGACCCGCTCCGTCTCTCACCTCTTCCTTCTGGAGCTGCCGCCGAGAACTATATGCCCATGCCCTCAGGTACGTGGAATCCCGGTATTGGGAGCGGGGTCGTCTCTGGCGGGATCTTTGGCAGATTGCTGGCTGTGTCTGCGCTGCTGTCGGTCCCGGCATGTTAGCCGATGTCTTCCTCTGCCGGTTTAACACTGCTCCCGGAGCTTCCTAGCGTGGGGGAATCAGGTTGGGTCCCGGTTTGGTCTTTTTTGCCTGTAAGTCTCAGGATTTATCCGGCAAATTCTGTGGGTCACTGAGGAGCTCTGCTAAACACGTCCAGCCATCTTGGCTGCTAGCCACGCCCCAGGGTTTATTTTTTACATGTTAAGTTGTCCTTTTCAGTGACAAACATTTTATTTTATGAAAAAATTTACATTTTTGGTGAGTTTTTTTTGTTTTCACGGCATTAACCGAGTGGGTCCAATACTGTTCCTGAGTTATTGTACGGATTGTTACGGATGCAGGAATACCAAAAATGTGTGGTTTTTTTTTACTTTATTACATGTGTATAGGGAATGTAAATTTTTAGGGGACTTTAACTTTATTTAATTCTTTTTATTAAAATGTGCTTTTATTTAAAGTTTTTAATTTAGTTTAACAGGTTGGCTTGAACAAGCGATCCACTGATCCCTTGTTCAAGCTCTTCTTACACCTTACACAGTGTAATACATGCGCATGCATGCAGGCAGGATCTTCTTCCGGCTCCCGGAAGAAGATCGCGCAGCCCCAGGACACTGGCTGCGATTGGAGCAGCAGACCCCCCCCCCGGTAAGCGCCACAGGGGGGGGGGGGGACCGATTCACGTTAAATGCCCCTAACACGCCGCGGTCAGCGCGACCGTGGTGTGTTAGGGGTTAACACCAGCGATTGGAGAAATCGCTGATCGAAGGTGTTAGAGGAGGGTGTCAGCTATAATATATAGCCGACACCCGCAGCTTCTGGCGCCGGCTCCGGCGGCAGAAGCTTGACGTAATATTACTGCAAATTGCGGGAACACACCTACCGCGATGCAGTAATATTACGTCAAATGTCGGTAAGGGGTTAATGTTAATTTCTGATTAGATAATGTATTCTTGAAATTTAGCTCTGGCCTGTCGTACAGAGCTCATGCATATTATTAATAATGAAACTATGTCGGTACTCTATGGGAGAAATAACTTGGTTCAATGCACATAACAGTTGTGATACCAGTAATGTGTATATTAAACCTATGTAATAAAATATAGATCTAGTTACTAATTTAAATTTTTGTGTTACGTTCTGCACTGTATGTGTGTGCAAATATCTGTACCTAGAAAGTGCTCATTCGTTAGAAAGAAAAATAAGCTTCTGTATGTCATATAGTATGCGATGAAGAGGAACGTAGTATACAAGAATCAGCACATGACAAGGGTAGTGAACTAGCGGTATTGTAGTGTAGGTCACACAGAGTTTAGATGGGAGGGGGTTTGTTTATGTTAGAACAGGTGAGTACGTGCAAAGAGGTGGGACATGGGGTTTAACCCCTTAATGAGCGCCGTATCGGCTTTTTTTATGGGGGTCATTAAGGGTACTTCTTCTGACGTGACGCCTTTCTACGGCGGCGTGTCAGATGAAGATTTTAGGACACCGGGTCCTGCAAGTGCCGGTGTTGGGCTGTGATCTTGCAGCCCACACTCGGCACTAACACCCGGGATCGGAAAAACTAAGATCCCGGGTGTTTAACCCCTTACATGCCACGGTCAAGCATGACCGCCGCGTGCAAGTGTGTCCCCTGTGGATCGGACCCCCCCGGTGTGCTTACCGGGGGATCTGATCCCTCCTGCCGCAGCCCCAAGTTCCGACGACCCGAGGCTTCCGGCTTCTGTCCCCGCCGGGTTCTGCCTTCCTGGCAGGACCCGGCTGTAAGTATCTGAGCATGCTCAGTAACCTAGGCCCCTTTCACACTTGCGTTTTTCACGTGCGTTTTCTGTGCGTGCTTTTGATGCGCAGAACTTGCATTGCACTCTGACCCATTGTAACCAATGGGTCTTTTCAGACTTTTTTCATGCACACACGCGCGTTTTTTTTTTTTTTTACACGCGTTTAAATCTCGACATGCTCTACTTTTGCAAGTCACGCGCGTGAAAAACGCACCATACAAGTCTGTGGAGATGCATCAAAAACTCATTGCACACTTGCAAGTGCAATGCGTTTTTCACGCATCAATTGCCATAGAAAAGATAGAGATCAGCCCTGAAAAACGCATTGCACTGAACATACTCTGACTGAAAAATGATTGCACTCTGATGCGTTTTTCACTGACCAAATCGCAACCTGATCAAACTCTGATGTGATCTGCAATGCAAGTTTGGAAGGGGCCTTACACTATACACTGCAATACAAGTGTAAAAAAAAAAGATGGAGTAATTTTATAATATAATTAAATAAATAAATACAATAAAAATCTCATAATCTCCCCAGTTACACATGAAATGCAAATAAAGTATATAAAACACAAAAACACATCCATATTTGGTATCACCGCGTCCGTATCAATAAATCTAAATCAATATTGAACCCGCTCAGTGAACACGTGAACACCATCACAAAAAATGTTCTAAAAAGTGATCAAAAAAAGTTACGTTCCCTAATACTATACAACTGAAAAGAACAACTCTTTTTGCAAAAAATAAGCCCTCAACCAGATCTGACAACAGAAAGTTCACCAATATTGGTTTTGCTCAGGAAAATTGAGCAAAGATAAGAAAAAGTATATAAATGAGTATCACCGCAATTGTAGTGAACCAGAGAATAAAGATAAAATATTATTTTTATGTTACGGTGAACATTCGGTAGGAATTGGGCATCAAACATTGCAGTGCGTTTCATCATTTAATTTATGAATAAATAAATGAATTTATTTTCCAAAAAAATTCCATAGTTTCTAAATCGCCGGTCCATATTGTTTTAACCCATGTGAAACACTTTGAAGGGTTAATAGACTTAATAGAAGTTGTTTTACATACTTTGAGGGGTGAAGTTTCTATAGTGGGGTAATTTATGGGGTTTTACTATTTATTTAGGCCTTTCAAAGTCACTTAAAAGCTGAGTTGTCCCTCAAAATTTGAGTTTTGGCAATTTTCATGAAAATTAGAAAAATCGCACCTAAAGTTCTGCGCCTCATAACAAACTAGAAAAATGAGAGGATGCATAAAATTGATATTTTATGCATTCCGTAAATGTTAATTATCAAGCTTTTTGGGTAGTTTTACTTCCTGTCTGGAAAGCAGAACATTTCAAACTTGGAAAATAAAAATTTTTTACAAACTTTTGCCAAATTTTCCCTTTCCATTTCCCATCACTTAAATTGTAATAACTACAATAAGTACAATGTGTCACGAGAAAACAGTCCTCAAAATCACCCGGATATGTTAAAACGTTCCGATTATAACCATTATCATAGCATGTCAGATTAAAAAAATAGAGTCTGGTCATTGAGCTGAAAACTAGTGTCGGTGATAAGGGGTTAAGATTAATAACCAAAGTAAAAAACTCACAATTTGCTGGAGAGCGAGGACGAGAAAGTTTTTCTTTTCCACTCTAGAGTCCCGTTAGCATGGATCCAGGCCTTATGCAGAAGGTGATGCAGGTGGTGGCTCTAAGGGGCACTGCCTGGCTGGTGCAGCAGCTGGACATACCGTCAGGGTACCCCTCGTCTCCAGCTGAGGTGACCTCTATACCTCGGAGGAGTAATCGTGATCGCCCTCCGACACGACTGAGCCCGGAGGTGACATCCAGCAGGGACCCTCCGGCTTCCTCTCAGAAACGCCCTGCCTGGGCAGAGAGCCAGTCGGCGAGGAATCCAAATCCGCGGGCAGGACCCGGACCATAGAGCGGGAAGGCGGTACTGACCCCGGCCCTCCGCAATCGTCGGCGTGAGGCATCGGGAACGGCCCTCCAGCCTGCTGAGGTTCCGACCAGTGGCAGAACCCGGCGCTCCACGTGAGAGGTGAGCCCGGCAATATCGCCGCGAGCAAGTGGGTCCGGGAGGCAGCCCTCCAAGATGCCAGCAGCCAACGCTGTGCAGGTTCCTCGTCGCTCCGGGGATGGTGCGCTAGGAGACGCGGGCTGCAACAGAGCTCAGCCGGAAGTTGCGGCTCGTCTGCCATCTTGTGAGTGGCAGCCTGAGGAGGAGGTTTTGGAGGCCGGGAGAAGGGGGCGTAGCCCCTCCCCTTGTGAGGACTGAAATGACATCTTCCGGTCTGCTGACGGAGGCAAGGGGCGGTCCCCACCTCCTGAACGGAAATGGCAACAGGAGGCTGAAGAGGAGGAGAGCACGGAGCGGCGGCCGCACTCGGCGGTGGTCTGCTCGCGGGCGGCAGGGAACGGTTCCTGGAACGAGCTCCGGGGTTGGGAGCTCTGCAGCATCTGCGGTTCCACAGAGAGGATTGGTCCTGCATGCTACGCCCGCTGCAGCGCGGTCAGGTGTGGGGTAACAAGCGGGGTAGTGGGGGGTGGGAATTTTTCTAGGGATAGCTTACAGCGGTTATTGATTAGCGTACAAGAGGTATTGGGTTCGGGTCAGGACACCCTGTCAGGTTCCCCTGTAGCGGTGTGGAGGGATCCGGGTGTCCCTGTGGGGAGGGAGTTAGGGACGATAACTACAGTAGCAGGAAGGGAGAGTCAGGAGGGTCCCACATCGGTGGTGGTCTCTCCTAGTGCTAGAGATGGGTGAATCGATTCTAACTTCGGTTAGAATTTCAGGAAAAATTCGATTCACCACGAAGCCGAAGTTTATGCTGATTCACGGGAACGAAGTTGTTTTTTTCCCCTCATGTTACTGCTAAATGGGCGCAAGAACAACATGTTACATGGGGCAGAGTACTCTGGGAAGGAGAAAGGAACACCCCCGATGACATCTGCAGACCTGTAAGCCAATCAGCGACCGGCAGGCTTATGTGATGTCACACAGCCCTATAAAATCCAGCCACTTCACACTTCATGTTGTAGCGTCCAGCTGCTGCTATTGTGCTGTGCGATTCTTGCTGCAATACCTCGCTGTCCTCTAAGGGGGATCTGTATACCCCAAATAGCAGTTCTATTTAGTGACAAAATCGAATAGGAAGAAATCTGTTTGACATTCATGCATCTGCAGTAGTGAGCTGTCAGTTGTGGGTTATCTGTTATCTGTATAACGCACATTGCAATACCTTTTGGGGGCTCTAGTTTACAGCCAGATTTACGTGTCAAATCCACATAGTTTATACAGTGATTTTCGCGGAAATTACACTGTCAGTTGTGGGGTATCTGTATAACGGACATTGCAATACCTTTTGGGGGCTCTAGTTTACAGCCAGATTTATGTGTCAAATACATGTAGTTTATAAACCACTATGTCAGACAGAAAGGTGGCAGGTGGAGCAGGCAGAGGTGGCAGCACAGTAAGGGGATGTCGCAGCAGGGGTGACTCTGTGAGCCAGAACTGCCGTTGTCATCTAGTGGCAGTGTGTCACAACAACCCAAAGGTTGTTGAATGGTTGACTAGGTCATCCAATTCCTCAAATATGACATCTGACAACCCCAGCCAAGAGTCTGTAGGTTCCTCTGATACAACAATTAGTTGGCATGGCCCAGGAGCAGGTCAGCGGCCCTCACCTGTCCTCAACCAGGCTCTGTCCTGTTCCTTTCCCGCAGCCAGAGAGCTAGTAGGTGGTCTGGGCTCCGCGCCACTATTTAGCAAGGACGAAGTGTTTGAGGACAGTCAGCAGCTGCTTTGCAGTGAAGAGGTGGGGCAGACTTCCGTGGCTTCCTGCAGTAGGCAGGCTGTGCATACTTACATCGGGGAGGAGAGTAGCAGTGACCGGGAAACGTAAATTGACGATGATGTAGCCGATCGCACTTGGGAGCCGGGTGTAGCAGGGGATTCATCATTGTCGGGCGAAGAGCGTGTCAGCAGTGCGAGGACAGAAGCCAAATGTCCGCGGGGTACAAATCCCAATTTGCAGGCCCAAATAAGCAGTGGCACAGGGGCTCAGTGCAGAGTGTTGGTGGTAAAATAACCACCTCAGCGGTGTGGAAGTTTTTTGTAAAGACGCCAGAGGAGCCAAGCGTGGGTTTATGTTGTATTTGCGGGCAGAAAGTGAAGCGTGGCCAGGGAGATAACCTTGGCACCATGGCCCTGCGCCAACACATGCAGCGTCACCATCCAATGGCCTGGGAGAAACTGGTGTCAGATGCGGTCCATCCTGCAGGCGCAGGAACAGCAGCAGCACCTAGTGGCACACATGCCGTTTCAGCAAGTCAAGGCTCCAGCACCTCTACCGAAGGGAGCTGTTTGTCTTTGACATCATCTCCCAGTCCAGATGCTCCTGCTCCTCGCTACGCATGGCGCCAGCAGTCGTTGAGCGAGGCGATTACAAAAAGACAACTCTATGCGTCCAGCCATCCTAAGGTGCAAAAGCTAACGGTGATCTTGTCGAAGTTGTTGGTACTGCAGTCTCTCCCTTTCCAAGTCGTGGACTTTCCATAAAAGGCTGTGCCAGCCCTTCACCAATATGTACCACAGAAGGTGGGCCAGTCCTTGAACTTATCAGTTTCTTCCAAGGTGCACGGCAGCACGAACGTGTGGAGCTGTAATTATGGTCAGGGCCAGAATATGTCCTTTACGGCCCACTGGGTGAATGTGATTCCCGCCCAGCCACTCCAACAACTTCAACAAGAGAGATGGCGCTTTCTCCTCCACATTGTCAAACTGCTGCTCCTGCGCCAGTGTCCGCCTCCTCCTTCTCTACCACCAGCCCAGCCTCCACAAGTGCTGCTCCAGCATACCACATGTGCAGGGCACAGCGGTGTCACACAGTTCTACACCTGGTTTAACTGGGCGAACAAAGTCACACATGGGAGGAACTGCTCAGCATCATGCAAGAAGAATTCAATGTGTTTCTTTCTCCGCGACAACTAAAAATCGGAACCATGGTGACAGACAATGGGAGGAACATGGTGTCCGCGCTGCACCGAGGAGGGATGGTCCATGCGCCCTGCAAGGCGCACGTGTTCAATCTAGTAGTCAACAAGTTCCTGAAGTCTTAAACCCATCTGCAAGACATTCTAAAAATGACCAGGACACTGTGCATGCACTTCAGCCATTCTTACAAAGCCAAGCACACCCTCCTCAAGTTGCAGCGCCAGAACGGCCTACCCCAACATAGTCTGATATGCGATGTTTCCACCCGTTGGAATTCCAGCCTCCATATGTTAGACCACCTGTATGAACAGAGAAAAGCCATTAATGATTTTTTGATGATGCAAGCGGACCTTAGTACTCCCCTGTGTAACTTTGATGTCAGCCACTGGCAGCTCATGCGTGACACCTGCCATTTGCTTAGGCCTTTTGAAGAGGCCATGTTATTTGTCAGTCGCCAGGACTGCGGGATGAATAACGTCATTCCACTGCTTCATGTCCCAGAACTCATGCTGCAAAATCTGTCTGGTCAGGGCACTGGAGAAGTGGAGACTACATCTCATGGCCACATGAGTCCGCTGGGGGCTGAACTGGAGGATGAGGACATTGGAGCATAAGCAGAGTCTGGTGCAATTTGTGTTTTTTCTACTCAGGTGACAGGAGAGGAGGGGCAGGAGCATCAAGAGGGGGTAGAAGATGAGGCAGATGACCCAGAAGCACCATTGCAGTATACTGTGGATATGGAGACCAGGAGTCCCTCAGAGTCTAGTGACAGCCGAATAGTCAACATACGGCATAGGGATGACTTTTGGCTCTCCACCCTCTTGGACCCTCGCTACCGGTCCAAAATGGGTGACTTTTTTCCTGCTGCTGAGAGGAAGGAAAAACTGGCATACTATAGAGAAATACTGAGCACACAGTTGGCCGCTGCCTATGTGCACCATTTTCCATCCTCTGTCTGAACGGGGGATTCTTGGCAGTCATTTCTCACGTACTACTACCACGGCTGCTGTGGGTAGCTGGAGGGGTAGGAGCAGTAGCAGTTCCATCAACAGTCGCTTAAGTCTGGATTCCTTAATGAGCAATTTCCTTCACCTGCCTAGTGAGGAGGGTAGCCGCCACCGGAAGCAGCACCAGGACATGAAGCAGACCCTGCACCAGCAGGTGGTGGCCTACTTGGACAGCACTTTACCACCTGAGGTAGAGGATCCCATGGATTACTGGGCAGCCAAACTTGATGCGTGGCCGCAACTTGCGGAGTTTGCAGTAGAGAAGCTGTCCTGCCCGGCCAGTAGTGTGGCATCAGAGCGGGTGTTCAGTGCGGCGGGGGCCATTGTTACCCCAGGAGAACCCGCTTGTCCACCCGTAATGTGGAGAGACTGACCTTTGTCAAGATGAATCAGGCTTGGATCGGCCAATGCCTAATGCATCAGATTAGATCGGCCTTGACGCCTCCTCCAAGCGTTGAGAAATGAGTCGGGGTTCTAACTACCTGCCTCAGCTACTATTCTGATGCTGCCACCCGCCTGATGCCACACCATCTGCCTCCTACCATCTTTACCAGGGACTGGAATTGTCTGCCACCTCCACACTATATCATGGTGCCACTATGCAGGCTCCTGCTGCTTCTGATGCCACCTTCACACTATATCATTGTGCCACTCTGCGGGCTGCTGCTGCTACTGATGCCACCTTCACACTATATCATTGTGCCACTCTGTGGGCTCCTGCTGCTGCTTCTGATGCCACCTTCACACTATATCATTGTGCCACTCTGCGGGTTCCCCCTGCTACTGCTGCTACTGATGCCGCCTTCACATCATTGTGCCACTCTGCGGGCTGCTGCTTCTGATACCACCTTCACACTATATCATTGTGCCACTCTCTGCTGCTGCTTTTAATGCCACCAACACACTATATCATTGTGCCACTCTGCCGCTCTTGCTGCTTCTGATGCCACTTTCACACTCTTTGATGTTATAGTGGGATCTTGGCCCTCAGCTCAGTCCTTTCGAGTTGGCACAGATGTTACCTTATCAGGCTGCGTTCCCACTTCGCTTGTTTGGGGAAGTTGGCCTATGTAAGTGCACATGGAAGTGAAGAGTGAAGCGATTCTAAGAGCCGCGGCTGTCATGTGCGTGTCATACTAAAACACAGCATTGTTTTAAGACCAAACCACGCTCCCTATTTAAGCATGGCACAACGTTCTACAACACCCTACAGGTTCTCTGCAGCCAGGAAATGCCTTTTTACAGAATCAACGTTAGCAATTTGATTCGATTCGGGTCGAATCAAATTATTTCAAAAAATTCGGCGAATCGGGTCGAAACTAATTTTAACAAATTCGCCCATCTCTACCTAGCTCCATAGTGGACGATGTCAGTATGGCTGATAAGGCACGGTGCGAGGTGTATGTCTGCTATGCTGGCCCCTTAAGATCTCACTTGAAGTTAGAGGTCTGGGAAAAAATTTGGCGGGGAGAATATATAGAGATATTTTCCTTTTTGCCCTTGGAGAAATTTCATCTGGAAAAGGGGTAGGCCTGACAAGAGCAAAAAGGAAGAGGAAGAACGGCAGAGGTATCGTTTGATACCTCGTAAGTTTTTTAATTGGTTCCAGGCCTTTGCCATTCTAGCTTTGGTTATTGGGGAGAAGGAGCCTGAACATTGTCCGGCTCTTTTTTTTTTACATGGATGCAAGTTTTTAGGTATTATCATAGATTCGGTTAGAATGGAATCTAGATTGCCGGATGAGAAGTTGGTGGTCTGCGATGGGTGTCGCTCTCGCAAAATCAGGCTGCGGGATTTACAATCGTTGATAGGTCGCTTGAATTTTGCATGCAGGGTTATGCCCATGGGGCGGGTTTTCTGTAGAAGGTTGTCCATGGCTACGGAGGGTGTGCGTCACCCTGACCATTTCGTGACTTTGTCGGCTGATTTGCGAGCAGATTTGAGGGTGTGGGATGAGTTCCTGGGTAAGTATAATGGGAGATCAGTGTTCCAGTATAGGCCGGTGTCCAACTGTGAGTTAGAATTGTACACAGATGCAGCGGGGAGTTGCGGGTTTGGCATTTACTTTCAGGGACAATGGTGTGCTGAGGGCTGGCCGGACTCATGGAAAGAGAGAGGATTTGTGTCTAATTTAGCATTGCTTGAACTGTTCCCGATTATTGGTTCCAACTAAAGTGTGGGGAGAGAGATTGAGGGACAAGAAAGTGAGGTCTCACTGTGACAATTTAGGGGTTGTTTAGGCCATCAACAGACAACTGCAAATTCGCCACCTGTGGTGAAGCTGTTGAGGGGTTTGGAGCTAAATGCTCATTTTGTCGCGGTGCATGTGCCAGGTGTGAATAATAATGTGGCCGACGCTTTGTCTCGTTTTCAGTGGGAGTGATTTCGAGAATTAGCACCGAGGCTGAGGAGCGAGGTCATGCCTGTCCAGGGCACTTGAAGAATCTGGTTTGATTGTGGACTTGGACTTGGTAAGGTGTTCGGTGAGTGATACGACGTGGGCTGCATACAACGGAATCTGGAGAGAGTGGGAAGGTTTTGTAAGTTCATTGGGCCCGGCACTGGGTAGGTGCGAGTGGGAGTCAACTTTGCTTTTTTGGATTGGAGATTCATTTAATCGGCTTCAGCAGTAGCGAAACGGATGTCGGCTGTAGCATTTTGGTTTGTTTAAAGGGTTTGAGGATTATACAAAGAGTGAGAGTGGCTAGGGACGCCAGGAAGCCGGTTACGTTTGCTCTGTTGGGAGAATTGGTGGGTATTTAAGGGAGCTGTGTTCGGCAGACTTTGAAGTTCGCATTTCTGAGCTAGTTGCACCAAGTCATAGAATGGTGGGCGAACTGTTGGTGGGTAATGTCCATGTGGAGTGCGGAGTGCTTACATGTTTTTTGCCAAGATCCAAAACTGATCAGGCAGGGAAGGGTGCAGCTGTTCGGCTGACTCCCTTGGTGGGCTCGGCGCTTTGTCTGGTTGAGAATGTGCTACAATTTTTGAGGTGTAGACCGGAGGTGTCGGGGTCTTTGTGCATGCGGATATGTCTTTTCATAAGGCATTGGGCATGTTGGGTCAGGAGCGAGGGCCTACAGTTCCCATTCTTTTCGGATAGGGGCAGCCACGGAGGCTTCTAGGTGGGGTTTGAATGAGGAGCTGATTAAGCGTTTGGGAAGGTGGGAGTCGGAAAGGTTCCGCCTTTATATCCGCCCACACCTGGTAGGTTGAAGTGGGTATTCTTGAACTAGTTTTTTATGTTTTGATTGTTGTATTTTCAGGTTCAGATCCGTGTTTGCTGTGGATTGTTGGTCATTCCTTTGTGCATTGGGGAGCCTTATGAACAGACGTACGGCCGGCAGGAAGGTAGCTTGGCTCTGCAGCGTCTGAGGTGCAGGTTTGTTGGATAGGGAATAGGGGATTGTTGTGGTCCCGTTTTGTTACCGGAGATACAATTTCGGTTCGGGCTTGACAGGCCACCTAATATCCTAGTTAGTCATGCGGGGGGGAATGACATGGGGATCAGGTCATCGTGGGCCCTTATGCGGGACATCAAGCTAGACCTCTTACGCCTGTGGAATTTCGTTCCCAGGCATCTTGATTGTATGGTCCGACATCGTTCCGCGCTCCAAGTGGCAACAAGCACGTTCGGTCAAGAGTGTAAATAAAGCGCGGGTTAAGGTGAACAAGAGAGTGGGAAAATTTGTAGCGTGGAACGGGGGTATTGTGGTGCATCACAGTGAGCTGGAGGATGGGGGTAACATGTATCTTAGGGGGACAGGGTTCACTTAACTGATGTGGGTTTAGATTTGTGGCTTCTTGATGTGCAGGAGGGAATTGATAGAGCCCTAGGGGTTTGGAGGAGTGGCGATGTGTAAGTGGCGGCGGTGTGTAAGCTACAAATAAATATAATACAGCAAACAACACTTAACCCTAATCTGCCTCCATTACTTATGACAAATTCACACTCACATTGAGTGTGAATTTGTCATAAGTAATGGAGGCGGATTAGGGTTAAGTGTTGTTTGCTGTATTATATTTATTTGTCGCAGCGGCAGTGTAGAAGGGGGCTCTCGAAGGCAAGTCGTTTAGAGTAGCGAACTAGGAATTGGGATTATAAGTCTGCAGTTAAGCTGGGATAAGCAACCAGCTGGTTGGATAAATTCCTGCAAACAAGGACCCCAGGATGGGTTTTAGGTCTCCAACAGGGCGTGCCCGCAGGTTTGGTAATCAACGACCGTGGGCAAGTGGAGACCTGGGGAATAATGTTCAGGGAAAGCGCCTTCGAGGACCCCCTCCATTTTTTATTTCCGTAATGTAAATAAAGTTGGCCGCTGTGGCCTTTTTTCTTTCACCTATTTTGTGAGTCTTGTGTCGTTTTTGGAAGGGTGGAAGGGGTAAAAGGGGTTTAAGCACCACAGCATCAGTTTCACTGTTCCTAAGTCATGATCTGTACTGTAGCACTTTGTAGTCTGTTTCATACATATGTAATCAATTGAATGCAATGTATGAATTATCTTACACTTAGGGTTATATTTGAGGTCTGCGCAAGGCCAGAACTGCCATAAGACGGGATGAAGTTCCTTCCTCAGGCGGCAGATTGCGGACCCTTTTAGGGGCATTTCCAAATGCTGGCAAGTCCGTACTACCTGACAAATTATTAACATTGGTGCCTTTAAGGGGCCAACGTAATTGATAGGCAGAGCAGTGCAGCACAGTGCGCCTGTGTGCACCTGTCAGGTTCACTGGGGAGAATGCTGGGACTTCTGGTTCTTCTGGTGGTGCTGGCAGCGTTCTCTAACCTTTGGCGCGTATCCGCGCAAACTCCACCTCTCATCCGCTACCAGCGGTCTCTGGCGTGCGCCCCGACCAGCGGCTACTAAGATCTTGCGCTGTCTAGGAGTTGTGTTCTGAACTGCTGGGACTTGTGGTACCTCTGCATGATGCCTGCGATTGTGCTTGGTTATTCTGCATCATGAGGGGTTAATTCCCAGAAGTTGTACAGCTCCTATCAGGTTCAGGAGGTGGGGTTCTGGCTGCATAAATTGCAGCCTCACTAGTCACCTGTGCTAGTGTTTGAAATCCCTTTCTTCACTCGCTCTCTGCATTAGGTTTGACTTGCTCTGTGTCTGAATTGTTGTGATCTCGGCTAGTTTTTGACATTGACTCTTTGCTTACTGATTTTGCTCTTGACATACCCTCTCATTGTGACTCCGGGTAGTTAACCACTCTTTTTTGTATTATGTTTGTCAGTCTGTTAGTGTTTTCCCTTCCCACACTTATCCAGTGTATTTCGAGTCTTCAAGTAGTCACCCCACGGTTTAGCGTGGGGGGGCAATAGGAAGGGACAGAGGTTGGGGCAAGCTCAGGGCACACTATCCCCTGTCACTATCCCAATCTCAACAGAAACACTGACCACACATAGGTCTGCATCCTGTATACAACATGCTACATTCACTCCTCCCATGGAGCCTTTGTCAGCTGTGGTCACTCAGGTCCAGACCTTAACTAAGCATGTCTGCCCATCTTCAAATGCAGGTTGGAGGATGTAAACTTTATTTTTCTTTACGCCCTCACTCATCGGGCACAAAGGGCGGGCATGGTCATTTCTCTTTTGCGCGGGGATCCGACCAAGTACAGGACTTAGTCTTGGCTTATGCCAAGCCTCAGACATTAGATGAAGCTATGACTCTGGTTGTCCGAGTTGATCGTCGCCTAAGATCCAGGCGATCACCTCGGGTGTCCTCTGACTGTCAGCCAGTGGCCAGTCTGTCTCCAGGCTGTCAAGAATTGGAATCCATGGAGCTGGATAGCATTTCTCCTGCACAGCGGAAGCAACATCAAATAAGACGCCATCTTTGTTTCTACTGCGGAAGTCCTGATCATCAGATACACACCTATTCCAAGAGGCAGCAGCAGGAAAAACATCCGCTCCTAAGCAGTAATCGGGGACTGCTTAGGAGCTCAGGTACTCCCAGTTGTGTCTAGAATGTATTTACCTTGTACGGTTAAGTTTCAATCTGTTTCCTGTACTGGTCGCGCCTTCTTGGATTCAGGTGCTGCAGATAATTTCATTGATTATAATTTTGTCTCTCAGTTATCTATGTCATTGATTCCATTGTCCACTCCTGTCCAGATTTCGGGTGCGGATTTGACCCCTCTACAGGCAGGGTTGATTAAATTCCAAACCTCGCAGATAAAGCTTATGGTAGGAGCTATGCATGAAGAATGGTGTTCTTTCCTAGTTATGGAAAATTTGTCTGTAAATGTCGTTCTTGGTTTACCCTGGCTCCGGATCCGTAATCAGGTAATTAATTAGGAAACTCTGGATTCATTGGGGCCCTCACTGTAAGGATCACATGACGAGAGTTTCATTATGTACAGTAGTGGCGGAAGGTCAGAGTCCTCCAGATGTTGTGCTGGCAGCTGTCTCCTCCCACCTCTCCCCTCAAATTTTAGCAGGACAAAGTTCTGCACCTAAAGACCTGCTGGAAGGCAAATTATTTGTTCCTCTTTCTTGTCGTTTGAAAGTGTTGGAGGAAACGCATTGCTCGGCATTGGCAGGTCATCCGGGAATGCGGAGTACCTTGGATCTCTTAAAGAGAAGTTACTGGTGGCCTCACATGACTAATGAAGTGCACGCATTTGTCCAAGCCTGCCAGGTCTGTGCGGGAGGAAAGACTCCCAGGAGACGTCCTGAGGGCCCTCTTCTTCCATTTCCAGTTCCAACCGGGCCATGGTCTAAAGTGTCTATGGTTTTTGTCACTGATCTGCCAGCATCTCAAGGGTATACAGTGATTTGGGTGGTAGTGGACAGTTTCTCTAAGATGGGACACTTTGTTACATCAAAAAAGTTGCCTTCAGCTGAGGAGTTGGATAAATTGTTTATACAGAATATTGTACGCCTCCATGGTATACCAGGTGATATTGTGTCAGATAGGTTTCCAAGTTTTGGCGAGCATTTTGTTCTAGACTGGAAGTGATTTTGTCGTTCTCGTTGGCGTTTCACCCTGAGACCAGTGGGTGAATTCCTTCCGTTGGCAGAATTTGCTATTAATAACCACTGTAATTCTTCCACTCAGGTTTCTCCGTTCTGCAACTATGGTTTTCATCCTCGTTTCTCCTTTTCATCTGTGCCTGTCTATAATATTCCTTTGGCGAAAGCTATTACATCCAAATTGCACACGTTCTGGTCACAAGTTCAGCAGAGTATTCAGAGGGCACAAAATTCTATGGTCCAACAGATTCAAAGAAGGCGTACTAACTCCGATGCTTTGTCGTGGGGGATAAAGTGTGGTTATCCACAAAAAACCTTAAATTGAAGGTCCCCTCTTTGAAGTTTGCGCCCAGGTTTGAAGGTCCTTTTGTTGTTACTCAAATTGTTAACCCGGTGTCCTTCAAGATTACTCTTCCAGCAGGGTGGCGGGTTCATAACACCTTCCATAAGAGTCTTCTGAAGCGCTATGTTGAGCCTGTTTTGCCTCTTCCTAAACCGCCTTCTCCATCTATCGTGGAGGGGAATCTGGAGTTTGAGATGGAAAAAGTTGTGAATTCCAGATGGGTAGGTAACTCCCTGCAGTACCTGGTCCATTGGAAAGGTTTTGGTCCTGAGGATAGGCCTTGGGTTCCGGCTAGAGATGTTCATGCTCCGCGGTTACTCAGGTTATTTCATCAGGCCTATCGTCAGAAGCCATCTTTACGATCTAGGGGCCCGAAGGCCCCCCTCAGGGGGTGGGGGTACTGTCAGGTTCGCTGGGGAGAATGCTGGGACTTCGGTTTCTCTGGTGGTGCTAGCAGGTCTCCGACCTCTCCCGCTTATCCGCGCAAACTTCACCCCACGTCCGCTACCAGTGGTCTCTGGCGTGTGGCCCGGCCAGCGGCTGCTAAGTCGCTAGGAGTTGTCTTCTGAACTGCTGGGACTTTTAGTACCTCTCATGGTGCCTGCGGTTGTGCTGGTGGTTCTGCTCCATGAGGGGTTATTCCCAGAAGTGTGTGGGTGGGGTTCTGACCTGAGTGAATTGGCCCTCCCCCTTGTTCAAATCAACCAAATTGGTGTCAAATGTTTGTGCTACGTTTGTCTGGTTTGTGCAGCAGAAAATTTTGTTTGTGCTGCTTTGTTCTGAATAAATGACAAAAAATTAAGGTCAAAAGTTCAACTAGCCCCCACATTAACCGAATCAAACAAACTGGTGTCAAACGTTTTGTGCTACGGCATTGTGCCGCTATCATTTTAGGTATGTTCAGTGTTTACATAGGTTAGAGGTGTTTAGGTTGACTTGTAAACAAACTAGTGACCCTTCCCTGGTTTGATCACCAGGGGAGCTAGCAAACACATTGTACTTTTGGAAGAAATGATGACTCTGATGACCTCTGGAAAAAAGTATGAATATATTAAAAATGATAGCGGCACAAACGAAAATGTTTGCTGCACAAATGTAGCACTAACAATTGACACCAGTTCGATTCGGTTAATGTGGGGGGCTGCTTGAACTTTTGACCTTTTCAATTTTTTGTTCATATATTCAAAACAAAAGCAGCACAAACAAAAATTGAGCAGCACACAAACTGGCACAAACATAGCAGAATTGATTTGGCACCAGCTTTGTTTGGTTTGGGCAATGTGGGGGGGGGGGGGGTGTTACCTCTGATGACCTCTGGAAACTTTCAGTAAAATCTTAAAAATGATAGCGGCACAAATGAAAATTTTTTGCTGCACAAATGTAGCACAAACGTTTGACACCAATTTTGTTGATTTGAACAAGGTGGGGTGCCAACTTCACTCATGTTGTACTGGCTGCATAAATTGCAGCCTCACTAGCACCTATGCAGTGTTTGAAATCCCTTCTTCACTCGCTCTCTGCATTAGGTTTACTTGCTCTGTGTCTGAAATGTAAAAAAAACTAGAGATCACAACAATGACCAGTGTATTTCGAGCTTCAAGTAGTCCCCCACGGTTTTAGCGTGGGGGGCTATAGATGGGACAGAGGTTGGGGCAAGCTCAGGGCACACTATCCCATGTCTTCTTGTTACCCAATCCTAACACCCCCGCTCTGCAGTACACGGCCGGCGTGCATGATATGTAATCAGGGCGCGGCGGCTGTGTAAGCAAAGAGGAACTGTGAGAAGCATGTGGCTGTAGAGAGTACAAGGTTTATTATTTTTATGGGTCAGTTGTATATACTACTTATACTGTGGGGAGGTTGGTGTTACTAGTGGGGCTGTTGTATTACTGGGAGGATGTGCACTTTGCCTGTTGAGTGTGCAGAGTGCGCTAGATTCCTCAGCACCTGCTCTGGAAGGTGCACCATTTTTTGGAGCACTTTGTTCATGCTGCAGAATTTGGGTGGCATACTCTGTGGTGCAAACTCAGACTAAGCACTAACACGCCCCTTTAGGTGCAAATCTTTTCTGTCTCGTTTGATGCAGTACAGCCACACAAAACGGTTGCAGATACTTTATTAATACTGTGCAAACGTTTGCACATCTTTTAGTGCAAATTCAACAAAACTGTTGGCAAACATTTTGCACATTCTTTTTAGTGCAAATTCAAACCAAAAATGGTTGCAAACTGTTTAACCACCTTAAGGATGCAGCCATTTTACAGCTTAAAGGGGTATTCCCATCTGGGCATTTACATTTAATTAAATTCATTTGCCTTATGTAAACATTTCTTCAATTGGATGTCAATAAAAAAATGTTCCTGTGTGAAGATATTTCTCATAAATGTAGTCATGTTGTCCCATAGAAAGCAGATAGCTTCCTCGGATACGACCACGTCACACTCCTGGCAGCGGTGGCCTAGACTTGCGCTATAGAGTCCTGCCGGACCACCAGGATTCAGAATCATCACCAGGACAGCTGTGCGACATGTAGTAACTCCGGACATTTTGTATACAAAACCTTTTGTTTCTTTTGCACTCACTCCAGCAGAGGTGGCTGCATCCCGACGAAGCAATCTTGTTTCTAAGGGACAAGATGGCAACATTTATGAGAAATTATCTTCACACAGGAATATTTTTTTTTTTTTTAATAACATCCAATTGAAGAAATGGTTTATATATGGCAGATTAATGAAACTGAATTGAGTGCCCAGACGGAATACCCTTTAGCTCAGCCCCATTTTTTGGATTCGACTTGCGTCGCTTTATATGGTTATAACTTTTGAACATTATTACTTATCAAAGCTATTCTGAGATTGTCCCCCCCCCCCCCCACATGTTTGTACTTCATTTTAGTGGTAAATGTTGGCTGATAAGTTTTGCGTTAATTTCCAAAAAAAAAAATGTAGATTTTTTTAAAATTTCACTTTTTTGAAATTCAAAATCATTACATTTTCAGGTACATAGATTTACCACCAAATAAGTTGCTGAATAACATTCCCATATTCTACTTACATTTCATAATTTTTTAATGTCTGGAAAATATATTTTGATGTTCGCGGTTACAAATCGAATAGTGTTTTTTTTTTTTTTTTTTTTTATTTTTTCTCCATTTTTCAGAATTTACGGATAAATACTGTTTTGAATGAAATTTTACATATTTAGCATCAAAACCCCCTATATATCAACCCATTGCTTTTACGAAGATTGTTAACCCCTTGAGATCTTCATAGTAATGACTCAAAATGTTCAAATTGGTGCGGTTATTACTATCATTTAGCCCTAAAATTTACATATTTTACAAATTGTTCTGCAATTTCTCCCAAGTAAGAGACCCCCCACATGTGGATGTTACTTGTTTTATGGGTGCACAGCGAGGCGCAGAGGGAAGGAGCGCTTCCGGCAGCTGCCAGGATTTAGTTTCCTCCATTGCCCCTTTTGCAGGTTTATAAATTTTTCACTTTTTGCGTTACTGGGGCCATGTGATGGCATTTTTTTTTTTTTTTTTTGCGGGATGAGATATTTTCCAGTGTTGCCATTTTGGGTTGGTTTCACCTATTATTGAAAATTTAGAACTCGTTTTGAGGGCAGGATTGAAAAGCCATCAATTCTGTACTGGATTTTTGACTTTTTTTTTTTCCGTGTCACCGTTTAGCCTAACAATCATGTTAACTTTATTCTATGGGTCAATACTATTACGGGGATTCCTAGACTTGAATATATTTTCTTGCATTTTACTAAATTTGTCAAAATGTGGGGAAAAATCTATCATTTTTGCATTGCCATCTTCCAAGTGGCATAACATTTTTTACTTTTTGGTTGGTTCTGGTTGAGGCTTGTTTTGCGGACATGTGTGTACTTTGCACTAGTATCATTTCTGGAGTACAAAATATGTTTTCTTTTTAATCGCTTTTTTTTTTTTTGTAAGATTGAATAGGTAAAAATGATAATTTTGGTGGGTTTTCAACAGTTTTTTTTTTTTTTTTTAAACGCCATTCATCGTACGGGTTCAATAATGATTTACTTTCATTCTACGGGTTGTTACAGACACGGTGATACTATATATGTGGGGTTTTTGTTATGATTTTAGACTTTTTTGGGTGATATGTCTCTTATATGTTTATGATGGGGGGTTATGGGCATTTTTATTGCTTTAATTACTTAATTTTATGCTAACACTTTTTTTTTTTTTTTACTCTTTCACTTGTTCCACCATGGACATCATCTGATTTGCTTGTCATATAAAGCCTGCATACTCATGTACTTGCATAGGCTGGCCAGTCAGATGAGTCACAGACGCCATCTTACTGGTCTATTCTGCAGGCCATGCTGGGGACCAGATCGGACCCCAGCACTTCCATAGCAGCGATCGGGCACCCCAAAACCGGTTGGGGGGCCAGTCGTGGGGGAAAGCCCCCCCCAGAGACATGTAGATGGCGCGGTCCGCGCTGACCGCGTTTAACGGGTTACACGCCCGCAATCGGAGCCCACTCCGACCGGTGTGTTACACTGGGTGCCGGCACCCGTGTTTCCCTTTGCCGGTTCGCTCAGATCCGAGCAGAGCCGGCATCAGCTCCATGGCGGATATATCCACCACTGGCGCTAAGGGTTATAAATTTGGCCCAATGTTTGCAGTGTGAGAATCTAGGCAGGAACTAGATGCATGTGTACCTAATACACATACTATGATCTCGGAGCAGTGCATATATTAAACTGTCAGTGTCACTGTTCGGTATGAAATATACATGGGTTAGTCCATGACTCTGTCTTTGACCTGTCCTTAAATGACACTGTATTCTGATTCGGTTGGCTGTCAAGATCTAAATTGTATATTTGGGCAGCAGCATTGCAAGTTTCTTCTCAGATATTTATTGAGGTCCACAGGCTTTAGAGTTTTTTCAGGTACTAGTTGTCTGTAGACCTTTCCTAATGTTGTTTTGATAATTTTTGTAAGAGAGAGTACCTTGATTTCCTTACAGCAGGAGTTGCTCAGCAAGCTTCTGCCATGCAGCGAGGTCAGGTTGCAACTATGTATGCATAGAAGCAAGAATCTTTGCACACTAGACTTCAGTCAAGCAACAGTTATAGTTTCCATTGTTTTTACTCTCATAAGGACATAAATATTTTCAATGTTCAGCGTTTTATATATACATTAACTCAATAGCTCGAGCTGTACCCGCCACACTTCATGAGGCGTCTCTCCGCCCCCTCATGAATGCGCCGTACCGCTTTCAGAGCGGTCTGGTGTTTCTATTGTACTCTCCCAGTGTTTGTTACTAAGTAAGCAAGCTCTAGTACCGATTTCGGGGTGACAGGTCCTCTTTAAAGATAGGTGCTGACAACTACTTTAATGACCGAAGCATTTAAGGCAAATTTTCCGTACATAGCCGCTTGAAGAACCTTTTCTCAGAAAGGTATTTTTGACATGAACGACACAGATCGTGATGAGAGAGGGAAGAAATCTCCAGGGCAGCGGTGCGATGTGCTGCTGACCCTGGAGATGCAGGGGGCACCGACACTGGTACATGAGATCTGGGGGCCCTATGACCCCTCCATTACCCCAGCACTTGCCTGGGTTAGCGGGTGCTGGTGCAGGGCTTGATGAGTAGCACTTGAGAAGACCGATGACTTGAGTTGCGTGAACTCCCCCTGAGACTTACCACACATCACACATGTAAAAGAACTATTAAAATTCATTAAAATTATTCGATGCAAACAAAACTTTTTAAAAGCCCAATTGGATTGGTCCTCATTAAAATGATCTTCCTGATGACCTTCCTGTTGAGGGCCATACCTTTTTTTATGGTACCTTAAAAATGTTAGCGGTTTTTCACAACCTTAAAGTGAACATTATGAAATGAATGCCCCTCTATGTTGGGGATTTGGTCATTTTGATATATATTGCATAGTCTCGTCGGGCAAAAGGTTTACTTGGGATGTTTTCATAGTTCACAAGAATTTTTTTTTTTTTTTTAATGGGAAATACTTTTTTCTTATTTTTCCCAAGATACCAATTTTAGTAGAAATACAAGTAAAAAAAAAGTCTTTATTAAGACATATTACACCCCAAAGATATATATAAATTAGATGGCAGGGCCCTATAACTTGGGGGGAATGCAGTGGCAACACAGGCCCATATGATAGTTGCCTTTCCTTATCTGAAGATTAGTAGTATAAACATACATCTAATTGGGGGGGCCTGGCACTCATTTTGCACGGGGACCCGAGAGCTTTAGGTTTTTGTTTTTTGCGACACCAATATTGGCACATTGCATAAAACAAATATTCAATCCTTACCAATCATCTATTGTACTCCATTCCACTATAATAACACATGATTACAGTAGACTTGAATTAGACTCACCCACCGACTCCTAACAAACGGAGTGGCTGGTGGTTGACTGAGTGAATGTGAGGATCCACAGGTATGCACAACGTGGCCAATGGGAGGGGGGAAACAAAAAGCGCGAGTATTCAATTTTTCGTTTGATAAGTGGAATGGAAAGGTGGAATCTCGCACCTGTTTTAGTGAAAAATGGAGTGTGTCATAAAAGTATGAGGATGGCTGCCTGCCGAGGACTCCATGTCCGGGCAAACCGTGTTCAGTTGCGTACTTGGCGTGTAGCGAAGATCCCGAGGAGACGCGCCGTGTCTGGAAGGCGCTGTCACACGTCAGAGAATAACTCGGTATGGTTATTACATAAAAGCAATTTTAAATAAAAAGTAGATTAAAACACGACAACCCATGCGCATTTTCGGCCTGGCTGGATCCTTCGTCGGTGGAAATTACATACCTTTTATTAGGACACCACATATGATGAATCGCAGGTGATTAATGGCTGCTTGCAGGGTAATGTTTCTTTCTCTCTTCTCCAGTATGGAGATTTAAAAAAAAAGGTTTTTTTTTTTTGCGTTTTCCATTATATTGCCGCAGGCGCATTTTGTCTTGTTACATTTACAGGAGCCTGAATGTTTTCTCTAGGATGGGACTTGTTTGTGTCCTTGTGATCTATTCTTTAATTTACCTCGGTGTCTATTATATTTTTAATTGGACTAATCTCCCTATATGTTGACCTAGGTGTAGGGACAATTCGTTTTCTTTAGAATTGGATCTTGAAATACGGATATGCCAGTTTCTTTAAGGAATTTTTTTTTTATACTTATGATGTCCTTTGTCAAATGGTGGTAAAATTGTACTTGAAGTTGTTCCCTTCTTTCAGTTTTTAAGGAGATTGGTTTTTTTTTTCTTTTTTTCTTTGTGTTCTGCTCCGCTAATGTGCCCGTCTGTATCACATGCTTTTTGAAAGTTTTTTTCAATGAATTTTTTGAGAATACACTTTTGCTTGCGTTACGGTAATCTTCTTTCGGGAATAGTTTTTAAACGATTCTTGCAATATACGAACTTTAAGTAGTAAAGGTTATCTTTGAGCCATTTGCATAGTTTCACTTCTAAAGTCTAGATTACCCATTGCTGTCCACTTTTTTTGAAAACTGGTTTTTAGATAGGTAATGTCTCGATATATCGACAGTAAGGATACTATATTAGTCCTTCCAGAAGTGCGACTCGTACGCCATAGAGGACTCGAAGTAGTTGGTCCATGAAAAGACTGACGCTCGTAACTTAGAGGGCCACTCGAGCTCCCCCATGGCCTTCCAACGTCTGATGGTATATTTTTGTTCTTGGAAGGAGAAATATTGTGGGTTAGTAATGAACTCTAATCCCCTAATCTGATTTTATTTGTTCGGTTGTGTCTTTCTGATTCTTTTTAGATATATTCAGCCGTGCTCTAATTCCCCAGGTGTGTGATATATTAGAGGTATAAAGATGTAACGTCTATAGAGACAAATGTTAATCCATTTCCAACTAATTGTTTTCATGTCCTTTTATTTTGAGGTGGACCTGAGTCTCTAGGTAGAGGCGAGGGTAGTTTTTCTTTTATGAGGTGGGGTTGCAGGAACAGATCACTATAACGTGGAGGGGAATCTGGAGTTTGAGATGGAAAAAGTTGTGAATTCCAGATGGGTAGGTAACTCCCTGCAGTACCTGGTCCATTGGAAAGGTTTTGGTCCTGAGGATAGGCCTTGGGTTCCGGCTAGAGATGTTCATGCTCCGCGGTTACTCAGGTTATTTCATCAGGCCTATCGTCAGAAGCCATCTTTACGATCTAGGGGCCCGAAGGCCCCCCGTCAGGGGGGTGGGGTACTGTCAGGTTCGCTGGGGAGAATGCTGGGACTTCTGGTTCTTCTGGTGGTGCTAGCAGTGGTCTCCGACCTCCGGCACTTATCCGCGCAAACTTCACCCCACGTCCGCTACCAGTGGTCTCTGGCGTGTGGCCCGGCCAGCGGCTGCTAAGTCGCTAGGAGTTGTCTTCTGAACTGCTGGGACTTTTAGTACCTCTGCATGGTGCCTGCGGTTGTGCTTGGTGGTTCTGCACCATGAGGGGTTAATTCCCAGAAGTTGTGGGTGGGGTTCTGACCTGAGTGAAGTTGGCCCTCCCACCTTGTTCAAATCAAACCAAATTGGTGTCAAATGTTTGTGCTACGTTTGTGCTGGTTTGTGCAGCAGAAATTTTTGTTTGTGCTGCTTTTGTTCTGAATAAATGAACAAAAAATTTAAGGTCAAAAGTTCAACTAGCCCCCCACATTAACCGAATCAAACAAAACTGGTGTCAAACGTTTGTGCTACGGCATTTGTGCCGCTATCATTTTTAAGGTATGTTCAGGTGTTTACATAGGTTAGAGGTGTTTAGGTTGAACTTGTAAAAACAAACCTAGTGACACTTCCCTGGTTTGATCACCAGGGGGAGCTAGCAAACACATTGTACTTTTGGAAGAAATGATGACTCTGATGACCTCTGGAAAAAAGTATGAATATATTAAAAATGATAGCGGCACAAACGAAAATGTTTGCTGCACAAATGTAGCACTAACAATTGACACCAGTTCGATTCGGTTAATGTGGGGGGCTGCTTGAACTTTTGACCTTTTCAATTTTTTGTTCATATATTCAAAACAAAAGCAGCACAAACAAAAATTTGAGTAGCACAAACTGGCACAAACATAGCAGAATTGATTTGGCACCAGCTTTGTTTGGTTTGGGCAATGTGGGGGGGGGGGTGGGTGTTGACCTCTGATGACCTCTGGAAACTTTCAGTAAAATCTTAAAAATGATAGCGGCACAAATGAAAATTTTTACTGCACAAATGTAGCACAAACGTTTGACACCAATTTTGTTTGATTTGAACAAGGTGGGGTGGCCAACTTCACTCAGGTGGGGTACTGGCTGCATAAATTGCAGCCTCACTAGTCACCTATGCTAGTGTTTGAAATCCCTTTCTTCACTCGCTCTCTGCATTAGGTTTGACTTGCTCTGTGTCTGAAATGTAAAAAAAACTAGAGATCACAACAATGACCAGTGTATTTCGAGTCTTCAAGTAGTCGCCCCACGGTTTAGCGTGGGGGGGCTATAGGATGGGACAGAGGTTGGGGCAAGCTCAGGGCACACTATCCCCTGTCTTCTGTGTTACCCAATCCTAACACCCCCGCTCTGCAGTACACAGGCCGGCGTGCATGATGATGTAATCAAGGGCGGCGGGCTGTGTAAGCAAAAGAGGAACTGTGAGAAGCACTGGGGCTGTAGAGAAGTACAAGGTTTATTATTTTTATGGGTGTCAGTTGTATATACTACTTATACTGTGGGGAGGCTGTGTATACTAGGGGGCTGTGTATTACTGGGGGAGGATGTGCACTTTGCCTGTTGAGTGTGCAGAGTGCGCTAGATTCCTCAGCACCTGCTCTGGAAGTGTGCACCATTTTTTGGAGCACTTTGTTCATGCTGCAGAATTGTGCTGGTGCATACTCTGTGGTGCAAACTCAGACTAAGCACTAACACGCCCCTTTAGGTGCAAATCTTTTCTGTCTCGTTTGATGCAGTACAGCCACACAAAACGGTTGCAGATACTTTATTAATACATGTGCAAACAGTTTGCACATTCTTTTTAGTGCAAATTCAAACCAAAAACTGGTGCAAACTGTTTAACTCCTTAAGGATGCAGCCATTTTACAGCTTAAAGGGGTATTCCCATCTGGGCATTTACATTTAATTAAATTCATTTGCCTTATGTAAACATTTCTTCAATTGGATGTCAATAAAAAAATGTTCCTGTGTGAAGATAATTTCTCATAAATGTAGTCATGTTGTCCCATAGAAAGCAGATAGCTTCCTCGGATACGACCACGTCACACTCTGGCAGCGGTGGCTAGACTTGCGCTATAGAGTCCTGCCGGACCACCAGGATTCAGAAATCATCACCACAGGACAGCTGTGCGACATGTAGTAACTCCCGGACATTTTGTATACAAAACCTTTTGTTTCTTTGTGCACTCACTCCAGCAGAGGTGGCTGCATCCGACGAAGCAATCTTGTTTCTAAGGGACAAGATGGCAACATTTATGAGAAATTATCTTCACACAGGAATATTTTTTTTTTTTTTAATAACATCCAATTGAAGAAATGTTTATATATGGCAGATTAATGAAACTGAATGTGAGTGCCCAGACGAGAATACCCCTTTAAGGCTCAGCCCCATTTTTTGGATTCTGACTTGCGTCGCTTTATATGGTTATAACTTTTGAACATTGTTACTTATCAAAGCTATTCTGAGATTGTCCCCCCCCCACATGTTGTACTTCATTTTAGTGGTAAATGTTGGCTGATAAGTTTTGCGTTAATTTTCCAAAAAAAAAGAAAATGTAGAATTTTTTTAAAAATTTCACTTTTTTGAAATTCAAAATCATTACATTTTCAGGTACATAGATTTACCACCAAAATAAGTTGCTGAATAACATTTCCCATATGTCTACTTTACATTTCATAATTTTTTAAATGTCTGGAAAATATATTTTGATGTTGCGCGGTTACAAATCGAATAGTGATTTTTTTTTTTATTTTTTATTTTTATTTTTTTCTCCATATTTTCAGAATTTACGGATAAATACTGTTTTGAATGAAATTTTACATATTTAGCATCAAAACCCCCTATATAATCAACCCATTGCTTTTACGAAGATTGTTAACCCCTTGAGATCTTCATAGTAATTGAATCAAAATGTTCAAATTGTGCCGGTTATACTATCATTTAGCCCTAAAATTTACATATTTTACAAATTGTTCTGCAATTTCTCCCAAGTAAAGAGACCCCCCACATGTGGATGTTACTTGTTTTATGGGTGCACAGCGAGGCGCAGAAGGGAAGGAGCGCCTTCCGGCAGCTGCCAGGATTTTAGTTTCCTCATTGGCCCCTTTTGCAGGTTATAAAATTTTTCACTTTTGCGTTACTGGGGCCATGTGATGGCATTTTTTTTTTTTTTTTTGCGGGATGAGATGATTTTTCCAGTGTTGCCATTTTGGGGTTGGTTTCACCTATTATTGAAAATTTAGGAACTCGTTTTTGAGGGCAGGATTAGAAAAGCATCAATTCTGTACTGGATTTTTGACTTTTTTTTTTTTTCCGTGTTCACCGTTTAGCCTAACAATCATGTTAACTTTATTCTATGGGTCAATACATTACGGGATTCTAGACTTGATATATTTTCTTACTTTTACTAAATTTGTCAAAATGTGGGAAAAATCTATCATTTTTGCATTGCCATCTTCCAAGTGGCATAACATTTTTACTTTTTTGGTTGGTTCTGGTTGATGGCTTGTGTTTTGCGGGACATGTTGTACTTTGCACTAGTATCATTCTGGAGTACATATGTTTTCTTTTTATCGCTTTTTTTTTTTGTAAGATTGAATAGGTAAAAATTAAGATTTAGAAACCTACCGGTAAATCGTTTCCACTAGTCCACCATGACGGCCCTGGGAATGCCTTGACCTCTGTGGAACAGGAAGGAGAGAGGTTAAAAGTCCCTCCCAGCATCCTCCACCAGTGTCTACCAAATAACCACACCTGGAATGGATGTCAACTGTATTTATTAGATATGTTAAGTCACACACCTGAATACAACAAAAACAATTAATATTAGGGAGGGAATAAATAGGCCGTCATGGTGGACTAGTGGCCCATGACGGCCCACCTGGAGACTTATCAAATGAGATGATAAGCTGGGTGGGATGATGATTGAAGCACCTTCCTTCGAAGCCAAATCTTTTTTTTAGGAATGTCCAATCTGTAATGTTAATGAAGTATTTTGGGAAGCCCAGTCGCAAGCCCTGCAGATTTGGTCTAGTGTAGCTCCCTTCTTTTGCCCACGAAGTAGACATGGCCCTTGTAGAGTGGGCTTTATGTTCAATGGAACCGGCTTGTTCTGTAGGTTTTAGCACTTTAGATTGCCATCTGAGCCATAGCGATTGTGACCTTAGATGCCTTTTTCCCTGTGGGTCCCTGGAATTGAAAGAAGAGGTTTATTATATACTCGCCTCCCAGTGGATTGAAGATACTTTATACCATCGCCTTACATCAAGAGTATGCCATTCCGCCTCCCTGGAGGATGTCGGATTGCTGCAAAAGGATGGTAGTCTATTCTGGTTTCTGTCGGAAATTCAGACCACCTTTGGAAGAAAAGCAGAGTCAAGAGTTATTATAATTCTGTCATCTAGAATCTTTAAGTAAGGCTCTTGAATAAAATGGCTTGTAGTTCTCCTAGTCTTTGGGCTGAGGTATACTACCATATGTCTCTTTATATGTTATGGGGGTTATGGGCATTTTTATTGATTTATTACTTAATTTTTTATTGACTAACACTTTTTTTTTTTTTTTTTTACTCTTTCACTTGTTCCACCATGGGACATCATCTGATTGCTTGTTCATGATAATAGCCTGCAATACTCATGTACTTGCATAGGCTGGCCAGTAAGATGAAGTCACAGACGCCATCTTACTGGTAATTCCTGCAGGCAGTGCTGGGGACCAGATCGGACCCCAGCACTTCCATAGCAGCGATCGGGGCACCCCAAAACGGTTTGGGGGGGCCGGTCGTGGGGGAAAGACCCCCCAGAGACATGTTAGATGGCGCGGTCGCGCTGACTGCGTTATTTAACGGGTTACACGCCCGCAATCGGAGCCCACTCCGACCGCGGGTGTTACACTGGGGTGCCGGCACCCCGTGTTTCCCGTTGCCGGTTCGGCTCAGATCCAGAGCCGAGCCGGCATCAGCTCCATGGCGGATATATCCACCACTGAGCGCTAAGGGGTTAATAAATTTGGCCCAATGTTTGCAAGTGTGAGACTCTAGGCAGGAACTAGATGCAGTGTACCTAATACACATACTATGATCTCTGAAGACAGTGAGATATTAAACTGTCAGTTGTCACTGTTCGGTATGAAATATAACATTGTATGTTCTATGACTCTGTCTTTTGACCATGTCCTTAAATGGACACTGTATTCCTGATTCGGTTGGCTGTCAAGATCTAAATTGTATATTTGGGCAAGAGCATTGCAAGTTTCTTTCTCAGATATTTATTGAGGTCCCACAGGCTTTAGAGGTTTTTTCAGGATAACTAGTTGATCTGTAGATAGAGATGAGCGAACACTAAAATGCTCGGGTACTCGTTATTCGAGACGAACTTTTCCCGATGCTCGAGTGCTCGTCTCGAATAACGAGCCGCCAAAAAGCAAAACGGCGGGAGCTGCCATTTTCTCGAGCGGGCGAAGTATTCGTCCGAGTAACGAGCAGTTTCGAGTACCCTAATGCTCGACCGAGCATCAAGCTCGGACGAGCATGTTCGCTCATCTCTATCTGTAGACCTTTCCTAATTTGTTTTGCTAATTTTTGTAAGAGAGAGTAAGCTTAGATTTCCTTACAGCAGGAGTTGCTCAGCAGAAGCTTCTGCCATGCAGCGAGGTCAGGTTGCAACTATGTATGCATAGAGAGCAAAGGAATCTTTGCACACTAGACTTCAGTCAGGCAACATTTATAAGTTTCCATTGTTTTTACTCTCATAAGGACATAAATATTTTCAATGTTCAGCGTTTATATATACATTAACTCAATAGCTCAGCGGTGACCGCCACACTTCATGAGGCCGTCTCCGCCCCCTCATGAATGCGCCGGACCGCTTTCAGAGCGGTCTGGTGTTTCTATTGTACTCTGCAGTGTTGTTACTAAAGTAAGCAGCTCCTAGTACCGAATTTCTGGGTGACAGGTCCTCTTTAAAGATAAGGTCTGAAAATACTTTAATGACCGAAGCATTTATAGCGAATTTTCGTACATAGCCGCTTGAAGGGAACCTGTTCTCAGGTTTTTACATGATAACGACACAGATCGTGATGAGAGAGGGAAGGAATCTCCAGGGGCAGCGGGGCAGATGTGCTGCTGACCCGGGGAGATGCAGGGGCACCGACACTGGTACAATTGATCTGGGGGCCCGAATTGACCCCTCCAGTACCCCAGCACTTGCCTGGGTTAGCCGGGTGCTGGCGCAGGGCTTGATGAGTAGGCATTGAGAAGAAGATGACTTGAGTTGCGTGAACTCCCCCTGAGACTTGCCACACATCACACATTAAAAGAACTATTAAAAATCATTAAAATTATTCAGATGCAAAACAAAAACTTTTTTAAATCCACATTGGATTTGGTCCTCATGTAAAATGATCTTCCTGATGACCTTCCTGTTAAGGGTCATAACTCTTTTTTTTGTGGTACCTTAAAAATGTTAGCAGTTTTTCAAAAACCTTAAAGTGAACATTATAAATGAATGCCCTATGTTGGGATGGTCATTTTGATATATAATATGCATAGTCTCGGGCAAACAAGGTTACTATGGTGATGTTTTTCATAGTTACACAAGAGATTTTTTTTTTTTTTTAATTGGGAAATAATTTTTTCTTATTTTTCCCAAGATACACAATTTTAGTAGAAATACAAGTAAAAAAAAAAGTCTTTATAGACAATATTACACACCCAAAGATATATATAATTAGCAGGGCTATAACTTGGGGGGAATGCAGTTGCAACCAGGCCCATATGATGTGCCTTTCCTATATGAGAAGATTAGTAGTATAAACAATACATCATAATTGGGGGGCCTGGCACTCATTTCGCACTGGGACCCGAGAGCTTTAGGTTACGACACCGATAATTGGCACAAGTGCATAAAAAAATATTCAATCCTTACAATCACTATTGTACATCCAATTCCACTATATAAAATCAGATTACAGTAGACTGAATTAAGACTCACCCCGACTCCTAACAAACGGAGGGCTGGTGTTGAATGAGTTAATGTGAGGATCCACAGGTATGCATCAACGTGGCCAATGGGAGGGGGAGACAAAAAGCGCAGAGGATTCAATTGTATTTCGTTTGATAAGGGAAATGGAAAGTGGAATATCTCTCACCTGGTTTAGTGAAAAATGGAGCGTGTCATAAAATAGATTGAGGGACTGCTGCCGACGGGACTCAGGTCCGGGCAAACCAGTGTTGGCGGACTTGGCTGTGTAGCGAAGATCCACGAGGAGACGTCCCGTTCTGGAAGGCGCTGTCACACTCAGAGAATAGGCTGGGATGGTATATCCATAAAAGCAATTTTAATAAAAAGTAAAGAGTAAAACACTGCGCATTTCGGCTCTGGGCTGGATCCTTCGTCAGGTGGAAAATTACATACCTTTTTATTAGGTACACCACATATGATGAATCGCAGGTGATATGCTGCTTGCAGGGTAATGTTTCTCCAGTACTGGAGGATTTATAGCTTTTTTTTGTCGTTTTCCATTATATTGCAGCAGAGGCATTTTGTCTTGTTACATTTAAAGGAGCCTAATGTTTTTTTTAGGATGGGACTGGTTTGTGTCCTTTGATCTATTCTTTAATTTACTCGGTGCTATTATATTTTTAATGGATCTAGATCTCCTATATGTGATCCTAGGTTGTAGGGAAAGTTCTTTCTTAAGAATTGGATCTTGAAATAGGATATGCCAGTTTTCTTGAAGGATTTTTTTTTTATAGCATTATGTCCTTTGTCGAAAGTGGTGGCAAAATTGTATGTGAATTTGTTCCCGTCTTCAGTTTTTAGGAGAGATTGGTTTCTTTTTTTCTTTGTTCTGCTCGTATGCCGTCTGTATCAGTGCTTTTGGAAAGTTTTTTTCAATGAATTTTTTTGAAATAACTTTTGCTTGTGTACGGTAATCTTCTTTCAGGGAATAGTTTTTACGGATTCTTGCAAATGAGCTGAACGATACGTTCTTTAGCCATTTGCCATAGTGTGTACTTCTATAGTCTAGATACCCATTGCTGTCGACTTTTTTAAAATGGTCTTTAGTAATGTCATCGATATATCGACAGTAGTACACTATATTAGTCTTCCAGAAGTGCGACTCGTACACCATAGAGGACTCGAAGTGGTCCATGAAAAGACTGCCGTAACTTAGAGCCACTCGAGTCCCCATGGCCGTTCCAACGTCTGATGGTATATTTTGTCTTGGAAGGAGAAATAATTGTGGGTTAGTATGAACTCTAATCCCTCTAGTATGAATTTTATTTGTTTGGGTTGTATTTCTGATTCTTGATTTAGATTGTATTCAGCGGCTCTAATCCCCAAGGTGTGTGATATATTAGAGTATAAAGATGTAACGTCTATAGAGACAAATGTGTAATCCATTTCCCAACTAATTTTTTCCAGGTCCTTTTATGAGGTGACCTGAGTCTCTTAGGTAGGCGGGTAATTTTTTCATGAGGGGTTGCAGGAACAGATCAATATAATGTGACAATTGGCTCGTGGGGCAGCCTATTCCTGATATAATCGGACAACCCAGGTTTTTTTTTTTTTTATGCCAAGGTAGGGAATGATTTTTGTTCATTGGCCCCACAAAAAACTTTTGCAATCAAGTCATATATCAATTGCAATACCGAAAATGCAATATATATAATTTTGTGCCAAATGTGTAGTAAACAATATGTAAGGCATACGGCAGGTCCCTTAAAAGTGAGGATAAGAAGACATTTGTCTGATATTACAAACAACTCAGTAAATATTTCGGCTACATCTCGCCACTTCAGAGATGTACATTAAAAGAACTGTAGATATTTTGCGTGGAGGGTCATAGAAAAGGTGTTTGGACCCGTGAGAGGGGGCGATATGAAAAGAAAATTGTTTAACAGGGAACATTTAGGATTTTTACTTTGGGGAGTAGAGCTCTGCAAGGTCTTAATAAACGTCTAGATTTGATACTCACCTACTAAAGAATTCCCCGTTTGAATATTTATGGTACGGATTAAAAGACACCATAGGTATATGTGACATAGAGGGGCACATTTACTTACCCGGTCCTATCACGATCCCCGAGGTGCGTTGTCCGACGAGGATGAAGTCCGGCGCCATTCACTAAGATCGTGCGCCCGATATCATGCATGTGTGGCTTCCCCACTGAGGTCCGCCAGAGTTTACCTTCTTCCCGGTGTATGTCTTGCGACACAATTTGAATACTAAGTCCAGCACTTAGTCCGAATCAGTCAGGTTGTCCGACGGCCAAGGCACCAATTTGTGTTGCATGAAAGTCGGCGTGATTGCGCCAAAATCTGATTGCGCGCACTAAATACCCCTGTTAAATGTGGCGCAAATTGGAAGTAGTTGGGAAACCTGGCGGAAATGCGGTGTGCGGACCCTTAGTAAATGGGCCCCATACTCTTTGATTTCTACCAATAGTTTTTGATGGAATAGTACCACTAGGACAGTGGTGGAGAACCTATGGCACGGGTGCCAGAGGTGGCACTCAAAGCCATCTCTATGGGCACACGAGCCATCTCTATGGGCACCCGAGCCATCTCTATGGGCACCCGAGCCATCTCTATGGGCAGTGTTTGTCAGACAGGACTTAAGTCCTCTTGCAGCCCAGGACCCTAGAAGGAAGCTACAATGATAATCCAGACTTCTTCTCCTTCTTTCTACTGTATTGGTGTCCTCAGATGCCTATACAATTCAAACCTGCGAAAGAGCAGGGAGTAATAAGTTCCTGCTTAAATTGTCGCATTGGCAGTTTGTGAAAAATACGTGGTTTTGGTTGTAGTTTTTTGGAAGGAGAAAGCCACAGCACCGAGGAGTAAAGTATGAAGGGGTCTTTATTGGTAATTCATCCGGGCATAAAAACGCAACGTTTCGATTCAAATGCGAATCTTTTTCAAGCATTCCATGCAGCACCGAGGAGTAAAGTATGAAGGGGTCTTTATTTTCATTCCATGCTTGAAAAAGATTTGCATTTGAATCGAAACGTTGCGTTTTTATGCCCGGATGATGTACCAATAAAGACCCCTTCATACTTTACTCCTCGGTGCTGTGGCTTTCTCCTTCCAATATGCTACAATTGAAGTTTTGAACGCCTGAACTTCTGGCTGCAAGGACCAACCCCCAAGAGGGATTATTGTGGATTGCTGTCCTTTTTCTCTATTTTTTGGTTGTAGTTTGGGCATTCGGTGCCTAAAAGGTTTGCCATCACTGACCTAGGATGAGACCTGTTATTTACAATTTTAATATTTTTTTGTTGTTGGCGTGCTCTGTTCTGTTCCACATATCTTAAGGTGGATAATATTTATCTATTAAAACACAACATTTCGTGGTATGTGCGGAGCAGAATACGCCAATTTACTATTATAACAATGAAACTTTGCAATATCGTCGTGGTGTTACCCATGAAACCTAAGGACATGGGGTGTAGTGATCGATATATCCTTTGTCTTGCTTCAAAACAATTATACAATATACATAATTTTTTGAAGCTACTACGATACGGTGGATATCAGCTATGTTATATGATTTTGTGTTGCTCTTTTCTCTTGCTTATTGATATCACTTTCCATTGCACTAGGAAACGTCTTTTAAGGATATGTACATATATTATGTTCCTGTATGTATAACTATGTTTACTTACTTTTTCTCTCCCTTTATCAGAGAATGTGGAGCAGAACTCTTAATATTGTCTAAAACAGTCCTCATGTGACTTTGATCACGTGGGTTAGAAAAATCCTGCCCACGTTGGGTGGTATATTTTCTTAAACCGACAGGTCATGATTAAGACTAGAGATGAGCGAGCACTAAAATGCTCGGGTACTCGTTATTCGAGACGAACTTTTCCCGATGCTCGAGTGCTCGTCTCGAATAACGAGCCCCATTGAAGTCAATGGGAGACTCGAGCATTTTTCAAGGGGACCAAGGCTCTGCACAGGGAAGCTTGGCCAAACACCTGGGAACCTCAGAAAAGGATGGAAACACCACGGAAATGGACAGGAAACAGCAGGGGCAGCATGCATGGATGCCTCTGAGGCTGCTTAAATGCACCATTATGCCAAAATTATGGGCAACAGCATGGCAACACCGCCACGCGTATACAGGGCAGTCACATGTGCGTAGACTGATCTGTGGCTGGCACCGCTTATGATAGCCTGACAGCCAGGCATGTTGTGTTGTGGGACAACGGCCGTAACCTTGGTTGGCGGCTCTGCAACTCGGCACCGAACTGACACATGTGGCTATAGCACTTACATGGCCCCATGTGTTAGATCGGATAGTTCAGCTGTTGTCCTCAGCGGACACTACCCCAATTGTCTGCTTGCTCACGAAGGTGGCCGCATCTGTGCGCATTTCAGGAACCGCACCACGATACCAGATGGTGTGCCCTCAAGGGCAGGCAGCGCCCGGCTCCAAACTGCCCGCTCCCCGACGTGTGCGACGTGCCCACGAGGTGAAATGGAAATTCAACATAACCATGTATCCAGAGTTTACCGCACAGCGCAGAGCGCGATTTGACGACTGCCAGATGTCAACTTCCACCGGAACTGGGTGTCAGGTCAGTCAGCTTCCTCAATCTACAATGGAGGAGTGGACGTGGATGTCTGATATCTGTCCGTGCTGAAGTAACTCGAGGAAGTCAACACAGATGTGTCAAGTGGCGATTGCGCCATCATCAGCCCTCACCATCCCACTGATGGCCTGTTGTGAAAAACCTCTCTGATGTCAAGCATGAAGTCGGATAGCTTTGCGCTCGTCACAAGAGACGGCGGAAAGAAGATCCTTTATTGATAGCCAAAGCACCCTAGTGTCGTTTCTCAGCGCATAGCGGAGGAGGTGGAGGTGGAGAGGATGCGGAGGAGGAAGAGGAGGAGGGAAGGGAGGAGAATGTTGTGGCGAGGCCACAAGAGGGGACCATTGTTGAGTCCATTCACGATTGTCAGCGTTGTATATTGGCAGGAATGAAGACAGAGAAGAGGAGTGGGAGGAGGATGGAAATGGACAGTCGGCCAGTGAGGAAGTGAATTCTTAAGCGGTTGGTACTCTTGGATGACATATGGCAGATTTCATGCTGTATGCTGCCTATCCCGTGACACCATCGCGATTCAACAAGGATGTTATAGTTCCGTAGAAGCAACGATTACTGGTCTCTTACCAGTTCCTGGCACCCCACTCGGTCAAGCAAAATCTTTCCACTCTCATCCTGGAGAGGGAACGGAGTGGGAGAATAGCTATGTATGAATGAATACCAGCAGGCCCTGGGCACAAGCTGTGAAACAATATTTCCCTTGACAAGCTGCTATGCGACAGAGAGTAGTTCTGCGGGACAAGTAGCGAAGGGCAGAGTAGGCGAGCAGGACAGCTTGTCCACACTGTGTAGGGATACGCCTTTACAAGGCTTTTGCCCAAGCAGAGCTTTATGTCACCCAGCAAGGGACAGCTGTTGGACCTTTCCCCAGTCGCGGCCAGATAGGCTGATCTAAAACAGAAATATGTTGGAAGGGATTAACCGTAGCCTGACCATACGTAATCGTCATAAAATGATCAACACAGCTCCCTACAACTACGTCGGGTTTCAAAAGCGGTACAGTGGCACGAAACTGGCGCTGTACGCCTTGGAGGTCTGACTGCCCTGCCGCCGTAGTCCGTGTTTGTCCGATAGCAGGTGTTCAGTGCACTGGGTGGCATCATCACCGATAAGGTTACTGTTAGGAGTGGGTTTACAAAAAGGACAGATGGGATGTGTGCCCTGAGCTTGCCCCAGCCTCTGTCCCTTCCTATAGCCCCCACACGCTAAAAACCGTGGGGCGCTGGGCGAACATACTAACTTGAACGACTCGGAATACTCTGGTTTTAAGGCGGGAAAAGGGAAATACAAACAGACTGACGAACATAGAAACACAAAAGACATCGTAAAACTAGCCGGAGCAAGAGGGTCACAACGCGAGAGGGTACGGGTAAAATAGCAAGTCAGAAGCAACATAGTACAAGGCAAAAACTAGTCGATGGTAACAAAACAGATACAGAGCAATACAACCTAGTGCAGCAAGCAAGTGGGGAGAACGAGGATTTCAAACCCTGGCACAAGGTGATAGTTGTATGATAGCTGCAATTTATGCAGCCAGAAACTCCACCCCAGAAACCTGATAGGAGCTGGGCAAGATCTAGAGGAAAGTAACTCCTAACGGTAAAAACAAGGTGCCAGCAGAACAAAAAGACAAAATCAGAGGTCACAAAGTCCCAGCACTCCTAGACAGCGCTAGATCTTAGCAGAGCCGCTTGCCCAGGACGAGAGGGGAGTTGCCGGACACGCGCCGGGGGGACTCGGGGTTCGGAGAACGCTGCTCCACCACCAGAAGTCCCAGCCTTTCTCCCTAGCGAACCCTGACCAGTACCCCCCCCCATGACGGGGGGCCTTCGGACCCCTGATCTTAAAGATGGCTTACTCGAGGTGTAGGCTGATAACAACAACCTGATGTAAAACCGGGAGCCATGACATCCTAGCCGGAACCCAAAGACCTATCCTCAGGACAAAAACCTTTCCAATGGACAGGGTACTGCAGGGAGTTAACTACCATATGGAAATTCACATTTTTCTACCTCAATTCAGATTCCCCTCCACAACTAGGATGAGAAACAGAGGGTCAGAAAGAGGCAAAACAGGTCAAACATAGGCTTCAGAAAGTGATCTTATGGAAGGTGGTTTATGGCCCGCCACCCTGCTGGAAGTGTAATGATAGAAGGAAACCGTGGTTAACAATATGCGTAACACAAACGGGACCCAAAACAACACCTGCGCGCGCAAACTTCAAAAGAAGGACGGGGACCTTCAATTGTTAAGGTTTTTACGTGGCATAACCACCAATTTACCCCCACCACAAACGTATCGGAGTTTAGTGCGCCTTCTTTAGTTGTTTGGACCAGAGATATTTTGGCCCTCTGAATATGTTCCCCCGAAACTGTTGACCAGAGTGAGCGCAACTGGGATGTAAGTTAGCTTCCGCCGAGGAAATATTAGAGACAGGCCACAGATGAAAAAAGAGAAAGAAACGGGATGAAAACCATTCATAATGCAGGAAGAAAAAAAGGAAGATACCTGTGTGGACGAAACTACTTGTGGGTATTAATAAGCAAATTCTGCCAACGGAAGGAATTTCACCAACTGCGTCCTGACTGTCCGAGACAAAGAGTCGCGAGATTATGAATCCATATCCGGATTCATTCTCTCGGACTGACCATATTAGACTCAGGGTGAAACGCCGACGAGAACGATAAATTAACTTCCAGTCTAGAACAAAAGGTCGCCAAAAATTTGGAAAACAAATGGAACGCCCCTATCGACACAATATAATCTGGTTATACCATGGAGGCGATACAAAGTGCTGTAATTAAACAATTCAGCTAATCTCAGCTGAAGGAAATTTTTTAACGGAACAAAGGTCCCATTTTAGAAGAGAAAACGGTCCTACTACTAAACCCAAACCACTTGTACAGGCCTTGAGAGGGTCGGCTGGCAGAGATCAGTGACAAAGTAATAGACACTTAGACCCACGGCTGGTGGGAACAGGAACGACGGAAAAGAGAGAGGGGACCCTCAGGACGTATCCTGGGAGTCTTTCCTCGCGCACCAGACCCTACAGGCCTTGGACAATGCGGTGCACATCCACGCATAGTAATGCACGAGGCGCCACCAGTAACTTTTCTCAAGAGACAGCCAAGGTTACTCCGCATTCCCGGATGACTCTGCCAACAACGAGGGCAATGCGTCGTCCTCCAAACACCTCAAACGACAAGAAAGAGTAAAAAAGTAATATTTGCCTTCCGGAAGTCTTTAGGTGCAGATCTTTGTCCTGCAAAATTTGTAGAGGAAGGTGGGAGGAGACAGCTTGCCATAGCACAACCCCTGGAGGACAAACATATTATGTCATATGACTCTGGAAGCTCAGGAGTCCCGAAGCTACGGGACAAGGCAGTCAGCCTTCACAGTTTTGACCCAGGTCGGGTAGGTAGGTGACCACAAAAAGTGAAGCAGACGAGAAAAACAAGGCCCACTAGCCTGACGTGGTTCAAAAACGTTTAGCAGATCCAAATATACTAAGTTCTTATGATACGTGAAGCACAGTGATCGGATGAAGAGACTCCTCCAAAACAGTGTCGCCAGCTTCAAAGCCCACTTAATGGCAAGGAGCTTCTCGATTACCAGAATCATAGTCCTATTTCTCACAAGAGGAAAACATGACTAGATGAAATCTTGCACCAGGGCCTTCCTAAGTCTGGTTGAGGTAAGGGAGGACCCCTTGAGACCTAAAACACTGCACAACTCCTTATACATCGGAGGCATTCCACCTCCACAACAAAATGTTTAGAGAGAGGTCAGTGAACCAAGACTGGGGCTGACGAGGAATGCCGCTTTAAGTTTCAAACGCTGAGCAAGCGGCAGGGACCAAAAACTTGGGGTTCGGAATCAGCACCAGTATACGGGTTCGAATCAGATGAGGGGTTGGCGGATCACGGAAAAGTTCTTTATAAATTCACCGATATAGTTAGGGCGGAAGACCTAAAAAACGTTGTAGGCCTCTAAGATTGGTAGGCCGAACCCAGCCGTGAGCGCGCTGAACCTTACTCGGACCATCTGAGTCAGAGGGACAAAGTCACAACCTCCATCATAACCTAAGAAGGAAACCTTCTGGACGCAATAAAACACACTTTTCAGTTTAGCGAAAGATGGTGGTTTGCGCAACTTGGTAATGTACTTGGGCGGAGGTGTTGCTGGTGAGAAACCATATCAGTGGAGAAAATCAAAAGATCGTTTGTACTATCCAACATTAAAAACACACCGATTGTAATCATGAAAGCGAGGAAGTTCATTAAAACCTTGAAAAAACCGACTGGGGCAAATACTCAACCCAAAAAGGGCATAACCAAGGTATTCAAAGTGTCCCAAAGGTGTATTAATGCGGTTTTCCAGCATCCCCTTTCCGGATGCCGAATCAGGTTTATAAAGCCCCTCTGAGATCTGAATTTAGAGAAAAAATTGGGGCCCCAGAAACCTGATGTTAAGAGATCGGGAATCAAGGGGAGAGGACCGGAGTTTTTACCTTATATTGTTAATTATCGATACACCCTCAATACACGTGTACGTTTAAACCACCGTCTTGTTTCTAACAAAAAGAACCCGGCCCAGTGGGCGGACTCAGAAGGACGGAAATGTCCGATTGCTCAAACTCTATCAATATAACTCTTCAGTGCCTCACCGTTCAATGGTACCGACAGGTGATTCTATACGACCCTTTGGCAATCTAGGCATCAGGAGAAGGGTCAATTTTACAATCAAACTCCCTGTGAGGAGGGAAGTAGTACTTGGGATAAGGGTTTTGAAAAACAATCTGAGTAATCAGAGAGAAAAACCTGGAAAGACTCTGATCTTCGCACTCCTGTGAACATAATGAAAAACTCTGGACAGGTGACCTTACAGTGAGGACCCCAATGAACCAGCTCCAGAGTTTCCCAAAGTAATTAACGGATTATGGATCCGGAGCCAGGTGTAGACCAAGAATGACATTTTCAGACAGGGTTTTCCGAATAGAAAGAACACCACTCTAAATGCATAGCTCCCTACCATAAGTTTATTCTGACGGGGTTCGGAATTTAATCAACCCTTGACTGAGAGGGGTCAATCCGCCACCCGACCTCTGGATAGGATGGACAATGGAATAATGAACTGCGAAACTGAGAGACAAAACTATATCAATTAAATTAGACGCATAGGCACATGAATCCCAAAAAGGCTTTATGCGACCAGGCAGGACAACAGACTGAAAACTTGTAATAGTACAAGGGAAAACAGTCTAGAAACAATTGGGAGTAAGGTAACCTGAGCTCCTAAGCAACGCACCACCCCCCCACCGAGGCTACCTGGATTAGGAGCGGAAAAGTTTTCCTGCTGCGCTTGGAACAGGAGTTGACCTGATGATCAGGACCTCTCCACTAGTATGAGAGAAACAGATTGATGTGTCTCATTTCGATGTTTGCTTCCGCTGTGCAAGGAGAGATGCTATCCAGCGCCATGGATTCCATGAATTCTTGAGACTACCCGGGGACAGTTGGCCGCTGGCTGTGACAGTCAGGCGGACACCCACGAGGTGAACGCTCTGGATCTTAGGCGACGATCAACTCGTATGACCAGGAGTCATAGCATTATCTAATGTCTGAGGCTCGGCCATAGTAAGCTAAGATAAGTCCTGTACTCGGTCTGACAGTCCGGACATAAATTGGTCCTTTAGGGCGCAAGTAGTCATCCAGTGCGAGTCAGTCACATACTGTTAGGATCGTAGGGTAACACACACGACAGAGTGTAAGGTGAGCCCTGAGTTACCCCAAACCTCTGTCCCTTCTCTCCACCCCCACGCACATAAACACGTTTGGGGGGCGACTTAAAAACTTGAAGATCCGAATATACTGAGAAGGTGTGGATAAGGGCAAACACAAACGCACTGACGACCATAGAACATTAACACGCCTACGTAAACCAAGCCACGGTCGCGACCCCACCTAGAGGGAACGTCAAAGGAAAGAATCAGTAAGCAAGAGGCAAAGTACCAAAACTAGCCGATGTTAACAACACATATAGATACAGAGACTGAGCAAATACAAAATCGAGCACAAGCAACCAGGGAGAAGAAGGAGAGAACAAGGGATTTTTAAAACAATGCACTGGGAAACTAGTGAAGCTTGCAATTATGCAGCCAGAACTCCACCTCCAAATCCTGACAGGAGCTGGACAAGTACCTCAGGGGAATAACCCATCACGGTGCAGAATAACAGGCCACCAGCAGAGGTTCAAAAGTCCCCGCCCCTCCTAGACAGCGCGAGATCTTAGCAGCCGTGCCAGACGAGAGGTGGAGTGTTTGCGCGGATAGCGGCGGGGTACGGAGAACGCTGCTGGCACCACCAGAAGAACCAAGAAAGTCAGCAATCCCCTAGCAAACTGACAGTAGTCACCCCTCCCCTGACGGGGGGGCCTTCGAGGATCCACCTAGATCTTAAAGATGGCTTCTGAGGGTTGGCCTGATGGAATACAAACCTGAGCAACAGTGGAGCTGATGAACATCTCTAGCCGGAACCCAAGACCTATCCTCAAGGACCCAAACCCTTCCAAGGACACAGGACTGCAAGGACAGTTACCACCCATCTGGACATCACCACTTTTTCCACTTCAATTACGATTCCCCTCACACTGATGGCGAAGGAGGGTCAGGAAGGAGGGCAAAACAGGCTCGCCAACATTAGCGCGTTAAGAAAGAATTTTATGGAAGGTGAATGAACCCGCCACCCTGCTGGAGTGTAATTTAAAGGAGGAAAAAACCGGGTAACCATATGAGTGACAACAAGGACACACAAATATGGGCGCAAAACTTCAAAGAGGGGACCTTCAATTAAGGTTTTTAGTGGATAACCACACCTTTATCCCCCCACCCCACAAATCCGTACCAGAGTTAGTGAGCCTTCTTTCAGTCTGTTTGGACCATAGAATGCTTGTGCCCTGTCCGCATACTCTCCCGGAACTGTGTGACCAGAAGCGCGCGTAAATTGGATTGCAATAGCTTCCGATCGAGGAATATATAGAGGACCGTGCACAGATGAAAAAGGAAACGTGGATTGAAAAACCTAATTGCAGAAAAACGGAAGATATCCATGTGTTGTGGACGGAAACTACAGTGTGTATTAATAGCCAAATTCTGCCAACGGAAGGAAATTTCACCCACTGCGTCGAGACTGTCCGAGACAAAGAGTCGCCAGATATTGAATATCTCCTGATTTCATCTCTCGGACGACCATTAAGACCTCAGGATGAAACGCAGAGAGAGAACGACAATTAACTTCCAGTTAGAGACAGAAATGCGTTCGCCAAAAGGAATGGAAACAAATGTACGCCCCTATCAGGGACACATTATCATCTGGTATACCATGAGCGCTACAATATTCTGTCATAAACAAATCAGCCATTTCTTCGCTGAGGGGAACTTTTTTAATGGTGAACAAAGTGTCCCATCTTGGGAAACGGTCTCCACTACCACACCAAAGCACATGCTTATTAGCCTTGCGATGCTGGAGATCAGTGACACAAAATCCATTGACAACTTTATTTTAGACCATGGCCTTGTGTAGGGAACTGGGATAAAAGCGGAAGAAGACGGTCCCTCAAGGACGTCTCCTGGGAGTCTTTCCTCGCGCACAGACCTCCCTGACAGGCTTGGACAAATGTGATGCACATCTTTAGTCATGTGAGGCCACCAGTAACTTATCTTAACGAGATCCAAGGTACTCCGCATTACCGGATGACCTGCCAATACTGAGCAATGCGTCTCCTCAAACACTCTTAAACGACAAGAAATTAGGAAACAAACAATTTGGCCTTCACCGAGAAGGTCTTTGGGTGCAGATTTTGGGGGGGATTACTGCTCAAAGATTTGACGATGAGAGGTGGGAGGAGGACACGCGCCAACACAACAGCTGGGGAACAAAAGATATTACTGTCGTAGTCGCTGGAAGCTCAGGAGTCCCAAGCTACGGCGCACAAGGCATCAGCCTCACATCGTGTCATTTTTGTGAACCAGGTACGGGAGTGACCACAAAATTAAGCGACGGAGAAAAAACAAAGGGCCCACTAGGCTGACGTGAGTTCAACGCTTAGCCGTATCCCCAAATATTACTAAGTTTGTTTTTTTATGATCTGTGCGCACAGTTATAGGATCTGAAGAGCTCCCTCCAAAAGTGAACGCCCAGACTTCAAATGCCCACTTAATTGGCAAGGAAGCTATCAGACTTACCAGAGATCATAGTCCTCTCACAGAGGAAAACTTCTAGGAGCACATCGCACCGGGCCCCTCAGTCGGGTGAGAGTGGAGGACCCCTGAGACAACCTGCAACCTAATCACACATGGATGCGGCATCAACTTCCCACAACAAACGGTTAGTTAGAGATGAGGTCAGGTTGCCAAAATGTGGGTAGCTGCGAGAATGCCGCTTTTAAATAAGTTTCAAACGCTGAGCAAAGCGAGCAGGGGACCCGTTGTTTGCGATTCAGCACCCTTAGTGGTTTAGATCCGTGAGGGGTTTGGCGATCACACAGAAAAGTTCTTTATAAATAGTTCCGATAATAGTTAGCGAAAACTAAAAATCGTTTGAACAGGGCCTTACGTTTGTAGGGAAAACCCGCAGTCAGTGAGCGCCTGAACCTTCCTCGGATCCATCTGACATACAGAGGGAGTCACAAGGATAACCTAGAGAAAGGAACCTTCGGGACGCAAAAAAACAACCACACACAGTTCAGTTTAGCCGAAGAGTGGTCGGTTGTTTGCGCAACCTGGTAAGTAGTTACTTGGCGGAGAAGTGTGCTGGTGAGAAACCAATCAGGAAGAAAAAATGTCAAAATTATCGTCTAGATACACCACAAAAAAACACACCGATGTACTCATGAAAAAAGGACGTAGTTCATAAAACCTGAAATAACCGCGGGGCATACTCAAACCAAAAAGGCATAACCAGGTATTCAAAGGACCCCAAAGGTGTATTACAATGACGGTTTTCCAGTCTCCCCCTGGAACCCGAATCAGGTTATAAGCCCCTCTGAGCTCTAATTTAGAGAAAACTGGGCCCCGAACACCTATTTAAGAGATCCGGATCAGGATCAAGGGGAGGGACCGGAGGTTTTACCGTTTATCATTATCAGTAATTCTCGCGATAAGCAATACACCCTCGGCCGTAAACCTACCATCTTTTTTCTCAAACAAAAAATAGAACCCGGGCCCCTATGTGGGCGACTAAGAGGGACGAATATGTCGATTGCCAAAACTCTCCTCAATATAGCTTTTAGTGCCTCCCGTTCTGGCACCGACAAGTATATATACGACCTTAGGACAATCTAGCATCGGAAAGAAGGTAATTTTCCAATCAAACTCCACTAGGTAGTGGAAGGAAGGACTTGGGACAAGGGTTTAAAAACACATCTGAGTAGTCAGAGAGAAAACCTGGAAGACTTGATCTTCCGTCCACTAACTGTACATAGTGAAAATCTGGTTCAGGTTGTTCCTTACAGGGAGGACCCCAATGAACCAGCTCGAAGAGTTTCCAACTTAATTACCGGATTATGGATCGGAGCCAGGGTAGACAGAATGAACATTTTCAGACAGTTTTTCCATAACGAGGAAAGAAAACCATTTCTTCATGCTGCAAATAGCTCCCACCATAAGATTCATCTGCGGGGTTGGAATTTGATCAACCCTGCCTGTCTGTAGAGGGGTCAAAACCGCACCGACATCTGGATAGGAGGGACAAGGATCAATGACTGCCAAAATGAGAGGACAAAATGTCTAAATGATATAAATTATCGCCGACCTGAATCCAAAAAGGCGCGCGGACCAGTGCAGGAGGGGAAACAGACTGAAACTTAACGTACAAGGTAAATACATATAGCCACAATAGGGAGTACCTGAGCTCCGAATGCAGTCCCCCAGACACAACTGCTTAGGAGCGGAAGTTTCCTGCTGCTGCCTCTTGGAACAGGGTTGATCTGATGTCAGGACTTTCACACAAGTAGCACAACAATCGATGGCGTTCACTAGACGTGCTTCCGCTGTGCAGGGAGACGATGCGATCAGCTCATGGATTCATGTCTGGAACCCGTGAGACAGGACTGTCGCGCTGGCTGATCAGTCCTGAGGACACCGAGTGATCGCCTGAGATCTTAGGCGAGATCAACTCGGATGACAAGAAGTCATAGTAATCATCACTAAACAATTGTCTGAGGCTCGGCATAAGCAAAGACTAGAGTCCTCGGACTCGGTTGACGTCCGACATGTAAATTTGTTCTTTAGGGCGCAGTCATTACCCATTGGAAGGGGTCAGTCACAGTAATGTTGACCTGGGGCGACAATACTCGTCTGCACTGTCGTTTTCCCTGACACAGAGATCTAAGGGGGAAACTGCAAGTGCTCGACGGTCAGGTTCGTCATAAATGGCCTAAAGCACAAGCACAAAAGAGGTTAACAGAGTAAGAACGGGATGGAGAGTCAGGGGGAGAGAAAAAGCCCAATTTTGCGGGATCCCACGCAACAGGGAACTTACACGCCCACCCTTGATCTCAATAAAAGGGACGCCAGAACGGAGGGCGGTGTATAAGACGAACAGTAAAGTTTACAGCCCTCCCGAAACATGAAAAAAAACCAAAAATGGCTCACCCGGATCACCAAAAAAACACGTCAGGAGAAGGAACCTTAGGTTCAGGTATGGGATGGCAGTGGATGCTGCGGTGCAGTCTGCGCGGTGACCGATAGAGTTTTTTTCCCTGAAAAAAGTTTTTTTTGGAGACGGGAAAGCTAGATCCTGAACAAAATGAGTTGGGTCTGGACCCTGAGCGACCACAGCTGACAAAGGGCTCCATGGAAGGAAGCGCTGAGCGAGAATGTAGCAGGTCGGATCACAGGATGCATATACCTAAGATGTGCGGCTACAGTGTATCTCGTTAGGATAGGGTAACAAAGACAGGGTAAGCCCTGAGCTTACCCCGCAACCTCTGTCCCTTCCTTATAGCCCACCCCACGCTAAACCGTGGGGAGGACACTACTTGAACGACCTCGGTAATATACTGAGTAAGTGTGGATAAGGGCAAACAAACAAAACAGACTGAAAAACATAGAAAATAAAAGAATAGTAAACAAGCCGGATCACAACCTAGAGGGGAACTGTCAAATGGGCAGATCAGTAAGCCAAGATTCAAAGTCCAAAAACTAGCCGAGTTAACAACAATTATAGTACAGATACTGAGCAAACAATACAAACGGCTAGCAACCAGGTGAGATAAGGGAATTTTTCATAAACACTGGCATGGGGAAACTAGTGAAAGCGGCAATTTATGCAGCCAGAACTCCCCACCCCACCTCCAGATCTGATATGGGCTGGACAGTACCGGAATTAAACCCCGCACGGTGCAGAATAACCAGGCACCCAGCAGGGTTTCAAAAGCCCGCCCCTCCTAGACAGCGCGATAGATCTAGCAGCCGCTTGCCCAGACGAGAGGTGGAGTTTGCTGCGGATACGCGCCGGGGTACGGAGAACGCTGAGGCACCACCCAGAAGAACAACGAAAAGTACCCAGCAATATCCCTAGCGAAACTGACACATTACTGTCTGAACTGGGCACAATAATATTATGCTAGTCCGTCTCCATGACACAGAGATCTAAGGTGGGAAACTGCAAGCTCGGCGGTGAGGTTCGTCATAAATCTGGGCCAAAGGGAAAAAAAGGCGTTCAGAGACGGAACGGGAGGGAGAGCAGGGGGGAGGGAGGGAGAAAAGACCCAATTTGCGGACCCACACCCCGGCATAAAGGGGAGGAAATGTACACAATGCCCACCCTTTGAATCTCTGGCCCGTGAACGAGGGCGTACAAGCAAAAGATATAAGGTAACAGCCCCACTCCCGCAAGAAAAAAATTTCTTACCGGTCACCAAAAAAACAGTCAGGCAGAGAGGAACCTTACGGTTCAGCATGGGTGGCAGTGGATCTGCGGTGATGTCTGTGTGGAACCTGAATTTCGTATTCTGAATTGGGAGAACGGGAAGATAGATCCTGAACAAGATGAGTAGGGTCGGACGACTGAGCGACCACAGCTGACAAAGGCTCATGGAAGGAGAGAAAATGTAAGAGGTCGGAACAGGATGCAGGACCTGTGAGTGGGCCAGTGGTTGTTCTGTTAGGATTGGGTACACAAAAGACAGGGGATAGTGTGCCTGAGTTGCCCAGCCTCAGAGTCATTCCACAATAGCAACCACCCCTCAACTGTCCTAAAACCGTTTGGGGCGAGAATACTCTGTTTAAGTGCGGGAAGGGGAAATACAAACAGATGACACCGAAACATAAAACACAAAAGAATCGTTTAAATAGCCGAGTCACAAATGGGAGGGTACGTCAATGTAGACATAGTCAAGTAGCAAATAGTCAATGTCAAAAACTAGCCGAGGTTAACAAAACAGATACGAGACAAATACACCTAGTTGCAGCAAGGGCAAAGTGGAGAAAAGAGAATTTTCAAAACAATGGCACAGGGACTGTGAAAGCTGCAATTGAATGCGCCAGAACTCCACCTCCAGCACTGATAGGAGTGACACAGCATCTGGAATGAGACCCTAACGGCGTGCAGAACAACAGACGGCACAATCAGAGGTTACAAAGTCAGTCCCAGCCAACTCCCTAGCACATGAGACGAGATTTAGCAAGCCCGCTGCTCCAGGACGAGAGGTGGAGTTGAGCGGCACACGCGACGGGGTTCGGAGAACGCTTGCGGCACACCAGGAAAGTACCAGCATTCCCCCTAGCGAAACATGACACGTACACGGGCCTGTCGGAACTGGAACAGCGCTAGACAAGCGACGCTTATTAGATGATACGACCTGGATTTCTCATATTTCCAATCTCCACCAGGTGAAGGAGCTTCAACCTGAATAAATGATCCACTCCTCCTCCCATTTCCTCTTCTCCTCCTCTTTGTACACAAAGCGAGAGGAACGGGCAGTTTTTTGACGCGTGGCCCACTGGCTCTAGCTAGGAGTCACTTTATGCATTTAATATTTTGACTGGAGGGCCACTACCGGTCCTCGTTTTAAACAATTGTTGGGAGTGCCACATACAGGCCACTCAATCTCTTAACATTTTCGGAGGGCCACCTACCTTGCTCCTCGGGGTTTGAAACTTTTTTGGCACTGCCAACTATACAGGCCACTCAAATCGATTTCATTCATTTCTGGAGGGCCACCCTTACCTGCTCCTAGGTTTGAAAACTTTTTGGACTGCAACATTACAAGGCACTCAATCTATTCATTGACTTCTGGGAGGGCCACCTACCTGATCCTCTGGTTTGAAAACTTTTTGGGACCTGCCACATACAGGCAATATCCAAATTAAATTGTCTCCCTAGCAGCCTCAAACACGTTGTCTCATTGCTACCTCCAAAAAGTCGTCCATATAGCTGCTCCATAACCTCCGTCCCTTATCAAACGAGGTGTGACAGGCAGAAAAATTTAGAAATTTGGGTGTTTTCATGGATTCCACATCAAAGTTGTATAACTTTGTCGCCACCTGCACAGTGTTTCTCCACACAGAATATACATGGCAAACGTTTATCATTACCATATTATTTCAGCGCTTCTGCCACGCATCGGTTTAACATTCCCCTCACCCGCCATTATCCCTAAACTATAAAGAACGCTACTACACTGATCGTATCAAAGGTTCTAAGAAGGCTGTTTGGGGACCGTAGCCTAGAGACAGGGCGCGGGACTTGGCCTGAGCTCGCCTGTGCAAGCGGTAGCGCCAGGCTCCGGCGCATCATTCGCTTCTTGCGCATCTGTTTATCAATGTCCCCTCACCGCCAATATCCCAAACTTATAAAACGCTACACACTATAACTTGGCGCAGGCTGGGACCGAGTGACCCTGGGGTGGTCATATACTGCTGAACGAATGAAGGATTGCGTGGCATAACTCGTCACGGTCTGTTCAAAGGCTTAGTATACCTCATCCATCCTCCCACCCCTCTCACCTCCTCCTCCTCCGAATTACAATCCGTGGCATGGCCGACATCAGTCCGTAGCTCTAGGCCACAGCAGCATAGGACGATAAAAGGCACACCGCCCAAGAGCTATACAGGGCATTCACATCAAAAACTTGTTAACTTTGGTCGCCACACTGCTGTTGTAATCCACAAATATACTGGCAAACGTTATCATTTTAACGTATTATTTCAGCCCGCTTCTGCGCATACTGTTTACATTCCCCTCACCCGCCATATCCCAAACTATAAGACGCTAATACACTTGATCTATACAAAAGGTCTTAGAAGTGCCATGTTTGGGGGAGCAGTGCCTAGAGCAGGGGCTTTGGATTGGCGAAAGCTCGCCTGGAAGCGGACGCCCGCTCCATACCAAGAGTCAAATAACATAGTTTTAACTGCAGCACCTTTAATCTACTCAGTTCAATGCCTCCATAATAATAATAATAATAATCTTTATTATTATAGCGCCATCATATCCGTAGCGGCTTACAATATAGAAAACAAATACAAATGTAATGTAAAGAGCACAACATTTGATAAGCGAAACAACAGGAGTGAGGTCCTCTGATCGCCAGATCTTACGGGTTTATGAAGCTGAAGGCGGGTTAACACGAGGTAAAAGAATATTAAGGAAGCCATATTTCTTCGGAATAGAACAAAAAAAAAAAAACAACAAACAAAAAAATATTGTTAATTTTTTAAAAAAAAAATGGAATCTGTCGCGTTGAACCACTCAGCCGTCACCCGGTCCAGGGTGGGTGAATGGGACTGCCAGGAGAAAGTTGGTGCTGTTGTGCGTGATAACAGATGGAGGTGAGGACGACACAGACGGGTTAGTAGAAGAGTTAAAACTTCATTGCAGTTAGAAGTGTGTGATCGGCTATGCCCTAAAGGAAATGGTTTTCAGAGACCCACACGTTTGATATCTTGATGAGGGTAGGTATTAAGTCTGATAGATTTTAATCGGGCAGAAGCATTCCATTAGGCATTGTGCAGCTCTAGAGAAGTCTTGGAGACGCGAGTGGGAGGTCCGCCTAGAGGTAAAGTTGATCTAAGATCACTGTCGGATCTAAGAGCATGGGTTGGGCTTATCGATGAGATAGAGAGGATGAATAGAGGTAGGGGGGCGGTAGAGGGGGTTGCAGCATATACAGAGCATGGTGAGGGTTATTATTTTAAACTGTAATCGAAACGGAGGACTGGACAGCCAGGCACAGCGCGACTGGCATTTTGAATGATAAGGCAGTAACATGGTCCCCTTATCAAACGCGCTGGTCCGGCAGAATTTTGGGTTGTTTTCATGGCTTCCACAACACAAACCTGTGTTACTTTGATCGCCACCCTGCTGATGTAATCCACAATAATATACGGGCAAAAACTTTTATCATTTACCAGAGTATTTCAGCGATTCTGCGCATCTGTTTAACATTCCCATCACCCGCCATATCCTAAACTTAAAGAACGCTACTACACTTGATCTTATACAAAAGGTTCTTAGGAAAGTGACTTTGGGAGTAGCCTAGAGACATGGGCTTGGATTGGCCGAAGCTCGCCTGGCAAGCGGAGCGCCAGCTCCATGCCAGATCCAACTAAACAAGTTTAAATGCAGCACCTTTAATCTACTACTAGTTCACTGCCTCCAACATGGCCCCTTATCAAACGAAGCGTGTCAGGCAGAATTTGGGGTTGTTTTCATTGGCATTCCATGTGTAACTTTGTCGCCACCCTGCGTGTAATCCACAAAAATATACGGCACACTATTATCATGTATCCAGATATTATATTGAGCGGTTCTTGCTCATCCTGCCACCCATTGGTATTGAAGCCGCGATCCATTTAGGGTATGTCGCCATGCCACTCTCTAGCCTGCCCGCTGCTGCGCTGCCTCGCATGCCGGTCCCTATAGTTGTCAGGGTCAATTATGGATGTGTGAGATTTGCTATCTTGCTTCATTCGGTCACTCTGTATGTCTGATCGATCCTATCATATACTGCCATACTGTAATATGGCAGTAAATGGGGATTTTCCTCCTCATTTATACAATGCGCTGATAGTATTGTGTAATGAAAGAGTTAAAATGAAGCAGCCTCGGGTCTTCGGAAGACCCGAGGCTATCATAGTGATGGATCGTGGCTCCCCGATGACGTCACGGGGAGCGACGATCTGCGACAAGATGCGCCGCCATATTTTTGAAGCAGCTATGAAGCCATTGCCGGCCGCGATCGTTGGGAAAACACCCGCGATCGGTGTTAGCCCGCGAGGCCTCTCCATGCACCGGGATCCGGTTTGGAGAGAGAAGGGGTTAACCATATAGTATAAATAAAAAGCATTCCTGTTTAATCACTTCTTAGGTTTCATGGCACCCAATAAGATACGATCATCATCCTCACAATGCAAATAAACACACTGGGGCTTATTTACTAAGGGTCCGCTGATTGCATTTCCGCGGACCCTATGCAGTGTCGGACTGGGGTGTAGAGGGTCCACCAGAGGAACCAAGTCTATGGGCCCACCTTCTATTTCAACAATCTTGGTTTATTTTTTTCCCCTGACGGCGCGTTCACACGTTCCGCTAGTGTTGCGTTATTAGTGCACAGGGGGCGGGGCTCGGACAATCGCATATTCGGTTAGCGGGAACCGCATGCGATTGATAACTCGATCTGTACACTTTCTACACAAATACACATATAAATTGCACTTTTATTCACACTAAATACCACCTGTACATGAACATTGCACATACATACACATTCTACACGCATACACGTTAGATACAGAATATACAGTACATTCATACTCAAAAGAGTCAATATTTACCTTTCTTACACAATGGATCTTGTAGTTTTGCCTTCACTGTTGGACAGTAGTTAAGGCAAAGATAATTGAATTGCAGCTGGGGCTTGGAGGGGACAAAAGGGCTGCTGGGGGTGGTCAGATGATAAGACTGAAAAGATGAGGGGTGGGGGGACGTGGGAGTAAAAGCAGCTTGGGGGATATCACAAGTGTACAGCAGGGGTTAAAATATAGAAGTGGGCAGCTGAGATGGATCACAGGACTGAGCAGGTGGAGGGGAAATATAAGGACTCATTCAGAAAAGCTGAGGTTACAGGTTAGGAGTAAGAGTACAGTAGAGAGGAGGAACCAGCCTGCAGGACACTGCCATAATCTTCCTGTCTTCTGGCTTCGTTCCACTTCCTGTGTAACTCTTTCAGCCTCCCCCTCCTGTCACTGCCGACTGCATAACAATGTAATCAGCGCAGCACAGGGCTGGAGAGGAAGGGAGACAGGATCACTAGTGAGGAGCAAGAGGGAGGGAGACAGGATCTCTAGCCAGAAACCTGTACTGAAGCCAGAGCTCCTGATGTATTCAAGAGTGCAAACAGCAGCAGCTCTGCTGAAGCTCCGAGCTGGTGGGCGGGGCTTACTCCTCTGTGTCCTCTCCTGCCTGTAAGTTCAGATAGCAGGGCCCACCAGAGGTTTCTCCGGTGCTCCGCTGGGCCTGTCCAACACTGGAACCAGTGGTGTAACTACCGCCGTAGCAGCCGTAGTGGTTGCTATGGGGCCCGTGAGGTTAAGGGGCCCGGGGACGCACGGCCGCTTGTGCCTAACCCTCCTACTCCGTCCTAAACAGCCTCCCATAGGCCGGCCGACAAAGGGGACCGACCACCCACACCATGACTGACATAGTGCATTGCCCGCCCGAATACTGAACTTCCCTCCCAGCCGCCCGCACAAGGAACCGCCGACCACATTGCCCGCCCCCACCGCACTATCCGCGGCCGCCCACCGAGCTTAACTGGCCCCTGGCTCAGCGAACTTTCCAACCGCCTGCCCACCCACCCAAATAACCACCCAACCCACCCACCTACCTACCCAACCACCTACCCACTCAACTTACCGGCCCGCCCGTCCAACCAACCCACCCATCCAACCGACCCATATGCTTACGTATGTGTGTGTGTATGTATGTATATATGTATATATATATATATATATATATACACTCACTGGCTCGTTAACTGCTCGTTAACACTTAATTTCTAATCAGCCAATCACATGGCGGCAACTCAGTGCATTTAGGTATGTAGACATGGTCAAGACAATCTCCTGCAGTTCAAACTGAGCATCAGTATGGGGAAGAAAGGTGATTTGAGTGCCTTTGAACGTGGCATGGTTGTTGGTGCCAGAAGGGCTGGTCTGAGTATTTCAGAAACTGATGATCTACTGGGATCTTCACGCACAACCAGCTCTAGGGTTTACAGAGAATGGTCCGAAAAAGAAAAAACATCCAGTGAGCGGCAGTTCTGTGGGCGGAAATCCCTTGTTGATGCCAGAGGTCAGAGGAGAATGAGCAGACTGGTTCGAGCTGATAGAAAGGCAACAGTGACTCAAATCGCCACCCGTTACAACCAAGGTAGGCGGAAGAGCATCTCTGAACGCACAGTACATCGAACTTTGAGGCAGATGGGCTACAGCAGCAGAAGACCACACCGGGTGCCACTCCTTTCAGTTAAGAACAGGAAACTGAGGCTACAATTTGCACAAGCTCATCGAAATTGGACAGTAGAAGAAAAACGTTGCCTGGTCTGATGAGTCTCGATTTCTGCTGCAACATTCGGATGGTAGGGTCAGAATTTGGCGTCAACAACATGAAAGCATGGATCCATCCTGCCTTGTATCAACGGTTCACACTGGTGGTGGTGGTGTCATGGTGTGGGGAATATTTTCTTGGCACTCTTCTGATCGATCCTATCATATACTGCCATACTGTAATATGGCAGTAAACAGGGATTTTCCTCCTCATTTATACAATGTGCTGATAGTACTGTGTAATGAAAGAGTTAAAATGAAGCAGCCTCGGGTCTTCGTCATAGCGACGATCCACAACAAGATGCGCCGGCATATTTTTGAAGCAGCTATGAAGCCATTGCCGGCCGCGATCGTTGGGAAAACACCCGCGATCGGTGTTAGCCCGCGAGGCCTCTCCATGCACCGGTTTAATGGCATAAGGAATAAGATACGATCATCATCCTCACAATGCAAATAAACACACTGGGGCTTATTTACTATTGCATTTCCGTTCGGACTGTTCATGTTTTTCGGGATTGTGTCGCACACGATTTGATTTCCTGCAACAGAAAGCTGGGGGTGGGCCATCAGACGATCTGACTGATTTGGACTGAGCGCAGCATTTAAGATTAAAATTGTGTCGCAACCAATGCACTTACATACACCGGGAATAAGATGGTGAACTCCGGCACACCTGAGCGGGGAAGCAACACATGCAGGATATTGGGCGCATGATCTTAGTGAATCGTGGCACACTGCATTGTCGTCGGACAATGCACTTTCGGGAACTCCGAGGGACCTGGTAAGTAAAAATTACATTGTGACCCCCAAATATATTTTACTATGCTATAGCCCCTTAATAAATAATACTGTATCCCTAATAAATGAAATTATATGGGGGTGTCGATGTGGAACACATGAATGGAACGCACGCTGGGTGCGACACAATGCGCATGCGCCGGAAAAGACTGGCTTGTGTAACGGATGTCATGGTAACCAGATACCAACGTGTGTGCCGCAATGTGCGTGCGCCAAAAAAGCCTGCTTGTCTGTCAGACGTCACGGCAGCTCAAAGACATTGTCTGCTATGCAGAACATAATACACAGGGTTGTAGTGGGAGGAGATCCAATGGGTGGTATACACCCTGATGAATGTTGTAAGCATTTTTGACACACGCGAATTGCGGCGCACACGTTGGTATCTGGTTACCATGACGTCCGTTACACAAGCCGGTCTTTTCCGGTGCATGCGCATTGTGTCGCACCCAGCGTGCGTTCCATTCATGCGTTCCACAGCAACATTAATGTTTTACACACGCTGTATTAGTTTTTGTGACGATCCAGGAAGAAACAGGGAACTTATTCCCTCCGGCACCAGCACCACAGCACTTTATGGATAAAAGGTTAGCTGCTAAGTAGCACTTTGGCACATTATTTTAACTTAACATGTACATCGGTACATAACTCCATATAGTCACATGGATACACTGTTGGTTTCTATGTATTTTTATGCATTTTGTATATATTTCAACACTAATATGTAAATATGGTAGGCGGATCATTGAGTCTCATGACCTTGTATGTTTGTGTAAATTTCCGCTGATTGCACTGTGTAAATGGCTTGAAAAAGGCTCTTGAGCCGAAACGTCGCTATTGTTATATGTGATGGAATAAAAGGACCACATTTATTTTTTACCACAAACGGAGTGCTGCACGTTTTCTTCAAACTTATATATATATATTCCTCTCAAAATGATGACGTGTGTATATAATACCCCTTAAATATTTAATTTATAAAATGTGATATTATTTGATTCAATTATTGCATAGTCCTCGAATAACCGCAAATTATTAAAGGTATTTTATTAGCTTGGATTACTCTAGTAAACCAGCACCAGTACCTTTTGCAGAATGTTATCCGCTTTCTTAATATCTACTTGCTTTTGTGCTGTTCAGCACAGAAAAAAATTACTTTTAATCCATGTGGTAAGGAACATGATAAAGTCCGGAGGTGGGAGCTGAACGCCAAAGTCAAACTAAGCTTCATGTGTTGTGTATGTCAAATGCCATTGAGTGTACCTCACATAAACCAGAATCTAGCATACACAACACATGCACAACATTTTAGAGAAGCCGTCAGTTTCAAAGTAGAGGTGTCAACCACAATGGAGGGGATGTGCTAACCTTCACTTTAGCATTCAGATCCCTAGCTTGATCACACTCCTTAACACATGGACATGTTGGAACTATGCAGTGTCGGACTGGGGTGTAGAGGGTCCACCAGAGGAACCAAGTCTATGGGCCCACCTTCTATTTCAACAATCTTGGTTTATTTTTTTCCCCTGACGGCACGTTCACACGTTCCGCTAGTGTTGCGTTATTAACGCACAGGGGGCGGGGCTCGGGCGATCGCATATTCGGTTAGCGGGAACCGCATGCGATTGATAACTCGATCGCATGCATTTCTCTGGAAACGCATATCCGATCGCCCCTGAACCCCGCCCCTCTCTGCACTAGCGTTGCGTTATGAACACGCCCTCAGGCTCCGACCACACGTTGCTTTTAAACTACGTTTTAGGGTGCGTCCACACGTTCAGTTTTTAAAGCCAAAAGCAGTTGTGGAGCATAACAGGCTAGACAAATAATTTAAAGCTGCTGCTCCTCCTACTTTTACTTCATTCCTGGTATAGGCATCAAAAACTGCATCTGAAAAACGTGGTCGCTCCCTTAATATGCAATACAACAGCTGAGAAGAGGTGATTTGCCTATTTACATTGCTATTAACATGTGTGTTCACAAAACACAATTTTAATGCAATGTTGACACATGCATTAACATAGTGTTAATGTTTCACTTTCATGATTACATGTTAACACATGTGTTAACACCACATTCAATTGTGTTTTTGAAATGCATTACAACAGCTGACGAGAGGTCATTTAACATTTAACATTTGCGTTTACAAAATGCAGCGTAAACGCGATGTTAACCCAATGTGTTAACTCATACTGCATTTAGTAAACGTAAATGTTAATAGTAATGTAATTAGGCATATCACCTCTCCTCAGCTGCTGTATTGCTTTGAGGGTGCTGTCACACATTGCATTTTAGTTGCGTTTTCACACGCATTACAACAACTGAGGAGTGGTGAGTTGTCCAATGACATTACTGTTAGCATTTTTGTTTACAAATAGCAACATAAACAAGCTGTTAACACTTATGTTATCGTGGTAACAAAACACTAATTTTAACACATTGCTAGTATATGCGTTAACATCATGTTTATATTGTGTTTTGTAAACATAAATATTAACAGTAATGTAATTGGGCAAATCACCTCTCCTTAGCTCTTCATTCACACATGGCGTTTTGGATGGGTCAAAAAGCATGTGTCAGACCACATGCGTCTTTAAGGGCGCGTTCACACGTTCCGCTATCGTCGCGTTCATAATGCGACGCTAGCGCACAGTGGGCGGGGCTCGGGCCGATCGCATATGCGTTTCCCGGGAAACGTATGCAATTAATAACCCGATCGCATGCGTTTCTCTGGAAACGCATATGCGATCGCCCCAAACTCCGCCCCCTGTGCGCTAGCGTCGCGTTATGAACGCGGCGCTAGCGGAACGTGTGAACGCACCCTAAATGTTATAATTAGAGATGAGCGAGCACTAAAATGCTCGGGTGCTCGTTACTCGAGCCGAACATTTCCAGATGCTCGAGTGCTCGTTTCGAGTAACGAGCCCCATTGAAGTCAATGGGAGACCCGAGCATTTTTCAAAGGGACCATGGTTCAGGAATAAAATGTGTTATTTAATTGAAAAATAATGTCTTCTGATAATTTGCAAACATCTGCGATCTATTCTTCACTGTTCCGCGCGTATATTATATCCCGACAAGTTAGCAGATGTAAAGAACAGTGAAGAATAGAATAAAAACAGTGAACACAGTGAACACAGTGAACACAGGATCATTTAAGATAAAGGAAAAACGTTGCCTGGTCTGATGAGTCTCGATTTCTGCTGCAACATTCGGATGGTAGGGTCAGAATTTGGCGTCAACAACATGAAAGCATGGATCCATCCTGCCTTGTATCAACGGTTCACACTGGTGGTGGTGGTGTCATGGTGTGGGGAATATTTTCTTGGCACTCTTTGGGCCCCTAGGTACCAGTTGAGCATCGTTGCAACGCCACAGCCTACCTGAGTATTGTTGCTGACCATGTCCATCCTTTTATGACCACAATGTACCCAACATCTGATGGCTACTTTCAGCAGGATAATGCGCCATGTCATAAAGCTGGAATCATCTCAGACTGGTTTCTTGAACATGACAATGAGTTCACTGTACTCAAATGGCCTCCACAGTCACCAGATCTCAATCCAATAGAGCATCTTTGGGATGTGGTGGAACGGGAGATTCGCATCATGGATGTGTAGCTGACAAATCTGCGGCAACTGTGTGATGCCATCATGTCAATATGGACCAAAATCTCTGAGGAATGCTTCCTGCACCTTGTTGAATCTGTGCCACAAAGAATTGAGGCAGTTCTGAAGGCAAAAGGGGGTCCAACCCGTTACTTGCATGGTGTACCTAATAAAGTGACATATATATATATATATATGCTTATGTGTATATATAATGCTGTATGTGTGTTTTTGTATATGGTGCGTATGTGAATGCATATGGTACTGAATGTATGTGAATGTATGCGTGTGCTGTATGTGTGTGTACATGCTATACGTGTGTGTTTATGCTATATATACTTAATGTATGTGTGTAAATGCTGTATGTACTATATGTAAACGAAGTATGTATGTATATGGTGTGTTTATACTGTATGTATAAATATACATACTATATGTATATAATGTGTATTTACTATACAGTAAGTGTGCACATTTGATGTGTATATACTGTATGTGTGTATATACTGTATGAATTTGTATATATGTGTATAAATGTATATATGAGTACATAAATGTATGCATATGAGTGTATACATGTATGTATGTGGATGCGAGTATAGGAAAGTGAATGTATGAGTGTAGAACTTTATATGTGTGTATATGTCTATATATGTCTGTATAAATTTGCATATATCTTTTAAAGGGGAAGGGGGGCCCCATGCAAAAATCTGCTATGGGGCCCAGCCACTCCTAGTTACGCCACTGACTGGAACTATGGAATAAGAAGTAGACATAAGGAGAGTGGATTATATGCTGCACAAAGTAGTGCTGGTTTACTGAGTTACCCTAGATGACAGGTTCCCTGTTATATTAAGTTATAGTGCCCCCCTACATGTTAGGTACACCACCTTACTTATGTGCAATATAATATGCCTCCCATTACATTCAACATAGTGCCCCCCCATTGATTTTAAGTAGTATGTCTGCAACCCTCTTACAATTTATACTGTATACTGTGCCCCCTCCTTCCTTATAATGTAAATTCAGTGCCACCTCCCTTAGAGATGTATATACTCTGCTCCATCCTTTATAAATGAAATAAAACTTTATTGTTCCCTGAACTGTGGCTGTAAAAAAATAAAAAAGGTACTTACCTCAGATGGAGTTACTACTTCTTCATCTTCTGGCTGCTGCAGTGAGAATGACTGAAAAGGAATAATATTTTTTTCATCACGTGGCTACGCATGAAGGCTCAGACTTGCGCCAGGTCCGATGTGACCTGCATCGGGTCGCACTCACGGGCTCACTGTAGCCAATAGCATGTGCATCTGTAAGTCGCACATGCTATTTGTTTCTAGCTAAAGGTATAGCACTCAAGCGGCCACTGCCATAGCACCAAGTGTCGGGGGCCACCAGTGGATTCACTGTTCCACCGGTGGGCCAGTCTGACGCTGCTTGTTGAAGATATTGAAGAAAAAAATGAAAATAGTAATGGTATTTAACCCATTAAGGACGCAGCCATTTTGTAGCTTAAGGCTTAGTCCCATTTTTTGGATTATGATTTGTGTCTGCGTCGCTTTATATGGTTATAACTTTTGAACACTGTTACTTATCAAAACGATTCAGAGATTGTTTTTCCTCACATGTTGTACTTCATTTTTGTGGTAAAGGTCGGCTGATAAGTTTTGCATTTATTAACAAAAAAAAAAGAAAAATGGTGATTTTTTTGAAATTTTTTTAAACGTCTGGATAATTTATTTTGATTACGCGGCTTACAAATCGAATAGCAATTTCCGTATTTTCAGAATTGACTATTTTGGGGATAAATCCCGTTTTGAATGAAATTTTACATATTTAGCATCAAAACTCCCCTATGTTTCAAATGTGCACCCCTCAATCTATCAGAAACAGCTTTAAGGAAGACTGTTAACCCCTTGAGATCTTCATAGTAATGAAATCAAAATGGAGGTGAAATTTACAATGGTTAAATTGTGCCGGTTATACGTTCATTTAGCCCTAAAATTTACACATTTCCAAAAGATAAAAAGATAAAATCCACCATACAATTTGTTCTGCAATTTCTCCCTAGTGCAAAGACCCCCCACATGTGGCCGTTACATGTTTTATGGGTGCACAGTGAGACGCAGAAGGGAAGGAGCTGCCAGGATTTTAGTTTCCTCATTGGCCCCTTTTGTAGGCTATAAAATTTTCACTTTTTCGTTATTGGGGCCATGTGATGGCATTTTTTTTGCGGGATGAGATGCTTTTTCCAGTGTTACCATTTTGGGGTTGGTATCCCCTTCTGTTGAAAATTTTGAACTTTTTTTTGAGGGCAGGAGTAAAAAATAATCAATTCTGTATTGTATTTTTTCCTTCTTTTTTTGCGTGTTCGCCATAAAGCATAATAATCATGTTATCTTTATTCTATGGGTCGATACGATTATGGGGATACCAGACATGAATATTTTTTCTTACGTTTTACTAAATTTGCCAAATAAAACCCTAATGTGGGAAAAATCTATCATTTTTGCCACATTAGGCAAAGTGGCATAACATTTTTACTTTTTTGGCTTCGGAGCTGGTTGATGGCTTGTTTTTTGCGGGAGATGATGTACTTTGCAACAGTATCATTCTGGCGTATATATGTTTTTTAAACACTTTTATTGCATTTTTTGTGGGATTCAATAGGTAAAAATCATAATTTTTGGTGGGTTTTTAACAGTTTTTTTTTAACGGCGTTCATCGTGCGGGTTCAATAATTATTTCGTTTTATTCTACGTGTTATTACGGATGCGGTGATACTATATATGTGGGGTTTGTGTTATGATTTAGACTTTTTTTAGCGTTATATGTCTCTTTTTATGTTATGAAGCTTATGGGCATTTTTAGTGATTTATTATTTTTTTTTTTTTACTTTTTCACTATTTCCACCATGGGACATGAACAAGCAATCAGATGATAATACCCTATAATACTGATGTATTGCAGGGTATTAGCAGTGTCAGCCTATGCACATGCATAGGCTGACACTGTGCCTGAAAGATGACGTCATCTTTCAGGCACTGCCTTCAGGCAATGATTAGCGCCCCCCTGAAAACAGTTCGTGGGGGCCAATTGTGGGGGAAAGACCCCCCAGAGGCATGTTAGATACTGCGGTCGCGCTGACTGCGGCATTTAACTGGTTAATCACCCGGGATTAGAGACCACTCTGATCGTGGGTGTTGCACTGGGGTGTCGGCTATTAGTTATAGCCGGCACCCCCCGTGTTTTCCGATGCAGGCTCAGATCTTGAGATGAATCGACATCGATTCAGTGTCCGATATATCAGATGCTGAGCGCTAAGTCACCGTGCTCAGCGTCCAATATATCGAACGCTGAGCGTTAACAGGTTAAAGGGGTTTGCCCACGAAAGAAAGATCTCAATTTGAATCCCCTAGTGATGTTTACACAATAAAGATCATTTTAACCCCCATACTTTAACAATAGTTTTATTGCTATTTTAGCTCCTAAAACACACTCACTGAGATGGTCATTGTAAAATTCTGGAGTGTGACCTGGGACTCGCTAAGCAGGCACTTTATGGTTCCTCTGTGCTATGAGATACTGTGTGCTGACAATGTGCTTAGATTATCAGGGTACCGGGTTTATCTAGACTTTTATTTAGCTTCCGAACATTCTACTATTCTATCTGATACATAGAAAAATAGAGGTGAAACTGAGTCATGAGATGAATATAAAAAAACATTGACACACCCCAGCTCTGCTATCTTACCTATAACACACACAGTTATCTCTGCTATGCCTCCCTCCCCTCAGACAATGACCTTATCTTGTCTGTAGCTAGTAGAGGAAGTCTCTGCACCCTACTTGATAGCAGGAAGTGCCTTTCTCTCTAGTGTGTTTGAGCTGGCCTTGTAATGCAGTGAGGAAGGGAAAGAGGCAGAGAGCACTGCAGTGTTCAGACAAGAGAAGCTATTCGTGAGAAGAATCCAACCATAGTCAGAAGATTTACACTTGGATCCAGGGACAACCAACATTGTAAATACCAGGACAGTTCGGAATTATATATCTGAAATGCTGTATTTTTCTTAATAACAGTGAATGTGTTATTTTATTTTGAGTATATTTAAGAATACCCCTTTAAGGTAGAAAACAAGAGCAAAGATAAGGGGTTAAGTATTTGAATGGGAAAAAGTTGTGTTATATTATAATCTGTCCTCCTGCTCTATTCCTTTATGGTATGGTATGGTTACCATCAAACCTTGCACCACAATATACTTCCAGCTACCCCATTCTCTTCCTTTATACTATCCTACTCATATGAAAAGTGTAAAAAAGAGGAGAAGCAGGAGCACACTTCAACACTTGTTGCCATGACAGAGACAGAGGTCCATTCTATACTAGCTGAATCAATGAGATCCTGAAACATTTCCCATATAATTGTGCAACATCCCCCACCGGACCTAGCCTTTTCTTGGGGCCTGGAGGCAGCCGGGGACCAGAATACCGGAGTGGCTGGCTATTGCGGCATAGGGCATGCTGATGTCATGTTGCTTGGTATGGGGACTGGAGAGCTGTCCTACAACCTGGCAGTTCTCCAGCAGGTGGTGTGTGCAAGAAAAATAGAGTAGAAGTACTTGTTTCTCACTGGGGCAATCCTTGAGTGTCTGTAACATAATGGATGGGGAAGCCTGTGGTGGTAGACAGCCACATCCAGGGAACTTTGTGCAAATCAAGTCACGGTTCTTTATTGAACAACAGGCAAAGGGCCAAAACGATCAGACAGAAGATGCGGATTCTGGTACTGGAGTGGTTGTGGAAAGGGGTCCGCAGGATAAGGCACCAGTCTGATGGTATATGCAGGTTGGGAGACTTTAGATGGAGCTGTGTGCAAACTGTGGAAGCTGCAGCTCTGGATTAGCGTCTGCTGACGCAGTCCTATTGCAGTCCTAGACTGTCCCAATTCTTAAAAATTGTCAAAAAAACTTACATACAAGCCATGTAAGCATCCTGTGACCAGGAATGTAATTTTTAGCTGGTGACAGGTTTCAATACCCTATGCTTAAAAAAAAGTTAGCATTCTGATTAATTTATAAAACTCGGGAGAAGGGGGGGGAGTGGGCTGCAGCTGCCCATGCGCCATTGTCTCAGTCTCCTCATGCAATTTTCATCTCCATCACCCCATCCCCCACCCTGTCTGCTCAATGTACATGACAGGAAGTGGGGAGGGGAGAGGAAGCTGGATGAGTGTGGAGGAGAGGTGATTGGGACATTGGCACACGGAGTGCTGCAGCTGTCCCCCCAAAGGGACTAAACACACATAATGTGAAATAAAGTTTTATAAAGTACTAAAATTATTCTCAAAGGCATAGCACACATCCTTGGTGACAGATTTGCTTTAAAATGCAAGCCCTACAATCAAATGGTACTGTTTCTACATTCTAACCACTGTTTCACTCCTGCTGTGAATTCTAGTAATTGCAAATATGTTGTGAATGCATTGATACAGATTATTTGTGTGTTAAATTATAAAATCATAACCAATAAGTATTTTATCTAATTATATAAAACAATTACATGTAATTTTTAAAGAGTATATTTGATTATAACGACCATAATCATACCAACATCCATGAATTCAGTAATAGAAATATATGCTGTTATTATTAGACAACTTTATTATTCTAGATTTTTTACAGAATGCATAACAGTTTCAATTTTTATTTATTGCCAAAATTATAATTTTTGTTATATTTGCTCATACTAGAGCTACAGAGTTTTTACAGATTACATCTAATTTACATAAAGCGTCGTTAAATTTGTTCAGCAAACTCGGAAGACTTGTGTTATAGACATCAAAGCGTTTCCTGGATGAAGTCAGAATACCAGAGTGCAGCAGCTTTGAGGTACATTCACACAGCAGAATTTAAGTTGATTTTCTGCAGAAAAATCTGCATCAAACTAGGCATGAAGATCCCCAATCTAACCTCCTGACACAGATTTTCAACTGACATTCCCTATATTGGAGAGGGATTCTACGATTCATTTTCCTGGCTAAAAAAATTGACAAGATGTCTTAAAGAAGCCCCTGGCTGTCCAATGCCTTTTCTGAAAAAAAAAAAAAAAAGCTAGTATTTACTGCATATGGTAAATGGAAGAGGGATTTGGTGTCTTAATGTGCTGAGGGGGCAAACATATTGTGGGGCATTTACCAATATCTTTTTGGTTTGCATCTTTTTCTAATCCCACGCTCAGTCCGAATGAGTCAAAAAGTCCGATAGCACGCCCCCCGATTTGTGTCACATTGAAGCCAGCGTAGTTGTGGCACAAAAGGATCGTGTGCACCTCAATCCCACCGCAGACACTTCTTAAGTACCTGTGCAAGCCGTGTAAGCACCGAAAAAGGTGAACAGTCCGTCGAAACTCCAGCGCCCGACCGTTAGTAAATAAGCCCCATTGTCCCTGATTTGGTTAAATGGCTTTTAAAGCTGCAGCATCAAGGATCCATTGCATATCCAATGTAAAAGCATTTATTGAGGTGGGAAAAAAAACATCAAGTGGTACTGTTTTAGCCTAATTTCAGAAAAAAACTTGGAATATAAGCATTTTCATTTAATAAATGGAAATGACAAAAATTAAAGCCTTACATACATTCGGGTTTGGTTTACAGTTTGTGAAGTATATTCGGCTATTGTATTCGGACCCAAAGGCCAAAATAAGAATGGGTCAAGATTTGACGGAAGAGTTCAACATCTTAAGAGGGACGAGACAGGGATGCCCAGTCTCTCCGATTTTATTCGTACTGTTTTTGGAACCACTAGTAATAAAGTGCAGGAATGACACAGGCATCCGAGGGTGCAGTTGTAACGGGTCAGAGGACAAAATGTTATTGTACGCAGATGACATACTGTTTACAGTAGAACAAACAGAATAATCTATGCCGATTATTATGGACACTATAGCGGAATTCGGTAAATTCTCTGGGCTAGAAGCTAATTGGAATAAATCCATTTTCTATTGAAAATAGGGGGAACTTGACAGTTTTGTCTAAAGGAGATACTATAGAATACGTAGGTAGTAAAGTTTCTGCTAATCTGAAGGAATACATTGGAAATAATTTAATACCACTAATACAAAAGATTTGGAAAAAAAATACACATATGGGTTAAACTGCCCCTATCACAGTCAGATAGACTAGCATTGGTTAAAATGATCTTGCTACCCCAGTTGCTACATGTGATCACAGTTACACCCATATGGATTAGCGGTAATTTTTTAAAAATTATTGAGAGACTTTTGAATGAGTTAATTTGGGGAAGGAAGAGGGTTAGAATTAAATTGGAACATCTTTATAAACCCAAAGGAAAGGGAGGCTGGGCATTGCCAAATTTCTTTCTTTACTTTGTAGCTTCTATACTCCAATATATGTTAGGGGGGAAAGATGATAGAACAATCAAAGTTATTGCACAAAGGGTAAACATGGAGTTTAATAACGGGTTTGCTTTTTTGGAATCGGGGGTTTTGAAGTTCACGGAATTAGCACGAATACCAATTTGTAGGTGTTTCAGTAAAGTATGGGATTGGGTTAGGAAGCAATATGAGTTGAACTGTAGTATAACACAGTCACCATTATGGAATAATTATTACCTAAAAGAGATGCAGCAATTTAAAGGTCGGAGATTTTGGGAAAGTAGGGGTATTGAGCAAATCGCACAAGTTTTTGTTGATGGAAGATTAATGTCATTTAATACGATTAAAGATTTATATAATATAGAGGAGAAATATTATTTTCAATATAATCAATTATATCACAGAGTTAAAACTGTAAGTAGAAGACATTACTTAAAAGTAGATAGGAGTCACTTGGTGGAATTTCTTGGGAAAATCAAAGGGGGGGGGGGAACAGTATCTAAAATATATAGATTTATTTCAACCAACTTTTATGATTGTTTATATCACAGTAGTAAAAAAAAAGTGGGAAGAAGACATTGGATCTTTATCTGAGACACAATGGGCAAGCATATATCAGAATGCTGGAAATCTGGCAATGTCGGAAGCCGTCAAATTAATGCAGCTCAAAATTGTATACAGGTTATATTACACCCCCCAAAACATCAATAGTAGAGATGAGCGAGTATACTCGTCCAAGTATACTGCTCGGTCGAGTATTAGCATACTCGGACCGGCTCGTTACTCGGACGAGTATCTCGCCGGCTCGACATCGAGCAGTAAATTAATAAAATAAATTGAATAAAAGTATTTAATTGTAAAAAAAAAACAATTACACGTTTCCAGATGTTTTACTTGTAAGAACACATTGAAATAACACTATTCTTCACTTTGCAGGTGTTCGCGCGTGTCTCCTGCTAAGTTCCGAGACGTTCAGAACATCTGGAATGTAAAGAATATTATTCTTCCAATGTGTTCTGCACTTAAATGGTCCTGTATTCACCGTTTTTAATGTTTTAATTCTATTCTTCACATTGCAGGTGTGCGCATGTGTCTTTCGATAGGTTCGGAGATACGCGCGCACAGCTGCAAAGTGAAGAATAGAATTAAAACATTAAAAACAGTGAATACAGGACCATTTAAGTGCAGAACACATTGAAAGAACACTATTCTTCACATTCCAGATGTTCGTGCACATCTCCTATATGATCAATATGATATTGATCAATTCATCAGTAGAAAGCAGAAATATGTATAACAAAGTCAACTGGAAGGAATAAGAATGTATATGAGTGTTGTAGATTTATGATAATATATATTACATTGGAATTTAGAATTATGTATGGCATGTTTTTTTTAGGTGAAGCTTAAAATATTCCATTATACATTTTTACTTCTGCTTGTACTTCTTGATGTCTCTGTTGAAGTTTGTACTTTTAAAGATGAAAATCTAATAAATAAAGCTTAAAAAAAAAAACCTTACACACATTGCAGTAATTTCATTTGCTTTTTGCATCACTAGACAAAACCAGCAGTGGCTGGTCACTCGGAGCAGCTATAAAAAAACGTTAGCATTTTAGAAGCAATATTTTGCGTATCATGTCTTATGAAGTACCTGCTTACTGCTTTCAATTGCAACCTGTGACAGCCTATGCATTTTTTCAGCTTAAATGGACATATAATTTGGATTCTATTTTAAGTGCATGGCCTAGCAGAAACCAAGCCCATGTTCTATTCTTCCTCCACTCCCTTGGAACTGAGCATAAGAGGGAACATGGGCTGTCACCTCTTTTGAGTAATTTGGAAAATACTTGTTTGAGAAAAAATAACTAAACTTGAAACAAAGATATAAAACTACCTAAATGGAGGAAATGAAAAAGACACAAAAGCACACAATTCAATTGTAATGCAAAGGAATAACATACTGGTGAAAAAAAAACAAATATGGTAGATAAAACCTTCATTTTCCCTATAGTGCGAAATGAACTCCTTGGAGATCTTTAATTGAAGAGCTTCTATGCATATTTACATAGATGCTGGCTTAGGCTTGCCATTATTGTGCCCACTAATCTAGCCTTTCTACAGAATCTGCGTTGGAGGCTCACAATGAAGCTTCCAACTCAAATGTAAACCAAGCCTTCAATGGGAACTTTGTTACAATAGTTGTTGCATGAAGATTTTTAAATACATTTCCATCAATGATATGATATGTATTGTGTTTAAGAGAATGGATTTAGTTTACAGTGAAAAGTGACTCATTTGATATTTCTTTTCTTGAATTCAATATCTCAGTAGAACTCCTAGAAGGCCAAAGGTGGTGGTTGCATTTACATAGAGCCTTATTTTTAGGCCTCTTCCTCCTTTTTTTTAGGTTTCGCAGGTGGAGGTTCATCATCATCTTCATCTTCATCATCCTCGCTGGAGCCACACAATCGGTCATAGATTACGACACAGACACCAGTTAGCCATGCTACTACTGTACCAGATCCAAAGATGACAAATCCCACCAGCATTAGGAAGAGATAGTCTCTCTCATATAGATTGGTGAAACACATTAGATTGATATGTTTTTCTGTCTCTTTTAGCGGTTCCCCATGAATTTGAAGAGGGGTTGTGCAAGTCATGTTTTCTTCATCTGCAAAATAAAAAAAGCAGAAATTACATTGTAATGAAGTAGTCATTTTAATTCTGAAGTGCTGAAAGTATTGAATAATTAATAATGGAGCAAACAAATGGAGTAACAATAAATAACAGGAATTTGTACTAAAGCAAACATAGAAAACTACAGTGAGGGAATAATTGTAAGGAAAATCATAGTTCAAGTACTCTGTCTCACTTAAAGGGCATCTGCCACCAGGATGAAGGACTGTATGCATGTATGAGTCTAAGGGGCTGCAAGCTCCATAGGCATTAATGGAGCCTAGAGCCCCACAGGCTCATTTGCATATAGTCAGTCTTTCATCCTGGTGGTAGATGTCCTTGAAATCTTAAGTCAATTAGACACTGATTGAACAAGTCACAGACAACTGATGAGCACCTGGTTGGAGCCAAGATGAGCAGCGCTGGTGGAGAGTTAAAGGGCATCTTCCACCAGGATCAAGGATTGTAAACCAAGCACTCGGACATACTGGTGTGTGCACTCTCTGGCAGGATTCACTCTTCTGCATAATTTTCAAAAGTCTTTTTTTGTAAAAACCAGGGATAAGAAACTAAAAGAAGAGCTCATCCTGCCAACAATATTTACAATTTTTGATTCTGTTGGTAGATGTCCTTTAAGATACTGTCAAGTCCACTCTAAAGCAAACTTAAAACTTAAACTTTATGTGCCATATCTCTCTATCTAGGACTAATGCTACTGTAAATCCCTGGCACTATATGCTATTCTGTGTTGAGTATTGTATACCATATTTTACAGGGCAGGGAGGAGGTATTTTGGTACCCTAGGCAGAAAAACAGAATTTAGCACCGCTCCCCTCCCCCATTAAAAATCATAAGTATAAAATCTCAGGTGTCAATATGTACGGGATCATCTTCAATAAGGCCTACCAGCAGTAAATGTGGTGCAAAGAGAAAAAATTGTCCCTCCAGTGAAAACACTACCCATATAAATGTATACCTGAAATGCAAAACAAGGAAGCAGCATGCTTGAAAATAGCTGCATTGAGCTATTGGTGAAATAAAAACACAGTTTTTTTCACAGAGTGCTGCTTCCTTGTTTTGGATTTTTGGCTGTTTATGGGATCTTGAGCCGGACCCCTTGAAGCCTGCACCCACCACGAATTTCAATTTGTCTTTCATTATACTGCTGCTCTGCCTATCTTCTTTGATTGTATACCTGAAATTTATATACTGCAAATATAAATATATACCTGCAATGTATGTAGCAAACGCATAAATATATTCAATCAATGAATATACCATAAACAATGAATATGCAGCACATAGAAATATTTACTAGCAATGAATTAACACACACATAAACATATCTGGCACATATAAAAAATATACCAAAAATGAATATACTGTATGCATAAATATATTTTAGGAGCAAATAAGCACACATAATTATACAGCAGCATTAACGCCTTAAAGTTCCATTAAATACGCGTACCACATGTACTAATTCAGCCGATCACTGGAGTTGAACCGGCATTGGGAAACATGGGATGTCCGCTGCAGGGCCGATTCTAGCATATTTGCTGCCTGAGGCGAATATAAAAATGCTGCCCCCGCTCCCTGTTAAGTAAATGCTGAAAACGTTACTAACAATTAATATCCCCACAGGCAGCTCCCTGACACTGTGTGACTAACTACAGGTTCGAGGAGTCAGTAGTGGCATCTAGTACCTTCCAGATGACAATCTCTTCCATCAGTAGGACTTTATTCCGCGTTCTCCAATCCATGAAGGATCAAAGGTGAATTCACGGCCAGATAGCTTCAGCTCCGTGCAGCATCTCCCCCCACTGAATTTTTTTGGAAAATACATTAATTGAGGCCAAAACTGACAGTTTCATAATAAATTAAATGATGAAACGCTCTGCAATGTCTGATGCCCAATTTCTCCCGAGTGTATTGATACCCCATATTTAGTGGTAAACTGCTGTATGGGCACACAGCCGAGCATAGGATCAAAGCAGCGCTATTCACAGCAGATTTGTATTGTCACATCGTACAAGCTATAAATTTAAATTTTTTTGGTAATGCGAACATACTGTATGAGGGCTTATTATGTATGGGATGAGATACAATGTATAGATAATTCATTTTGGGGGGTCTTAAGCTTATTCATGAGATTTTATTAACTATTTCAAGTGGGACACAAACAAAATCATCAATTTTTATTTTGGATTTTTAGCACTTTTTTCCCCCTGCTCAACGTAACGTAAAAATAATATTTTATCTTTCTCTGGTTCACTACGATTACGGTGATTTATAGAAGAGGAAACTCCAGCATTCCAAACAGGTAATTAATTAAAAGTCCATTTTTTATTTCAGAAGATTAAAAAAATTCACAGCATAAGTTAAAAAAACTGACGCGTTTTGGACGCTAACCGTCCTTAGTCGTAGCATAAAACATAATGACCAGTGAAGCAAATATATAGGAGGAGAGGAAGTTAACACCAGCACATAACTCCACCTTACTTCCAATTGACAATGTAACAAATGGTAACAGGGAAAAGGGAGACAGCATTACCTATGTGAATATGTGTCGTTGGATGAAAGAACGAAAGTGTATCAATATAAGTATAATAGGTCACTTTTGTAGTTCAGCCCTGGTGGCGACCGTGTTTGTAATGCCAAAATCCAAAAGGCCTCCCGGGATAAGAGTGTCTTGAACCTTCTACGGGGGCGTGGCACCCTTTCTATGGGGACGATGTGTAGACTCGTCAGGTCTCCTGCGTGTGATGATCTAAAGTGTTTGGACAAACCTGAAATGTTTTTATTTATGGTTAAATCCTGTATTACAAGTGAGTCATTGCAGTGTTCATAAATCCTTCTTTTTAATTTGCGTGTAGTGCACCCGATATATTGCAGCTCTCATGTACTGCAGGTGGCCACATAAATTACATGGTCACTCTCGCAGTTCAAGTGGGTGCTGATGTTATATTTTTTGGAAGTGACGACAGATGTAAAATAAGAAGTTTTGTCTAAATATCTGCAAGAGCTACATCTGGAAAAACCACATTTAGTGCTGCCTTTATGTTTTAGCCAATTATTAGTAGCAAAACTAGAAACAAATAAATTTGGAGATAGTATCTTGGCTAAAGAAGGAGCATTTTTGGAGACGAATCTCAATCCACTTTTCCATATTTCTGCTGAAATGTCATCTAGGAATATAATCGGGTGGTGACGTCGGACAATGTGAACTATGTCGTATCTGTTGTTATAAGTGGTGCTAAAGGTAAGTTTAGGGACACTTATCTTTTGTTTTTTCTTTTGGTTATATAGAAAATTGCTTCTTGGTTCATTTTAATTTGTGAAGAGTGTTGTTTATGTTTCTCCTGGTGTAACCTTGTGTATGGAGTCTTTTGCAGATGTTATTGGATGAAACATTGAAAAGTTCCTCCGAGGAACATATGCGTTTTGCCCTTATTAGTTCACCTTTAGGTAAATTTCTTGTGACATGTGGTGGATGATTACTGGTGGCAAAAAGAAGTGTATTGCCTGATGTGGGCTTGCGAAAAAGATCGGTCTGTACTTGCCCGTTAAAGAGATGTCTAGAAATGGTATGGTGCATTTGGCTGTGGTGTATGTAAAGCTTAGATTATAAATATTGTTATTCAAATAATTTACAAAGTTCACAACATCACTAGAAGGGCCTGTCCAAATCAGCAGGTAGTCATCGATATAATGACCTAGCCAACCGATACATGTGCGGTACATATTGTTATTATTATAAACCATATTTTCTTCAAACCACGACATGTATAGGTTGGCCAGGGTGGGAGAAAATTTAGACCACATGGGGCATCCCTGTTTCTGAAAGAAAAATTTGCAATCAAACATGAAAAAATTAAGGGTTAAGGGAAAAAACAAAACATCCAGTATGTAATTAATTGTGGTTTCTGTAAAGGAACTGTACTTCCATAAGTGGAAACCGATTGACTCGATCGCTAAATGGTGAGGGATGGAAGTATATAGTCCTACTACGTCACAAGTCAGCCTAAGGTTGTTTTCTGTCCAAGTTACATGTTCCATGGCTTGGAGAACTGTAGTACGGTCTTTAATATACCCCGGAGTGCGCTTAACAAAGGAAATGCGCTTCCTTCAGTTCTACGGACATAGACACATCGGACGGCAATACTGACATGTCTGACAATGAGACCATTTCCAGTCATACTTCCTCCTCTTCCAATAAAACTTTTTTAGATCAAGACACACAACCACTTATGAAAACAAGACAGAAATTGAACAGAACAAACGAAAAAGGAAACAGAGGGGGTAGGAAACATTGCACAGGACAAAAAAACTAAGACAAAACGCAAGTAGCAACATCATTGGATGAAGAATATAACATTATCAATCAATCTGCATGTATCTTGAATAAACAGCAAATCTGTGTCCTATCCAAGGGATTAAACTTTATACCAAGCTCGAACATGCAATTATATGATGTTATCAAGGTCCCTAACACTTAAAAGACATTTCTTCCCCATGCATCTATAGACAATTATGTTAACCGCACAGATGATTTTTGAAACAAACGCGGTGAAACTTCTTTCCCCGTCAACAATAGCCTTCTAGATAATGTCTATCTATTGGATTTAGTGGATTTACAAGATGCTCATAATGCCAGTACCACATATGTAACGGACCTGTCTGAATATGTGGTTAAAAACAATCCATCTTTTTACCCCATAAACTCAAGGGTGCCCCCCATGGAACAGTTTCAAAATTCGGTGGAACATGACTCGTCTCAACTGTGTAACGATATCTCCCGTGATCACAACAAAAATCTATCCAAATCTGAGTTTAAAGCCATAAAAGATCTCAAGAATAATCCACATATCATCATTAGGGCCTCAGATAAAGGGGGCTCTATCGTTATTCTAGATAAGTCCCTTTATCAACGAGAGATTGAACGAATGCTTGAGAATGAAATTACATATACCTCTGTACCTACAGATCCAACTGCAAGTGTAAAAGGGAAACTGAACAAGATTATACAGGAAGGCATATCCCTAGGTATTTGAGCATTTTAGTGCTCGCTCATCTCTAGTTGCAGCCTGTAAACAATGGGGTCAATCATTGATATTTATAGAGATGCATCATCACACATATATAATATATATTTAATAGAGAGGGGGACAGTATATATATATATCTAATAAAGGGAGGATGGTATTTAATGCAGGGGGCAAAGTATCTAGCTAATACGGAGGGCATAGTATCTGTCTATATTTATTAAAGTGTGGACATAATAAATTAAATGGAGGGGGTTGCATTAATTAATGTATACATGTAAATTAGAGGGATCTGTAAATATGTAAAATCATTTGAGATACTGTACATATGCATATAGGGACTGGGAATTGGTCCTGGTGCTGTGTTTCTTGTACGAAACTCGGTTCTAATACTGTATTTATGTATTGAACTTTGTTCTGGTGTAAATCGCTTTAATAATAATTCATGACAGGCACAATATTATAATTTGAAAGAAACTGTGTATTATAAAAGGTGTAGACACTGTATATGTTACAATTCATTTTGGGAGGGGGCAATGTTTAAGGTTAGTTAGTGCTGCATACACTATGATTGTATGAGCATGGGAGAGTCTACAAATATGTATATTTGAAGGGAGGCGCCATTCAAAAGTCTGCTATGACCAAGTCTCTCCTAGAGAGATCAGCTCAGATGCCATTGACAAGAGAAGAGACTGCCTGAGCCCCAAATTTGGGCAGGAATAGGTCCTGCCCTGAGTTTTTCGTCTCTGATATTCAGCTCATACCCAGGGCTGAGAAAATCACAGCTGTTTATGTGGACCTATAAAACAACATGAAAATGTATGCTATCCTCTAAAAGAAAGGCTAGCACACAAAAATATGTGTGCAAGAGGCCTTAATCTGACTAATTCTAATGCCATCAATTATCTATAGGAAGCCCCTTGAGTTACTCAAAATAACAGGGCACTATTCAAAAATGGATGTAAGAAACAATCCCAATAGTCTGTCAATGGTAGTATAAGACTGGGTTCACGGCACCCGCAAGTTGTTTCCCATTGTTATGTCCTATGATATTAGTTGCTGTGATGTTGTTATATGTGTTCTGCTAATATGTTTACTGTTAATGTGCCTATCCTGTATATATGGGCACAGCACAGTACTACTACTCCTATCCTTTATATATGGGCACAGCACAGTACTTCTACTCCTATCCTTTATATATGGGCACAGCACAGTACTTCTACTCCTATCCTGTATATATGGGCACAGCACAGTACTACTACTCCTATCCTGTATATATGGGCACAGCACAGTAATACTACTCCATCCCTGTATATATGGGCACAGCACAGTACTTCTACTCCTATCCTGTATATATGGACACAGCACAGTACAACTACTCCTATCCTGTATATATGGACACAGAACATTACTACTACTCCTGTATTGTATATATGGACACAGCACAGTACTACTACTCCTATCCTGTATATATGGACACAGCACAGTACTACTACTCCTAGCCTGTATATATATGGACACAGCATAGTACTGCTACTCCTATCCTGCCCCCCCCCCTTATTACATATTGTGCCCCCTTTCTATACTGTATATTTTCCCTAGTTACCCCTGTATATAGTCTTCTAGTGGCCCCTTGGAGTCCCTTATTATAAGTTTTCCCTTACCACTGTGACCCCCTATGATATATTAAGTCTAGAAGAGGAAAAATAATAAAATTCACTTACCTGTTGCAGCGCTCCCGCATCCTCCGCATCGGCCGGTGACGGAGGAACTCTGAAGAACAAGGCGCGTGGCAGCGTGACTGCATCATCACACTGCCGCGCATCAGGGGTCACAGTGCTGGCAGGGCCCCCAGATGGGGATGGAGGCCCCTGCCGTAGTGGAGGTATGGGGGGCCAACCAGAGGATTCTCTGGTCCTCTGGTGGGCCAGTCCGACACTGAATGCGTATATCACATTCTTTGATCTGCAGTTGGCATAGTGGTGTAGTGGGATTGTCTCAAAACCAGGGAGGGTCAAATGGTCCATTGAGACCTGCATGAGGGAACAAACGGAACATTCACCACATGGAAAAGACCCCCTTAGTCTCTTTTCAGTGCCAGTCGAGTGGGTTGTTTGCAGTGAAGTGTTGGTTCCTTCTGCATCATACGGGTACCTACTACGACATTACAGTTGCTAACTTTGCTTTTTTCAGATTTAACTGAATCCTAAAATTACTTTTTATTGCTGCATTTCTATAATAGAACAGAACAACAGGTACTGGAGGTGGGGATGTGAACCCAGCCTAACCAATAGTTTAGTCATGTATCAGCTTCTGCACCCACTGAATTTTGTTCCTTTCAGAATGCCCCAATATATAGCAACATTTTTTACTCTTCCCAATATCAGATATTTATGTTTGCTTTCAAAATGTGAGGAATTTTAAGGCAATACGTTTTGTGGTAAGTTTTAACAATGTAAATGGATAAGTGTTAATAAATTAAGGGCACGAGTGCCTATTATCAGTAATCTAATATATAAAGCTGAGTGCATATTTGTGTGTGTATGTATGTCCCCTAAAGGAATCTGCACCGTCGTGTTTACAGTCACCAAATTTTGCACAGCCGCTCGCCTTCCAAAGTCCCATTATTACCCACCATATAGAGGAGCCATTGTCTGCTGCTGCTGTGGCAGTTGGTAGCTGAGCTGTGATTTGTTGCTGTTCTGCCACAGGCCATTACTATAAGCTCTGAGCTTTGACAGGTTACTATAGGGGCTGCAGGGTCTATGGGCACAGCTTAGCTGTGAGGTAAGATGTGAAGTAATATGTGAGGTAATATGATAACCACCATATATAGGAGCCATCGTCTGCTGTGGCAGTAAGCAACCAATTACAGCTCAGCTTCTATTCTGCCACAGGTCATTGATATGTTAACATATGTTAGCAACATATGTTAACATATGTTAGCAAGTGATATTAACACATATGTTAAAGACGGGGTCGTGGCTAAAGCATGGTGGAGTGAGGACGCTCATTGTTAGAGCTCCGCACTATCACATGAAGCGACACCTCTTCATGACAGCCGGCATGCCCAATAGGAGGGGAAGGAGCGCAGGATGTTCCGTGACCGGAACGAACATCGCGGCGGCCACGGGAGTGAGCCTGGACCCCTTCAGGCACCAACTGCGGGAGACATCAACTGAAGCCAATATGGCGCCCGCACCTGTTGGCAGACATCTCTCCGGCGGGAGTAGCAGGGACCAGTGCGGCAGCACTACTGCCAGCCTGCTAAGCGATCCACAGGTATCAGACCCGGATCTCTGCAAGCCTCAGCTGGCCTAGCCCTAATGAAAGCCCCAGGAGCCAACCTTCATCCCCCAACCCTGCCACTGATATATATGGGGGCACAATACACACTGAGCTCCAATTTCTCAGAGAGCTAATCCAAGCCCTCCCCACACGACAGGACCTGGATTCTGTGTTACAGATGTTAGAGGCATCTCACCAGCAGGCACTGGAGGGATTCAGAGAAAATTTGGAGACACTTATTCCTAGAACTGTGAACACTGAAAACGTGACTGTCTCTTTAAATGAAAGGGTCTCTGTGTTGGAACGTGAGATTACCAACTCTAGACAACACCTGCAACATTTGACTCTCCTCCTGGATGACCAGGAAAACAGAGGCAGACGAAATAATGTTCGCATTAAAGGTCTATCTGAAAATCTTCCTAATGACAGTCTGAGAGAGTGTCAGTCATCTTTAACAAATTGCTACGCCGCCCACCAGACACCGAGCCCAAGTCCATACTAATTGAGATGTCATGCGCCCTGGAAACAATGTTCATTGTCGGCAGACCAGGAAATCAAAACCTTTTTGCTTATGTTAAAGGACTGTTCCAGAGAGGAGATTTGCAGCAGCACCAGGCCTATATCTATAGTCCTGTTAAGGTTCCATCCTTTCTCTCTCCTCTTATATGATCCTCTAATTTCTAGTTACTTTCACTGAAATGTTTGGATAACTACTTATAATGTGTTACATTGTTACTTAGAACTTAACCTATACAGATATTGGGCGGTGATACTTCAGCCTATGAGGCAGTTGCTGAGTACCTGGAGGTTGGTCATCGCTGGAGGGGGCCACGGTAGTTGGAATGTTTTGCAGGATAGACTGACTTGATGCCTATATTTAACGGTTAACCATATCATCTTGTATTGATCCACGAGGGCGTATCCTGATCACTTTGATCATTGTAATTTATAATATACTGTTTAATTGTAGGCATCAACTCATCTTTTCTTTCAATAGAAACGTTTAAGGTTCTGAACCTCCCACTCTGATCTATTGGTGTAGCTTGCATAGGCAACTTCACCTTTGACATGAGGGGGAAGAGGATGCTAGACTGTTTATTATAACTATAATTAATGCCTGTTGGTCAGTATGCTCTGTGCATACTTTTCTACGTTCCCCACACACACCACTTATTGGTGTTCCCTGGTATATTTACCTGGGATTTAGGGGTATTCCCCTTCTCTACATTTTTTTTTCTTTGTTCTTATTTCCCAGTTATTACTCTCACACTCCTTTTCTTCCTCTTTGTCGCCTCCTTCTAACTTTCCCCCTGGTCTCAAACCCACTACATACTCTCCTTACTTCCCCTTAACCCCTAAGTTCCCATCCACCCTCACCCTTTCCTGCTAGTGAACATGTCTCGTCCAGGCAGAGTTTTAGACACCTTTAACGTAGGTTCTCTTAACGTGAAAGGCCTACATAGCCCTGAAAAGCGTTCTATCCTTCTTAAACTACTCAAGCGTAGGCAAATTCAAGTTGCCTTTGTGCAAGAAACGCATCTTGCCACAATGAGACCATTTAATCTTAAGAATAGGTGGTTCCCATACTCCTACCACAGTCATACTGACGATCCTAGGTCTAGGGGCACTTCTGTACTAATAGCAAACACAATCCCATGGACCTTTGTGGATTCTCGCAGCGAGAGGGCCGTATGATCATGGTAAAGGGTGAGATAGCCAGCAGTCTTTATACCTTTCTTCATTATATCTTCCAAATACAGGACAGGCCTGGGCTTTGAGTAACTTCTTAGATAGATGAATTTGCCGAAGGCATAGTGGTGGTCGATGGAGACTTTAATGTAGCACTGGATCCAGTGATGGACACATCTACAGGAGCGTCAAGACTTACGCAAGCAAGCTTACGTAGAATAAGAAGTCTATTGCATGAACACCAACTGGTCGATACCTGGAGGTTAATTCATCCTTCAGATAAAGACTACACATTCTACTCGGCCACCCATGACAATTATTTCAGGATAGACTTCTTATTCTTACGTCATAGAGATCTAGGACTGCTCCATAGAGCCACTATAGACAACATCACCTTTTCAGACCATGCCTTAATCTCAATGACCATATCGCTACCAAACCCATCAGCAATCCAGTGGCAGTGGAAGCTTAACGCTTCTCTCCTGGAAGACCCCTTAGTGTTGGAAGACATTAAACAGTCGATCTCAACCCACTTTGAGAGGACTGTAGCAGAGAACATTGACCCTTGCATAGCATGGGAGGGGCACAAATTTAATGTCAGAAGCATCCTCATATCGCATGGCAGTAAAAAGGAGAGAGCTCAAGCTGTCTCCAACCTTTTAGATCGGATCAAAACATTAGAGCTCTCACACAAGAGAACACCTACCTCTGACGTTAGAACTTCCCTAATCTCAGCCAGAGAAGTCTTGCGTACTCTACTGATTGACAAGGCCAAAAGGTACTTTAGCAAAGTGCAAGAGACACTTTTACGAGTATAGTAATAAATGCAGTAGAACTTTAGCTAGAGCACTGCAAGATCAGAGAGCACACACATATATCCCTAAAATCACATCTCCGCAAGGGAACACTTTGCATCTCAATCAAGATATAGCGGCTGCTTTTAGAGACTACTATCAGACTCTTTATAACCTGGAACGACCGACTTCCCCCCATACTAGGACAGAACGTAGACGCGAGATCCAAGACTATATAGCTGATTCGGGACTACCCACACTGACAGATGAGGACGCAGAAGCGTTAGAATCCCCTATAACGAGTTTAGAAATTAAAGCTGCATTACAAGCGACACAAACAGGCAAAGCCCCGGGACCGGACGGCTTTTCTCTGCCCTATTATAAAACATTTGCAAATTTGCTTGAACCTCCTTGGATGAGGGCCTATAATGCCGTGGCTGCTGGCTCGCCTCTCCTGCAGGAGGCACTACAAGCCATCATCACAGTTTTAGCTAAACCGGGGAAAGACGCGACTCAGTGCACTTGCTACAGACCAGTTTCATTATTGAACCAGGATCTCAAGCTCTTCTTAAAGGTCTTAGCGATGAGATTGGCTCCCTTGCTGAAAGGGTACATTCACCCGGACCAGGCAGGGTTTATACTAAGGAGAGAGGCCAGAGACAATACCACTAAGGCGATTAACTTGATTCACAAAGCGCGAATGGAAAAATTGCCTCTCTACAGATGCTGAGAAGGCATTCGACAGAGTCAGCTGGCCTTCATGTCTGAAACGCTTAGACATTTTGGATTGCGTAACCGCATGTTGTCATGGGTGCCGTCTCTGTACTCCTTCCCCTTGGCCTCGGTTCGGGTGAATGGCTTATTGTCAGAAAGTTTCAACATTCGGAACGGCACGAGACAGGGCTGTCCTTTGTCTCCGTTACTTTTCGTACTTTCCCTGGAACCCTTTCTCCGCAGAGTCTGAGCCAATCAAGATATCTCTGGAATTCCAACTCAAGGCTCCTCCCATAAAATAGCGGCATGTGCAGACGATCTACTCTTCTTTGTAGGCAACCCACAGATCTCATTACCCAATCTCATGCCGGAATTACGTCTCTTCTCATCACTATCCAATTTCCTGGCTAACTGGTCTATGTCGGAAGCGTTAAACATATCTTTACCTGAACCTCTTAAAGAGATGCTCCAAACATCTTTTTGATTCAAATGGGCGGCAGTTAGTATCAAATACCTTGGAATACACCTCCTGGCGGACTTATCTAAATAATATGCATTGAATTTCCCGTCGGTTATTCAAAACATTCAGAGAGACTGTGCTAAATGGTCCAAAGGACTCTTCTCGTGGTTTGGGAAATTTGCCATTTTTAAAATGAACATCCTACCCCGCTTACTATACCTATTCCAAGCAATCCCCACTCACATACCTGCAGCCTTTTTCCGCTCATTAAATGCACTACAACATAGCTTTGTATGGGCAGGGAAACCGGCTAGAATTAGTCGAAACACCATGTTCAGGCCTAAAAGATTGGGAGGGATAGGTCTTCCCGATATCAAGACTAACTATACCGCAAAACACATGGCCAGAGTTCGGGACTGGTGTTGCAACCAGAAGGAGAAACCATGGGTCCACCTCGAGAAATCCTTTACGCAAATACCATTGCAGATCCTGCCTTGGTTGGAACCTTCCAAAATGGCACCCTTAAAGAAACACCCTACGGTAGGCCCCACCTTGACTACATGCCAATCCCAACTTGTTTGAAACAGACTCATCCAACTGGAATCTCCTCTCACTCCTATCCTTGGCAACCCAGACTTTCCTCCGGGTTGTGAAGACCAGATTTTCAAGAAGTGGAGGGGAGCAGGTAAGTTTAGGGCGGAGCATTTTATCAAAGACTCAAATTGGATGACGAGTCAGGAGCTGTCAGGGATGACAGACCCCTGTCCTCTTGGGGTGTGGAGAGTCGGTCAGCTTTACTTGGCCTCATTGTCCCATTGTCAGCAATTCAATAAAGAGAAAACCACTTTCGAATGCTTATGCGGTAACACAAATGGCTTGCGACATACCTTATCCCTAACATACTCATGTTTATTGTCAATCCCAAATGATCCGGGCCCCATTTACCTCAACCAATGGGAAGAGGACCTAAACATATCTTTGACCCCTGAACAAAAAGAGAGTTTTCGAACTTTGCCGCAGTGCGACAATCAGTTTGCGCTATCAGAAAGCAAGCTACAAATTGCTAGCAAGAGGGTACAGGGTCCCAACCAGATTTCATACCATTTTCCCGCAAGTCTCGGACATGTGCTGGAGATGCGGAGAGGCGCAGGGCTCCTTTTTACACATCTTCTGGTCCTGCAATGTACTCACGTCATTTTGGCAAGAGCTGGGGAGAGTTATTTCCACATTGTGTGGAGACTCATTTAATCTGGAACCTTCCCTGCTCCTCTTCCATCATTGCGACATGTCCACGCGAGGCTATAAGAGATCTCTGGTGCGTTTCCTTGTTATCGCTGCGAGATCCTGCATCCCTCTGCTGTGGAAACAAACTGCCCCGCCGACAATGGCAATGTGCGTCACAAAGGTCAATGACCTGATGCACATGGAGGATCTTACCTCCTCTGTTCATGGAACCCATGAAAAATTCTACAAAACGTGACGACCCTGGATTCAGTTTAAACAGTCTCCTGAATACAGAAGGCTGCTATAAAACTTTGAGCACAACAATATCTCTCTGTACGAGACCCACGATCAGGATCCCCCTCCTATGTTATCCCACCCCACCTTTCCTTCTTACTTCTCTTTCTCTTCTCTAACAATATTTTCTACACTCTTTCAAACCTAGAGTTCTTTTTTGTTTTGTTTTGGGTTCAGCACGAGTGCCATGGTACTCTATTGAGGTCTATAGACCGGCTGAACGAGTTTTGGTACATATTTAAAACAGACAGACAAGTGAGTCAGGCGGGAACGTAGACTTTATTTTTCTTCCATTTAGATTACATGGACATAAAGGACAATGGTTTTTGACAATACTTTATTAGGTTGTAATATTCAAAGAACTTGCCCTTCATTGTATTTAAAGTCACGAAAGATGTTTCGTAATTACTTGCTTTCCTGTCCTTGGCCTACTGTTTATCAGTAATAAACAAAATTATATAAAAAAAAACCACATATGTTAAAGTGTTACCAATGCTGACAGCAGTGTTATTAGGCAATCCTCCTCTTTTCAACTGTTGTGATGCATTGTTTGCTGTGGCAATAAGCAACCAATCACAGCTCTTCTGCTATTTTCCCACAGGTCATTAGTTTAAGCTCTGAGCTTTGATTTGTTACTACAGCCAATCAGTATAATAAAGCTTATGTGTGAGGTACAGTGAGGGAGTGACAGAGAGACAGGCAGGGAGAGTGAGAGAATGACAAAGAGACAGCCAGTGAGTGTGATCAACAGAGAGACAGCCAGTGAGTGTGAGTGAGCGACAGAGAGACAGCCAATGAGTATGAGTGAGAGACAGATGGGGAGAATGAGTGACAGAGAAAGACAGGGATAGTAAGTGAGTGACAGAGAGACAGACGGGGAGAGCGAGTGACAAAGAAACAGCCAGTGAGTGTGAGTGAGAGAGAGACAGACGGGGAGAGTAACAGACACAGAAAGAGACCGGGAGAGTGCGTGAGTCACGGAGAGACAGCCAGTCAGTGTGAGATAGACGGGGAGAGTGAATGACAGAGAGACAGACGGGGTGAGTGAATGACTGAGTGAGTTAGAGACAGGCAGGGAGCATGAGTGAGTGACAGCTAGACAGCCAGTGAGTGCAAGTGAGAGACAGACAGGGAGAGTCACTAGGAGACAGGGAGAGATAGATGCATAGATATATATAATTTTTTTGTTAACCAATTTCTTATAGCTAAGTGTAGTTATTTACTATCCTGGGCAACGCCGGGATCTACAGCTAGTCAATAAAAAAAGTACTATAATTGTTCTCTTTTGGTTCCTCATCTATGTGTGAGTTTGTCCTTCAAATTATGTGCCCTCCTTACTATTAAGTTTGGTTTGTTGGTGACCAAGTGTTTTAATTTTGGCTCTGCCAACAGGATATTCCAATGTTTGTGTAAAATACCATACAGATCTCGCCATTGGTTCTGATTCCATTTGTCACACAACTAAGGGATAACCATATTTGAAGTATACCTTCTTATTTTGGTGCACACTTTCACTACAATCTATTTTTTAAAAGCCTTCTACTCTGTGTTTCTGGGCACCCAACAGTATACTTTTGCTGGGAGTAGCCCATACCCAGGTATATTGTCGACCTTGTGGTTATCTTGATGTATAATGTCATATTGGTCGCCGTTTGTTGCATAGATTCCTATTATATCTATAGCAATACTATGACTTAAATATATACATATCTTTCTGAAATATTTATCAAATATTTATTTCTTGTTTTTCACACCACTAATTATTTTTGTTATTGTTTTTCATTTTTTATTTACTTTTTTTATTATCTTGCACTGAGGAATGTAATGATGCATCTGCCTTCGCTTCTGATGCACGCTTTCTTTCACAAAGAAACGACTAGTCTCCATGTAGCACTTTATAATAATCTCTATAATTCATGTCACTATTTTCCTACTGGTTTGTTTTTATATATTTACATGAAGGATTTCAGGTGCACATTAACTTTCAAATTGTGCAGAGTGAGAATTGACACACTGTTACCAACTGCATCGCCGGCACTCAGAGTAATCTTAACCAATAATATTGCGCAGTAAGTCCTCTAAACGCGCCCAACCAGAGGCATACAACCGGAAATTGATCGAACGCCGCTCTCAGCTGCACAGGTGAGATGGGTGCCGCGGGTGGGTGCGTTATGCCCCCAACATATGCACATAAAAACGCCACTGAAACTCCCAGTCCTTACTTCCCCTGATGAAGTCACCGTGAGTGACGGAACGCGTGGGGTGGACACGCACGTTGCCTGGGTGCCTTGCTCCCTTTTCCACGGTCATGCCAGCTTTAGGTTCCTTATACAGGATGGATATTGGGGTTACCATGTCTTGGCTGTGTTAAGTATATATTGGACTGATCTGCACTTACTGCATTGATTCAAGTACCATATCATTTATTCTCTTTTTGTATTGAACTGTGCAGATTAGGGACACTTTACATTTATTCTCTTTTTGTATTGAACTGTGCAGATTAGGGACACTTTATCTTTGTCTTATATGCTGTGTTTACTGGTGTGCAGACATCCCCAAGATTGGTGCAATCAGGGATAGATGTTGGTGAACTTACCCTATTCACCACATCGAGTTTCTAGTGTAGCTTGCTACACTTTGTAAATGTTTTTATATTTCATGTCTGGTCTTTGTTGTTTTGTATGAATAAAGTATTTTTGATTATTTTTGGGTTGTTATGGCACATCTTTTTCTTGTGAATTAATATGTTTGGCTAGTGTCCATATACCCACTGTTGATACATAGCTGTGTAGGACCCACATTTCTTTGCATGCCCAATAGAGATTTAGTTATCGTTATAGTCTCTAGAATAAGTGGACGCACATATTCATCGATCCCTGGCTGTAGCCTTTATAGTTGCTTTAGTTACAGGATAGGATTCAAATTACCCTGAAAAGAGGTCCACACACGCACACATAAACACATGCACACACGCACATGTTCATGGCTACTTACCTTTGGTAGCTGTACATAGCCAACCTGCAACCTCTGGAAGGGCAAAAGCGGCTTCGGAGTGTATATATGAGGGTTTTCACTACTCTCCCTACATTGTGCTTAGCACATATAAACATATTTGTGTAAATGACAGTAGCAAAAGTAAATCTAAGTGATACTCAATACTTATTAACCACGGAGCATATAGAGTCTTAGACTGGTGCTTCACCTTGTGGTTGCATTGAACCATCATAGGGAAAAAGGCCCTTGGCAGACATTGCTTGTCACCTTTTTGCCATAGTCCATCCTCTATCCATGGGGTCCCAGTTTTACTCCAATCTTGCTTCCTCACCTGTGAAGTCGGTTTCTATAAAGACAGGAATATAGATAAACCTACTAGGACAGCGAGGGTCATGGACTGTACTGATACAGGCTCCTTTCCCCGAGGCTTTCTGGTAACCAGTATGGTCACTTCATGTATTTATAGCATTAAAGGTTTTACCTTCTAGTATGGAACTTTATTGTAACACTAAGGACTATATCAGGTCAGGAATCATAAGGAATCCCAAAAGAGTCACATTTCTTACCCTCTGCCACTTTACACATCTCCATCAGTGCCTTCACCTCTGCCTCCTGTACAGACAGGTAGATTAGGAGTGGTTCTACTTTTATTACCCTTAGTAAATGTGCCCCAATATGGATGGAGAACACATAACAAAATGGATTCTGTTCTCTCACATCAGGATACAGAGTGTATCTACACTTGTATTTAGCTTCTGAACATTTAGATAGTATTTGATGCATAGAAAAAGAGATGAGACAGATCAGAGATGAGAGATACTGGGGAAAATTTACTTACCTGGTCCTCTCGCGATCCCCGATCCGGACTGCCCAATGAGGATAAAGTCTGGCGCGATTCACCAATATCCTGCGCCTGATATCCTGAATGTGTCGCTTCCCCGCTGAGGTCTGCCGGAGTTCACCTTCTTCTTCCCGGTGTATGTGAGAGCTGATCTTGCGACACAATTTGAATTTTAAATCCTGCGCTTAGTCCGAGTCAGTCGGGTTGTCCAACGACCTCGATTTGTGTTGCATGAAAGTCAATGCAATTGCGCCAAAATCCGATCGTGTGCGCCAAAAACCCCCGTTAAATGCAGCGCAAATCAGAAATAGTCGGGAAACCCGACGGAAATGTGGTCCACGTACCCTTAGTAAATGTGCTCCAGTGAGATCCATAAAATGGAAATAAAACACAATGGCCCACATTAACTTACCTGTCCTGACGCGATCCCCGAAAGTGCATTGTCCAACCGGAATGCACTTAGCCGCGATTCACTAACATTTTGCACCCAATATCCTGCATGTGTCGCTTCCCCACTCAGGTCCACCCCAGTTCACCATCTTCTTCCTGGTGTATGTAAGTTTGAAAGTTGAATCCCGCGCTCAGTCTGAATCAGTCTAATTGTCTGATGGCACGCCCCCTAATTTCTGTCGCATGAAAGCCAGCGCAGCTGCGCCACAATCCGATCGCGTGCGATACAATCCCCAGTTAAATACCTGTCACAGCGGCCCAAATCCCGTAAACATTGGAAAATCTGACGAAAATGTGATTCGCAACCCTTAGTAAATAAGCCGCAATGACTTTCTCAGTTCTGCTAATGTGTGATTTTGTTATCCTGAGTATATTTAAGAATTTTGTCTTCATGGGAATACCCATTTAATGGTATTTGATAATGTGCATAGTTCATACTGTATGATTTTAGCTACAGAGTTTTCAAAGTTGAAAACCTGTTCCTCAGTAGCTACTGTTTGTGTTTCCAGTGTATGTGAATATTTAAAATCCTGAACTGGATTGTGCATGTAATAAAAGGTGGCATGGATTTTTCTGCATTATTATTGCCATCTGTACGTAAATAAAATAGAATTCCGTTTATACTCGAGTATAAGCCGACCCTTGTATAAGCCGAGACCCCTAATTTTAAAACAAAAAACTGGAAAATTCTATTGACTAGAATATAAGTTGATGGTGGGAAATGCGCTGGTCACAGCCTCCCAGTATATAGACAGTTAGCCCCCATTGGTATATAGCCTGCCAGTCCCCAGTAGTATACAGCCTGTCAGCCCCCAGTAGTGTATAGCCTGGTAGCCCGTGTAGTATATAGCCTGCCAGCCCCTGTAGTATATAGCCTGCCAGCCCCCTGTATTTATGCCTGCTAGCCACCTTGTAATTTATTGCTGCTAGCCACCGGTAAATTGATAGCCTGCCAGCCCCCTGTAGTTTATAGCTTGCCAGCCCCTGTAGTTTTATAGCCTGCCAGCCCCCTGTAGTTTATCACCTCACCCCCTGTAGTATATTGCCTGCCAGCCCCCTATAGATATAGCCTGCCAGCCCCCTGTAGTATATAGTCTGCCAGCCCCCTGTAGTACCAAGCCTGCCAGCTCCCCCAGGACATAGCCTGTAGTATATAGCCAGCAGACCCCCCCCATATATAGCCTTCAGCCCTGCCCCATATAATTCCTGTAGGAAAAAAAAACATCAGTGTACTCACCTTCCGACACCCCCTCCCCGGCAAGACCGACATCATGATCCCTGTAATTTTTTTCTTGACTTGAGTATAAGCCGGGGGAGGTTTTTCAGCACATTTTTTGGGTTACTCGGGTTATATACTCGAGTATATACAGTATGTCTGTTTTGCATAAACAGTGATGTAATGAGTACTTAGCACTACCCCTGTTTCCCAGAAAATAAGACAGTGTCTTATATTAATTTTGCTCCTAAAGAGGGCGCTGGGTCTTATTTAAGGGGATGTCTTATTTTTCCATGAACAAGAATTTACATTTATCGTTGAACAACAAAAACATCAATTTCTCATATCGATCCTTAATGACATCTGAATTTCATGCTGTCTTCTCGTGTGACTACATTTCTTTACGAATCATTGGCCCCAGTCTCTCATGTTTTAGTAATAGCACTTTCCAAATGCCTCCTTCTATCTGGTCACGCTGGATACATTTACAGCACAACAGTCAATTGATGTTTCCATGAATTCTTCCCTGTCACAAAGCCTTCTGCATCAATCATAGAACAATGCTACTTATATTAATGTTGTGGGTATAAGGGGAGTGCTGCAATGCTGCCAGCTAGGTCTGTATTTTAAGGTAAAATACAATAATTTGGCCAAGTTTTAATGGGACTTTGTCTTGCAGTTTAACTCTCACTATGGGGCACATTTACTAGGCTTTGCCACGTTTGTCAGACTGCACACTTTCTTCTAGGCTAAAAAGGCTTGCACAAGTATTTAGAAGTGTATGGCCGCTATTAGTTAAGGTGCGTGCCAGGGTGGTGTCTGATTGCGCGGTTACAGTGTTAACTTGTGTTGCACACCCTATTTAACGCCCCTACTACGGCCAGAGGTATAAGGGATGTATGAAGAAGGGCTCACGGGCTGAGGTCCTCTCCTACAAAGGTGGGGTTTTTTGCAATTTTGCACAAAACCCCACGCGTCTAATAAACCGGCTATTAACCCTCTCAACGCCGCCGCCGGCGTTCAAAGGACAGACCGGCGCGCGGGCGCCGCCATCTTTTTCCGATCACCGCGCCCCCGAACGTCATCGGGGGCCGGCGATCGGTACCATGTAGCCTCGGGTCTTCTTTTGGACACGAGGCTACATGGCTTATGCAGGTTCGTTACAATGAGCCGTGGCTCATTGTCATGTTACCTGCAAAAATTCCATATATTGCAATACTGTAGTATTGCAGTATATGGTAGGAGCAGCTGACATAATAGGTTAATGTACCCTAGATGGTCTAAAAATAGTGAAAAAAAAAAAGAAAAAAGTTTTAAAAAAAAAAAACAAAATTAAACAATAAAAGTTCAAATCACCCCCCTTTCCCTAAACGGATATAAAACATAATAAACAGTAAAAAATCCCAAACATAGTATTGCCGAGTCCCAAAATGCACGATCAATCAAAATTAAAAACGTTACGGGCGGCGGTGACTCCGAGGCGGGAAATGGCGCCCAATGTCTGAAATGCGACTTTTACCCTTTTTACATAACATAAAAAATGAATAAAAAATTATCCAAATGTCGCACCAGACCTCAATGGTAGCATGAAAATGTCACCTCATTCGCAAAAAATGCCCCTCACACATCTCCGTGCCGCCAAAGTATGAAAAAGTTATTAGCGTCAGAAGATGGCAAAAATTTTTTTCTTTTTGTACACATTCGTTTAAAATATTTGAAATTATTAAAAACAAATAACCTATAAATTTGGTATCACCGCTGAATCGCACCGAACAAAGACTAAAGTGGCATCTTATGTGGAGCGAAGAGTGAAAGTCGTAAAAATGAGCCACACAAACCGTGATGCACGTGCGTTTTTTTTTTTAAATTTTCCACATTTGGAATTTTTTTTCAGCTTCGCAGTACACACGGCATTTAAAATAAATAACATCACGGGAAAGTAAAATTTGTTATGCACAAAATAGCCCTCACAAAGGTCGTGTACACGTAAAAATGAAAAAGTTATGGATTTTTAAGTTGGAGAGCGAGAAATGAGCCGAAAAATCCTGCGTCCTTAAGGGTTAAATGTGCACCACAAAAAGATGGTGAACTCTTTGGAGGAAAGCGACAGATTCATTATTTGTTTGGCACACATTCTTAGTTAATCGCCGCACCCAGCATTATACACGAAATAGCACTCTAAGTGCAGTTGCAAGTAAATTGCCCTAGGTACCTCACAATGTAAAGTAAAACCTAAGTCTAGAGGTAAGATGCTGGTTTATCCATATTTTTTATTATTAAACTCATTCGACTCTTTTCAATATGGTCACATCACTAATAAGTGAAAAAAAATGTATAAGATTCAACCCAGGGATCAGAGTGTAGAGTTAAAGTTTATGTCTAAGGGAAAGGGATGCTGAGTTCAAGGACCCAGACAAAAGTCCACAGTTGCTAGTTGCAAGCCTGACATTGCCTACTACATGCCTACTACAAAGACTTAAATGATTCCAGCATCACAGATGGTAGGTGAATAAAAGTCCAGTTTTATTAGAAAAAGCTAAAAAGTTATAGCATACGTCAAGAAACTGACGCGTTTCGGTACGTTACCGTCCTTAGTCGTACCATAAAGACAATGACCAGTGTAAACAATATATAGAAGAGGGAAGTCAGCCCTTCACATAGCTCACCCCACTTCGATTAACAATGTGACAGGTGGTGTCAGGAAAAAGGTAACAGCAAGCTTAAGAGAAAATGGGAAAAGAGGAATGCATCAATACAGGTTAAAGCAAATCACTTTTGTAATTAGCCCTAATGGCGACGTGTCTGTACTGCTAGAATCCAAAAGCCTCCGAGATAAAAGTTTCTTGAACCAGTCTCCACTCTCCACCTAGGGTTGGAGCTATGTGAGGTGCTGACTTCTCTTATTATATATTTTGCACTGGTCTTAATTTTTATGCATAGACTAAGACGGTCACGTCCGAAACGCGTCAGTTTCTTGACCTTATGCTAACATTTTTAACTTTTCTAATAAAGCTGAAAAAAGAGTAGACCTGGGTGCAGTAGGTGCATGTCAGATCTACTACACTTACACTCTCATTAGCGCAGGAGTGCCAGCACATGATAAATCTCCCCTCATCTCTCGTATTGAGAGCCAGAGCAGCGGATCAGGAAATGCTGGAGTGTTCTGGTGCCGATCCTGCATTGGTGCCCTACCCTTTAGCTTCCCCTTTATGTTGGTTTGTAATGGATATGGATCTCAATATACCAATATATAGTTTGTGTAATAACAATGTTTGCAGTTTTTCAAATTATCAGGCATTGGTGGAAATGCCCCATGCCCATGCCGCCTACTCAGCCACCACCGTGCCCTCTAACGTTACTCAATATTGCAAGAATTTGCGGATTTTTTTTCACATGCATGCATGCCACAAACTGTTGTAGAAGCTGTGATAAATCTCCCTCCCCCATATATATATACATATATATATACTTTATTCCCCACATAGGCTTATATACACTCACCGGCCACTTTATAGGTCCACCATGCTAGTAAAGGGTTTTGACCCCCTTTTGTGCCTCAGAACTGCTCAATTCTTCGTGGCTAGATTTAACAAGGTGCTGGAAGCATTCCTCAGAGATTTTGGTCCATATTGACATGATGGCATCACACATTGCCGCGATTTTCGGCTGGCACATCCATGATGCGAAGTCTCCCGTTCCAACCACATCCCAAAGATGCTCTATTGGATTGAGATCTGGTGACTCTGGAGGCCATTTGAGTACGTGACTCATTGTCTGTTCAAGAACCAGTCTGAGAGATTCAGCTTATGCATGGCGATTATCCTGCTGAAAGTAGCCATCAGTATGTTGGGTCTTGTGGTCAAAAGGGATGACATGGTCAACAACAATACTCAGGTTGGCTGTGGGCGTTGCAACGATTGCTCAATTGGTACCAAGGGCCCAAAGAGTGCCAAAAAATATGCCCCACACTGACCCACCACCACACAGCCTGAACACAAGGCAAGATGGATCCATGCTTTCATGTTGTTGACGGCCAAATTCTGACCCACCATTCCGAATGTCGCAGCAGAAATCGAGACTCATCACACCAGGCAACGTGTTTTCCAATCTTCATACTGGTCCAATTCGATGAGCTTGCAAAGTGTATCCTCAGTTTCCTGTTTCGTTAGCTGAAGGAGTGGCACCCGGTGTGGTCTCTGCTGCTGTAGCAATCGTGCCTCAAAGTACGCGTACTTGTGCGTTAGAATGCCTCTCCTGACCTACTTTGTTGGTAACGGGTGGCCGATGTGAGTCTTTTGCCTCTATCAGCTCACCAGTCTGCCCATTCTCCTCTGACCTCTGGCATCATCAACAAGGCTTTCTGCCCACAGACTGACGCTCAGGCTGATGTTTTTCTTTTTTGGACCATTCGCTGTAAACCATAGAGTGTTTGTTGAAAATCCCATGATCACAGTTTCTGACTACTCAGACCAACCCTTCTGGCACCAACAACATGCCACGTTCAAAGACACTTCAATCACCTTCTTCCCCATACTGATGCCTCGGTTTGAACTGCAGGAGATTGCTTGACCATGTCTCATGCTAATGCACTGAGTTGCCGCCATGTGATTGGCTGATTAGAATTAGTGTTAACGTGCAGTTGGACAGGTTTACCCAATAAAGTGGCCGGTGATATGTATATGTATATGTTATATATGTAATGTGTATATATATATATAATATATAGATATTCATTTATTATTCGTATATACAAAACACCAACACACACAGCCTCCAATTAGCTATACCAACACCCTATAAGCTGGACAAGTGAGCCAGACCGTAGAGACATCACATCTCCCTGTAGGGATAAACGTGGAGCATATCCTTACAACCAACATAAAGGGAAGTCTGAGGGTAGAGGCAGCACATGCTCAGGATCGGCCAGATCTCCAGGCATTCCTGGCCGACGTGTCCTTGGACGAACCTTTGCTCGCCAGCTTCTCCGCCTTTACTACAAGTACTGTAGATGTCTGGGGCTAAGAGCGAGGAGACGAGGGGAAGCTATTGTGTTTGGGACGGTCGGACTCGCTCAGGTAGGGAAGTTCTTTGCTTCCTCTGCTAGAGTGACAAGAGGCCAATTGGAGCAACATTAATCTTCTGAGAGGGGGCTGGGTGCTCTTACTCCAGCACTTGGCTCTAATCCATTGTAAACATACAGGGGCCATGATCCCTTCCAGACATATGGTGGCCCTGAATATATGTCAATGTGCAGAAACAATATTACTTTTTTACTATTGTGGGCCTTCGAACGTCCCTAATCTGTCAATGCTCTCTTGTATCCTAGAATCGATTTGTGCATAGCTGTATAGACTGAATGTATGTAGTGTGTCTCTTCCTAGTTCCATTGTACCAAACAGTACATTTAAATAAAATACATAGCATAGAAGACAGACGGTCACACAAGGCCTCCCTGGTTGATCAGCGGACTTTCTCTCCCCCTTCCACTTGTAGTGCAAAGCTGATTGGATCACAGTTCCTTTTCCCTCTCCCAGCACCTGAATCTCGCCGTTGTCAGCAGGAGGGCGGCTTGACCGCTGAACCTGGCCCTCACTTAGCAGACTGCTGACTGGAGTCCACCAGTCCCCCATAATGGCAGCCCTTTCCCCAGTGATTACTTTCTATCTCCAGATAAATGCAAATGTTCCTACATTAATCAAACCGCTAAGCCATATCGAGAAATGGGGGTTCTTTACAAGGGGCAAAGTGTCTACAGTTTCCAGTCACTGCATGTAACCTGTAAGACCTGTCATGACAAACTGCAATTTTCTTGGTACACGCATTTTGGCAGAGAAAAACTACTTACAAATACAATTTGCTGTACTAATCACTTCTATCTAAGTGTGCTGAATCTTCAGAATGTTCGGTGATGAATGTGGGCAACACGATGCAGATATCTGGCGACAGAGAATCACATCCATCCACCACAATGTCTGTGACTCAGGGGATGTGGACATGGCATCCCCCTGTCAAGCTCAGGTGGGTATGGCCCATCAGAGGCCACTAGCGACGATGACAGAAAGGGACGCGGGACTGGGAAGTACTAAGAGTGGGCACCCGGTTTTCCACACAGCGCCATACAAGCAGGGTTTGCGATGGGCTTGCTGAAGTGTGTGACTTGTTAATTGTGTCTTCGTGGTGGCATCCAAGGCAAAGGTACCAGATTGTCGTAGCATGGATACGTTGGTCGTTGGGCAAGGCAGAGGTTCAAGACAGGCAGTAAACGGAGTCGAGGCAGCATTTAGAAAGTCAGAAGTCAGGGCAGGTACTGGAGGGCTTAAACGGAAACAGGTCCTGAGTCAAAAACGTGGGAATCCAATCACAAGCACTAGGCACAGGACAAAAGCGTTCTTGACGGCATTGGCATGAAGATCCGGCAGGGAATGCTGGACGACGCCCGGCTTATATCCATTTCCCATTCCGGAAAAAACGGCCCCGCACCAATAGTGCGGGTGATGCTGGAGCCTTTACATGCTCTGAAGCTGGTGCACATTTGGCCCTAGGAAAGGCCAAACACTGGGACACACAGCTGGCGCCGGGTGGTAGTCGGGTATACGGGGAGAGGTCAGAACAGAGATGGAGGGGTGCTGGGCACAACGAGGATCACATTGTAGTCCGCGACCCGAGACTGGGTAGCAGGAGCACCTGTGATCTTAAACCCAATTGTCTATCTAGCCAGATCCACTTGTAAAAACCCCTGTATAGTCTTCTAGTGGGATAGGATGTTCACTTCGTTGAGATAACGAACCCTGACTGTCAATGCAAAAAAATTCGCATGCCATTTTCTAATGACTATAAATGCTACCAGTTATCTCACAAAGCAATTCTAGCGCAAAAACTCACACTGAAGCCTTCAATGATCATAGATCGATGATGATGTTCATCTGATGCGATATCGGATCTTTTCCACCCCTATTCTGGGAGTCAATACTATCATACGTAATTAAACACAAAATATATCCATTTGCAAAGAACTATGGAGGGGGTTACTACCTACACCCCATGGATGTAGGTGGATCCAATAACATTGGAGCAGTGGGGGGTTAGTAGCGTTTTATTGCCTGGAATGCTTTTTAGTCTTAGCCTTAACGAAATCATACTTTCTTAAAAGAGTCATAGTGAAAAAGGGTCAATAAAACTACTTTAAATACATATATTGCATTAAATAAAGAAACATGCTTACAGAAATTGAACCTTCACTTGACTAAAACAAAAAACCCTATAAATAAAAACAACAAAAATTAGATGGTGATTCCCCAGATGCATACTAACATTAACACAATGGTCTAAAAAATGACCTGTTCTTGCACCATGAAGCAAAGTGCACCAAAAAAGACCAACTGCTTGCACATTCGAATCGGCCAGAGTTACTTAGAGCGTGTGCAATATTGAGATTTTGGTTGAAACTGCACTAAGAAGTTGCAACAACTTTTACATTTTGCGGTTCTTTTTGGTTATAAGAATATAGTTGGCAGTATAGGTGTGTATCGTGGGTTGTATGACGGACCTGTTAATATCACAACCTTTACAGGTAAACGCACTTAGAGACATAACGTTAGGCTAGTCCTACACTTCAGTTTCCCAACCGTACCGTAGTAGAAAGGTAGTATGCCCTTAGTATGCCCTCTCCATAGCTTAACATAGTACAATTCCATCGAATGATGAGACCATAGCCTATCTTTCACGGGCAGACGGGAACGATATTGCTCCACGCGTTCGAACCGTACGGCGCTGGTGGCCTATTGCGATGTATATGGGACGTATATACCTCCCCCCATACACGTTCGGTGTGAATATAGTTGTGTGCGGTTGCTATTGTATGTAGAAAATTAGAATCAAGGAACGTACTTTTCTATTTGGCACATGATAGGATCCTAGCTCTTATTCGATGCTGGTTATAGTATTTGATCGTGCTGATTTATAACCGTATCTGACGGAATATAGGATTTGGCAAGTTTTAATGAAACTTTCACCAGACGTACATTGGAAACATCTAAGAACTCGCTCTGACACAGTAGATTCAATCATAAGCTGGGTGAAACTAGCAGGGTTACAGATATCAAGGCTGAAAAAGTGGCTAGATGCATGTTACTGTGATGAAAGGAATAGGGTTCTGTTCTATTTTAGCTCAGTATCTCCCTATGCGTCGTATTTGACAACTCAAGCCTGTAACGTTTGGACATACGCATTGACTGGTACCTTCAAGAGCAACTCAATGTTAGTTTGTCATGACATTGTCTGTCTAATTTCTAGTGTCATGTTTGTTTTTTATAGTGTTGCTTTACGGCTCTTCCCTCCAAGTCTGGAGGAATTGTATTACACAAAAGAATCTAGCAGTCCACACAAAGTAGCAATGAGAAGTGTTTAAAACCTTATAAAAGTTCGTTGATTAAAACCATGCAAAATTAAATAGTTTCGATAATAGATTTTCACAGAAATATGCTGTACTTAATGATATTCGTGATAATAAATTGTTACTGAAGCAGAGTAAAAATTTAAACTGTAGAAGCAAGTTCGGCTGTCAAGTTCAAATGTTTTCAAAAATTTTAACTTACTGGTTATTTGATATTTAACGCATTGCATAGATTTATATCATAAGCTAAGATAAATTAAAAACATAGAATTATCACAATATGGCACTGATTGCAAAAAATACTAAACACTATGAATTCCAAATAAGAAACTGTATGCAAAACAACAGTGCTCACATATGAGATTACAGTGCTCTCTATTAACCAGCTAACTTTACTAGTAATGATTTTCAAATGCACAAGTTTTGCTTGGATCTTGACTGGTAAGTGAGCACACTGTCTCGTTCGATAACATTAATTCCAAAATCTGCACTGGCCTGAACTGTTCTTACTTGAGCCGAAATCCAGAGCTGGCCCTTGGAACAGAGCCTGACGTCACAAAGGTGTCACTGGCAACCACTGAGACAGGTGGGAGATGTCCTCTTCTGTGTCCGCAGCCAGCATGATTTTACCGTTCCGTTCAACTTTCAAGTTCAATAGGCTTTTGTGGTAGCAGCAGCACGTTTCATAAGTAGACAGTAAAATAGGCTGTCAAGAAACCTCACCGAATGAGAGCAACGTGACACTCTGACTAAAAGACCAAAGAATAGTTACAATAGACATCAATACATTGAAGGGAGCGGCATGTGCTTGACATGACTGCAGCTTGAACTATCAATTTGTGATAGGGTGACTGCTGCTAACGAGGGTTGGCCCTTGTTCATATAGTTTTTCATTCTGGTTCCCCTTTTTATCTGGCTGCGATAAGATATCCCTGGACACATGATTTGCATGGATGAAAAAGAGATTCACACTCGATCATTACAGTGGGCCTGGTCAACGTTCTTTCTTTTTATTACCATGGTTGCTTTATTAGATGGGTCCAATGACTGTCCAAGAGGAATGCAATGTAACATCTTTTAGTCAACTCACTGTATAGACACATAGAAGAATGTTCTACTGGTATACCAAGGATACCAGCAGCTCATCCTTACTCATAACAACCTGACCTACCTTCCATCAATGATCTTAACCTTATGTTGATTTGGTGTACCTGGATTGCAGCCACAATATTTTTAGGAGACTCTGTGGAGCCACCTTCTGCCGTGGCCTTGGTTTATCGATTCTCAATCACAAACACATTCGAAGATTTACAAACAGGTACTTTTTGTTCTTTGATAGTCTTGGTGGTTTAAAGCTTCAGACAACCCCCAACTTGGAGGAGATTAAATATCAGGATGCGCTTTGCGCCAACAATCACGGGACTCCGAACAACTGTGATCTAAGTCGAACGCACTAACTTACTAGACTGTCACTATCAGTCGTTATAGTGAACTACCTACCTACGTACACTAGCCTGCAGCTGCCAACCCTGGGAGCTTGCTATTGTCGCTATGAAAGACTCCTTAAGTGTGGTCACAGAGCTAGATATATTACTTCCGAGGTGAGCCCGGATGGTACTGAAAAGCCAACTGTGGCCAAACAAAACTGTTACTATTTCTGTACTATGTCTGATTATGCCTTCTTGCATAGTTTATATATTTTGGAATCACACCATCTACATTTTTTTGGCATGCTTTTTTCTATTTAAAACAATATGCATGCAATAGGAAGGAACTTTTAAATGCAACTTCTCGACTGAGCAAGAATTGTGACCTGAATAGTTGATGTATTATGGTTATTACACTAAAGCCGTTGTAATTCCGGTTTCCTATGTTTTATTAAGCCAAACGTGGTAAAAATACATTTCCAAGTGATGCCACAATGTCTACATAAAGTTTATACCCTTATCACACTTGAAGCCATTTGATTCATCAGCTTGCTGGTTGAGTTCCAACACACACCACCCTGCTCTTCTGCTTGTCCAGTCCTAGCCCCCAAATGGGCAAAACTAACTGGCTTTGACTTTTTTTAACTTTATAAATTCAATATAACGATTTCCAAACATCTACTATTGTATAGGAGTGTTACGTAAGAAGGGAGTACAAAGTCAGATGCCTTATGGTCCACAGTTTAGGGGCCCCTGTTATGGCATCCGTTTCCACATGTATAGAACCGTACTATACATGAGACAGACTGTGGCTTTTAAGCGGGTATTTTTGTTATAATCCAGAGTTTTTAAGTTACGCCTCTGTATAAAAATGAGTCAAGGACATCAATTCATGAATCAAAGGATAGAACTTAATCCTGTCTGTAAATAAATAATTACCATAAGAATAATGAAATACAAAATTTGTTTGATAGGTTTCCCTCCCCCTAAATTTACTAGAATTTTTTAAAAAAAACCCTTTTAAAGGTTGTTCAGTATTTTTTATAAACCATGGCTTCTTGTTCCCCCAGGTCAGCATAATAAAGCACCGGGTTTGTGACATAAAATGACACTGTTTGATGTCCGAGTGACTTTTCCTCAATATAATGGGTTTGTGTGGTGCTTTTTTTTTCTCTTGCTTGACCAGGAGTGGGAGTGCACCCAATTTGACTCGCTTCCCTGGATCTCTTATTTGGATGCTACCGGGCTTTTTTAGTAGCCCTGGAACTTATGATAGGGCTTCAGTTATGCATAGTGGGCTGACCCTGGATTAAGTGTAATGTTGTAGGCGCAGATACACTTCTATTACAATAATGGTGATTATTAGTGTTAAATAGAAGCAATAGGAGCACATGCGATGGCATGTTGGCAATGCCATGACAATAGTACCATCCCCCAAATGGAGCGAGAACCGGTGGTTGATGTACAATAAATGTTAAGTGAATTGTCATATTACAAGAAGGTAAAGGCTAAAGAACGATGCATTGCAAGATTAGTACTTCATTTCTATGGGCTTCTATGACCGTACCCAATATTCCGTAATAATATCGCGGAGTGTCCGTTCCTATCTAATCTGTATCGGTTCATTGATTCACTATTATCATTGGTTTCAATGTGAGGACATCCTCGAGGACGTGCCCCTCATGGCCCCCATAGCATAGGCTACTATTATCACTCCGCCCGGGGCCCAACGCGATCATAGCGGCCGGTACTCTGCAATGTCATGCGTTTAGACGTTATTTTCTCTCCTAATAGCTCCAATTGTTAAAGTTCCATGCTCTATATGGTTTGTCCTTTGTAATTAACAAAATGCCATGTTAGGTGGTTGCTCATTACGTGCCATTTACCGTGATACCAAGCGTTTTTTAAAGATAGTATGGATGTAGGCATTCAAAAGTCTGCATGAGTCCCCTTCAAACAATGAATTCTGTCTGCAGCTTTGTGCCTTAGAGTAGAGTCAAATCAAGACTTTATAGTTTTTTATGTGAATTTTTCACATTGTAGATAATAATATATATACACACACTATATCTATGCTCTTTACAGTGTCCGAATTAAGATGCCTAGGGCCACCTGTAAATACATTGATGGTACCCACAATTGCAATTATCACCCATTCACAGATTCCTAAAACACTCAGAAATAGTTTTCGTTCCTAACCTGTTTATTGGTCCTTGGCCTGTCAATAACCTGCTGATGGCTCTTGTTTTGAACATATGCTCTCTACAATTCGGAGAGCCTAAAATACATGTCATTTATCAGTATGCCTGTCATGCTTTGACTTAAGGACAGGAGCTCACCAGTGTATTTCACCATGGTTCATCAGTTAAAGCCTGTTGTATTATATATTCATCGCCAAACGCCACCGTAAAGTACCGAATTTACTAAACCATTATGTATCATACAATATTGGCCACTGAATGTATTGAAGACATAACTGGCTTATACTTTTAAATATGTTTCATTAACTAGGCACCTGGTCACGGTCTGGTGAGCACACGCTGTCTCACCACACTCAATGAGAGGGGAGGGGTGAGGAGACACCTACCCCTTCTCTCCCCAGCAAGCGCATTATATGCCCGGGCGGCGCTGTATATTCTTGGGAAGGGCCCCCCAATTACCTTATGTATCACGAGCTAAGAGGAAGTATCATAGTAGTAAAGTATTGTGAATCCAGGTCATCAGTCCAACACCAATCTACAAACTACAATATCAATGGCATGTGCAGTTCCTATTTTTTACTGCTCTTACAGTAAGAATCGCTGCTATGACGTTGGTAAATCTGTCTTTCACTCAACTGAAAAGGATGTAAAGATATTAGAAAGCTCTCTGTATGTAAACCACATATTTTTTTAATTACCCATGGTAATTTTCCCTGTAGACTAGTGATTTGTATATGCGGCAACAATTATCCTCTTTTCATGGCCATATCCCCAAGTGGTTTTCTGGTCACAGTTTTAACAGTTTTTTACCATTTGACAGTACATATTTACATTACTCTTCCTCAGTCAAGTGTATAACCTTACATTATCTACAGTGCACTTCATTACTCCCTAAACCTCTAACTTTACCTATACTCAGTTCTCGCAGCCATGCCAACTGTGAATTCTCTGATGAGCCTGATAGTAAAGTCAGTAAATGTGGTAGTGAACTGGGAATAGTTAAAGGGAAAATGTTAACAAACGTTGTCGGCATAGGGCAAAATTATGCTGACATCCTTGGAGTGTTAAAGTAGTGAAGATGTTAAATGTAGAATCTAAGGGCTAAAAAGTTTAATTATTAAGAGGCTGGTGTGTCGTGGGTAAAGTGTTTCTGTGGTGGAGCGTGAGTGTTCATGTCTGCTCCAGTTGTACTGTTCTACACAATTGATGATGAACAACCCGAAGTTGAAATATCTATTTCCAGCCTACGCCACCTCAACGCCTCATGGAAGACGAGGGGTCGCAGTTTTTTGCACAATTTTATGCCAAGGGAGCGTTGAGTTATCATAAGCACTGCGCACACAATGACAACCACTCATTATAAATACCCAATTCATCTTTATGTTACTTCCAGCATGCAGAACAAAGTAGAGAACACAGAAGATGATGCTGCATCTGCTAGGTTTGTTTTTTAAATTTTTTACTATGACAGACCAAAGTAATTTAATTTGCTTCTTTTTTTTTTTCTGTTGGCCATCACCAAACTGGGCCAAGCTCCATCCACAGTTCTTAGTTTAATGATGTTCTAAGGGCATTAATAAATCGAGGATTCCTTGACTATACTCTTGATATTTTTTGTGACAGTCTGTATTGGGAATACGGTTATAAGCTGGCCACAGGAAGCAGTGAATCTGATTTATTGCAACCTTTGCTGTTTCATGTATGCCTTCCAAACGCTTTGGAGCGGATGTGACTATGTGATTGCAATAAGTGTTATTTCAATGACCCATTTGTACCTTCACATAATCATAGTTATATACGAATGTATATTCACTTTCTTAGTTGTGTGTAGTGCATGTTTACGGACACAATAACAACCAATTCGGCTGTTTCATATGTGAATACCAATGTATGTTGTTACTATGGAAACTGCTTCAACTCCCCAAAAGCTTGGATGCTACGGCACTGACGAAAGAAAATGGCACTCATGTAATAGTAGTAATGCTGGCTCCGAAATCAGCACTGGGAGTTTGCTATTTTGTGACAGGAGGGTTGTAAAGAAATCTGAGCTGTGACCCATTATTTTTGTCTATTCCAGTTATTATGTTCCCTACCTAGATTATTGATAATATGTAATTCTATGCAATGTGTTTAATATCATATAAATGTCAATGTCCATCTTTGGGGCACATAAGAATCATGTGGGGGGCCCCGAAAGGGGTATTATGGCAATCCCAATCGGGCCAGTAGGAAGGGACATTAACAGTGCTCCGTAACAACAGTAAGGAAAATATTTTTAATAAGTTAGGTTATTCCGACGTAAAAATGTGTAAAATAGCCCCCTCCACCGACTGCATAAAGAATAAGTGATACAAAAGATTATGTTGGATTAGTCTATACATGATGATCCTATGATAATTTCACCGTACGTGATTGACCATGTAACTAGATTCCTCCTTTCTGTGGCTCCCTATAAATATAGGAATGCCAACTTCCTATGTCCACCCCACACTGTGAGACCATATTCTGTGGACAGCACTTATGATGCTTCCCCTGTGCCAATGCTCCTCTTGTGCTTAGCTACCACACGTGAAATGCCACTTCTGTAGCTTCCTTCTTATAGTGGGCCCGCACTAATGTGCCCCCCAAGGATATATCTGGCTGGTCGTTTCCACATGGACTGGACAAGGGGTGGATTTCTTGAATCCCGGTCACATCTAACCGGACTGTTGGATGTGCGGGCTCCTAACTCACTATCTACCCTATCACAGGAGGGTTTCCTCCTGTGGGAGCAGAGATCAACTCCCGTGGTACAATCACTAAGGATGAAGTGTTCCGCTTCACTGTTTGAACATGGCATGGTTTTATAAACCCGCGCTTGCGCATTTTGTTGCCTTCACATGGAGGGTTATTTGGGAGGGAGACTGCGTAGGTATAGGTTCTCACTCTCACGCAGTTTGATGATGGATCGAGGGCCAGTAGGGAGTTCCTCGAAGGGCAGGTCGCCTCATATAGTCCCAGATACACCGGCAGATGCACCTTAGGGAAATGTTACTCAAGTTTGGTGCACTCTGCACTATCTACCCTGTTAGCACTCTGATTACGCATTTTGATGTAGGCAGTGTTAGGACCATGTAAAGCAGGAGCCTAGTTGGATGACGGTGTATGACCAAGCATTAATATCGCCACCAAGTGTGCAGGTGGTGTAATATGGTGGAATATATGGTAGGTATTGAAGTGGATGGCGCCCAGAATATGGATTATGTCTCGTCTAAGGGTGCAGATCAAATGCGAGTACACGCCCACATACTGCTGCACATACAATTTTAATGGTATATCACCTTGTTTGGGAAAAAAAGGCAACCACAGGTAAAATCGAGGAGTATTCCCCCCGAAATCATTCTTTTCAGAACTCACACCCTATTGAATAAAAGCAGAAGTGTGAGGGGATTGTGATAAAACAATATATACCCCTACTTTTCCAAGTGTTTTTAACGGAAAGAAAATAATAATGGTCTTTTAATCTCTCTCACAACAACAACGAAAACATAACGAAAAACGTGGGTAGGGAGGGAGGGCAAGAGAGAGTTACATAAACAATACCATTTAAATATTATTCTTTCCTAACAAACACTGGGAAGTAAGGGGTATATATTGTTTTTATCACAATCCCCCCTCACACTTCTCTTTAATCAATATATGTTGAGTCGAAAAGATTTTTCTGGGAACTCCCCTCGATTTCTACATTTGGGGCTTTGTCTCCCAAACAAGGTGCATATACCATATAAATTGTATGTGCAAGTATGCTGGGGCGGTACTCGCAATTGCTCCTGCACCCTTTAAGACGTACATTACACCACTATTCTGGGGGCCCATCCATTCAATAACGCCAATAATTCAACATTGTAAACACCACCTGCACATTGGTGTTATATATTATGCTTGTCATATACACCCTCTATCCACTAGTCCCCTGCTTCATGGTCCTACAACTGCCAACCAATGCGTGAATCAGAGGAACAAGGGATAGATATTGCAGATGCACCAAACTTGAGTAACATTCTCTAATGTTCATCTGCAGTGTTATCTGGGACTATTAGCGTACTGCCCTTCGAGGACACTCCCTACTGCGCCCCTCCGATCCAATCATCAAACTGCTGAGAGTGAAGAACATACTACGTACCAGCTCTCCCTCCCAAAATACACTTCCAATTGAAGGAACATATTGCCATTGCGCGTGTTTTATAAACCATGCCATGTCTTCAACAGTGAAGCGGAACACTTCAGCCATTTAGTGATGTCCAGAGTTGATCTCTGGCCCAAGAGAAACTCCTATCCTGTGATAGGATAGAATTGAAGGTAAGGAAGGACGCCGCCCCACATCCAACAACAGTCCTGTAGATGTGAACGGGATCAAGAAATCCACCCCCTGTCCGTCCAATGTGGAAACAAGACCAGCCATATATCCTTGGGGGGGCACATTGGTGGGGACATAAGAAGGAGCTACACGAAAAGGTGGCATTTCAATGTGAAGCTACGCAAAGAGGAGCATTGGAGGGGAGCATCCAAATGGCTGTCCACAATATGGTCATCACAGTTGGGGTGGACATAGTGGAAGGATGCTTCATATTATAGAGCCACAAAGGAAGGAATTAGAGTAAGGGTTACAGGGTCATCACGGGTGCATTATGCATATATCTTCTCATGTTAAATTACCAACAAATCTCTTTGTACAATCTTATTCTCTATGCAGTGGGGCCTATTTACCTTTTTGTCAGGAATAACCAACTATTAAAATATTTTTCCTTACTGTTTTAACCGTCCGCGCACTGTATAATTGTCCACTTTCCTCTGTCCGATTGGGATTGCATACTACCCCTTTTCTGTGGCCCCCCCACACTGCTTTTATTTGGCCCCAAAAGATGACATTACTTTTTATATGATAATTAACCACTTGCATAGTAATACATATATCTCACTATCTATGTAGGGGAACATAATAAATGGAATAGACGAAAAATAGTGGTTCACAGCCCATTTCTTTCCTTTTCACAACCTCCTGTCCCAAAATAGCAACACTCCAGTTGCTGATTTCGAGCCAGCATTACTATCTATTACGGATTGCCATTTTCTTTCAGTGCAGTGCCGTCACAACCAACGCTTTTGGGAGTTAGCAGTTTCCATATACACTACATGTGTAATTCACATTATGACACAATTGTTTGTATTGGTATCCTTAAAATGCACTAACAACAACAACTACTAAAGGTGAAATATACTTAATTATATAATATTGATTGTGAATGTCAAATGGTCTTGAAAATAACACTTTAAATGCAGATCACTAGTCACCTCCCCATATCCCTCAAAGCTTTTGGAGAAGGCAAACATGAAAGCAAGGTTTGCCAAAAAAAATTAAATTCCTGCTTAATGTTGGCACCTTTACACTAATTCCCAATACCGACTGCAACAAAAATATCAAGAGTATTGTCAAGGAATTCCTCTGATTTATAATGGCCACTTACTACATCATAAACTAAGACTGTGGATGGCGCGTGGGCCAGTTGGTTGCATGTTAACAGTAAAAAAAAGAAAATTAATTTACTTTGGTCTGTCCATAGTAATAAAATTTAAAAAAAAAAAACATGAGGCAGATCAGCACATCTTCTGTGTCTCTACTTTTTGATGCGTGAAGAACATACCGATAGAGGCGGGTATTTACAACTTGTGGTGCATTGTGTGCCGTCTCTTTATGCATAACTCACGCTTCCCTTGCATAAAATTGGGGGCAAAAACTGCGCCCCTCCAGTCATTCCCATGGCTTGAGGTGGGTAAGGCTGGAACTAGAATATTACATTCTGTGTTCAATCCTATTTGTGTAACATACACCCTGGACATACATTGAACCCGTCAGTCCACACCAGAAACACGTTACACCAACCACCAGACCTCTTAACTATTAAAACTTTTTTATAGACACCTTAGATTTCTAGCATTAACATCTTCACTCACATTTGTTTTAAAAAATTAACCTCTCAGGCTTCAGCATTAATTTGTGCCCTATGTCCGACACGTTTGTTACATGTTTCCCCTTTACAATCCCATTCACCCCCATTACCTGTACTTTTAACTATCCAGCTGCATCAAGAATTCACAGTTGGCATGCTTTCCGAAGAACTGAGTATAATGGTAAAGTTAGAGGTTAGGAGTTTAATGAATGCCCTGTAGATCCTGTAAGGTTAAACACTTGGACTTAGGAGCGAAGGTAACACTATGTACTAATGGTAAAAAACTGTTAAACCTGTACCAGAAAACCACTTGGGGATATGCCCCCATGATAACGAGATAATTGTGCCCATATCAAATCACTAGTCTACCAGGAGAAAATTACCATGGTAATTAAATCTGTGTGTACATACATAGAGTTCTAATAATCTTTACCAAAAATCCTTTCCTTTAGAGGAAAGCATTAACCAACGTCATAGACAAAGCGATTCTTTACTCTTTACTGTGAGAGCAGTAAAAATAAGGAACTCAACTGCGCATTGATATGGTAGAGGTGTAACTTGTAGTTTGCCTATGGGACGCTGGACACAATACTTGTTACTACAGATACTTCCTTCCTCTTAGCTCTGATTACATAAGGTACATTTGGGGCCCCCTTTTTTTTTTCCCATCCACAAAGAATATACAAACGCCCCTGTGCATATACTCGCTTGCATGGGAGAGAAGGGGTTAGGTCTCCTCACACCCCTCCCCCTCTCCATTGTACGTGTGTGAGACAGCGTGTGCTCCACACAGACCGTGACCAGGTGCCATATGTTAAATGAAACAATTAATTTAAAATGTAATACCCAGTTAGGCTTGCAATACATTCAGTGGCAATATTGTATGATACTATATGGTGTTAGTAAGGCAGAGGTCTTACGGTGGCGTTTGGAGAATAATAGATGCAGCCTTTACCTGATGAACAGGTGAATACACTGGTGATCTCCTGTCCTTAAGTCAAAGCTGGTGGGAGCTAGGCCTACTGATAAATGACATGATATTTTAGGCTCCTCGAATTTAGAGAGCATATGTTCAAAACCCTCGAGCCGTCGCATTTTATTGACAGGGTGCCAAGACAATAACAGGTAGAAAAACTATTGTCTGATTTTTACGAATCTGTGATGGGTGATAATGCAATTTGTGGGTACCAAATAATGGATTTACGGTGGGGCCTAAGGCATCTTAATGGCGGACACCTGTAAAGAGTCCATAATATGTGTGTGTAATATTATATATTTATTATCTACAATGTGTAAAAATTAACACTAAAACACTATAAGTTTCTTGATTGCTCCTTAAGGCACAAAGGCTGCAGACTATGAATTGCATCTGTTTGAATGGACCAAATGCACTTTGAATGCCTACCATACCAAACCTATCTTAAAAACGCTTGGTAATCAAGGAAAGGTCACGCCATTACACCACGACATGGCATTTTTAATTCATATAGTATATAGCCAGCAGACCCCCCCCATATATAGCCTTCAGCCCCTGCCCCCAATATAATTCCTATAGGCAAAAAACCATCAGTGTACTCACCTTCCCACCACCCCTCCCCCGGCAAGACCTGACATCACGATCCCTGTAATTTTTTTCTTGACTTGAGTATAAGCCGGGGTGAGGTTTTTCAGCACATTTTTTGGGTTACTCAGGTTATACTCGAGTATATACAGTATGTCTGTTCTTGCATAAACAGTGATGTTAATGATGGTACTTTAGCACTACCCTGTTTCCCAGAAAATAAGACAGTGTCTTATATTAATTTTTGCTCCTAAAGAGGCGCTGGGTCTTATTTTAAGGGGATGTCTTATTTTTCCATGAACAAGAATTTACATTTATCGTTGAACAAAAAAATCAATTTCTCATACATCCTTATGACTCTGAATTTCATGCTGTATTTCTTGTGACTACATTTCTATTAGAATCATTGGCCCCAGTCTCTCATGTTTAGTAATAGCACTTTCCATAAATGACCCTTCTTATCCTGGTCACTGCTGGGATCACATTTACAGCACAACAGTCAATGATGTAATTCCATGAATTCTTCCCCATGTCACAACCTTCTGCAGCATCTAAACTAGTCTAATTATATAATGAATGGCGTTGGGGGGGTAGGGGAAGTGGCTCAATGACTGCCGAGAGGTCTATTTTCAGGGGAGGCCTTATATTTCTAAGCCTGAACAAAATTGTACTAGGTCTTATTTCGGGAGAGGTCTTATTTAGGGGAAACAGGGGGGTAGTATATATTAAAATCTCGAAAAATTTAATATATTTTTACACTTGTGCCTAGTAATTATAAGGCATCATAGTTATGTTCTATTTGGACTGCATATCACATTTGTAAAAACATAGATAATGTTGGTTTGTCATATTTGATGAGGTTTTGAGATGTAAATTCATAGAATCAATACAGGCAAATGGTATTATAAATGCGAGACATATATCTAGAGGTAAAATACATAATTAGGCCAAGTTTTAATGGGACTTTGTCTTGCAGTTTAACCTCTCACTATGGGGCACATTTACTAAGGGCTTTGAGCCACGCTTTTGTCAGACTGCACACTTTCTTCTAGGCTAAAAAGGCTTGCACAAGTATTTAAGAAGTGTATGTGCCGCTATTAAGTTAAGGTGCGTGCCAGCGGTTGGTCTGATTGCGCTGTACAGTGTTTAACTTGTGTTGCACACCCTATGTTAACCCCTCTACGGCGCAGAGGTATAAGGGATGTATGAAGAGGGCTCACGGGCTGAGTCCTCTTCATACAAAGGTGGGGGTTTTTGCATTTTGCACAAAACCCCCACCGCTAATAACCGGCTATTAACCCTCTCAACGCCGCCGCCGGCGTTCAAAGGACGACGGCGCGCGGGCGCCGCCATCTTTTTTCCGATCACCGCGCCCCTGAACGTCATCGGGGGCCGGCGATCGGTTACCATGGTAGCCTCGGGTCTTCTTTTGACACGAGGCTACATGGCTTATGCAGGTTCGTTACAATGAGCCAGTGGCTCATTGTAATGTATGACCTGCAAAAATGCCATATATTGCAATACTGTAGTATTGCAGTAAGACGTGTCCCACCGCGAAGCTGAAAAAAAATTCCAAATGTGGAAAAATTAAAAAAAACGCACGTGCATCACGTTCTTGTGGCTCAGTTTTTACGACTCTTTCACTCTTCGCTCCAAATAGATGGCCTACTTTATTCTTTGGTTCGGTTCGATCGCCGGTGATACCAAATTTATATAGGTTTTTATTGTGTTTAATACATTTTCAAAAATTAACGAATGTGTACAAAAAGAAAAAAATTTTGCCATCTTTGAAGCTAATACTTTTCTCATACTTGGCGCACGGAGATGTGTGAGGGGTCATTTTTTGCGAATGAGGTGACATTTCATTGCTACCATTTTGAGGTCTGGTGCGACATTTGATAATTTTTTATTTCTTTTTATGTTATGTAAAAAGGTTAAAGTCGCATTTAGACATTTGGGCGCATTTCCCGCTCGGAGTCACCGCCGCCCGTAACCGTTTTTATATTTGATAGATCGTGCATTTTGGGACTCGGCAATACCTATATGTTTGTGATTTTTACTGTTTGTTTATTATGTTTTATATCCGTTTTAGGGAAAGGGGGGGGTGATTTGAACTTTAATATTTTATTAATATTTTTTTCTTTTTTAAAACTTTTTTTCTTTTTTTTTTCACTATTTTTAGACCATCTAGGTACATTAACCCTATTATGGTCAGCTCGCTCCCCTACCATATATGCAATACTACAGTATTGCAAATATGGCATTTTTGCAGGTGATACATTACAATGAGCCACTGGCTATTGTAACGAACCTGCATAAAGCCATGTAGCCTCGTGTCAAAAAGAAGACCCGAGGCTACCATGGTAACCGATCGCCGGCCCCCGATGACGTTCGGGGCGCGGTGATCGGAAAAAAGATGGCGGCGCCCGCGCGCCGTTCGTCCTTTGAACGCCGGCGGCGGCGTTGGGGGTTAATAGCCGGTTATTAGCGGTGGGGGTTTTTGTGCAAAATGCAAAAACCCCCCACCTTTGTATGAAGAGGACTCAGCCCGTGAGCCCTCTTCATATCCCTTATCCTCTGGCATGTTAAAATAAATAACATCACGGGAAAGTAAAATTTGTTATGCACAAAATAAGCCCTCACACAGGTCTGTACACGTAAAAATGAAAAAGTTATGGATTTTTTAAGTTGGAGAGCGAGAAATGAGCCGAAAAATCCTGCGTCCTTAAGGGGTTAAATGTGCACCACAAAAAAGATGGTGAACTCTGTTGGAGGAAAGCGACAGATTCATTATTTTTGGCACACATTCTTAGTTAATCGCCGCACCCAGCATTATACACGGAAATAGCACTCTAAGTGCAGTTGCCAAGTAAATGTGCCCCTAGGTATCCTCACAATGTAAAGTAAAACCTAAGTCTAGAGGTAAGATGCATGGTTTATCCATATTTTTATTATTAAACTCATTTCAGACTCTTTTCAATATGGTCACATCAACTAATAAGTGAAAAAAATGTATAAAGATTCAACCCAGGGATCAGAGTGTATAGTTAAAGTTTATGTCTAAGGGAAAGGGATGCTGAGTCAAGGGACCCAGACAAAAGTCCACAGGTGCTAGTTGCAGCCTGACATTGCCTACTACATGCCTACTACAAAAGACTTAAATGATTCCAGCATCACAGATGGTAGGTGAATTAAAAGTCCAGTTTTATTAGAAAAAGCTAAAAATGTTATAGCATAAGGTCAAGAAACTGACGCGTTTCGGACGTTGACCGTCCTTAGTCGTACCATAAAACATAATGACCAGTGTAAACAATATATAGAGAGAGAGGAAGTCAGCACCTTCACATAGCTCCACCCCACTTCCGATTAACAATGTGACAGGTGGTGTCAGGAAAAAAGGTAAACAGCATAGCTTAAAGAAAAAATGGGAAAAGAGGAATGCATCAATACAGGTAAAGCAAATCACTTTTGTAATTTAGCCCTAATGGCGACCGTGTCTGTAATGCTAGAATCCAAAAAGCCTCCCGAGATAAAAGTTTCTTGAACCAGTCTCCACCTCTCCACCTAGGGTGGAGCTATGTGAAGGTGCTGACTTTCTCTCTATATATATTTTTTGCACTGGTCATTATGTTTTATGCTACGACTAAGGACGGTCAACGTCCGAAACGCGTCAGTTTCTTGACCTTATGCTAACATTTTTAACTTTTTCTAATAAAGCTGGAAAAAGAGTAGACCTGGGTGCAGTGAGTGCATGTCAGATCTACTACACTTACCACTCTCACTTAGCGCAGGAGTGCCAGCACATGATAAATCTCCCCTCATACTCTCGTATTGAGAGCCAGAGACAGCGGATCAGGAAATGCCTGGAGTGTCTGGCCGATCCTGCATGTGGTGCCCTACCCTTTTAGCTTCCCTTTATGTTGGTTGTAATGGATATGGATCTCAATATATCCAATATATAGTTTTGTGTAATAACAAATGTTTGCAGTTTTCATAATTATGCAGGCATTTGGTGGAAATGCCCCATGCCCGCCTACTCAACCAACCACCGTGCCCCTCTACGTGTACCTTAATTGCAAGAATTTGTGATTTTTTTTCACTGCATGCATGCCACAAAACTGTTGTAGAAGCTGTGATAAATCTCCCCCATATATATATACATATATATATATTTATCCCACATAGGCTCTATATACACTCACCGGCCACTTTATTAGGTCACCATGCTAGTAACGGGTTGGACCCCCTTTTGCCTTCAGAACTGCCTCAATTCTTCGTGGCATAGATTTAACAAGGTGCTGGAAGCATTCCTCAGAGATTTTGGTCCATATTGACATGATGGCATCACACAGTTGCCGCAGATTTGTCGGCTGCACATCCATGATGCGAATCTCCCGTTCCACCACATCCCAAAGATGCTCTATTGGATTGAGATCTGGTGACTCTGGAGGCCATTTGAGTACAGTGAACTCATTGTCATGTTCAAGAAACCAGTCTGAGATGATTCCAGCTTTATGACATGGCGCATTATCCTGCTGAAAGTAGCCATCAGATGTTGGGTACATTGTGGTCATAAAGGGATGGACATGGTCAGCAACAATACTCAGGTTGGCTGTGGCGTTGCAACGATGCTCAATTGGTACCAAGGGGCCCAAAGAGTGCCAAGAAAATATTCCCCACACCATGACACCACCACCACCAGCCTGAACCGTTGATACAAGGCAGGATGGATCCATGCTTTCATGTTGTTGACGCCAAATTCTGACCCTACCATCCGAATGTCGCAGCAGAAATCGAGACTCATCAGACCAGGCAACATTTTTCCAATCTTCTACTGTCCAATTTCGATGAGCTTGTGCAAATTGTAGCCTCAGTTCCCTGTTCTTAGCTGAAAGGAGTGGCACCCGGTGTGGTCTTCTGCTGCTGTAGCCCATCTGCCTCAAAGTTCGACGTACTGTGCGTTCAGAGATGCTCTTCTGCCTACCTTGGTTGTAACGGGTGGCGATTTGAGTCACTGTTGCCTTTCTATCGCTCAAACCAGTCTGCCCATTCTCCTCTGACCTCTGGCATCAACAAGGCATTTCTGCCCACAGAACTGCGCTCACTGGATGTTTTTTCTTTTTTGGACCATTCGTGTAAACCATAGAGATGGTTGTGTGTGAAAATCCCATAGATCAGCAGTTTCTGAAATACTCAGACCACGCCTTCTGGCACCACAACCATGCCACGTTCAAAGGCACTCAAATCACCTTCTTCTTCCCCATACTGATGCTCGGTTTGAACTGCAGGAGATGTCTGACCATGTCTCATGCCTAAATGCACTGAGTTGCCGCCATGTGATTGGCTGATTAGAAATTAAGTGTTAACGTGCAGTTGGACAGGTGTACCTAATAAAGTGGCCGGTGAGTGTATATATATATATATATATCTATTATACGTATATACAAACACAACACACACAGACTCCAATTATATATACACACCCTATAAGCTGGACAAAGTGAGCCAGACCGTAGGAGACATCACATCTCCCATTTAGGGATAAAAGTGGAGCATATCCATTACAACCAACATAAAGGGAAGCTAGAGGGTAGAGGCAGCACATGCAGGATCGGCCAGATACTCCAGGCATTTCCTGATCCGCTGTCTCTGCCAACCTTGCTCTCCCTTCTCCCTTTACTACAAGTCATGTAGATATAAGGGGAGCTAGCAGAGCGAGTGGAGGAAGCTATATAGTGTGGGACTGGTGGACTCGATCAGAGTAGAGGAAGTTCTTTCCTCTGCTCAGAAGTGACAGAGAGCTTTGGACAGAACATTAATCTGCTGAGGGGGCTGAGAGTGCTCTTACTCCAGCACTTGGGCTCCTCATCCATTGTGAAAATACAGGGGCCCATTGATCCATTCAGACAATTAATGGTGGCCCTGAATATATGTCAATGTGCAGAAACAATATTACTTTTTTACTTATTTAGGGCATCTCTAACATCCCTAATTGTCATGCTCTCTTGTATCATAGATTGATTTGTAATCTGTAGACTGAATTGTAATGTATTGTATTTCTTCTAGTTCCATTGTAGCCAACACTGTACATATAGATAAGATAACATAGCATAGAAACAGAGGCAGCACAAGGCCTCTCCCTGGTTGATCAGCAGCTTTCTCCCCCTCCACTTGTAGTGCAAAGCTGATGGATCACAGTTCTTTTCCCTCTCCCAGCACCTGAATCTGCCTTTGTTCAGCAGGAGGGCGGACTTGACCCTGAGACCTGGTCCCTCTCTTAGCAGAGCTGCTGACTGGAGTCCACCATTCCCCCCATAATGGCAGCCCTTTCCCCAGTGGATCTACTTTCTATCTCCAGATAAATGCAAATGTTCAATTAATACAAACCGCTAAGCCATATCGAGCAAATGGAGGGTTTCTTTACAATGGGGAAAAGTAGTTTCTCACTAAGTCAGCTGCCATGTAACCTGAAGACCTGTCATGACAAACTCAATTTCTGGTAGCCATTTTGGCAGAGATAAAACATTAGCTTAAATGGGTCAAATATACAATTGCTGTCACTAATCACTTCTTCAAGTGTGCTGAATCTTCAGAATGTCTTGTGATGGAATGTGGGCAACCGATGCAGATATCATGGCGACAGAGAATCAACATCATCCACACAAATGTCTGTGACTCCATGGATTGGATGGCATACCCTACTGTCAAGCTTCAGGGGTAGTGGACCCCCAGGGCCACTGCGGACGATGACACAAGGCGACACCCGGGACTGGAATCTAAGTGGCACACGGTTTTCATCACAGCCCGCCATAAAGCAGGTTGGACTTGCTGCATGGTGGTGGCTTGCTGAAGGTGTGACTTTGTCCGTGGTGGCAGCCAAGGCAAGGTACAGAGTCGGTAGGCAGGATCGTGGTCGGGGGCAGGCAGAGGTCAAGACAGGCAGTAACGGAGTCGGAGGCAGAATAGAAAGTCCAGAAGGTCAGGGCAGGTACTGGAGGAGCTTAAACGGGAACAGGTCCGGGGTCACAACGGGGAATCCAATCACAAGCACTAGGCACAGGACAAAGCTTTCTTGACGGCATTTGGCATGAAGATCCGGCAGGGAATGCTGGGAGACGCCGGCTTTTATCCATTTCCTGAAAAAGGCCAGCACCAATTGGCGGTGTGCTGGCCCTTTACATCTTCTGAAGCTGGTGCACATTTGCCCTAGGAAAGGCAAACACGGTCACGGGCGCCGGGTGGTAATCAGGAACGGGGAGAGGTAGGACAGAGTGGAGGGGTGCTGGGGCACACCGAGGATCACATGTGAGTCCGCGACCCGAGACGTGGGTAGCAGGAGCACCTGTGATACATACCCAATGTATCATCTAGCCAAGATCACTTTAACCCCAGGTATAGTCTTCTGTGGATAGGATTTCACTTCTGTTGAGAAGCGAAACCCTCTGTACAAAGCAAAAAATTAGCATGCCATTTTCTATGCTATAAAATGCTACCAGTTATTTCAAAGCAATTCTAGGCAAAAAATCTGATGCACTTATGCATCAGATATGCAGATATCTGATGCGTATCTGCTTTTCCACACAGATCTGACTGAATACTTAAATAAACACAAAAATTCATTTGCAAGAGTAGGAGGTTACTACCTACCCCACTGCATTTTAGGTGGATGCCAATATTGTATGTGGGCTAGTAGCTTTTATTTGCCTGGAATGCTTTTTAGTTCTAGCCTTAAGAAATCATACTTTCTTAAAAGAGTTCATAGTGAAAAAGGAGTAAAACTACTAAAATACATTATATGCATTAAATAAAGATAAAATGTTACAGAAATTGAACTTCACTTGACTAAAAAAAAAACCCCTATAAATAAAACAACTAAAAATTAAGATGGTGATATCCCTCAGCATGCAATAATAAAATTAACACAATGGTCAAAAATGACCTAGTTCTGCAACATGAAGCAAAGTGCACCAAAAAAAGTACAACTGCTTGCACATTCTGAAATCAGGCCAGATTTACTAAGAGCGTGTGAATATTGAATTATCTGGTGAAAACTGCACTAAGGAAGTTTGCACCACTATTTACATTTTGCGGTTTCCTTTTTGTTATAAGAATATAGTGGCATTATAGGTCAGCTGGTTGTATAACTGACCTAGTTAAATATCACAACCGCACTTTACCAAGACACTGTTAGGCTATACTCACACTTCCGTTTCCCACCGTACCGTAGTATGACGGGTAGTATGCCCGTAGTATGCCCCTCTCCATAGCTTAACATAGAGCCATATTCCATCGAATGATAGGACATAGCCTATCTTTCAACGGGCTACGGAACGATATGCTGCACGCGTTCTGAACCGTACGGCGCTGTGAGGCTATTGCGATGTATATGGGACGTATATACCTCCCCCCATACGTTCGTGTGAATATAGTTGTTGCAGTTGCTATTGTATGTAGAAAAAAATAAGAATCAGATGGAACACTTTTCATTTATGAGAACAGCAGGATCTTTATTAGGTTATTTCTGAAAATATGAGGAAATTATAGGTATTTGGAAGGTTGTAAACTTTTCACCTATACTTGACATTTGGAATATTCATTAAATAGAAACTTGAAGCTTACTGAGACACATACAGTTCACTCATAGAAAAAAAGCATACTGGGTGAAACAAAGGGTTAAGTATCAAAGGCTGAAATGCTAGATGCATGTTACTGTGATGAAAGGAATAGGTTTACTGTTCTATTTTAGCTCAGGACTCCCTATGCGCTATATTACACTCAGCCTGTAAGTTTGGACATAGCAATTGACTCTGTAACCTTCAAGAGCACTCAATGTTAGTTTGTCAGTGACATTGTCTGTCTAATTTCTAGTGTCATTTTGTTTTTATAGTGTTGCTTTACTGCTTCTTTCCTCAAAGTCTGGAGGAATTGTATTACAAAAAGAATCTAGAGTCCACACAAGAGTAGCAATGTAAAAGTGTTTAATACCTATAAAAGGTTAGTTTGATTAAAACCATGCAAAATTAAATAGTTCATAATAGATTTTCAAGAAATATCTGTACTTAATGTATTCAGTGATAATAAAAGTTGTTACTGACACAGAGTAAAACTTTAAACTGTAGAAGCAATTCGCTGTCAAAGTTAAAATGTTTTCAAAAAATTTTACATTACTGTTATTTCTGTTATTTAACCATTGCATGAGATTTATATACATTATAGCTAATGATAAATCTATAAGATAGATTATCCAAATATGGCTGATTGCAAAAATACTAAAACACTATGAATTCCAAATAAGAAACTGTATGCAAAACAACAGTACTCACATATGAGATTACAGTGCTCTCTATTAACCAGCTACATCTTTACTATAATGATTTTCAATAGCATCAATGTAATTTCTTGGATCTTGAATGGTAAGTGAGCACACTGTCTTGTCGATACATGAATTCCAGAAATCTGCACTGGCTGAACTGTTCTACTTGAGCAGAAGCAGAGCTGCCTTGGAACAGCCGCTGACGTCACAAAGGTGTCGACTGGCAACCACTGAGACAGTGGGAGATGTGTCCTCTTCTGTGTCCGAGCCAGCTATTTAACCGTCCGCTTCACTTTCAAGTTCAAAGAGGCTTTGTGGTAGCAGCAGCACTTTCACAGCTAGACAGTGAAAATAGGCTGTCAATGAAACCTCAAGAATGAGAGCAACGTGACACTCTGAATAAGAGACCAAAGAATAGTTACAATAGACATCAATACATATGGTAAGGGAGGCGTGCATGCTGCTTGACATGACTGCAGCTTTACTATCAACTTCTGTGATAGGGGACTCTGCTAACAGGGTTGGCCCTTGTTCATATAGTTTTCATTCTGTTCCCCTATTTATCTGGCCGGAAGATATCCGCTGGACACATGATTTGCATGGATGAAAAAAGAATTCACACTCAGACATTACAGTGGGCTGGTCAGAGGTTTCTTTTTTTTATTACCATGGTTGCTTTATTAGAATGTTGCCAATGCTGTCCAAAGGAATGCAATTGTGAACATCTTTTAGTCAACTGCACTGATAGACAACTAGAAGAATTTCCTACTGGTATACCAATGGATACCAGGCAGCTCATCCTTACTCATAACAACCTGACCTACCTTCCATCAATGGATCTTAACCTTCTGATTGACTTGGTGTACCTGGATTGCAGCCACAATATTTTAGGAGACTCTTTGGAAGCCACCTTCATTGCCGTGCCATTGGTTTATCTAGATCTCAGTCACAACAACATTTCGAAGATTACAACAGGTACTTTTTATCTTTTGACAAGTCTGGTTGTCTTAAAGCTTTCAGACAACCCCAACTTGGAGGAGATTGAAAAGGATGCCTTTGCCAACAACACGGGCCTCCGACAACTGGATCTAAGTCGAACAGCACTAACTTACTTAGATGTCACTACAGTTAGTGAACTACCTAGCCTACGTACACTAGGCCTCAGCTCCAACCCCTGGGACTGCTATTGTCCTATGAAAGACTTCCTTAAGTGGGTCACAGAGAGTGATATTTACTTCACAGGTGAGCCCGGGTAATGTAAAATGCCAACTGTGCCAAACAACTGTTACTATTTCTGTACTATTTCTGTATTATGCTTCTGCATAGTTATATATTTTAGGAATACACCATATCATTTTTTGCATGCTTTTTCTTACTTTAAAACAATATGCATGCAAATATGGAAAGGTAACTTTAAAGTGCAACTTCTCTACTGAGCAAGAAATTGTTGAACCTGAATGTGATGTATTATTGTTATTACACTAAAGCCTTGGTAAGTCCGTTTTCCTATGTTTTATTAAGCCCCAAAAGTGGGAAAAAATACATTTCCAAGTGATTCCACAATTTCTTACTATAAAGTTATTACCTTAATCACACTGGAGCCATTTGATTCATCAGCTTGCTGGGTTGAGGGTCAACACACCACCCTGCTCTTCTGCTTGTCTCAGTCCTAGAACCCCAAAATGGGCAAAACTGGCTTTGAACTTTTTTTACTTTATAGAATTTCAATATAACGAATTTCCAAACATATACTATTTTATAAGGAGTGTTACGTAAGGAGGTACAAAGGTGCAGATGCCTTATGGTCCACAAGTTTAGGGGCCTGTTATGGCATCCTTTCCACATGTAAGTAGAACAGTACTATACATGATACATACTGTGGATTTTAAGGGTATTAAGATCCAGAGTTTTTAAGTTACGCCTCTGTATAAAATGAGTCAAGGAGCATCAAATTCAGAATCAAAGCTAGAACTTATCCTGTCTGTAAAATAAATAATTACCATAAGAATAATGAAATTACAAAATTTGTTTGATAAGGTTTCCCCTAAAATTAATAGATATTTTTTAAACCTTTTTAAAAGGTTGTTCAGTATTTTTTATAAACATGGCTTCTGTTCCCAGTTCAGCATAATAAAGCACCGTGTTTGTGATAAAATGGACACTGTTGATGTCCGAGTGACTTTACTCAATAATAATGGGTTTGTGTGGTGCTTTTTTCTGCTTGCTGGACCAGGAGTGAGAGTGCACCCAATTTGACTCGCTTTCCTGCGACTCTCTTATTTGGATGGCTACAGGGCTTTTTTAGTAGCCCTGGAACGTTATGATAGGGCTTCAGGGTATGCATAGTTGCTGAGCCCTGGGATAAGTGTAATGTTTGGTAGGAGCAGATAACTTCTTATTACAATAATGTTATTATTAGTTTAAATAGAAGCAATAGGAGCATGCATTGATTTGTCAATGCCATGACATAGTACCATCCACCAAATGGAGCGAGAGACCTGGTTGATGTACAATAAATGTTAATATGGTCATATTAATAAGGTAAGCTAAAGAACAGAAAATCATTGCAAAATTATACTATCATTTCTATGACCTACCCCAATAAGTTCCGTAATATACGAGGAGGATGTCCTTCTAATAAATCTGTATCTGTGTCCTTGAGTCACTATGTAATCATTGAGTTTCATGGTGAGGCATACTGTTATCTTCCAGGCTCTATATGTTGTCCTTATGTAATTAACAAATGCCATTGTAGTTGGTTGCTAATTACGTGACCTTTCCTTGATACCAAGCGTTTTTAAAGATAGGTATGGTATTGTAGGCATTCAAAGTCTGCATGGTCCCTTCAAACAGATGAATTCATAGTCTGCAGCTTTGTGCCTTAAGTAGATCAATCAAGAACTTTATAGTTTTTTATTGTAATTTTACACATTGTAGATAATAAATATATATACACACACATATCTATGGCTCTTTACAGTGTCCGATTAAGATGCCTAGGGCCCACCTGTAAATCCATTATTGGTACCCACAATTGCAATTATCACCCATTCACAGATTCTTAAAAATCAGAAATAGTTTTCTTCCTAACCTGTTATTGTCCTTGGACCCTGTCAATAACCTGCTGACTGGCTCTTGTTTTGAACATATGCTCTCTAAATTCTGAGAGCCTAAAATACATGTCATTTATCAGTAGGCCTGCTCATGCTTTGACTTAAGACAGGAGCTCACCAGTGTATTCACCTGTTCATCAGTTCAAGCCTGTATCTATATATTCATCCAAACGCCACCGTAAAGTACCTGCATACTAACACCATATAGTATTCATACAATATTGCCACTGGAATGTATTGCAAGCATAACTGGCTTATACATTTTAAATAATTGTTTCATTTAACTATGGCACCTGGTCACGGTCTGGTGAGCACACGCTGTCTCACCACACTTCAATGGAGAGGGGAGGGGTGAGGAGCACCTACCCCTTCTCTCCCCTGCAAGCGCTTATATGCCCGGGCGCGTGTATATTCTTGTGGAAGGGGCCCAAATGTACCTTATGTAATCAGAGCTAAGAGGAAGTATCATAGTAGTAAAGTATTGTGATCCAGGTCCATCATGTCCAAACTACAATTCTACACATCTACAATATCAATGGCAGTGAGTTCCTTATTTTTACTGCTCTTACAGTAAAGAATCGCTGTCTATGACGTTGGTAAATCTGTCTTTCCTCTAAATGAAAAGGATGTAAAGATTATTAGAAAGCTCTATGTATGTAAACACATATTTTTAATTACCATGGTAATTTTCTCCTGGTAAGACTAGTGATTTGTATATGGGCACAATTATCTCTTTATCATGGGGCATATCCCCAAGTGGTTTTCTGGTACAGTTTTAACCAGTTTTTTACCATTCAGTACATATTGTACATTACTCTTCCTCAGTCCAAGTGTATAACCTTACATTTATCTACAGTGCACTTCATTAACTCCCTAAACCTCTAACTTTACCATATACTCAGTTCTTCGGCAGCCATGCCAACTGTGAATTCTCTGATGAGCTTGGATAGTAAAGTAGTAAATGGGTGGTGAACTGGGATAGTAAAGGGGAAAATGTTAACAACGTTGTCGGCATAGGGCAAAATTAATGCTGACATCCTTGGAGGTTTAAAGTAGTGAAGATGTTAATATAGAAATCTAAGGTGCTAAAAAGTTTATTAGTTAAGAGGCTGGTGGTCTGGGTAAAGTGTTTCTGTGTGTGGACTGACGGTGTTCAATGTCTGCTCCAGGCTTGTACTGTTACACAAAATATGATATGAAACAACCGAATTGTAAATATTCTATTTCCAGCCTTACGCCACCTCAACGCCTCATGGGAAAGGAGGGGTCGCAGTTTTTTGCACAATTTTATGCCAAGGGAAGCGTGAGTTATCATAAAGCACTGGCACACAATGCACCACCATTTGATAAATACCCACCTCTATCTTTATGTTCTTCCACGCATCAGAAAAGTAGAGAACACAGAAGATGTGCTGATCTGCTCATGTTTTTTTTTAAATTTTTATTACTATGACAGACCAAAGTAAATTTAATTTTTCTTTTTTTTTCCTGTTAACATCAACCAACTGGCCAAGCTCCATCCACAGTCTTTAGTTTAATGATGTATTAAGGGCATTATAAATCAGAGGAATTCCTTGACTATACTCTTGATATTTTTTGTGCAGTCTGTATTGGGAATACGTGTATAAGGCTGCCAACATTAAGCAGTGAATTTATTTGGCAAACCTTTGCTTTTCATGTTGCCTTCCAAACGCTTTGAGCGGATGTGACTATGTGATTGCATAAAGTGTTATTTTCAATGACCCATTTGACATTCACATCATATATTATATACTTAATGTATATTAACATTTCTTAGTTGTTGTGTAGTGCATTTTAAGGATACAATAACAACCAATTCTGTGTCATAATGTGAATACAAATGTAGTGTTACTATGGAAACTGCTCAACTCCCAAAAGCTTGTGTGTGACGGCACTGACTGAAAGAAAATGGCATCCTGTAATAGATAGTACTGCTGGCTCCGAAATCAGCAACTGGGAGTTTTGCTATTTTGTGACAGGAGGTTGTGAAAAGAAATCTGAGCTGTGAACCATTATTTTTGTCTATTCCATTTATTATGTTCCCTACACTAGATTATTGATATATATGTAATTCTATGCAATTGTTTAATATCATATAAAAGTAATGTCATCTTTTGGGGCCAAATAAAAGCAGTGTGGGGGCCACAGAAAAGGGGTATTATGCAATCCCAATCGGCCAGAGGAAGTGGACATTATACAGTGCTCGGTAACACAGTAAGGAAAATATTTTAATAAGTTAGGTTATTCCTGACTAAAAATGTGTAAATAGGCCCCACTGCATAGAGAATAAGATGTACAAAGAGATTTGTTGGATAATTAACATTGATCAGCTATATGCATAATGTCACCCGTGATTGACCCTGTAACCTATAATTCCTCCTTTCTGTGGCTCCTATAATATAGAATGCCTCCTTCCTATGTCCACCCCACACTGTGATGACCCATATTGTGGACAGCCACTTATGATGCATCCCCTTCCAATGCTCCTCTTTGCTTTAGCTCCCACTTGAAATGCCCCCTTTCTGTAGCTTCCTTCTTATAGTGCCCCACCTAATGTGCCCCCCATGGGATATATGGCTGGTCTTGTTTCCACATTGGACGGACAAGGGGGTGGATTTCTTGATTCCCGTCCACATCTACCGGACTGATGGATGTGGGGTCCTTACCTCACTCTCTATCCCTATCACAGGATAGGCGTTTCCTCCTTGGGGCGGAGATCAACTCCCTGGTACATCACTAAATGGATGAAGTGTTCCGCTTCACTGTTTGAGACATGGCATGGGTTTATAAACCCGCGCATGCGCAATTTTGTTCCTTCAATGGCAGTGTATTTTGGGAGGGAGCTGCGTAGTATAGTTCTTCACTCTCAGCAGTTTGATGATTGGATCGAGGGCGCAGTAGGGAGTGTCCTCGAAGGGCAGGTACGCCTCAATAGTCCCAGATAACACCGGCAGATGCACCTTAGAAATGTTACTCAAGTTTGGTGCATCTGCAATATCTATCCCTGTTTAGCCTCTGATTACGCATTGTTGATGTTAGGCAGTGTAGACCATGTAAAGCAGGGACCTAGTGGATAGACGGGTGTATGACCAAGCATTAATATCTACACCCAATGTGCAGTGTGGTGTAATATGTTGAATATATGGAGTTATTGAATGGATGGCGCCCCAGAATAGTGGTGTAATGTACGTCTAAAGGGTGCAGAGCAAATGCGAGTACCGCCCCAGCATACTCTGCACATACAATTTTATATGGTATATGCACCTTGTTTGGGAAAAAGGCCCCACATGTAGAAATCGAGGAGTTCCCCCAGAAAATATCTTTTCAGAACTCAACACTATTGAATAAAGAGAAGTGTGAGGGGGGATTGTGATAAAACAATATATACCCCTATTTCCCAGTGTTTTAAGGAAAGAATAATAAATGGTATTTTAAGTGTTCTTACCTGGGGCATAATTAACGATCTATAAGGGCGGATTGGTAATTATCCTTTACACCCGCTATAGAGGAGGTGGCTTAGGCTTTATATAATCAGCGTTCACCACACCACGGGTTCACCGCTTTCATCAATGCGGGAGGCTAGTGTGCTAATACAAAATGAAGCAATATAATATATGCTATTGAAATAGCCCAACTGTCTATAAATCATGTGTCCTCCTGATGATAAATGATCATATTCAGAAATGCTTTGGGTAGTGTGAATAAGGCTAGAGCAGGTCTCTGTGTTGACCTGGATGGGACTTGAACCCAGGACCCCAGTGCTGCAAGACTGTACTGCTAACCACTAAGCCACCGTGCTGCCTTATTCCAGGAAGTTATATAAAAATAAACAAACAGTAAAAATCGTGAACATGTAAGGTATCCCCGAATCCCAAAATGTCCACTCTATAAAAATATAATAGCAGTCATTCCCAGTGTCGAACACTGTAACGGAAAATAGCACCTAAATGTCCAAAATGTAACTTTTTCGCCATTTTGCAACATATAAAAATTTTTTATAGAAAGTAATCAAAAGGTTGTACAGTCCTCCAAAATGGTTACAAAGAAAATCTCAGCTAATCCTGCAAAAAATTACCCTGCTCCATACACTAAAGTATAAAAAAGTTATTAGATTGGTGTAAATTAATTTTACTTTCCAATTTCACTGCATTTGGAATTTTTTCCCACTTTCCAGTACACGGCATGTAATATTAAATACCATCACTACAAAGCGCAATTTATTAGCTGAAAAGAAGCCCACAAACAGCTCTTTTATATGGTTAAAAGTTATCCATTTTTTTTACTCCCCACCTTAAAAATCTATAAGGGCATAGTCATTATGGGGTTAAAAAAGTGACAATGCTTATGTAATGTCACACACACTGTAAAAAGAGGAAGCCATTTTCAAATCTTGGCACTTCACTGCCTGTAGCGTCCAGCTGCTTCTGCTGTACTGTGCTGTAGTAATTTTTGCTCCAAGGGTGTCCATTTTGGAAGATCTGTATACCCCAAATAGCTGGGGGTTTTTTTGTTTCTGAAGTGAAGAGAAAGAAATCAGTGTAAAATCCACATACTTTCTGTAGTGATTTCTGCTTCTATCCCGAGGGGTCCTTTTTGGGGGGTCTGTATACCCCAAATAGCTGGGGGTTTTTTTGTTTTGTTTCTGAAGTGAGGAGGAAAAATCTGTGTAAAATCCACAAACTTTCTGTAGTGATTTCTGCTTTAATACCAGGGTGTCAGTTCTTGTGCTTCTGTATACTACAAATAACATTCTGCTTTGCTTCTGAAGTGAATAGGAAGAAATCCGTGTAAAATACACATACTTTCTGTAGTGATTTCTGCTCCAAACCCAGGGTGTACATTAAGGCAATTTGTATACCCCAAATAGCAGTTCCTTTTTGTTTCTGAAGTAAACAAATCAATATAGATGATTAACCAATATGTCAGACAGAGAGGTGGCAGGTGGAGCAGGCACAGGGCACAGCACAGTAAGGGGAGGGCGCGACAGAGGTGGGTTTGTGAATTGCCGTTTTCATCTAGTGTTGATAAACAACACAAAGGTTGTAGATTGGTTGACTAAGTCTTCCACTTCCTCCCAGATGACATCTGACAACCCCAGCCAAGAGTACGTGGGTTTGTCAGATGTCCTGTTCCTTTCCCTCAGGCAGAGATCTATTAGGTGGTCTGGGCTCAGCGCCACTATATAGCGAGGATTAATTATTTGAGGACAGTCAGCAGCTGCTTGGCAGTGAAGAGGTGGAGCAGACATCCGCTGCTTTATGCAGTAGGCGGGAAAATAGAGATGTGGAGAGTAGCACGGGAAGTTATGTGCATACGAAGACCGTTGAGGAGGATAGCAGTGACAAGGAAACACAAATCGATAATGATGTAGCCGATCACATTTGGGAGCTGGGTGAAGTCAGGGATTCATCATCATCGTCGTCAGGAGAAGTGGGCAGCTAGTCACTACAGTGAGTTAGCAGGGTGGCAGCAGTGTGAGGACGGGAGCCAAATGGTTGCGGGGTACAAACCCTCCTTTGGTGGTCCAAGTAAGCAGTGGTACAGGGGCTCAGCGAGGCAGCGACTTTAGTCACTCAGTGCAGAGTGTTAATACCAGAGGATCCGAGTGTGTGTATATGTAGAATCTGCGGGCCGAAAGTGAAGCGTGGCCAGGGAGCTAACGTTGGCACCACGGCCCTGCGTCAACACATGCAGCGTCACCATCCAATGGCCTAGGAGAAACGTGGAACAGATGTGGAGGTCATCCTGCCGCCGCAGCTACAGCAGCACCTAGTGGCACATATTCCATTTCAGCCAGTCAAGGCTCCAGTACCTCTGCCGAAGGGAGCTGTTTGTCTTTGACATTCTCTCCCAGTCCAGATGTTCCTGCTCCTTGCTACGCATGGCGCCAGCAGTCGTTGAAAGAGGCAATTACAAAGAGACAACTGTATGGACCAGCCTTCCTTAGGTGCAGAAGCTCACCATGCTTTTATCCAAGTTGTTGGTACTGCAGTCCCTGCCTTTCGTGGACTCTGAACCCTTCAGAGAACTAATGGCATGTGTCGAACCTAGGTGGAGTGTTCTAAGCTGCAATTTTTTTTTTCAAAAAGGCAGTGCCAGCCCTTTAAAAATATGTAGACCAGAAGGTGGACCAGTCCTTGAGCTAATTGGCTTCTTCTAAGGTGCACAGCAGCGCAGATGTGTGGAGCTGTAATTACGGTCAGGGGCAGTACATATCCTTTACAGCCCACAGGGTGAATGTGCTTTCCGCCCAGCCACACCAACAACTTGAACAAACTGCTGCTCCAGCGCCAATGTCTTCCTCCTCCTTCTCCACCTCCACAAGTCTAAGTCCGGCTCCTTCATAACACATGTGCAGGGCACAGTGTTGTCATGCAGTTCTACACCTAGTTTGCCTGGGCGAACAAAGTCACACAGGGAAGGACCTGCTCCGCGTCATGCAAGAAGAAATCAATGTGTGGCTTTCTCCGCGATAACTGAAGATCGGAACCATAGTGACAGACAATGGGAGGAACATGGTGTCCGAGCTGCACCGAGGAGGGATGGCCCATGCGCCCTGCATGGCGCATATGTTCAATCTGGTTGTCAACAGATTCCTCAAGTCTTCCACCCATCTGCAAGACATTCTAAAATGGCCAAGAAACTTTAGCCATTCTTACAAAGCCTCCTCGAGTTCCAGCATCAGAACGGCCCACCCCAACATAGTCTGATATGCCTTGTTTCCACCTGTTGGAATTCCAGCCTCCATATGTTAGACCGCCTATATGAACAGAGAAAAGCAATTAATGATTTTTTTGATGAATCGAGTGGAATGGAGTACTCCCCAGTGTAACTTTGATGTCAGCCACTGGCAGCTCATCTGCCGTTTGCTCAGGCCCTTTGAAGAGGCCACGTTATTTGTCAGACGCCAGGACTGCGGGATGAATAACGTCATTCCACTGCTTCATGTCCTGGAACTCATGCTGCAAAATCTGTCTGGTCATGGCACTGGAGAAGTGGAGACTACATCTCATGGCCACATGATTCCGGTGGGGGATGAACTGGATGACATTGGAGCACAAGCAGAGTCTGGTGAAATCAGTGGTTTTTCCACTTAGGTGACAAGAGAGGAGGAGCAGGAGCATCTGGAGGAGGTAGAAGATGAGGGAGATGACCCAGAAGCACTGTGGCAGTATACAGTGGAGATGGAGGCCGGGAGTCCCTCAGTGTCACTTGCACAGATGGCCCGCAGCATGGTGCTTTGCCTAACTAGTGACAGCCGAATTGTCAACATCTGGCAAAGGGATGAGTTTTGGCTCTCCCCTCTCTTGGACCCTCGCTACCAGTCAAAAATGGGTGACTTATTTCCAGCTGCCGAGAGGGATGAACAACTGGCGTACTATAGAGAAATACTGAAAAGACAGTTGGTCGCTGACAATGTGCGCCATTGTCCGTGCTCTGTCAGGTCTTAGGGATTCCTGGCAGTCATCGCTCACAAACTGCCACGGCTGCTGTGGGGAGATGGGGTGCAGGAGCAGTAGCAGCTCCATCAGCAGCTTAACTCTGGAGTATTTAATGAGCAGCTTCCTTCACCCACCTAGTGAGGAGGGTAGCCGCAACCAGCAGGACATTGAGCAGACCCTGCATTAGCAGGTAGTGGCCTTCTTGGACAGCACTTTACCACCCCAGCAGTAGAGAAGCTATCCTGCGTCAGGTTCCACCGTTACCCCAAGGCTGAACCCGCTTGTCCACACGTAATGTGGAGAGACTGACCTTTGTCAAGATGAATTAGGCGTGGATCGGCCAGGATTGCAACACACCAATGCCTTATTCATCAGATTATATCAGCCATGACACCTCCCCCAAATATTGAGAAATGAGTCTGGATAATTACTACCTGCCTCAACCACTATTCTGATGCTGCCACCCGCCTGATGCCACACTTCTGCTGCAAGTTGCTCCATCTGCCTCCTACCATCTTTACCAGGGACTGGAATTGTCACACACCACCACACTCTATCATTGTGCCACTCTGTGTCTTTCCATGTTGCTGCCACCATGTTGCTGCCACCTGTGGGCTCCTGCTGCTGCTGCAACCTCCACTTTCTATCATTGTGCCACTCTGTGGCTTTCCATGTTGCTGCCTCCTGTGGGCTCCTGCTGCTGCCGCCACCACCACACTCTATCATTGTGCCACTCTGTTGCCTACCATGTTGCCGCCACCTCCACACCTCTGACCTCATGCTGCTGCTGCTGGTGCCACCTATGCAGTTCTTTTTTGGCAAAGACATGATATTTTCAGAAAAACTGTAATTGATGATGCATGTAGCGTCTCTAATCTTCAAATTCTAATTTAAATGGAAAATTTCAAACTTCGTCATTGTGCAACAATGTGACCTCCCCTGCTGTGGGCTCTGTGGGCTCTTGCTTCTGCTGCCGCCACCTCCACACTCTATCATTGTTCCACTCTGTGGCTTTCCATGTTGCTGCCACCATGTTGCTGCCACCTGTAGGCTTCTGCTGCTCTGCTGCTACTGCCGCCGCCACCTCCATGCACTGTTTTGTGCCACTCTGTGGCCTACCATGTTGGTGCCACCTCCACAGTGTCATTGTGCCACTCTGTGGCCTCCTGCTGCTGCTGCCGCCACCACCTCCATGCTCTGTGATTGTGCCACTTTGTGGCCTACCATGTTTCCACCACCCTTATAATTTGTCATTGAGCAACTCTGCGGCCTACTCATACTTCTGCCATCTGACCGCTGTCTCCCTGGAACACCTTCTGATTTCCATAATGTTGCTTTCACCCTTAATCACTCTATGATGTTGCCACTATCTTTCGTTTCCACCTTCATGTCAGAAGGAATGAAAAGCCTCAGGATTGATAGCCAAAAGCAGGAGTGGATACAGAACACAGAGGACATGCAAATATCCCATTTACTGGTCATCTCTGTTTTGGATCCACTCCTGTTTGTTTTTGGCTTTAGCAGTACTGATGATGGATTATTGACCAATTGAAAGCAGACACTGATGGATGAAATAAAGGGCAATATGATCAGTGATGTAAATGCAAAATTACTGCCGACACCCTCTGCACTCTTTTGGGGAGTTTCTACATGTATCCTCATTTAACAGAACAGGTTCTGTTGTAATCTATGGAATCATCTGAGGACTGTGTAAAACGGGTGCACTCTTTGATGTTATAGTGGGATCTTGGCCCCCAGCTCCGTCCTTTCGAGCTGGCACAGACGTTACCTTGTCAGGCTGCGTTCCAACTTCCCCTGCAAGTCCCATGGAATTGAAGAGTGAAGCGATTCTAAGATCGGCCGCTGTCATGTGCATGTCATACTAAAACACAGCATTGTTTGAAGACCAAACCATGCTCCCGCTGCATATTTAAGCATGGCACAACGTTCTACAACACCCTACAGGCTCTCCAGGAAATACTTTTTTTAACATGATTCGGCATGATTTGATTCGGGTCGAATCAAATTTTTTCGAAAAATTTGCCGAATCGGGTCAAACCGAATTTGCCCATCTCTAATTCTCAATATCACCTTGACCTGTTAAAGCATTCCAAAGTTGCAATCACTTATAGTGACACAAGTCAGATTTGAAAAAATGGGTAGTGTCAGGAAGGTGCAAAATGTCATTAAGGGGTTAAGTCAATCATCTGGAGAAACTAAGGTTAGAGTAGGGACAGCAGAGAGCTTCAAAAAGTGTCTAGATGCTATTTTACATGAAAATTGACAGTTACGTTATAATATAGAATTATATTCCTTTACACCCCTTCCTCGTTCAATCCCTTCCCTTTCCTTCCTTCATTAAACTTGATAGACATATGTCTTTTTTTTCAACTGTACTATGTAACTATGTTTTCTTTAGGAGAGGACTTGATCATGCAGACATGTCCTCTCTTTCTTAAGTAATGGGGGAATAACTTAAGGCATATGTGAGCAATGGTGCCGTCAGAACTCTAGTGCAAGCTCAATTGCAGCACTATGGTGCAACTATGATGGCTCTGAGCATTGACTACTATATTGCAGAGCGAGTTTAGTGGGTAATATAAATTAGTACAACATAATTTATATAAGGATGTGTTATTTAAGTACCATATATATTTGAGTATAAGCTAACATAAGTGAAAGCTGAGACCCATAATTTTAACACAAAAAACTGGAAAAACCTATTAACTCGAAGATAAGCCGAGTGTGGGAAATGCATTGGTCACAGCCTCCCCAGTATATAGCCAGCAAGCCCCCTGTAGTATATAGCCTCACAGCCCCTGTAGTATATAGCCTCACAGCCCCTGTAGTATATAGCCTCACAGCCCCTGTAGTATATAGCCTGCCTGCCCCTGTAGTACATAGCCTGCCAGCCCCCAGTAATATATAGCCAGCGAGCCCCTGTAGTGTATAGCCTGGCTACCCCCTGGAGTACATAGGCTTCCGGCACTCTGTAGTGTATAGCCTGCCGGCACCTGTAGTATATAGCCTGCCAGGCCCCTGAAGTATATAGCCTGCCAGCTCCCTGTAGTATATAGCCTCACAGCCCCTGTAGTATATAGCCTGCCTGCCAGCCCCCAGTAATATATAGCCAGCGAGCCCCTGTAGTGTATAGCCTGGCTGCCCCCGTAGTGTATAGCCTGGCTGCCCCCTGGAGTACATAGGCTTCCGGCACCCTGTAGTGTATAGCCTGCCGGCACCTGTAGTATATAGCCTGCCAGGCCCCTGAAGTATATAGCCTGCCAGTTCCCTGTAGTATATAGCCTGCAGCCACCCCTGCCCCCAATATAATGGCTTTAGGAAAAAAAACCCTGGACCCCTGGAGTATATAGCCTGCACAGCCCCCTGGAGTACATAGGCTTTCCGGCACCCTGTAGTGTGTATAGCCTGCCGGCACCTGTAGTATATAGCCTGCCAGGCCCCTGAAGTATATAGCCTGCCAGCTCCCTGTAGTATATAGCCTGCCAGCCCCTGCCCCCCGTATATATAGCCTGCAGCCCCTGCCCCCAATATAATGGCTTTAGGGAAAAAAAACAGTGTACTCGCCTACCAATGCCCCGGCAGGTCCTCTTCCATACAACACAGCTCCGGCATCGGCTTTGTGTCCCTGTGCTGTCCGTTGCAGGCACTATGATGTGCACATAGTAGGATGTCAGCGAGTAAAACATATCTTGTTTAATATACTTGTACATGTAGAACGTGAAGCCTGGGTGGCACTACTGGATGTACGTCAGATTTGCTAAAGTGCTGGTCTATATATTTCAATATGGTCTCTGTCAGAGGATCCCAGTATAAGACACGTGGGTCATGGAATACGGAATGTTGATAGGAGCGCTGTGGTGCTCTAAATTCCTAGCGTGAGGGCATCAAAATGTAGAAAGATAAGAAATGGAATGGCACTCACCGCGTTGTCTCCTTCCAATGCAAATTTATTTGTGCATACTCACAAAAAGACAAGAAGTGTCGTTACAAGTCGAGGGGAGGACGCAGGGACTCAAAACATGACAAATAGGACAGTTGTTTCGCGCACTCGGCGCTTCATCTGGCTTGTCTGCTCACACACATGTAAAACAAAGCGGGCATTTAAACCTGTTAACCACGCCCCCTAAAACAGGAAGTGGATTCTATTGGTTATTCCACGAGTTAGACAACTCCCAGTAAATATAGGAATCAGTGCCTTAGGATTTGTTCATTAGATATGCCCCACAAGTCTAATGCACTTACCGGTGGCTAGGATGCGCTGTGGTCCGCTCTCATTCAACTAACATCAATACGGACGGGGCGTGCTGCGCACAGTCGCCCCGCATCTGGCGCCGGCACGGCTGCGCGTCGTCATCGTCACGGGTCAGCTGTCACATGACACGCCCCCCCAGAGACGTCAGCCGGAGAGGCGGGGCCCAGCAGCAGGCAGCGCCGGAATAGGCGCACGACTAAAGGGGTAGGAAGTGTTGCTATGGTTACAGCTAAACAATCTGACAGCACTAGTAAACAATGGGAGAATGGAGCGACATGCGCTCAAGAAACATATAGGGAAAGGGGTTGAGTGGGTGGCGGGACAAAAACGTCCTATATTTAAAAACTGTTTAACATCAGTACCTCATGTCTAGATGGACATGGGAACAGGTGCTAGTTTTTGCCCCAGAACCTTAGGATTATATATCGAGTTGGGGCAAAAATAGCTGTGTATACAAATACGCAGTGGAATTAGTTAGATATATATTATTACAATTGGTGATATTTCTTCACTTAGTTTCTTTTTAGTTGGGGATCGGGATTATTGGTAAGTATATTTTGTTACCTTTGGTGGACATGTAACCACATATTCTGGACCATATTAAATAAATACACTCATGTCTAGTTTGTCATTGAGTCCCAGAGGGCCTAAGGCTCCTGTGCGCAGAATCCATTTACCCTCTTTTTGTAATAGGAGGCGCTGTCTGTCGCCACCTCCTCTCAAAACAGGTACTCGTTCTAGACCTGTGAATCGTAGGGTCTTAGGATGAGAGTTGTGGTGTATTTTTATATGTTCGATTAGTCTGGGTGCTCCCAAACCTGTCCTCAAGGACCTGATGTGTCCATAGAACAGTCTGTTTAGACTTCTAATGGTTTTCCCTACGTAAAATTTACCACAGTCACAGAAGATCACATAAACCACATAATCAGTCTTACATGTTATAAGATGTTTCAATTTCACCTTCTGGCCTCCACAGTTTATCTCTTTAGTCTTTATGAACTGTGTGCAATAACTACAACTGCCGCAAGGGTAGTTGCCTTTCGGGCTGCTTGTCTCTAGCCAGTTATCAGTGGTGGGATTAAATGCACTCCTGACTAATTCCGACTTAATAGTTCTCCCCTTTCGGAATGTTATTAGGGGGCCCCAAGCTGCTACTTCAGTAAGTTCTCTATCTGCTTCTATTATGTGCCAGTTAGACCTGATAACTGATTTAACCAGTTCGGCCTGGGGTGTAAAATTAAAGGAAAAAACAAATCTTTCATTATCTATTTTGCCTCTTTGTTTCTTACGGGCTCTGTTGCCACTTCGTATTATTTCCCTATTCTTTTTAGCTCTCTCAAAAGCTTCTTCTATGATTATCTCTGGGTAGTCCCTTGCTAGGAGCCTGGTTTTCAGCTCTTGGGACTGTGTCAGAAAACCCTCCTCTGTACTTTTGATGCGGGACACTCATACAAACTGGCCGTACGGGACAGCTCTCTTAACATATCTAGGATGATAGCTCTGAAAATGTAGCAGAGCGTTCTTGGCTGTACTTTTTCTGAACACTTCTGTCTCAAGGTTTCGATTCTTTTCTACCACTAAGACATCTAGAAACTCCAGGCGGGTACCTCCTATATTGTATGTAAACAACATGTTCATGGCATTGTGCGTGTTAAGATGTTGGACCATGTCTTTAAACTGCTGCTCTGTTCCTCTCCATACCATAAAGACATCGTCCCACAAGTCTAATGCACTTACCGGTGGCTAGGATGCGCTGTGGTCCGCTCTCATCCAACTAACATCAATACGGACGGGGCATGCTGCGCACAGTCGCCCCGCATCTGGCGCCGGCACGGCTGCGCGTCGTCATCGTCACGGGTCAGCTGTCACATGACACGCCCCCCAGAGACGTCAGCCGGAGAGGCGGGGCCCAGCAGCAGGCAGCGCCGGAATAGGCGCACGACTAAAGGGGTAGGAAGTGTTGCTATGGTTACAGCTAAACAATCTGACAGCACTAGTAAACAATGGGAGAATGGAGCGACATGCGCTCAAGAAACATATAGGGAAAGGGGTTGAGTGGGTGGCGGGACAAAAACGTCCTATATTTAAAAACTGTTTAACATCAGTACCTCATGTCTAGATGGACATGGGAACAGGTGCTAGTTTTTGCCCCAGAACCTTAGGATTATATATCGAGTTGGGGCAAAAATAGCTGTGTATACAAATACGCAGTGGAATTAGTTAGATATATATTATTACAATTGGTGATATTTCTTCACTTAGTTTCTTTTTAGTTGGGGATCGGGATTATTGGTAAGTATATTTTGTTACCTTTGGTGGACATGTAACCACATATTCTGGACCATATTAAATAAATACACTCATGTCTAGTTTGTCATTGAGTCCCAGGGGGCCTAAGGCTCCTGTGCGCAGAATCCATTTACCCTCTTTTTGTAATAAGAGGCGCTGTCTGTCGCCACCTCCTCTCAAAACAGGTACTCGTTCTAGACCTGCGAATCGTAGGGTCTTAGGATGAGAGTTGTGGTGTATTTTTATATGTTCGATTAGTCTGGGTGCTCCCAAACCTGTCCTCAAGGACCTGATGTGTTCATAGAACCGTCTGTTTAGACTTCTAATGGTTTTCCCTACGTAAAATTTACCACAGTCACAGAAGATCACATAAACCACATAATCAGTCTTACATGTTATAAGATGTTTCAATTTCACCTTCTGGCCTCCACAGTTTATCTCTTTAGTCTTTATGAACTGTGTGCAATAACTACAACTGCCGCAAGGGTAGTTGCCTTTCGGGCTGCTCGTCTCTAGCCAGTTATCAGTGGTGGGATTAAATGCACTCCTGACTAATTCTGACTTAATAGTTCTCCCCTTTCGGAATGTTATTAGGGGGCCCCCAGCTGCTACTTCAGTAAGTTCTCTATCTGCTTCTATTATGTGCCAGTTAGACCTGATAACTGATTTAACCAGTTCGGCCTGGGGTGTAAAATTAAAGGAAAAAACAAATCTTTCATTATCTATTTTGCCTCTTTGTTTCTTACGGGCTCTATTGCCACTTCGTATTATTTCCCTATTCTTTTTAGCTCTCTCAAAAGCTTCTTCTATGATCATCTCCGGGTAGTCCCTTGCTAGGAGCCTGGTTTTCAGCTCTTGGGACTGTCAGAAAACCCTCCTCTGTACTGTTGATGCGGGACACTCGTACAAACTGGCCGTACGGGACAGCTCTCTTAACATATCTAGGATGATAGCTCTGAAAATGTAGCAGAGCGTTCTTGGCTGTACTTTTTCTGAACACTTCTGTCTCAAGGTTTCCATTCTTTTCTACCACTAAGACATCTAGAAACTCCAGGCGGGTACCTCCTATATTGTATGTAAACAACATGTTCATGGCATTGTGCGTGTTAAGATGTTGGACCATGTCTTTAAACTGCTGCTCTGTTCCTCTCCATACCATAAAGACATCGTTCACATAGCGTTTGTATGTCTGTATATATCTCAAAAAGGGATTAGTCTCAGAGAAAACATATTTATCTTCAAATATGGCCAAAAAGAGGTTATCGTATGTGCAGGAGACCGGAGTCCCCGTCGCTGTCCCCTCTTTCTGGCCATACCATGTATTGTTGTGTTGAAATGCGTTGTGTGTCAACACAAAGTGTAATGCGTTACATATGAAATCCATATAGCCCTCATTCTTGTCAGCTTGGGTAAGGATGTCTCTTATGGCTTTTATTCCACTGTTGTTGTAACCACAGCAACACTTCCTACCCCTTTAGTCGTGCGCCTATTCCGGCGCTGCCTGCTGCTGGGCCCCGCCTCTCCGGCTGACGTCTCTTGGGGGGGCGTGTAATGTGACAGCTGACCCGTGACGATGACGACGCGGCTGCTGTGCAGCCGTGCCGGCGCCAGATGCGGGGCGACTGTGCGCAGCACGCCCCGTCCGTATTGATGTTAGTTGGATGAGAGCGGACCACAGCGCATCCTAGCCACCGGTAAGTGCATTAGACTTGTGGGGCATATCTAATGAACAAATCATAAGGCACTGATTCCTATATTTACTGGGAGTTGTCTAACTCGTGGAATAACCAATAGAATCCACTTCCTGTTTTAGGGGGCGTGGTTAACAGGTTTAAATGCCCGCTTTGTTTTATATGTGTGTGAGCCGACAAGCCAGATGAAGCGCCGAGTGCGTGAAAAGTCCCTGTGTCCTCCCCTCCTCTCGACTTGTAGCGACACTTCTTGTCTTTTTGTAAGTATGCACAAATAAATTTGCATTGGAAGGAGACAACGCGGTGAGTGCCATTCCATTTCTTATCTTTCTACATATCTTGTTTAATCTCTGAACTTAAAAAACCTACTATGCATTTATGTTAATGAGGCTCTGTTGCTGAGGTTCGTGTGGCTGCCACAGTGATCTCCTCATCCTAATTATGCGCTGCTCCAGCCTTGTCCTGCCCAGCAAAAGCCACGAATACATCATCAATGTGTTGTCCCTCACAGGCAGAAGTAATTGATAGCTGCACCACCCCCCAGCTGCTGTGTATCAGGTTGATTTAGTCCAGTCTGGACAGTTCAGGCAACTCCTGTGTATGTGGAAGTTATGTGTTTATGTACCCAGCTTTCCCAAGTTTCTGAATGTAATAATTGTTTTTTTTAGCAAAACCACTCAGTTCAGGGATTACACAAGATATGTTTCTGCATCAGTATAGCTACAGCATTCTCAAGGTATGTTTGTTTTACAATGCATAAAAACAAATGGTACATTTCCTTTACCCCCTGTTTTGTACATTTAAGGCTCAGTCCTTTTTTAGATTTTCTTCCTGTGGTAATAACTTTTCAACGCTTTAAGAAATTCCTGTGATGTTGATACTGTTTTCTCATGAGACATTGTAGTTTATGATGTTAGTGTCATTTCAATGATCAGTTTCTTTTTTGGGGGGCAAAAATTAAATAATTTAAGAAAAATGTGAAAAAAATGACCTATTTCAAAGTTTCAAATGTTCTACTTTTTGGACAAAAAGGCAAACCACAATTTTTTTTTTTTTTTACAAACCTTTTGCCATTGGTCTTCTTTTTATTTCCATAATTTCATTTACATTTTCATTTCTTTTTTAAGGATTTGAGAAGGTTTCAAGTTTTAGTAGCAACTTCTCTGGGTCACCCCAGTTAGGACAATACCCCATAGGCGGCAAAAATCTGCAGGATGGAGACACAGGAGGGCTCAGGAGGAAAAGAGCAAAGTTTAGGTTTAGGAGCTGTTTTCACTAGATTGGTGTGGGGGGTATCCCTGAGGTACCAGTACAATAGAAAGTCCCAAGTAGTGAACCCATTTTGGAAAGGGCCCCTAAAATGCTGCCTCAAATGTAATACAAGTGAGTCGTGCAGAGTAAAAATTTGCATTGCAATTTATCAAATCTGTCATTGTAGTGACAAAAGCATTTTGCCCAACTTATGTCACTGGGGAAAAACACATCAAAAATCATTCTGCGGGTTTCCCCATTTAGGGCAATACCCCTGCAGGGTGGAGACACGGCAGGGCTCAAAAGGGAATAACTTGCATTTGGATCACACGCATTGTACTTTTATTTCTTTTTGGCATCATGAAGCATTTGTAGTCGAAACCCCTAAGAACTGACCCTATTTTGTAAACTACACCCCTCCATGTATTAATCTAGGGGTATGCCTTTTTTGGAGCACATCCTGCACCTCTTCTGCGTCCTTCCCTTCTTGGCAGTTTGGGGAACCTCTCCTGGAAAGTGCTGTACAATACGCGATGTGACTTCGCTTCCAGAAGTGCTGGCACTCCCCCCTTCCTGGTGTCCAAAAAGAAAGTACTTTATAACCACCTCTTGAAATTCCAGGAAAGTTCCCCTGTGCCCGGCATATCGATGTAACACATAAGCATTATACAATGCTATCTGCATGATGTGCACGACCAGCTTCTCGAACCACACCCTCGACTTCTGCATGGCGTTATATGGCTGAAGCACCTGGTCCGACAAGTTCACCCCTCCCATGTACTTGTTATAATCTAAAATACAGTCCAGCTTGGGGGTTTCTGTACTCGTACCTCGTACTGGGTCAGGGGTGGTTGTGCCCATGTATTGTGGTTAATACAAGGACCTCTCTTGACCTTGTACTTAACACACAATACAGAGTCGCTGCATAGTGCCCTGCAATCGTGCCCTTCAAGTTTTCGCACAAGCAGCGACTTAGGGAGACCTCTCTGATTTCTGCGTACAGTGCCGCATGCCGCAGTATTTCTGGAAGCGAGGCACTTGAACAGGGTAGTGCTGTTGTAGAAATTGTCCAGATTGAGGTGGTAGCCCTGAACCAGCAGTGGGTGCACCAAATCTCACACTATCTTCCCTGTAACACCCAGGAAGGGGGGGCGTTCTGGGGCAGTGGAGTCCTTCCTTTCATATACCCTGAACTTGTAGGTATACCCTGATGTATTTTAGGACCTTTTACTATATAAGTAGGAGTTTTCAGTGCCACCATAAAGGGAACCTCTCAGGGAACCTGTCACCCGCTATTACATCACTAAACTAACAGCAACCTCTGGTAGGATATAAAATATGCTATCTAGATTTCCCTCTTCTATTTTAAATCCTCCCTGTTTACATAAAAAAAAAATCACCTCCACAGTCTTAAGCAAATGGAGAGAGAACAGTCTCTTTTGGCCTGTGAAGAATCACTTTCAGAGACTGGAGAAGAAGTGTCAATTCAAATGGCCCTTTCCTAACTTCTATATTACTTAAAACCATGATTTTGGCATCATAACAAAGGTAACAATGTCTTCTTTGAGATCGCATCACCTGTCACCTGTATAAACAACACTAGTAGCTGCTTACTAAAGTAAGTTAGCCTCTTTAGTTAGGTGCTCCTAGTGCCATTTTTACAGGTGACAGGTCCTCTTTAAAGGAGGAGCTCACAAGGATCCCATCCCAGCCTTTATCTAGTAATTTCATACATTAATCATTGTAAAATCATCTTTTCTTTATTACGTAAATGAGGCTGGTCACATGGTCAGAGGCAGTGACCTGTTCCCTCTCCCCGCTCCCCTCTCCCTGTTCATGTCTGTGTTTAATGTATAGTAAAGCATTGCTAGTGTGTGCTGTATCTGCTGACATGCTGCATCCTCCTAATACACAGACATCAGCTACACAAGTACCTGACATGTTCTGCTATAACATGGCTGCCTGGAGCTGTTGTATCTCTCCTATACACACACACAGGCTGCAGGAGGCGCCAGCACCAGGAAGCACATCATTATACAGCCTCACATCATTATACAGGCTGTCAGTCAACCACTGGGGGTGTGGCTGTGCCTCCCACTCATGATTAAGCTGGACAACTTAAATATGCTAATGACTCATTAGACATTTCACAGGTCATTTGCATACAGCTTTAGGACCTCATTACTTAGGTGTACAGGCATGTAGAGGGACAATGAAGGGATAGAGGCAATGCTTTCTAATGGCAGTTTATGAAAATATATTTAGTTTAGGGGGGTTATTTTGCCTGACGGGTTCTCTTTAACTCCCTGTATTTTCAGTTCTATAGATCACAGAACAACAAGCCTGATGTGATTTAAAGTTGAGATTCTTATCTTTTAATATGATACCAAAAGCATCAAAGCTACTTTAGTGCCCAAGATATGTCCATCTGAAGTTACACTACCCCTGCAGCCTTTCAACTTGACTTATTTTCAGCTCTTCTCAACTCATTTACACAATGCATTAGAGGTGATTTTGTTATAGGTAAATGGGTGAGATTTCATATATGTGATGAAACTCTAGAAAGGATACTTCATACCCTAAGTGCGGGTACTGGTTGTTATGTGGGGTGGGAAAAATGTCCCTTTAATTATTTAGGGCTAAAAGTTTGGTAGGTAACACTTTCCTGGATTTGAGTACTCATTGTGCTATTCCTGTAAAGTGCCTAGTAGAGGGCAGCATTCCCAAAGAGAATGTTCAATATACTACAATATCTGCTTGAAGTTACAATGCAAGAATTTAAGTACCGAAAGGTCCCTATAAATATGCTGAAAATCAGTGGCAAACTATTTTTATCCAGTTAAATATACAAAATGCATATTGACATGAAAACAATTGTATTATGTGCATAAAAACACATGACAAATACAGATTCTTGGGGAAAAAAGTTTTTAAACTCTTGCATTCCTTATTATTACACTCTATGTATGTGTACTCAATTGCTGTTAGCAGAGGTCCATTGACTGCGGACTGTCATCAGGTGAAGGTCCAACCTGCGGAGGCTCTATTTTTTAATTTTGTCATTAACCCTTAACGACTTGGCCTTTTTTAGTTTTTTCACTTCCATTTTTCACTCACCACCTTCAAAAATCTATATTTTTTTTATTTTTCCACATAAAGAGCTGTGTAACGGCTTATTTTCTGCGTAACAAATTGCACTTCATAGTAACGGCATTGAATATTCCCTGACGTGTACTGGGAAGCAGGAAAAAAATTCCAAATGCAGTGAAAATACACATTTGGGACGTTTTCTTGTGGGCTTGGATTTTACAGATTTCACTGCGCGCCGCAAATGTCTACATGTTTACTAAATTCTCTAGGTCGTTACTATTATGGGGATAACAAATTTGTATAGGTTTTATAATACATTTTTATAATACATTTTATAATATAATACATATAATACATAGGTTTTATAATACATAGGTTTTATAATACATTTACAAAAATTAAAACCTCCTGTACAAATTTTTTTGGGGGGATTTTGTCATCTTCTGGGGCCAATAACTTTTTCATACTTTGGTATGAAAATTTTTAGGGTTTTTTATTATAATTTTTTTTTATTTTTACTTTTACTATTTTTCAGACTCCCTAGGGTACTTTATCCCTAGGTTGTCTGATCCATCCTATCATATACTGCCATACTACAGTATGGCAGTATGTGGGGATTTTCCTCCTCTTTCATTACAATATGCAATTAGCACATTGTAATGAATGGGTTAAAACGAGACAGCTTCGGGCCTTCATGAGATCCGAAACTGTCATGGCAACGGATCGCCGCACCCCGTGACGTCATCGGGGAGCGATGATCCATGGCAAGATCTTCTTGAAGCCGCTGGCAAAGCTAGCACCGATTGCGGGTGTTACCGGTAAGCCTCGGCCCGCGAGCCCTCTCAATGCATCGGGACCATGCACGCGCCGTTCTAGTACGGCGCGCGTCAGGAAGCGGTTAAACTTAATTTTATTGACCAGAGCCAGGCAGCTTCTGCTAAAGCAAATAAATTTATGGGATGTATCAAGAGAGGAATAGATTCTCATGATAAAGACATAGTTTTGCCCATATACAAATCCGTGGTCAGACCACACATGGAATATTGGTACAGTTTTGGGCTCCAGTGAATAAAAAGGACATAGTAGAACTGGAACGGGTGCAGAGGAGAGCACCCAAGATTATTAGGGGAATGGGTGGACAAGAATGCAATAAGAGATTACTAAACTTGGGGCTATTCAGTTTAGGAAAACACAACTGAGGGGAGACCTCATTACAATGTACAAATACCCGAACGGACAGAACAAGGATCTCTCCATAGATCTTTTAATACCTAGGCCTGTGAGCAGAGTCGGTTCTACCATCGCCATAGGCAGGGATTCATTACTGTAAGAGCTGTTAGACTATGGAACTCTCTGCCGCAGGAGGTTGTTATGGCGGACTCTATGCACATGTTCAAGAGAAGCCTGGATGACTTTCTGGAGAGAAAAAATATCACAGGTTATGAGGAAAAATCATTTATTTAATTCTTAAAGGTTGGACCTGATGAACTTGTGTCTTTTTCCAGCCGTATACACTATTATACTATGAATACGTTCATTTAGCCCTAAAATTTCTTAAATTACCATCATCCAGAGGTCCCATCTGTAAGTCGGGTGTTCTTAAGTAGGGGACCGCTTGTACTTATCTCCTCAGTGTTATTGCTGCAGATGACAAAAGGTCTATAATTCCTTCCTACAGGGAGAGCCTATTTAAACCACTGTTACTTATTCTTACATGGGATGGGACATCTGCCTCATCTTTATAATGTTTGAATTGTCAAAACAATTTGAACAACCTCAACATGGACAAATATTAACTGTCTACATACAATTATCGCCATTGCATATGGTATTCCTCCAATGTATCACTTTAATCTAAACTGGCACTTGAATATACATCCTACACAGAAAACAGCCAGACCTCAACCACAGTTATTGTCATCAAAAAGCATAAAAATTGTATTATGTTAAAAAATACAAGACAGAAAATTGTGTGAACAAATACACTGTACTGGAGGGACACACAACAACATCAGGGCAGTGCTAGCAGAAAAAGGGAATTACAGTCACAGAATCTAATGCCTCATATCATGTCAGTAATACCTCTTTAACAATATATCGATATCACCAAAGGTCTCATACTAGTAAATCACATAGTATTATCACAACCAGTGTACCATACTGCAAATAGTAGATGTTATTATTTCTTTTGATAAATAGTAACAAACACTTATATAGGCAACATGGGAAGCAAAGAAATCTCAAGTAATAAAGTGCTTTAGTACATATCTTTTAAGTGGCAAAAATAATCGATGTTACAAGGCCACAAAGGAGTGCGCAATCACCTGTCCCTGCCCGGATGACTAACAACGTTTTCCGCTAGCCCTGCACTGATGTTGTTGTGTGCCCTTGCTATTATTTCAGAAAGTCTCATATGTTCCTGGTATTGTATATGTAAACATTTTGCTAAATACCGTCTGACATTTCATGTTGTAATGTTAAAATTTTTTTAATAAAAACACAATTATACAAAAAAAAGCAATAGGTGCCATGACATCTTTGCAGAGCATCTGAACTAGCAGAACAAACAAATTAGCCAATTTTGAAAACTATAAACCTTGAAGAATCTGATAGGGTAAAAACAGCTCTCGAACCCCTCAAATGTGTGATATAATTTGTTAACATGGTCCATTGAAAATGGAAAATTACCTTTTAGCAAAAGATGCTTTGGCCAAAAAAATTTTAATTCAATATTCTGTAAATGGAAAAAATTCATATTTTTTATACAGTTTCTACTAAATATGGGAATGACCCACATGTGGATGGAAACTGCTGTAATACAGGTTATGTACAAGATAGGTTCCATAGGTTTGTTCCTAAGTGTATGCAAGTCGAAACTGTATATTTTATAGTTGTATATTGTAGTTCGAGTTTCAAATTTTTTGCTGTAATGGGATCAAGGATTATCAATAAAGCTTCATTACAGACACTTTACAGCTGATCATTGCAGTCTGGGACTATAGTAAAGCATTCAGAGACGGAGTCCATATTTAAATATAAAATTAGAGGCTGTAGAGAAAAAAAACCCCCATTGGGCTTTTGGAGGGCAGAATATGCTTGGCTAGATTTCAGGTCCAAGTACCAGAACAGTAAAACATTCCATTTTTGAAACATTATTATTAGTGTTTCAATGAGTACATTTCTACTGGTCCACAAAGATGTCACTATCACACCTTTGAACAAACTGCAGGAGAAGACTGCTCTGGAAGTTTGCACCATTTTTTTATCAAGATGAAAAGGGCTTTAGGTGAGTATGTTTAGCTTAGTTTTAGTGTATTATAGTGGTAGACTTCCTTTAACATCTACATGTATGTTTCTGATCACATTAAAATACAGCATGCGTCAATGGAGGCATGGGGAGGAGTAGAAATCAATGGAGGCATTCTGTGATTTCGTATGATCAGATACATACATGAGATAGATGTTAATGTTACTGGGTATAGAACCTTAGATGACAATTCATATGATATATACATCAAATTCCATATCTTTATTAATTCTGAAAGTAGAAAAATGGCAAACAGTAAAAAAACTGTGTTAAAAGGTGTGTCAGGATAAATTTACAATTGATATTATCAATTGATATAAGCCCCTGGAGGCTGTCGGTATGTTGTCCATTAGTTGGTATGGTATTTTTGGTGCACTCATGTATAGATATCTTTTTGCCCTACTATAGACTTTTACATTGTACTTTCATGTATAATCATGTGTTAATATGTGGGCAATAAATCCTATGAGATGTTGTACCCACCAGATAATATCAATTGCAAATTTATCCCGACACACGCCTTTTAATACTAATTTTTACTGTTTGCCATTTTTTAATTTTCAGAATTAATAAAAATATGGAAATTGATATGATTGAATCTTCTTTTTTGAACAAGTTTTAGCTATTCACATGCATAATGATATAACAGAACTCTCTCTCCAGCAAGGCATTGAATAAAACATTTCATATTTTTTTTACCCCTAAGTAAATAGAGATTTATACGTCTGTAGTTAAATATTGGCAGACGGTCCCTAAGTACTAGTTCCACACAGCAGCATGCCCGAGTAGTGAGACCTGTCAATCAGGAACAAGGGAGGGATGTTGCACTGTATAGAAGCCATTGTATGGCTGGAGGGTAAGTTAGCTAATTATAGGAGGTAGTTATAGCTGGCACATCCTGCCTTACAATCACTTACCCCTGAGGCAGTCACTGTGAAGTGGTGATACGTGTTGAGTCCGGTCAGTTTGCGGTCCTCGAATACAATAAATTGTGTGCTAGATCTTTGTACTCACTGCACATATATTTTGTCACAGTTCAGAGGGGATGTACTGTCTGAGAGTCTCTTTGGGAAGAGTTTGGACCCTCTGGACCACCGCGGGAGGTGATGGAGCTAGTCGCAACCCGGGACCGGAGTCTAAGTGGCTCCTGGTCTTCGCCAGAGCCACCGCAAAGTCGGATGGTCTTGCTGCAGCCAAGGTAGTACAGGAGGAAAAGCAGGAAACTGTCCAGACCTGAGATGACAGAGGAAACACAGAGGAATACTGGTAACGCTGGCACACAGAGGAACACTGGTAACGCAGGCACGGACTGAAGATTCTGCTGGTCAGGAACCTTGGAAGGCACAGTAGGACAGGAACTCTGGAAGGCACAGCAGGACACAGGAATGGTAGCAACACGGAGGAACTCTGGTAACGCAGGAACACAGAGGTACATGGAAACACAGGGAACGCTGGAGGCTTTCACTTAGCAGGAAATCATGCTGAAGATCCAGCGGGGAGTGAAGGGAGGTCTCAGATTATAAGGTGGAGAGATGGCGCATGCTTGCCCTAGGAGCGGGAGCGCACAGCCTAGCAGGAGTACAGCCAGGAGCGTGAAGAGGTAAGTTCAAGCCGGGGAGCGGGACAGCGGCAGCGGGGACCGCGGCACACAGAGGGACACGGGTGTGCCCTCGATCTGAGACGAGGATCGCGGGTGCATCTGTGACATATTTGTACATGTAAAGCTAAGTTCACACTACTCTTCAAACCCCTGTATCAGTTAATAATCCCTTTGACATCGATGTAAATTTTGTTTCATCCGTTATGGTCAGTTAGAAATTAAGGAGACTTAATATTCCAAGAAATTGAGTAGTCACTTAAAAGCCAAGCCAGTCATCATTCACCACAGGCCACTAGCAATTTAACCAGCTCATTAATGATGTTACACGGCCTCCTTTCCTAACAGCCTAAGTTATTTCTGCCTATTTGGCTATGCACATATCATCTGAAAACAGTAATTCTACAAATTAACCCCTTCCCGACGCGCGCCGTACTAGTGCATGGAGAGGGCTCGTGGGCCGAGCCCTCTCCATAGCCGGTAAGTCTTTGCTGCATATTGCAGCAAAGGCTTACCGGTGGGGGGGGGGTTGTGTTTTTTATACTTTATTAAGTGTTTTTATGGGAAAGTGACATTTTAGGGGCTTATATTTTAATGTATTTAATGTATTATTTATTCTAATGTGTAGTGTTCAGTGTTTTCACTTTTTTTACTTATGCATACTTGAAATTGAACCAGCGATACTCTGATCGCTGGTTCAAGTTCAATACACTGCTCTACAATACTATTTTATTGTAGAGCAGTGTAATCTTTCTGGCATGCTTGCGCATGCTCAGACAGTTTGCAGTCAGACCCGGAAAGGGGTCTGACTGCCAGGGAGATCGGGCAGCTCTGGGGCACTTGGCAGTCCTCGGAGCTGCCCAGAAGTGGATCAGATCCCCCGGTAAGCGGCACAGGGGATCCGATCCATAGCGCAAACACCCTTACACGCCGCTTTCATGCTTGACCATGGCGTGTAAGGGGTTAACACCCGCGATCGGAGTCTGCTTCAATCGCCGGTGTTAGCGCAGGCTGTCAGCTGTGATAGACAGCTGACAGCCTTTGCTTCTGGTGCCGGCTCCGTTCGTGAGCCGGTGCCAGAAGCAGGACGTTGTAGCACGTCACCTGTGCGCTTAGCATGTAGCCCCGGGGACGTACTATAACGTCCTGGTGCGCCCAGGGGTTAATAAAAAATTTTTTAATGCTGATAAATTAACAATGCTGTAATACAAGTGTAATGTAATATAATACAAACTCAAAGACTATGACCCTTTTTGTGATGTCTTCATTTTGCTAAACATTTTCTTTTCACCTAAATCAAAATGACTAACTTAATGCAATCACTTTATAATTGCACAAATATAATTTGTGCAAATTAGTATGGCTAGCATAGCTTTCTATGGGCAACACAGGCTTATGTATACATGTACAGTGTGCCAACACTATGCAGGACCCATCATCCAAATTTTCCTGGCAACGTAAAGGACTTCTTCCACCAGGATGAAAGATTGTATGCAAATGAGCCTGAGGGGCTCCAGTCTTCATTAACACCTAAATAGCCTGGAGCCCCTCCGGCTCATTTGCATATTGCAGCAAAGGCTTACCGGTAACACCCCAATCGGTGCTAGCAATGCTGCTGGCAGCTTCAAAAGGATGGCAGGGCCATGACAGCTTTGGGTCTCATGAAGGCCCGGAGCTGTCTTATTTTAACCCATTCATTACAATGTGCACATTGTAATGAATGAGGAGGAAAATCCCCATATACTGCCATACTGCAGTATGGCAGTATATGATAGGATCGATCAGACAACCTAGGGTTAAAGTACCCCAGGGAGTCTGAAAAATAGTAAAAGTAAAAATAAAAAATATAATAAAAAAAATTATAATAAAAAAACCTAAAAATTCAAATCACCCCCCTTTCCCTAAAACTGATATAAAAATAAATAAAAAAGTTATAGATTTTTGAAGTTGGTGAGTGAAAAATGGAAGTGAAAAAACTAAAAAAGGCCAAGTCGTTAAGGGGTTAAAATGACCCCTCTCTAGAAGACCTGAATAAGAATGTGCAGAAACTGCCTTCATTGATTCAGCAAATCAATGTTCTAAAGATAGATATAGCTTCTTTTATTTAGATATTACTGCCTTGGGGAAATTGACTCCCTAATAATAGGGTATTTTGGAAGTGGAAATAATTCATTAGTTTAAAATGTAATTGCTAATTACGGAATTAACAACTTTGAGCACAAATTACAATTTATATTTATTTTACTTCTTTTCATATTTACTTCAGTGTAATTTGTTACTTATGATGTGGGTATAGCCATGTTATTAGAGGCAATGTAAAAGGGTTCCTCAGGCAGGCTTCTCTTGAGATGCAGTTCATCTTTCATAGTCGTGTGTAATTGCATCTGCTGGCTTTGGAATTAGGTACACATTGAATGCTAGCACTTAGTGACAGGGGTAATAGGTTCATCTGTAACACTTACAGTATATCCAGTGACTGGGTCACTGTTATTGCAGCTATCTCACAGGCTTACTTGGTAACATGCATGAGAGCACTTAGCCTAGAAATAACATCTTGTGTTGATCGTATCTCACTGTATCATGAACAATATAAACTTTTCACCCCTATAGTTTGTTTTGGTGAATGAATTAACTTGTTTCCACCTAAAGTTTTCAGACCACTAAACGTGATCCATCATGTCTGGACTGTACAAATAATTACAATATTCATTCCCTCAAAGGAGCAATCTAATCAATAAAAAAGTTATCAATAATAACTATTTTCCTAACAAATTTCACAGAATGCTGGTCTTCACCATAATTAAGCTGTACAAACACATATCATTGTGTATTAATTTCCTCCAATATTAGTTTTGCATAATTTAAGAGGTATTTTGACCAACTCCTCTTTAAATTATTCATGTTTATTGGCATTTGTGTATGTATAGCTCTGCTAAAGGGAGATTTGTAAAGCCCTGCAGAATTTGATGGCGTTTACCAGTGTTCCAGGTGTACAACACGTTAGCTAAAAGTCCACTATGAGACCAGATTACTTTAGAAAACCTTCAGCCATGGTTCCCCTAAAGAAGGTTTTCCTTTAATGAGTGTTGTAAGATGACTCTTTGTGAGTCCAATATTTGCCATATTTTATAGCTTTTGCCTTGTGATTAAATTCTCCAAGTTAAACATTGATAGGGATAATTTAAAAAAGAAATACTGTATTTTTGTGACTCAAGATGCACCCCATATTTAGTCATCCAAAACGAGAAAAAATATATTGACACCAATTTAAAATCCCCTGTTGGTCACACACAACCAAGGCACTCTCGGCTCTTCTACTCACATTCACATGAACACAACCAGCTATGCTACACACATTCATATGAACATCGTCGGCATTACTACATACATCCAAACCCCTTCTTCATACCCAATCCCAGTTGCAACTTTGGCTCTGGCTCCATCCCCTGGCTCCATCGTTACTTATAATTGGCAGCAATGAAAGGGTCACGGGACCTTGCAGTGATGCTGGAAGCATGTGATCATTCACATACTGCTGATCACTCCTGGTCCTGTAGGCAGGGCTGTATTTAGTGTTTATGCTGCCCTAGTCACGCACAGTGCTTATGCCAACAAATCTGTCCATAACTCGCCTGCTTCAGTCTGTAAGTAACACAATGCATTTGCATTGCGATTTTAAAGGAAATCTCCCACTTTACCAAAGTAACAAACACCTAAATGCTATGAGTAAATGTATACAACCAAAGTCATTGCTGAAGATAATCACAATGCGCAAGTGCAGCTTCCTGTAGTCAGTCGCATAGTGCACGTTGTGGTGCCTCACCAGCGAGAGGTAGTCGCACCACAGTATGTTAAGAATCATTATGAGGTGGTGCGCATGTACAGGAAGGTCACTGCGCATTGTGCAACCACCTGCAGGAAGCTGCGCTTTCGCATTGGGTGCAGTCAACGCCGGCATCGAGAATTGGAAGTGGTGGTGGAAGACGCAAGGCTTCTCTTCTCAAACGTTTTTTATGCCTATCCTCCGTTAACTGGAACAGGGATTTTCTCCAGACCTGTAAATGTAAGTACGTGTGAATCCCCTATGTGAGCTGCATGTACGGGTTCTATTAAACAAGGTGCACCACTACCATTTCTTATTAAATTTTTGTATCTATTGTGAAAGCGAATAAATCATTTTACCAATATAAAAGTGGCCACAAGGAAACAGGATGATATAGACACAACGCAGCAAGATTTGTATTTTATAAATTGTCTAACTTTATGATTTAAGCCTGTGTTTGTCCAGTATGCATAAATGGACAATGATCGAGCTTCCGCATTTAAAGTTAACTTTGGGAATACAATTTTGTAACCAATTATATCTTTTCTCAATCTGCTGCAAATTATGTGGTCTGTTTTTGTTTTACTCCTTCTAAAAGTCACTATGGATCCATTCTCTGCTATCATTTTCAAACGTGGGTGATGTACAAATTTCTGATGTGGCCTTTTTGATAATGGGGGCCATTGCATTATATTCAAATGAAAAAATGGATCTCTCCCTATTCCTTTTGTTGGATTGATCTAGCAATTGGTAAGAAGATTTTTCTAGCACTTTTGCTTTCGCTTTATTAAGTAATGCAAGGGGATAACCTCTCTTAGGCAATCGTTCTGTAAGTTCTTCTGCTTGTTCTGGATACATATGGTCGTTATTTATGCACCTTAAGTGTGTATATTGGCCATAAGGTGCCGAACCTTTTATGTATTCAGGATGGTAGCTTGAGAAATGTTAGAAAAAAAAGAAAATTGTAGATATTCCATCTTTTTTTTCATCTATTTTAAATGTAAAGAACATTATTCATTACATTTGCATCAAGATAGAATATAAAGTCGCTAAATTCTTCCTGTGACCCGGACCATATTATGAAGAAATCATCCATGTAACAGTGGTAGGCATAAATATATTTCAAAAAGGTATTATCAGATGTGTAGATGTATTTGTCTTCATAATAAGCCAGAAATATGTACGCATTTGTACATGCTGCAGTTGTACCTATTGCTGTTCCATGAAGTTGATTATACCAATTATCCCTAAACTTGAACATGTTATGTCTTTTTTTTTTCCAAACTACAATTTTTATTAAAGTTTTTTTTCAGTTTAACAAATAACACAGTGACATCCAAGTAACATTCATTGTATACTGGCCTCGAAGGGCCTTGGCACAAACATTTTAATGTTATGCAACTCTAACTGGTGCGTTCTTGTCTGAGCAGCAGTCCAAAACACCCAATGGAGTGGCAATAATCTATCCTGGTATGAGTGGAATGTGGGGAAGAAAAAAAAAGTGAATTATCTGGCCATAGGATTATCCACTCTCCACAAATCATACAGTGAATGTTTGCAGATAATTCTGGGTCACCTTACACGTAGTCAGGGTTGAGGACAGGGAAATACGGTCCTGTCTCTCTGAGAGTATGGTGTTCCCCCCATTTAGAAGCATTTCTCATCGCTTTGTGTTCAATTTCTCTAGCACTTGACGTATAAAACAGAGTTGCCCTATGTTGGGAGCATATATAGAACATAATACTACCGGAGTTCCTGAAATACTGCCCCTGACGACCCTCTGGGTCACATTCAGTATGCGCAATTTGTAATGGACATGACCTTGATACAAGTATGGCAACCCATGCTCATTTAGTTGTGGCATTAGCCATATATTTTACTGGACACCAACGTTTATCGACTTTTGATATCAGTGTTTAGGCCCTTCACATTTAATGATAATATTTTAACCTTGATCTATAGTGAGGGTTTGGTTACAGTCAGATATGTAGGTTATGTGATGAGGAAACCCCGTCACGAGATCGTCCAGCCACTTCCCTCCCATAAATGTCTCTGTCCCTTCAGCACTGTAATCTGTCTTGGGGATCTTTTAAAAGGCTCATAGGTGGGGAGAAGGAGGAAGGAAAGAGGACACAGTACATTCAATCAAAACAACATTACATATAAAAATCAGTATGGTAAACACGAGAGTCGTAGCATACATTTCTTGCTGTAACTTCCCCCCAACTGTGACAACATGAACTTCTCCAAATCAAGCAGGAAAGTACAAGAAGACCACCAAGAGCTCAGCCAAGGCTTTGATATTGAGCCAGCAGGGGTCTGAAAGCATGTTGTTGCTGTAAAGTTATGCAGGACAAGTCCTGATAAAGCTGGATTTTGTAGCCCAGGTAAATGGTGGTGTTTTTGAAGGTGGATCTCACCTTAGCCATTATATCTTCTTTGAAAGCAAAGTCTATGACATAGCAAATAACATCCCTAGGGTCTCCAGTAATGGGTTTTGGTTGTAATGCCCTATGTGCTCTACCCAGCCAAACTGGAGTTTCTGGAGGTCTCTCCAGGATGTGCTGGAAGAGTCCTTGAAGGTATCAGTGGACATCCTCCTGGTCTGGTTGCTCCGGTATACCCCACACCCTGATATTGTGCCTCCGTCCCCTGCTGTCCAGATCTTCGATATGCCGCTGCAGCTCTCTAATGATGCTGGATTGTGTATGCACCTTGGCAATGTTTCAACCACCGATCTAGCTGCACTGTGGTCATCCTCCAGTTGGTCCACTCGTTGTGCCACCTGGTGTAAGACTTGCTGTACCAAGGCTATTTCTGTCCTACAAGCCTCTTTAACCTCCAATATCAGCATCTTGAAGACTTGCTTTGTGGGCAATTGCTGGATATGAGTCCAAATCAGAATGGGTGACAAGTGATCATGCGGTGATATCTGAGCTTTTGTCTAGTTTCTCTGCGGAGGATAAAGATCTGAGCTGTACGCATATTCTGGTGGGTTGCTTGGTAGGGTGGCTGTACTGGGGCCTAAGTTTAAGTGTTGATTGAAGGCCTCTGTGATAGGCGCCAACATGGGTGCATCCATCCCTCCTAATGGTGATACTGAGGATGGGGGCAATGAAGGTTCACTACCTGGGCCCACATCTGTATATTGCAGGGCCAGCGCAGATGCATCCTGTTCCCTGAGGCAGAGAGGGGGGCTGGAGGACTGTTGGAAAGGTTCCGGAGCCAGCTTGCACAGAATGCCCTGAGCAGTGGGCCATGCTTACCCCATCTGGCGTCTGTATCTGTTCCTCCTCCAGATATGGCTGCTATCTCTCCCCTGCTGCTGCTGAATAGAGCATGGCCGGCTTCGTCTGCAGACAGGCTGTGGGAAGACGCTGCACAGTGTGGACCTGAAGTGCGGCCGGTCCCAGGCTCGGGAAATCCGCCGGGTCCAGGGTAGAGGTAGGTGGCTGGATTTGCTGGTCCGTTCTGCTTTTTCCTTGCTAATGTAGCTTGGCTAGAGCGGAGCCGGTCCCTCACATGACTGCTCTCATCAGATTCCGGACACGCCCCCTCCTGAACATGTTATTTGACAGTACGAACTACATGGTTTCTCAGATAAATGTAGTGAGATTACCAACTTTCCTTGCTTTACTTAGAATTGTTTGTAGCTCTTCTATTGGGGAATTCTCGGGTAGAGACTTTCCACGTTTATTGTGGCTAGTTTGTATCTCTCTTGCCACTCCATTTAATTAATTACTCTTTAAAATTGTTTGTGCCTTTTAGATATGATGGTATGTGTGGCAAGGTTGGTCTTAAAACCAATTGATATACTTGGATAAGCCTAACTTGCTAATAACACCTAACAGCAGCGGGTCTTAAAGGGGTTGGCCATATGCCTTTACTGCCTTAACTCCTTAGTGACAAGTGGCGTGCTATTATGTCACATGCCGACTGCGAGTGTATAAAGAGGAATCACAGGTTGAGCCATCTCCATACAAGGTGGGCATTTGTTGCACATTGCAAAGCTGATGGAGGTATTTAAATCCTGGCGGCACATGGGAGTGTGCGATTTGCACATTGTAATGAATGATGAGGAAAATCCCCACATACTACCATATGGTAAGGTTAAAGTACCCTTAGGGGGGAGGTTTGAAAAATAGTCAAAATAAAATAAGTTAAAAGAAAAAATTATATTAAAAAAACCTAAAATTAATTTCATCCATCCTTTTCCTAGTACTGATATAGATATAAATAAACACTAAATATCATAAACATGTTATGTATCGCCGCATCCGAAAATGTCCGATCTATCAAACTATAATGATGGTTATTCCCAACATCTAACCACTTTTTTGCCATTTTAAAAAAAATATTAAAAAATTCTTTAAAAAGTGATCAAAAGGCTGTACACTGCTAAAGATGGTAGTATTGAAAATGTCATCAAAAGTTGCAATTCGCACCAGAAGATGACAAAAACGAAAAAAGGGTTTCGGCCTATAGTGCTGTGTGCAGACTCTCTGTGCACACTGTAGGATCTTTGTTTACATGTGTGAACACTGCTAAATAGGACGGACCTAGAGCAGATTATGACTCATCCAACTGCACCCTCCCCCACTCTCCCTGTGTAAGTCAGTGAGATGGACTGAGAGAAAAAAAAAACACACTGGAGGCTGCCATTAAGACGAACTGAAGGAGTGAGAAACAAGAAGTTGTATAGAGATGCAAAGTGCAGCATGGGGAGGACACGGAAAGGCTGAAGCTCTCACAGGAGGCAAAGACACAGGTACATATACATGCAGAGACATGTCTAATGGAAGAGATTTATTGAAAAGTGGCCAACCCCTTTAACTGTTTAAGTGGTGCGAACTAAGCTGGTGGGTAGCAATCCATTGCTCTCTGAGGCTCCTCTGGCTCTCATTCAAAAATCGGGACTAGACCCTGCCAGAGGCATAGTTTGATTCAGATGCAGTATATTGGCGATAAAATGGCAATAAAGTTAAATTACAGTATATTGTGTGAGCAATCGGACCTCCTACAATTCAAACACCATAGGGCAGTAGTGGCAATTCTAAGGCCCCTTCCACACTAGCGTTTTTCACGCGCGAGTTCTGCACGTGCTTTTGACGCGCAGAACTTGCATTGCACTCTGTCCCATTGCTTGCGTTTGTTTTGACGCGCGTCAAAATCGCAGCATGCTCTACTTTTGCGTTTCACGCACGTTTCCATACATCTGCAATGTCTTCTTCACACATATATATTGTTCTTCACATACTATTTTCTTTGCACCGTTCCGCGCGTATCTCCCGACAAGTAAGCAGATGTGCCGAACATCTGCTATCTATTCTTCACTGTGTTTTTCACTTAAATGATCCTGTGTTCACTGTTTTTATTCTATTCTTCACTGTTCTTCACATCTGCTAACTTGTCGGGAGATAATGTACGCGCGGAACAGTGAAGAATAGATTGCAGATGATTGCATACATCTGCTAACTTATCACAAGACATTCTTTTTCAATTAAATAAAACATTTTATTCCCGAACCATGGTCCCTTTGAATAATGCTCGAGTCTCCCATTGACTTAAAAAACGTGCATGAAAAACGCGCCGAAAACGCAAAAAAACTCGAACAACACGCGCGTGAAAAACGCAAAAACGCTAATGACTCCAAGGCAAAAGGGAACAAAAACGCAGCCAAAAACGTCAGTTTTTCACGCATTGCACCCTGACGTGAAATGCAACGCTAGTGTGGAAGGGGCCTAAGGCTCAGGTTCCAGAGGTGGTGCTCAGAGCCATCTCTGTGGGACCCAGGCAGCGTTTGCTAGACAGTTTGAGTGAATGCAGTCCAGTACAAAAAATAGATAAAGGTAAGTAGAGTTATTAAGTAGAAATTGGTCTAGGACTAGAGGTTCTCCACTTCCTCACAAAAACGCATCAATAAACAGTGTCCAACAATATAGACCATAAAAAGCAAATTCTTAAAGCAAATGTTTCATTTTACTTCAATATTCGTGAATATACAGTTTTCATAAGTATACAACAATCTTTTTATCATAGTTTCGTGTATAAATGGTGCAGCTTGCCAAACATTGTTTTCATAGTGAGTGCTACTATAATAGATGCATCGGTATTGCTCGCACATTCAGGGTAGTCCACAATGATGCAGCGTAAATCCTCACAGTATTTTTAAACCTCGGGTAGAGACTTGCACTCCTCATACTGCTAAACGAAACGGTTAAGCATGATGTGACATTTCAGGATGTCCGAGGAAGGGGGCGTGTCCCCCCGAAACGTCACGTCATGTTGCTTACACCGTTTCGTTTAGCAGTCTGAGGAGTGTGAGTCTCTGCCCGAGGTCTAAAAATACACTGCATCATCATGGACTACACTGTATGTGCGAGTAATATGTATCTTTTATAGTAGCACTCACTATGAAAACAATGTTTCGGAAGCTGTACCGTTTATACATGAAACTATGATAAGAAGATTGTTGTATACTTATGAATACTGTATATTCACAAATATCGAAGTAAAATGAAACATTTGCTTTAAGAATTGTCTATGGTCTGTATTGTTGGACACTGTTAATTGAGACTGGTTAAGTGACTCAAGGCATCCTCCTACAGTCCTTGGTAACTCAGGATGTGCTGCGCTCAGACCTATTTTAAAGCAACACCTCTGCAAATCTTCTGTTTAAGGGGACCCTGGAAGAAAGCTACCATGATATTCCAAATTTAACCTCCTTCTTTCAACGGTATTGGTGTTCTCAAGACAAATGGTTACTGATTAAACTGCATTGTCAGAACTTTGCAATAAGTAAGTGTGTTTTTTTGGGCTTTATCCTGGACACTCATCCGCTAAAAGGTTCACAATCCCTGCCCTAGGGGACCTGAAATAAGGGCTGCATTGGCAAGGGGTTAAAGAGCCACTGTAAAGGTTTTTTCCACAAATCAATAGCTCTTGGGATGTAAAACAACTTTGCCTGTTATCTTTGTTACCTATATACAGATGTATCCTACATGGAATAGTGAGGTACAGGATCTCCCATGTTCCCTATCAGTCTCTCCATCCCAGTCTGTGATTCTACAGAACTTTGTCTGTCTCTCTCCTCTCCTTATGCTGCTATCTTCCCCACCATGTCCTCAGCAGTATTAGCTCTGTGCAGATAAGCTATTAACCCTTAGTGCTCACACAGCACAGGCTATACACTTCATGTACTTAATATTTCTACCACCAGTGGCGTAACTAGAGTCTACTGGGCCCCAGGACAAAATTCCTAATGGGGCCCCCCCAATTATACCTAAAAAAAAACCCCTCAAAACCCTTTCTGCTAACCGACATTTCAGTGATTATTACATATTCTGCCCCCCACAATTAATTATTACATATTCTGCCCCCCCACAATGAATTAAAAGCGTTAGGGTGTTCTATTAGAATAGTGTTAGGCAGGAGTGATTCAACAAGAACCCAACAGCCCTTCTTAGGGCTACAATAACGTTATACTTTTTTTTTTTTTTTTTTGTGTGCTTTCATACTTGGCTAGAAAATAGCCATAGCAATAGGATAGCATCGTTTGGTTTTAAAAACTAAAAAACACACAAAAAAAAAAAAAAACACAAAAAAAAGATAAAAAAAAAATTAAAGTTATAACTCTCATTTTCAAAATGTTTAACCATCATAATAATAATAATCTTTATTTATATAGCGCCATCATATTCCGTAGCGCTTTACAAATCATAGGAAACAAATACAAATGTAATGTAACATACAATAAGCCCCTTTTACCTCAGATTAAAAAAAACCCTGTACTCACCTCCGGCAGTGGGTCCCGCGTCTTCTTTCTTCCATCCGAGGCCAGACAGGAAGGGGTGCGCGGCCGCGTGATGACGTCATGGAGCACTATGGACCACATGGAGCACTATTCAGTGACGGGCAGGAGCTTCCTGTCCGGATGGAGGCCCCTGCCCGACTGCCATTGGCGTACCGACCGCGGTCGCCATTGAGACGGTCGCCCGGGCCCCCCCGTCCGATGGGCCCGGTCTCAATGGCGACCGCTGCGACCGCGGTCGGTACGCCACAGTCTACCACTTATTACATGTTTCGTGCTCCTCCATGTGATGGAAGCTGCCAGTGTGGTCACTAGAGATGGGCGAAATGATTCTAACGAAGTGGAATTGGATACAAATCTCACAAAAAAATTGTCTCGTCACGAAGCCGAAGTTTACGCTGATTCGCGGGAACAACGTTTTTTTTCCCCTCTTTTTTCAGCTAAATGGGCGCGAGCACAACGTGTTACATGGGGCAGAGAACTCTGGGAGAAAGGAACACCCCCGATGACATCTGCAGAGCTGTAAGCCAATCAGCGACCGGCAGGCTTATGTGATGTCACACAGGCTCACAGCCCTATAAAAGCTGTGTATATATGTGTGTGGCTGTGTATAAGTGTGTGTAGCGGTGTGTAAGTGTTTGTGGCTGTGTATATATGTGTGTGGCTGTGTATAAGTGTGTGTGGCTGTGTATATATGTGTGTGGCTGTGTATATATGTGTGTGGCTGTGTATATATGTGTGTGGCTGTGTATATATGTGTGTGGCTGTGTATAAGTGTGTGTGGCTGTGTATATGTGTGTGTGGCTGTGTATATGTGTGTGTGGCTGTGTATAAGTGTGTGTGTGGCTGTGTATAAGTATGTGTGGCTGTGTATAAGTGTGTGTGGCTGTGTATAAGTGTGTGTAGCTGTGTATAAGTGTGTATGCCTGTATATATTGTGGCAGGGTGGCTGCCACTAGAGAAGCTTTTGGGCATAAAATGTGCATTTTGCCTTATGAAAAGCTGAGTAGAAGACAGGCCTGGAAAAGTTGGGTCTGTCTAATTAAGTTGATTAGTTTTCAGCTGGAGGGGCTGCACTAATACATGGGGCAGACTTCACACTGGGCTCCACCCTGGGGAAGAGACAGGCTACGGCAAAGGCCTGTGGAGCGGTGGCAGTGAACTGTTACTGTGTTTTTGGGGTGGCTGGCAGTAGGCCAGCACCTGGTGAGGTAGGAAACCTCGATGTTTAGTTAGTGCCGGAGAGGCTTAGGTGTTATTTTATGTTTTGAGTTTGTGTACTGCCAAATAAAGCTGTCTGAGGCCAGTCTTAACCTTACTCACATTGTGTGAATTCCCTGTGTGTGCTGGTCGTCTGCTTAGGAGACGACGATCCCCGGAGCTAATCTCCTACAATATGTGTGTAGCTGTGTATAAGTGTGTATGCCTGTATATGTGTGTGTGGCTGTGTATATGTGTGTGTAGCGGTGTGTAAGTGTTTGTGGCTGTGTATATGTGTGTGTGTGGCTGTGTATAAGTGTGTGTGTGTGGCTGTGTATAAGTGTGTGTGTGTGTGGCTGTGTATAAGTGTGTGTGTGTGTGTGTGTGGCTGTGTATAAGTGTGTGTGTGTGTGGCTGTGTATAAGTGTGTGATATTATATAGTGATAAAAAGTAATGTAACAATTGTTCTCTTTAGTGTAACCCCAAACACACTGGAGTAGATTTACTTACGGTTCATTCACGATCCAGCGGCGCGTTCTCTGCGGAGGATTCGGGTCTTCCGGCGATTCACTAAGGCAATGCGCCCGATGTCCACCAGGTGTTGCTGCTGCGCTGAATTCCCTCGGAGTGCACTGGTTTTTCCGAATCAGTCGGGTTTTCTTACGGCCACGCCCCCCAACTTCCATCGCGTGCATGCCAGCGCCGATGCGCCACAATCCGATCGCGTGCGCCAAAATCCCGGGGCAATTCAGGGAAAATCGGCGCAAATCAGAAATATTCGGATAACCCATCGGAAAAAACGCGATTCAGGCCCTTAGTAAATGACCCCCACTATGTACTATGTTCTGTATTATTACATCTGATGAAGGGGCAGTTTCCTCTGAAACGTGTAATCTTCATAAAAATTTATGTTATTTGAGCAAGATGCAGTGTGGAGCATCCAAACAATTATCTACTATCCCCTGGCGCCGTCTGTATCCACTGGTATCTCTATCACTTATTTATCTCGAAGCAGAAATCTCTTATTGCATTATATAGATACATAAAACCCCTCATTTTGTATTTATGGCTTCCTCCTATCCGTATATATTTGTTATAGCGCTCTCCCAAATTTATATCTATATTGCACTGCCAATACTTCACTTGATTTATGTTATACCCTATTTTCCTGAAAACAGGACCCCCGAAAATCAGACCAAGTACAATTTTTTTCAAGAAATATATATATATATACAGGCGGACACCCGACTTATAGACGACCCCTAGTTACAGACGGACCCCTCTGCCCACTGTGACCTCTGGTGACCTCTCTGGATGCTTTTCTTTAGTCCCAGGCTGCAATGAAAGGTGTCTGTAATGAAGCTTTATTGATAATCCTCGGTGACAATTACAGCAAAAAATTTGAAAATCCAATTGTCACTGGGGCAAATAAAATTTTTCTCTGGATCTACAATTCTAAAATATACAGTTTTGATCTTGTTCGTAACCCGGGGGCTGCCTGTATATATATTATATATCCAAAAGGAAAATGGCAGCACTCCAATATAGTGAAAAAAAATGGCGTCTATTCCACCTCCAGCAATGTTACGACCTTTGTCAAGCAAAGGACACAGGGTCACCATCACGTCATTGTCCTCCCTGTGTAATGGGGGGGGGGGGGTTCAGTGGTGATTTCCGGTCATTTTTAATTTTTCTTTCTAGGTGGGAGATCTCTTCATCTTCTGATCATAAAGCCTCTACAATGTGTCCTGTTCCTGCTGCCGCTAATAATGTATCTCAGTATAAGAGCCGATGAGAAAAAAGGTGGGTTCATAGAGCTAGACCCCCCTCAACGTCTTCACAGTCCTTCAGTAATTCTTCATACTGAGGACCTTCCTGCTAGATAGGTCATCAGTATGGGATTGGTGGGGGTGATTTGCTGTTATGACTCCCTCTGGGTGCTGAGACCTCTTTGGTGGTTGGGTTGGTGGAAGACTCATCGTCACTAAATCCGATTGGACGATGGGTCTTCATATTTCTTTGATACTTTTCTCTTTTTTCTTAGGGTCCTCCACAAACATGAACGTTGAATCGCACAAAGTCTCAACATGCTAACACATTACTAACAATGTGAAGATCTCCCACTACCATTCCGATGGCCTGAGGGTCCACGTCTCCATTCATTGTGTAGACCTCTCCAGCCTGGCACAAGCTCTGCAGACCAGCGGGCACTGACTCTACTGAGATGTGTATCTTCCAGAAGATGATTGGCCTCCAATCCGTCCATGAGAAAACCTCACCCCCCCCGACACAACGAGGGACACAAACAACAGCTGCAGCCAGAGGGCCTCAACCCATGTCATCTCACCGACTCGTTTTCTGAGGCTTTCTCATAAAAAAGCTAATCCCGTATATATGATAATAACAGCTTCATTCATCATCGAAATTGAGCAAGTGCGGCTTTGTAGAACTGCAAGCATATGGCAAAAGGTTTAGAACTGAACAACAGGAGGCGCCATAACCCATATATAACAACATCCAGGCAAAGGACTGATTCATTTATAGAGAACGTGTCACCGGAAAAAAAAACTTTTTACATTTAACATATTATTTTTTTCTATATAAAAAAATTTCAAACAAAAGTGGCATGTCACTATCTTTATTTAATAAAAATTACTATATCTTACAGATATCACCCTGATTTATATAGACACTGACCCATCATTACATCACTACTGACAATAGATGATGTCACAGCTTATCTCCTCCTCCTCCCTGTACAATGACCTCTATATAGATAACACTGACCCATCATTACATCACTACTGACAATAGATGATGTCACAGCTTATCCCCTCCCCCTCCCTGTACAATGACCTCTATATAGATAACACTGACCCATCATTACATCACTACTGACAATAGATGATGTCACAGCTTATCTCCTCCCCCTCCCTGTACAATGACCTCTATATAGATAACACTGACCCATCATTACATCACTACTGACAATAGATGATGTCACAGCTTATCTCCTCCTCCCTGTATAATGACCTCTATAAAGATAACACTGACCCATCATTACATCACTACTGACAATAGATGATGTCACAGCTTATCTCCTCCTCCTCCCTGTACAATGACCTCTATATAGATAACACTGACCCATCATTACATCACTACTGACAATAGATGATTTAATAGCTCATCTCCCTGTACAATGTTAATTTTACAAATACACAGTATTCCCACTAAGATACTCTTCCTTATACACAGTATGACATGCGATAGCCTTAGTAATCTAACCATTAAATTCACTGCCACCAAACCTTGTATCCATTAGTGACTATAACCACCAAGCTCAGGGCATCCTGGTGTCCTGTAACCATTAAGCATTTCACCCACTGGTTTAATAACACCTATGGCAAGTTCAAGGCTGCAAATCTGCCTTTTGGTTTAATTCTTGAGAGTTGTCCTGAAGAAGGGTCAAGAAGAGTCCACTCTCTTCATTTTGGTTTGGACACCTTTTTAGGACTGACTCTGAGTAAAGAAAAACAAGGGTCATATATTCTTATATTATTGACACTGTGTATAGATATTACTAGAGCTTACCAATGTACATTTATCGTCCCTGAGGTCACAATGGAGTAGGCTCCCTCTAGTGGCGACTGCAGACGGACAGAGTTATTTCATTTTAAAGGAAATTTATTCAAGGTTTCACAATCTTAGATACTTGTACTGGACATCTTTGCAACCATATCTTAGTAAGTGTTGTTAGTAGCAGCAGGACTGTGACATTGTTATGTATAATTTAGGATTGTAGCTGGACTTAGAGCACTGGTGGTGTGTCCTCAGCTCACTGTATTATGCTACATTATAGCTCCTCTGTGTTTTCAACCAGCCACTTGGGATAGGCAACATAACAGCGACGGGCCATTTTGCTTTTTGAAGACTATTGCTCTATTTTGGGCCATTAATGTTGGCGTTATGCAAATACTGAAGCAGCCAAAACTTTTGTTGTGTAAATCTGAGAGCTATTATTATGATGAGATTATCTGGAAATAAACATTGCTGAACTATTTGCAGCTGCGGCTTCCATTCACAAGTATTGACCACCCCCTCCCCCACCGCTTCGACTTCGGTGGCCTATTAGACTACGACTGGCATGAATTCGGCAGAACAAGGGCGGCTGCTATTTGTTAATGTTAATTCTCTTTTCTGGGTCATAGATAGAAACTAGTTCTTCTATCATCTACTTTATATAATATTTAATAAATATAATTATGTGCATAAATGTTATAACAGGGCCAGGCGTGTAGTTACTAGTAATATGTGCGTCTGCCATAATAATTTGGATGGAGAGGGTGTAGTTTGGCAAAATATCTTATATCATCCATAACAACTAGGTTGATTACTAAAATAAAAACTGATCTATAACTAGGCTGCAAAAGTATGGGGGGAAATTCCAGCCTCTAGATGGGCAAACCTCATAGAGACCAATATACTTGTCATTGCCAATATAAGTGCTTCTACATAGTACCTCAACTTTCATTACACTTTACAAAATAAAGTAATCTCTAGATCATTGGATCATGAGTTGTGGGTCGAACGACCATTTCACAGCGGCCGCCTGAGACGTAAATATGTCTATCGATGGTGTCAGGGACAGAGATAATCATAGATGCATGCACATTTGATAAGGAAAACGGCACTGAACAGTTACATCTCCGCGCGCCATCTCATTGGAATCACACACTGGGCTGCCATCGTCCAAACAAAAGAGACCTGGAGAAAACCAGAGAGCCTACGGGAGCGTGGGCAGATAAGTACTTTGACTGCTTGCCACAGGGTGCATCACTGTGACAACTAGAAAATGGATGCTAGGTTCTCTAAGGCTCCAAGCAGAGAAGTATTAAATTTTAAAATTTTATATACAAATGTACAGTGCATACATAAAAACCATACAATTGTCAAATAAAAAAGCTATAATACAATATACACAAAATACACAAAGAGTTTTAAAAATAAAATTGGATTAAAACTAATATCCTTATCAATAAAATAGTTGCAGATATCCGTGCTGTGAGAATGCAGCTAGAAACTCTTTGGTTCAGATTTACTTACCCGGTCCATTCGCGATCCAGCGGCACGTTCTCTGCGGAGGATTCGGGTCCGTCCAGGATTCACTAAGGCAGTTCCTCCGACATCCACCAGGTGTCGCTGCTGCGCTGTAGTTCATCGGATTGCACTGAACTTCACCGTCCTCCGCTGAGTGCAGGTAAGCGCGTGTCGAGCGCCACTTTTTTTTTTTAAATGAGGCTTTTTCTCCGAATCTGTCGGGTTTTTTTACGGTCACGCCCCCCGATTTCCGTTGCGTGCATGCCGGCGCCGATACGCCACAATCCGATCGCGTGTGCCAAAATCCCTGGGCATTAGGGCATTTTTTGGACTTTTTAAAAAACCTTTTTAAAACTGTTTAACTTTGTCCCAGGGTAGGACATGAACAGGACCGCCTGTATAGCGAAACTCTAAGAAATCTTATATTTCAGTTCTCAACCTTTTTGGGTTGTGAAAAGGTCCCAACCACACACATAGCTCATTGTAAGGACTAACGTCCTATCCTCCAGGGTGCAGCCACTGGGGTTTCATAATCCTATCCTGGGTGTCCGGGAAGTAGTTTTACAGTGAAATGGGTCTTCAGAGCAGACTAAAATCCATTTTGTGGTTCTTCTCAGATCAAGGTGAGTAGGAATTATTAAGATATGAAGTACATTTAAAAGAGTAATTCACCATGAGCCCGTGGATTTACACATAAAAACTGATGATACAATTAGGGCAAGATGGGTTTGGATATTAGTCATCAGTCACAGGGGCGTTACTACAGGGGTAGAAGCCATAGCAGCTGCTTTGGGGCCCGCAGTGTCAGGGGGCCCCATCATCCAACCTGCAAAACGAAAGAATGGAGGAGGTGCACCATTATATACATGTTTACATACCACCCTTTATCTTGGTGGTAGATGCCCTTAAAATGTAGTTGTGAATTTATGTCATCATGATCGTTTGAGCGCCCTAAAGTGGATTTGTTTCTTCTGACCCTGCGCTATTGACCCATTTCCCTGCGCCCTATAGTTATTGTATGTTTGTGACGGCTCAAGAATCCGCTGTGCTTGGGGATAATTTGGCCAATCCTGTCATCTGTATGGCTGATAATTCCTAATAAACCTTCTTAAATTTTTTTGTGATTTTATGGGACAGTGCTTTGTCTGGTACCCAGAATGCATTGCTCTACACCAATGGTAGGACCAATGATAGTATCTATCACTCCTTGTGCTGCCGTAACATTGAGCTGTATTGGTGTCATGAAGACGTCGGTGAGGTCCAACCTTCACTCTTGGACCAAAAGAAATTACATGGATAGGCTTATGGGTACATCTGCCCCGAGTATCGGCACTTTGGGGCACATTCACTAAGGGTCACAGATCGCACTTCCGTCAGACTGTTCGCCATTTTTGGAGATTGAGCGGCTTTGACAGGTATTTAACAGGTGTCTGTGCTGGGATTGTGTCGCACACTATCAGTTTTTTGGCCGTCGGACGCTCGGACTGATTAGTGGGATTCAACTTTCAAATTGTGTCACTTATAATTGTGGCACTTACATGCACTGGGAAGAAGAAGGTGAACTCTGTCGGACCTGAGCGGGGAAGTGACACATGCAGGATATCGGGCGCACGATCTTAGTGAATAGTGGAACAGTGCATTATCGTCAGACAGTGCACTTTCGGTGAATTCCGCAGACCGGGTGACTAAATGTGCTCCAATATGTGTTTGCACTGCACACATGACCTGTTTTTTTCAGTTCTGTTGAGTAAACATGAGGCTCGTGAGAGTCACACAGAACTTGCTGAAGGCGACGTCTTGTGATGAGCTTGTGATGTAGACGTTCGTTAGTTAATTATCACTGACATGTGCAGTATCCATGGGGAGGCAAAGGTTGTATCCAAATATCAGTGTGGTCACGGAGGTTGCCTGGACTTCCATCAGAAATTACTTGGGCCATAGTTTGCTGTGAAAAAGAGTGACAGCGAGACCTACCTGTGGTGCTGAAGAAGGTGTCTTGAGTGATGGTGTAATGAAGAAAGAGTCCTGCAGATTATTATGTCAGGTAACTAAATCCCGACCAACCACTGACCACTATCTTTTACAGATACATGTAAATGTTTTATTCTCAATGTTTTTGCTATTCTTACTAACCAACAATTATTTTTCCTTTGACAATGAATTTTTTTTTTACAGAAACAAGGTTGCCCAATGGGATCCAGATTCTCACCTTCACTAGCCAATTTATTCATGACTTGGTTGGAGGAGGAATTCATTTTTACTTTAGACAATCCATTTCTCAGTAACATTAAATACTATGGTCGTTTCATAGATGATTGTCTTATGGTTTGGACGGGGGCTGAAGGACAAATCAAAACTTTTATTACTTATCTCAACAACAATAACTACAATATTCAATTCACATATTCTTCTTCCCCCACTTCTATTTCTGGACTTACGTTTAACAGGAAATCCATCTAACCACAAAGTCATATGTGACTTATATCGTAAACCCTCTGCAGGCAATACCCTCTTGCACGCCAGCAGTTGTCATCCGCCCCATGTAATTAAAAATCTGCCCAAGGGAGAATTCATTAGGGCTAAACGTATATGCACACAAGAGGAACATTATGTACAAACTGCAACTGAAATCACCAAGCGTTTGCATGAAAGAGGCTATAACAAAACACATGTTACACGTACCAGAGAGAGTCTAGAAGATAAATCTAGGACACAAATGTTATATCCGGATCGACAGCCACACACCAAGACCAAAAAAAACAATAATTCTATCACTTTTTCTACAGAGTACACATGTCAATACAACCAGGTTACCCAAATAATTAAAAAACGTATACCAATATTGTATCAGGATCCTACTCTACACAAGATCCTTGCATCGGGATGTAGTTTCTCGGTTAGAAACTCTGCTACTTTGGGGGATATGTTATCCCCAAATTTATACGTACGCATGTTAAAACCCATTGGAGTGCGTGGTCCCAATTTTACTTTACTGTACATGGGGTTGGATCCCTGGATCAGACGCACCAAGATACTTGAGAGTGCAGACCGAATATATTAACTATATATTTCCTGCTGTTTGATTACACAGTAGCACTAGTGCAGGAGGCCTTATCAGGGTTACAAGTGAAACTCATGTGATTTCTCACTGCAAATGTGTTCACTGTGAGGCCCCTGGCGCTAGGGGTACATGTGATCGTATCCTCAATATACCAAGTCCCCCTCAATTAATAATATTTATTATCTCCCCCCACAATGAATTATTACATAATCTGTCTGCTACAATGAATTACTTAATATTCTGTCCCCCCCCCCACAATGAATTATTACATATTCTCTCCCCCCACAATGAATTATTACATATTCTGCCCCCCACAATGATTTAATATTCTCTCCCCCCACAATGAATTATTACATATTCTGACCCCCCCCCCAATGAATTATCACATAGTCTGCATGCGATCAAATTAATGATTTTATACAATAAGCCCCTTTTACAACTGATTAATAAAAAAAAAAAACCTCTGTAATCACCTCTGGCAGTGGGTCCCGCGTCTTCTTTCTTCCACCCACGGCCAGACCGGAAAGGGTGCGCGGCCGCGTGATGACATCATCACATGGCTGCGCATCCTAGTTGATGGAGCGATGCGCCCTGGGGTGGTTTTTCAAGCACTATTCAGTGACGGGCAGGTGCTTCCTGTCCGGACGGACGGAGGCCCCTGCCCGACTGCCGATGCCGGGGGCCCCAGCAGGAGCCTGATCATTGGCGCTAGGCCGGGGGATCAATGATGATCAATAGCCCCGGCCCCCCTCCCGTCCGATGGGCCTGGTCTCAATGGCAACCGCTGCGACTGCGGTCGGTACGCCACTGCTTCAGAGATTTTTCGTAAGAAAACAGCTGGGAACAGTCTATTACATTGCAGGAGGTCCCACCAACTACATCTTCGTCGAGGAATACCTAAAGGTCCATTTTTAAGAACAAGACGAAATTGTTCAAGTGATGCTACATATATTGAGGAATCAAAAAAATGAAGTGGGAGATTTTTAGCACGAGGTTATCCCCACAATATCATCCAAAAAGCACATAAGGGGGGTTACAAAACTTCTAGATTATCGCTACTGACCCTAAAAATCATGAAAAGGGACCAAAATACCATGAGACTCATTGGTACCTTCGATATGGAACATGAGGAGATGATACATATTTTTGACAAATACTAGGTCCTGTGGTCAACGGACCGGGATTTGAAAAGACATAATCCCTGAAAGGCCAGTGATTACATATCATAGAGGTAGAAACATCCGAGACAAAATTATGAGAGTCACTTTACCCCTCCAGTTCTACCGTACATGACCACTGGCTTACAAAATAGACAAGTTGGGACCTTTAAATGCAGGAAATGTAAAACCTATAAGAGGGTAAGGAGATTTTCCACTTTTTAAGACCCCAACTCGGGAAGGCTCGATAGAGCATGGGATTTTGCAAACTGTCGCACTCCTCAAATAGTGTACCTCTGTACATGTGAATGTGGGTTGAGATATGTAGAGAATTTAGAACCCCTATTCTGGAACATGTGGGAGATATTTCACACGTAACAAGCCACTGGCAAGACATGTTACTGAGGTCCATGGGGGGAACAGTAGATGTATTGAATTTTTGGTACTGGAAATGGTACCTACCTCTATACACAGATGTGTCTGTGATAGGAAACTACTGCAAAAAGAAACGGAATGTATTTACCGCTTAAAGACCGCGTAGCCACACACAGTGATGGCTGTCGGCTCCATGCTCTGAGGGAGCTCTCTTTCCCCCATCTTCCTCTTTAAGCTTCGTTATGCCCTTCTCCTCTCCTACCTGCCGGAGCCGCTCGCGGTGATGTGGCGCCTCTGGTGTGCCTGACGATCTGCTGGCCCGGGACGAGAGACACATGAATGTCGGCGCACTGAAAGCCGTCCCTGCCCAACTCGCCCCCTGAGAGACCATCGCGAGGCAGCCAGTGAGTGAGGCGCAGAGGGCACGGCACAGCCGCGTGCGTGGGGCGGTGCCGGGCTGCCGAGGGGTCCCCAGGAGTTGCGATCCGGCCCGAGGAATACAAGGTAACCCCACTGTGCGCTTCAGAGGCGCTGACGGCGGGAGTGTGGGATTCCACCTGGACTCCAGGAAGCAGGAGGAACTCTGTGCCAGACGAACAGCTGGAGCCTGATGGAAAGGAGCACTTCAGACCCCCGCTCTGGCATTGACGATAGTGTCTCCAAGCGAGTGAGAGCCCCGTAAGTGTGCCCTACAGCAGCGCTAATCGAGCGAGAGCCCTGTAAGTGAGCCTTGTGCCTTGGCAACCCGGCAGTGGGATCCCATTGACAGACCTACAGTAGGGGGGAGGGGGTGGGCACACAACCAGCTCTCTTCCCGGCCCTGACTTGTCATGTACCTATGTGTGTGTCACCCTGCGGTCCTAAGCTGCTGCTGAAAATGGCAATGCTTTGCATTCTTCCTGCCTCTCTATGGCCCCACTAAGGACCCCTGAACCATCCTGGGGAGTTGTGTATATTTCGCCAGTTGCCTACTACTGCCTATCTATTTGGCTTGCTTCTTGTAATAATACCACTAATGCAGAAACGTGCTGGACTAACCTGAGGCCCTTTTGACTAACCAACTAAATTCTTTCTATCCATTTACCATTTAATTGTCTTCCTCCTAAATAACTAATAACTTATCACCCTGGAACTAATGGTCTAAGCAAGTGGAAATTTGCACGTAACAGTCTTTTGGTACGAACCATCTTTTGCAGAAAGCAAAACTAACCCCTGTGGCGAATGCAGTTATATTTTGTGTGCACCTATATTATTGGTAGATTGTGAGAAAACTGTGGGGTTATCTTTTGTCTGGCTCATAACCAGAAAAAGTTATGCGATTTATTATCTGCCATTATCCTGAGTAAGGAAAAAGTACAAATGCTGTGTTTTCTGCCTGCCATGTTTAACTAAAACGTGGTGATATTGTTAATTTGCAGAAAGAGGGAAATAGGGCAGAGTCTTTATTATTTTTTTTCCTGTATTCACCAATTGCTTTTCTTCCCAGTCCCTGGGTATAATGACGAGAAGTAAAAACCTATTAAAAAAAAAATACCCCGCCTAAATTAAAAAATCAACTGACCCGTGCCCAAAATAAATCCTCTGTATGTGAGCCAATTCCGAATATACCAAAGGGGGTTAATTCTTTACGCTTTAATTTCAATCCAAGACTAACGCCCAAGGATTCAACCTCTTCCCAGGCCGACGTCCAACCGACAGTCATGGCAATGTCCGTGAGAGATGCGCATACTGTAACTCCCTCCCCAAATCAGCCAGCCGTACTTACAGTTGAGGTAATGCAGAGTATGCTAGACAGATTTGAGACTAAACTCCTGTCTAGAATGCAGGACATGATGGGGGAATTACAAAAAGAAGAAAGGTCCATCGGAGAAAGAATAGACCAGGTGGAAACTAAACTAACAGAAGTAACAGGGTCGCATAATACTCTAATGACCTCGCATATCGAAATGGAACATAAGATAAATAACTTGGAGTTAAAAATAGGAGACTTAGAGGATAGATCAAGGAGAAATAATGTACGCTTGAGAGGCATTCCGGAGGCTGTCCCTGATTCAGCCCTTGAGGAATACGCAGGCAACTTTATTTCGGCAATACTACCAGAAGCAAAAGAATTAGACATGATGATAGATCGCATCCACAGGATCCCGAGACCAAAACATTTAAAAGCGGATACTCCAAGAGATACCATCTTAAGGATGCATTTTTTTAAAACTAAAAACCTCCTAATACAAGAAACCCGTAAAAACCCCAAGTTCCCCTCATCCTATGGGAATATTGAGATCTTCGCTGACTTGTCACCGACAACTGACAAAAAAGAGACGTGAATTTGGGGAAATAACTAAAATTCTAAGAGAAACAGGCTTGGCCTATAAATGGGGTTTCCCAGTAAAACTAATTGTTATAAAGGAAAAGTCTACCTACACATGTAGTAATGTTAAGGAGGCTGAAAACTTATTGGAAAAGTGGGGTCTGCTTAAATGTAAGGATCTGGAAAAATCTAAGAGTAAGGTTGACCAGGAGTGTAGTGTAGTAAAATAGGGAATAATGGGGGAGTGGAAGGGAGACCAATCCCTCAATATTGAAACACCAAGTGGAGGGGAACTCTCTCTACCTTAATACAGGAGAGGGAGTATCATCTACCTGGTGAATGTTTGCCCCCTATCCAGTCTGAGAACACTGGATTTGTCTTTGCCGGCTAATAAACTAGCTGGATATTCAATGTATCTGTATACCAAATTTGTTGTTGTAGTTGTGTTTTGTAGTTATGATGATGCATGCTCTGGGAGGGGCAGATTAATAGAAATAAATAAGAATGTATTAAGGAGGAGGGAAGATATATTATAGTAGTAGGTAAAATAAATGACATCCCCTACACTTTTGTGACAATTTATGCCCCAAATAGAGGCCAAACAACCTTTTTTTAAAAAAAATGGCTGCTCTGTTAGAACAAAATGCAGAGGGGAAAATTATTATTATGGGAGATTTTAATGCCCCGCCAGATAAAAAAATTGGACTGCTCTTTGAATACAAGAGGTGATAAAGGAGACCTAGCACAGATAATAAACGAAGAAAGGTTACATGATGTGTGGCGATATCAACATGCTGAAGAAAGGGACTATACCTTTTTCTCCGCGAGACACCTCTCCTATTCAAGGATAGACTTTTTCTGGTAAATAACTTAGCATTAACATCTTGTCTATTCTCCAAAATAGGCCAAATAACTTGGACCGATCATGCCCCTGTCTTTTTAACTATCAAAGAAAGCTCTATTGCCTTTATGAATTCTCCCTGAAGGCTAAATAACTCCCTTCTAAAAAATGAGACCACACAAAATTTGATATTAAGGGCTATAGAGGAATTCATTAATATTAATGATAATAAAGAAGTAAATGATGAATCCCTATGGACCTCACTTAAGCTACATATAAAAGAAGTCTTCAAGCAGATAGCAGCAAGAGAAAAAAAAAAAAAAAAGAGTAAAAAATAGATAAAACAAATCCCTCACCCTCTGTTAGTAATAATCTTTCGGCACTTAGAGCTAGATTAAGAACTCGGATGCTTTCAGACTACGAGAAATCATTAACCCCTTCCCGACGCGCGCCGTACTCCCGGTGCATGGAGAGGGCTCGCGGGCCGAGCCTTCTCCATAGCCGGTATGTCTTTGCTGCATGTTGCAGCAAAGGCTTACCGGTAACACCCGCGATCGGTGCTAGCACCGATCGAGGGTGTTTTCACCTCGATCGCCGCTGGCAATGCTGCCGGCGGCTTCAAAGAGATGGCGCTGCATGGGCGCCGCCATCTTGTCGTGGATCGCCGCTCCCCGATGACGTCACGGGGAGCAGCGATCCGTCACCATGGTAGCCTCGGGTGTTCCGAATACCCGAGGCTACTTCGTTTTAACCCATGCATTACAATGTGCTAATTGCACATTGTAATGCATGGGGAGTAAAATCCACATATACTGCCATACAGTAGTATGGCAGTATATGATAGGATGAATCAGACTACCTAGGGTTAGAGCACCCTAGGGAGTCTGAAAAATAGTAAAAGTAAAAATAAAAAAAAGCTTAAAAAATTTTTTTTTAATAAAAAAACCTAAAAATTCAAATCACCCCCCTTTCCCTAAAACTGATATAAAAATAAATAAACAGTAAAAATCATAAACACATTAGGTATCGCCGTGTCCGCATGCTCATTTAGTTGTGGCATTAGCCATATATTTTACTGGACACCAACGTTTATCGACTTTTGATATCAGTGTTTAGGCCCTTCACATTTAATGATAATATTTTAACCTTGATCTATAGTGAGGGTTTGGTTACAGTCACTCCACACGTTGTCTCCATTGCTACCTCCAAAAGTCGTCCATATAGCTGCCTCCATACATCGTCCCTTTATCAAACGAGGTGTGTCAGGCAGAAATTTGGGTTGTTTTCATGGATTCCACATCAAAGTTGTTAACTTTGTCGCCACCCAGCTGTGTTATCCACAAAATATACTGGCAAACTTTTATCATTTACCAATATTATTTCAGCGCTTCTTGCGCATCTGAAAATAATAATCTTATTTATATAGCGTCATCATATTCTGTAGCGCTTTACAAATAATAGGAAACAAATACAAATGTAATGTAACAGAGCACAACATTGTATGGAACAACAGGAGTGAGGTCTGCTCGCCAGAGCTTACGGTTTTGAGATGAGGGAGCGTAACACGAGGTAAAAGAATTTTAATGGTCAAGCCATTCTCTTAGGGAATAGAACAAAATATAATAAATGGAATTGCTGTCGCTTGAACCACTCAGCCGTCACCAGGTAGCCAGGTGAATGGGACGCATAGAAGTTGGTGCCTGTTGGTTGCTGGATAACAGATGGGAGGACGACACAGGAGGGTTAGTAGAAGAGTTAAAACTTATGCAGTTAATGAGTGTGTATAGGCTTGCCTAAAGAAAGAAATGGGTTTTTTAGAGCACGTTTGAAACTTTGGAGGTTAGGTATTGTTGATAGTATGGGCAGAGCATTCCATAGAATTGGTGCAGCTCTAGAGAGTCTTGGAGACGCGAGTGGGAGGTCCGCACTAGGGTAGAGGTTGATCTAAGATCACTGAGCGGATCTAAGAGCAAGGGTGGGCGATAGACTGAGATAAGGAGGAGAGAGGAGGTAGGGGGGTGCAGCATTACAGAGCTTTATGGATGGGGTTTATTTTAAACGTATTCGAAAGGAGACTGGAAGCAGCCAGAGCAGCGTCGTTGGCATGAACGTAGGCATACATGGTCCCCTTATCAAACGAGCTGTGTCAGGCAGAATTTGGGTTGTTTCATGGCTTCACACAAACTTGTTAACTTGTCGCCACCCTGCTGTGAATCCACCAAAATATACTGGACAAACTTTATTCATTTACCATAATTATTTCAGCGCTTCTTGCGCATCTGTTTCCATTCCCTCACCGCCATATCCTAAACTTATAGAACGCTTATACACTTGATCTTATACAAAAGGTTCTTAGAAGTGCTTTTGGGGAGTAGCCTAGAGACAGGGGCTTGGATTGGCGAAAAGCTCGCCTGGCGCGGAGCGCCAGCTCCATGCAAGATCCAACTAACATAGTTTAACTGCAGCACCTTTAATCTACTACTAGTTCACTGGCTCCATACATGGTCCCCTATCAAACGAGCTGTGTCAGGCAGAAAATTTGGGTTGTTTTTCATGGCTTCCATGTTAACTTTGTCGCCCACCCTGCTGTGAATCCACAAAAATATACTGGCAAAACTTTATCATGTACCGATTTATTTGAGCGCGCTTCTTGCTCACCTCCTTGCGGTCCTCTCTGCCACCACATTGGTTGAAGCCTGAGTCCATGTTAGGGTATGTCGCCATGCCACTCTCTAGCCTGCCGCTGCTGCCGCTGCCTCGCATGAAGTCCCCTAGAGTGTCAGGGTCAATTATTGGATGTTTTAGATGCTATCTAGCTTCATTCTGTCACTCTGTCATGGCCATGCTGTGCCCATAATTTTGGCTAATGGTGCGATGATTAAGCAGCCTCAGAGGACATCCATGCATGCTGCCCCTGCATGTTTCCTGTCCATTTCCGTGGTGTTTTTCCATCTTTTCTGAGGTTCCCAGGTGTTTGGCCAAGCTTCCCTGTGCAGCGCTTGGTCCCCTTGAAAAAAGCTCGAGTCTCCCATTGACTTCAATGGGGCTCGTTACTCGAAACGAGCACTCGAGCATCGGGAAAAGTTCGTCTCGAATAACGAGTACCCGAGCATTTTAGTGCTCGCTCATCTTAGATACAAAGTAATCTATTTTATTCTCTAACTAATTTATCCCACCTGTTATTATGTTAATGTCAGGATTTTACATACAGTGCTACCCTACCAATGTTAAATTATAGAACCCCCTAATGAAATATACTGGAATATATAATAATTATTACTTTATAAAGCTCTGCTCTCATATAATTAAAGTCCTCGTTATTCACCCCAATTAAATAATTTACAGCTCCATATACAGCTTAAATAAAATCTGGCCCCACATATACAGCCCCCCCAGCTTAGTAATATATTGTATCCCATATAACCCCCCCCCCAGATTAGTAATATACTGATCCATATACAGCCCCCCCAGCTTAGAATATACTGTATCCCATATACAGCCCCCCCAGCTTAGTTAATACAATGATCCCATCACAGCCCCCCAGTCCATTAATATACTGTATACCCCCCCCCCAGCCCCCAGCTGAAATCTGGCACTATATAAATATATACAGCCCTCCCAGGAAAAAAAGATTTGCCCCATATAATATTATATAAAATACACAGCACCCCCACCCCCAAGTAAAAACGATTAAGGCCCCTTATAACATACACAAAGCGATTCTGGCCACATATAAATAATAAATATATACAGGAGCATCCCCACCCCTCCTGTTATATTAGTATTGCCCTTATGAGTCACTTTAATTAAGTGACATGAAAAATAATCAAAAATTATACTTAACTCCAGGACAGGCTGCTCCACGGCGCGCGGCTTCCCTCTTCTCACAGAAGAGCGCGGCTACTCACAGTGAGAACAGGCGGCGCGAGTCATCATCCGCCGCCTGTGTCCGACATAGAACGAAGCGACGCCAGCAGCACACATAGGCGCTGCATAGCCCACTTATAAATCGTGCCTTTGTCTAAAAGAGACAGGCGCGATTTATTTAGCTGATGGGTGAATCGGGCATCAACGGGCACCAAATCGTCCACATTAGAGCGGCAATTTCGGCGCTCTTTAAAAGGCTCCGCATTCAGCCAGAGGCAAGATTTTTATCTCACATCAATGGCAGATGTGGCCTGAATGCAGGGCCATGGGATCACATATGACACAAACCTTGGGCCCCGTTTGGGATGAGTGCAGGAGGACTTCTTCACCAGCTAAACGATATACACGGGATGGATTCCTTGAGATATTTTCCTTAATTCTCACCATCCATACTATAGACAGTATTGACAATGTGTGTACCCTTGAGAACCAGCGAACGTTGCCCTTAATGTAATCTATCGCCACACTAGTGAATGTACAGGGGTATGGACCATAGAAATAATGGGCGGCGCAGCGATCATGCCCCCTCGTTGTGATAGGCTCCCAGATGTGATGACGCATCAGGGATCTCCGCTCAGAGGGGAGTGTCTAGTGACGTTTACCCGCCCGAGTAGGAACTGCCCCCGTTCACCACCCTGGGGAGGGCTTAATCTTTTTTAAATGATCTCAGGATCGAAGTGCAACGCGGCCAAACAAATGCCGATATGTGCCTACAATTGTGAGCGTGGTGCCCTGCCTTACTAGCCAGTAGCGTTAAATAAAGAAAAAGACTCTAGAGTGAGTGAGAGAGCTGTTGCTTTGTGAATATCAGGTAAGACACTTACTAGAAGTCCAGCAGCTGGCTTATCGATGAAAATGGCCAGGCAACACCAACCTAGTGAGCAATTAACGCTCTGTTCTACCACTAAACAGGAATAGTGTCGGCCACTCAAGTAGTCGGCGTGCTTGCTATCAATAGCACTGTACCCAGTGGTGTTGAACCTTACTACTGGCAATTCGGGACATTTGTAAACCGCTGGCATAATCCCCAGGGGGAAACGAGTCAGTGGTCTATATCTGACAAAGTGGTGACGCTTAGGGCACTTGCTTCTCGGCCTGAATTACACTTGGACGAGAGCGGCACAGCCCATATTGTAGTAATTATTGGGTATTTACACATCCAGTTTAAAGTATTATTGTGTCAGTAATTAAAGGATAGACCAGGATATCAAACAGTCTTAACGCTGCCTTCCCGGTAATTGACACTTGTATCCATACAACCTGGAGTAGATAATGCCCAGCCTGGATCTGAGCTTAATATTGTCCAATAAGCTCGTGTACCCCGCACTTTAATAAATACCTTAATAAAATTGGTTTATCTAAAGCTCCTATTATACAGGCAGAATTTGAATTATACAACTTGGACATAAAGCTCAAAATAATTGTTATAGTTGTAAAACTTGGGCCCTTGGGCTAAATCCAGTCCCAAGCTGTCACTTTCTAGTAGGCAACTTGGAAACAAACCCACCTTATGTTGAACACAATGAAAACAACAAAAACTAAAAACACAAGGCAGGGTACACAACACTTGGGAAAATATAAGAGACTTAGCAAACCAACCATCTGCAACAACACATGGTAGAAAATGCAAAAGAGAGAGAGTCTGAAAAAAGCGATGACAGCAATTTGACCAGCAAGGAGTGTTAGCGACTGAATACTTATAGGAAGACTAGGCCTGTCACGAGGGGAAAGAGCAATCAAAACACAGCATTAACTCTTGCAAAACACAAAGGCGAATGCATAGTGGGAGTGTGGGAAATATGCAAAAACAATTTCAACGGTGTGAAAATGGAGATCAATGCCTCTGTTTTCCTACCTGATAGCAGCCCTTAACATAAGCATGACTTACAAGAAGCCTAATAACATGATGTGAGATTTAAGCCAAATCAGTTATCTATTCCAGAAGGATCAGATTTTTGATTACCGTCCAGAATGCGGCCATGTGGCCTATTTTGGGCTGTATATATGTCCCCGACTGTCGTGTGAATGCAGCCCAACTCTATATCAGAATAACAAGTGGCTACTTAGCATACTAAGCTCAAGTAAACAAAAACCACACACATTTTAATTAAAGAGACGTCTGGAGCCGAATGAAAAATGGGGGAGGAGTGAATGGGCCAAGGGTAATTTGTCACAGGCCGAGCTTTAATGAAAATAACAAAAGGGAGGTAGATAGGAAAACAACGCACAAGAGAAACAAGGTGGAAGAAGGGCCAGATGGAACAGATTTCCAACGTAGCCAGCACTGTTTCAACCTGGTTAGGTCTTTTCAGTACAGAATAGGAACTGGATTGAAGTGAGAGGTGTTAACTAGGGTCAGAAAGTAAGAGTTCTCCTATGTAGATTTTGCAGTTAGGCCGTATTATAGGAGTGAGCACGTAAAGCCTTGATGCTCCACCAGGGGATTCTGGGAATATGCAAATATATTTTCCAAGGTGGGAAATGGAAACAATGCTCCTTGTGCTACGAAAGGCGGAGTTAGGGGTGTGGCAGATATCAGGTCAGTCAACCACTAGAGCCAGTTTAGATGAGACATTAAGAGTAAAACTTAATGGGGCAGATTCAGAAAGATTCGGGAAACACGTCGGGAAAACGCGAATTGGGGCCCTTAGTAAAGACCCCCAATGTCTCTGTAATCTATTAGCACGGAGAGTGGATATAAAGCAGAAATTGAAAGATAGGTATGCAGGATTTAAGTTGCAAGGTATGCAAAAAGCAAGAATTAATTATTTTATGATGTTTAACTACATTGGTAGAAAAAACTTAAGTTTATAGCCTTGGCTAATCTTAATAAAAGTATCACTAATAGTCTTGGTGCAGCATCTCTTATAGCTTGATTCTTCGTTCAGTTGCATTGTAAGGTTGCCTATGTAGGGTATGTTGTGCCATGAAGCTTGCAGATTTTCTTTTTCTGTTGGCCAATAAAGGTGCCATCCTTATTGAAGAAAAACTACCAATGTTTTTAGTATTGTGAATCAAACATACCCTGAGAATGCTTGTAGGACACTGTTACTGCAACATATCTTGTTAATCCCTGATCGAGTGGTTTTGCTCAAAATCTGGGGATGCTAAACACAGACACAGAGCTTCCCGAACGTCCAGACAGGACTTATCACTGAGCAGGATCAATCAACCACAGCCAGCTTGGGGATTGGGCAGCAGATGATTTTTATGCCTAGGGGAGGACACAAGGAATACAGCGGTTCTCTGCCCAGCAGTGTATAATTATTATGAGGAGAAGGGCCGAGCCAGCCACAGGAGTGACAGGCCTCATTATCCTGATTATATAGTGTTTAAGCAAAACCACCCAGCTCAGGGATTAATAAGATATGTTTTGCATCATGTGTAGTAAAGCATTCGCAAGGTATGTGGTTCATAATGTATTAAACCCAAACAGTGATTTCCTTCAAGCACTTTTAATTTTTTTATCATATTTTCATTCAACATAATATTATCATACAGAGCTGACTTAGTTGGGTAAATTTTATCATTTAATTTCTGGCTCTAAAAACTGCATTATTGACACAAACAACATAAATTTAGTACAGTTGGGAGGGACCCAATTGAATTAAAGAAAGAAATTGTGAAGAAGGCAACCTGCAACCCAATCCATGTAAACTGTTCATAAAAAAGGCAGAAATGTTTGGACACACAGTTGTCTGTGTTATAATTGTAGGATATGTAATTACTATGAACTCTTCTTAATTAATGGGTTAATAAGGTGTTTTGCCTCTTTGTTCTGGGAATTTCTTAAATTGATTGTTGTGCATGAAGCTACAGCAAAATGTGATTACATGAAACATCATGGGGTACAATATAATATATACGCCTCGGTTATATGTGCATAATATTAACATGTAAGAAAGGTAAACATATAACGTTGAACAGTGTATGTGATTTCATTTGAGCAACAAGTAATTACATTATATTTGCACTCCTTCCCATGTTGCTCTGGAACTTTGGGTTCAGAAGTTTCTGGGTGCTATCGGGGCACACTGTCAATCAGTGGCCACGTTAGACCACAGGTCATAGTATTTAGTTGTGTACATTTGGTTATTTATAATCTGCACAGACTAGTAGAAAGGGTTAATAGACAATGTACAGACAATTTATTTGTACACAGATAGTGGTGAGAATTTATGGGCTGTTCTTTTTTTTTTTTGAGACGGTACCGTATATACTCGTGCATAAGCCAAGTTTTTCAAGACAAAAAATGTGCTGAAAAAAAATGCCCGAGCATATACACGAGTCTATAAAAGAAAAAAAAATAAACTTATATATACTCACCTCCGGGTCCCGATGCTCCACGCGGGACTCCCTGTCATCTTCTGGCCGGCGGCATTACATGACGTCACAGCCATGCGGCTGCGTCATAGTATGCACTTGTGGAAGAAAAAATGGCCTCGCCCTGCCGGCAGTTAAATGAATAAAATTATATATACATGTGGGACAGGCTGGCTGATACTACATGGGGGCAGCGGATGGCGTGTATACGCTAGGGGCGGCTGGCTGTTAATATACTGCTGGGGGCAGGCTGGCGTATAATACATTGGGGCTGGCTGGACTGATATAAAGATGAGGGGCTGGCAAGTGGATACCTACTGGGGGCTGGATGGCTGTATACTAACTAGAGGCTGGCTGTTACAATAGGGTCTCTGGCTGTATACAAATGGGGCAGGCGGTTGTATACTACTGGGGGTGGCGTATATACTGGGGGTGGCTGGCTGTTATTACTACTAGAGGATGGCTGGCTGTCACATGGGCAATTCCGGGTTATACCGGTATGTGTGTGGCTCTGTACTTGGGATGGTAAGGAAACCTGTGAGTGGTTGGGGAACCCCAACAACTATTTGCTTTGGTGCCCAACGTTCCTAGTATGCACATTGATCCCACTGCACAACAATAATAGATAGTGTTGGGTGGCTAGAGTTTAATCTTGATAAACCTAACCAGCCATTGTTTAATTTAAATTTATCCATCACTAATAGAAACCAAATATCCAAAGAGAGATACATGTAGCTTTCAATATTCTATTATTGTTCACTGTTAAACAATCATATTTTCACTTTTCTATTTCATTCAAGAACAGTTAGTAGACAAAGAAGGAAAAAGTGAGATCAGCGTCTGCAACATGGTTTAAGTGTAACCACGGAGAAGAAAAATGACACCGCAAATGATTTACCACCAATCCAAGTATCATTAGCTCTGTTATCCTCCGACAAAAAGGACAGATGACAAGACAAAGACACAGATGACAACATCAGATATCTAAGAAAGTGTTTGTTGCAGTTTTTGTCTGATTTGCACTAGAAAGAGCATGCAAACAGCTTGTATGCCGGCACAACAGAAAATGTGCACCTAAAGGGGCGGCAGATCTTTTTTAAATGTCGCCCATTGTGCTTCAAATTAGTTAAACAATTGAATGATATATTTTTTTGCGTTTAGTTATAAAAAAATCACAAATTTAGCAAAATTTTGAAAAATTCTTTATTATGTTTTTATGCATCCATTATTTTTTCAGAATGTTACAGGGCTTAGAATTAGTTACACCCCTAATGCATGTAAAAACAACTTTAGCAGTTGGTTTAACTTTTTTAGAGTGTTCACAGGTTAACAAAATGGATATGTAATTACAATTTGTCATTGTAAACATTCATAAGGATTAAATGATTAAAATTGGCACAAAGTTTGTAACTAATTCTTCCGAGTGTACTGATATCCCATATATGTTGGTAAACTGCTCTTTGTTTTTTTTGTTGGAAGTTTCCGTACAATAAAAAAAATATGTTATTTTTATGCATTATGTACCTGATTACGGTCGAAGCTTTCTTTGTGGTTGACTTATTTGCAGAATAAACAAAACTCATTTGTATAGAAATTTGCTTGTTTTGCATTTAAGAGGAATAAAGATTTATGTATGTTGTAGAAATAAAAGTGTGTATGATGTAGAAATAAAATGTAGAAATAAATGGCATACCGAAATAACGTTCAACCGAGGTAACTTAATTCAGAGGACATACAGGACAGGATGAAGGTGCTGCCTTGCCAGGCGACGGGCCGTTTGGCGCGTGTATTCGCGCAGATCTCGCTATGAGTCAGCCGTACCGGAAAAGCAGATTAACCTCTCCTCAGCGGGCGTCATGGAAACGTAAACTCCACTTGATCCTAGAGACAATGAAATAATTCAGAATCCCAGTGGGTCGATATGAACCCCGCCCACTATACTCATATGGTGCTAGACCCAGTGATAGTAAAATAGGACCCCATATGACAAAAGTACACAATAAAGCTCTAAGTAGAACATTTAAAGACAGTTTGAAGAAATGAGCACAAGAAAAGAGCACAGGAAAGGACAAAGAGAAGGAGAAGGAGGAAGGGACAATATCATGGAGTGGACACACATTAATTTCATTCAGCGCAATTTGTCAGAAGGAACATAGGACAATATACTTATCAAAACATTATTAGAGTTTTTCTATATCGATTTACTTGGTCCATGTAAACACTAAATTCGACTAGACAATAGTTAGTACAATTAGGCGCTATATTCTATTTTTTATAGGAACGCACTACAGCTCATTTCGATCCAAAGTGCCCCATTGTTAATCTTCATAATCAATTTGTCTTCTTGTCTTAACAAAGCGAGGGGGCCACAATCACCTCTCACAGGATTATTCTACCTTCGTGAGACCTGATGAGCGGCCAAAACTCTAGAATTAACCACCCATGAACATTCCCTGACAGTGTGTTAATTAACAGTGGACATCCTTTCCCTGTTCAATGGAATTAAAAATGCTCTCTGACCATAGTAAATGGTTATTATGTCTTTCTATGTATATCTATTACAAGGGCAGAGAATAGTATACACAACAAACGTGTGGTCAACATGTAATGAGGGACTGAATTTTTGTGGTCAAACACCTAAAAAACTAAAGTGGACAAAAGGTGCCAAAAAGTGCAACACAGTGACTAGTGAGAGGAGGTGACATGCAGTGACGTGCGAATGGCAAAAACTGAAAAGGGCACAGTAGTAAGTAAATAAAATAAAATAGATAGCAGCTGAACGACACCGACCAAAAACGTCCCAAAGGCTGATAGGAGGAAACCCATATAGTGGTGTGAAGTAAAATAGACAATATAGAGAGGAAAGAACAGGTGGGCCATATTATGGTGGATGGGTGTGTAGTCCTGTTAAAACAAAATATGTGAATTAGGCAAATCACCTATCCTCAGGTGTGTAATAGGTTTCACAAAACGAATCAAAATGCAACGTGTTACCGCAGCCTCATATGTGTTCATCTCCAGGGGTGTGGACTAGAGTGTCTAAAAATGCAGGACACAGCCTCAAACCTAAATTAAGGCAATGTGGATTGAGCATGTGCAAACCAAAAAGTTCAAAAAAGAAGCAAAAATTTCGCGCCCTGTCAAGGGGGAAAAAACTGAACATGTATCCAAGATAAAATGAACATGATTATACATAAGGTGCAAAAAAGAGCTGCCAATGTCTCAAAAATGCACAACAGAGAGACAAAACATGAGACTGGGCCCAATGTTACAAAGTATGTGATCAAGAGTGAAGCCTTTGGATGCCTTTCCAAACGCGACCAAAATGCCAAGTGTGGTGACGTCTAAGCTCGAGGTCCCAGAAAACTTCATCCAAAGAATTGTAAACTTTTATCATGTGTATTATGGGGATTTTAACCCCTTGCCACTGAGGGCTTTTTCCATTTCTGTGTACAGAGCTCTGTATGAGGGACTTGTTTTGCCGTAACAAAATGTACTTCATAGTGACGGTTATTTTATATTCATTGCCATGTACTGGGAAGTGGAAATATAATTCCAAAATGCAGTAATGTTGACAGAATCTGCATTTGCACCATTTTCTGTGGGCTTTTTACGTCTTTCAACTGTGCCATCCAAAGTGACATCTCTAATAATCTTTGATTCAGGGATGATGGCAGGGATGCTAACAAATTATATAGGTTTTATTAAAAACAATGCATTTGCGTGAAAAACGCATTGCACTTTGCATGTGTTCAGAGTGCAAGCGTTTGTGATGATCTCCATAGGACTTGTATGGTGGTTTTTACGCGCGCGACTTGCAAAAGTTAGAGCATGTCGAGATTGTAAATGCACGTTAAAAAAAATGCGCGTGTGTGCCTGAAAAAAAATGCAAAGTCTGAAAACGCCCATTGATTACAAATGGGTCAGAGTGCATACAATTCTGGGGAGATTAAACTGGTAAGGTGGAACGGGGCTTATGCAGGTCACACAGCTGTCCTGTGGCAATGAACCATGAATCCAAGGTGGTCAGGTAAGGAAGCGTACATCTGGCCCGCTGCCTCAAGTGGGAGAGACTCATCCAAGCACAGCTCTATGGTTTCTAAGGGACAAAGCATTGTTCATTTATAAAAAATATCTTCGACACCAGGTACATTTTTATTAGTATATGCAATTCAAGGAATGCACCCCGAGTTAAACCTAAGGCCAATATAAACTAGTCAAGAGTTGTATTTTAAAGGTTAGTTAATCTACACGTGGACCCAGCTCCAATGACGGGGTCTGAATTAGAACTATAAAACCTGGAGCACCAGTGTAAGGGGAGAAGTCACTTGTTTGCAGCACAGAGAAACATGGATTCAGCAGCAGCAACCAATTAGTCTACCATGTACCGAGCGATAAGATACCAGAGAATATCTAGATCAGCTTTTTCAGAAACTCGCGCAGGCATTTTTGAGAGATCGTTAAATATTCCATGAACAACTTAAAAAAACTTTCCAGTGGGTTGTAACTTGATTGTTCATTAGTTTTGAATAATCACTAACCAATTGAATACATCTGGTATTGGTAAAACTTGTCTTGAAATGTAAAGAGATGGACGAGAAGCTACAAAAATACTACACAAATATAGCACTAAGATAACAAAGGAAAGCCGTTGGCCATGATAGTAAATTGGTTTAAACATGCTGTGTACGCTTTGAAATGTATTTAACTGAATGCTGTCCTAACAGATATGTTTATTACTGGCGTCAATATACAGGTAGTCCCGGTTACAACAAGATAGGTATGTGTAGGTTTGTTATTAATTGAATTTTGTATGTAGAGTCGGAAACTGTATATTTTATCTTGTAATCCCAAAGCCAGAACTATTTTTGGTTCTCTGTTGACAACGGATTCTAAAAAATGGTGGGTTGTCATAAGAATCAGATGAACACTTAAAGCTTATTACAGACACCTGTCGATAAATTACAGGACTATATGTGTAGCCTAGAATAAACGTCACAATTACCAATTACACGTGGCCGTTTGTACATAGGGGGTTGTATGTAAGTTCGAGTTGTTTTAAGTAGGGGACCGGACCTATGTATTATTATTGCAGTCTAAAAGGGGCCTGTCCATTAAAACAATAGAATCATTAGTTGTAATGAAATCGCATAACCATGGACACTCAAGACCGATGATGCTTCCTGTGAAATGTTCCGGCAGCAAGAGATCTAGAAATCAATGAGGGATTTATGCAAAGAAAGTATAAATTGGTTAAATTGTATATGTGAAATCTGTTTCTTTACACCCCTTGATGCCCTGACGTAATTCTACATCTCTGGGGATGGATAGGTAGTTCTGACACTTGAAGGTATAATACGCACCAGTCTCAGAGGAAAGCTGAGTATGTGGAAGCTGGGGATCATGCAGTAGTAACAGCTGGGTTGCGGACTATCGTGATTACGTATGTATAACCCTATCGACGGCGAGTTCAGTCACTGACCGCGTCTACAGTGATAGCGCAAAGGCAGGGCATGGATAGGCGCCGATCATGCCATGGTCCATGATAAGGGACCCCAGGCGCCTTCACATAGCAGCCTTAGGAGTGTGCCTTCTGTATAGGAGATATGTAATCTGCTGTAATACCTTAGTATGACAATGTTGTACAATGAACAACTGGTATCGAATCATCAACTGTTCATGTCCCACCCAGGACAAAATAAAACAGTGAAACCACAAGTTAGAAAAAAAGCATGATCAAAAACATTATTAACCCCTTTACCGAGTGTGTGTGTGCGCACGGGGGAGAGGGGGTACATTGGAAAGAAGCCACGGGCAACCGCACGGAAAAAGCTGCTGGGGGCTTCAAAAGAAAAAGTTATAGAATTTTGAAGTCGGTGGGGAGTGAAAAGGACCAGGTCCAGTGGGCAGGGCAGATAAAGTGTTAAAAAAGAAAAACAGTCCTGAAGAGGGCCATCCCAGAATCAATCAAATAAATAAAATGTTAAAAAATGTGAAAAACACCCAAAAAACATTTACCTGACATATACACAAGAAACGTACAGCTTGTCCAGGGAAAAAAATAAGCGATCTAAAAAAGTCTGCTGTTAACAAAAAACAGTTATTTCCCATTGTACATGGCGATGAAATGACAAAAACAAGCACATTGTTACAAAAAACAAATCTTTATAAAAAGGGGGTATCGCCGTAATGTAATGACCCATAGAATAAAAAGATGACCACATATTGGGGTCATTTTATGAGGTCTGCGGCCGGGAGAAAATTGGGGTGTCAAACTTGTGGAGTTTCTTTCATTAATACTTTGTGAGGTATAATTTTGGCCACCAAATTACATGTGATGTCAAAAAAAAATGACCAGCTTGTAAAATACACCTCCATTTCCTTTTTAACCCCTGTGAGGCATCTAAATGATGTTAACACATATCGTCAAGTGATTTTGCACACCAACTTGCGGTGGTTGTCGAAGTGTCCAAAATGGCATGATTTATGGGTTTACTGCTCTTAGGCCTTTAAAAGCATAAAAATCTGAAAATTGCACCCACAATTTGAACTTCATATCAAACTAGATTTTCAAAAGAGAGAGGATGATAAAAAATAGAGATGAGCGAACACACATCGTCTGAGGTTGATGCTCATGCGAGCATTAGCGTAACTCGTAAACTGCTCGTTGCGAATACTTCGCCAGGCTCGAGAAAATGGCATCTCCAGCGGTCTTAAGATTTTTGGCGGCCAAGAAACAGAGCCAATCACAAGCCAGGGGAGACTCTTGACTCCACCCAGCATGACGTGGTACGGTACCATGTACCCACGTCGATAGCAGTTGGTGGCTGGCCGATACAGGTGACGCTGGAATAGCAGCCCTGCCCGCCGCTGATGTCGCATCATTCTCGTGTCTGGATGCGTTAGGGAAGAGAGCGTGTGCACGCCATGGATAGGTTAGGTGTTATCTTAGCATTATCGTAGGATAGGCAGGAGTGAGTCTACAAGGAACCAACAGCTTGTTTAGGGCTGATGCGTTATATTTTATTTATTTTTTTTGCTTGTGATGTGGTGGCCTGGCTGGCAACTTAGTAGTGAGCTATGTACATATGTGCGAATTTGAAGGGAGACTGCGAACTGTTATTTAGCTCTATAGTGACACACGAATCCATCTCAAACACTTAAGTGGGACAAATTATAGGGGTTTGATGAATTAGGTACAGTCTGACTTGTTTCGTTTTTTTTTACTTTTCTTTTTTGTTATAATCCAAAGTCATCAGGGCCACAGCACAAAATCCAGTGTTTGTGGTCAGTGTAGGCTAAGAAACTAGCCATAACGAACCCAACGGACCCTTTTACGGGCTACAATAGCATTTATTATTTTATATTGGAGTGATTGCTTGTGGGCTGGACCTCCTGCAACTATAGGCAGCTCAGTTACCAATTGTGCCGAATTGAAGGGAGTCTGCGACATGTTCTGTTAGCTCTTAGTGAAACAACATATCCTCTCAAACACCTAAGTGGGACAATTATTAGGGGTTTGATTGAATTCGAGGCCAGTCTGCTTTTTCTCTTTCTGTTTTTTTTTTTTTCAATAAAAAGTCATTGCGGGCACAGAAAAAATCTGATGTGTGCTTCAGGTAGTGAGAAACTCGACCAAGCAAATACGCGATAGCATGTGTGGTAAATAAACAAAACAACAAAAAACCCACAAAAAAACACAAAAAATTTTTACAGTTTACACTTTAATTTTAAAAAGGTTTAACCCGAGGGCATAGAGGGAGAGGACGAGGGACCAATTGGGCGTAGGGCGTCCAAACGACTGCAGGTGGGTCAAGAGCCGTGGTTCTGGGCGGAAGTGAGACACCACTGCTGATGAGGGCAAGGGGACGCTTGGAGAGCTACATCCCTAGGTTCATGCTCAAGTTTACTGTGACCACGATCCGGTGTTAGAGCACTGTTGAGGGCCACCAGAACAGTGGCAACAGGGAGGTCTGGATTGCGGAACAACTTTACGACTTTTTGTGTCCACCAGTCAGTCTCCACGCGTAAGTCCACCTATGTCACAGACATCAGCACCTCCTCCAGCTTTCACCTCAGCTACTTCCCCCAAGTCTGCCCCTCCCAGGAAAATTGTCATTGTGAACCGGACATACTCGAGAAACTGTTTTTGGACCATTTCCAGATGTCACATCAACCACATTGTACGGTGCTGATGGTCTCTTTCCGATGCCCAGGGTTTCAACCGGTCGCAGTCTGTGGGTGATGTGATGAGATTGTGACGAGCGGGAAAGAAGTTGTGTAATGAGGGTCGGACGATGAGGAGACACGGTTCGTCGAACAGTGGTGAGTGAGTTGTCACAGCAGGAAGTCGAGGGGGGGAGCAGAGCGGAGAGATAGCGGAGGAGGATGATGGGTGACAACGACCCAAGTGGAGTTGATTAGGCCGGGGCAAAGACAGTGCTTCTGAGATCGGGCGGAGTCCCTATACCATAACAGGTCGAGAAGATAGGACAGTGGGTGGGGCCACGACGGAGCAGGAAGACGGCGGGACAGAGATGGTGCGCAGCACAAATGGGTTCAAGTAGTGAAGTTCCACGGGCGAGGCTAGATTTTGGAAGTCTGGGAGTTGGTGTCTTTAAGAAACATGGATGACCGACAGACTGATGGTGTGCAACACTGTGCCACACCAGGATCAGCACGGAGGGGTTCCACCAACTACAGCTTTAACAACCACCAGTATGCAGCGCAAGGATGAATGCCTAAACACCCCAACCAATGGAACCAAGGAGCGTTCACCTCGGACCGGGTCAACCAATGCTCTTCCCCTGTGTCACTGCTGCCTGTCTATCGTCAGGCCCCTTTCGGTCAGCGACCGGCCCAAAACACTTCCCGTGGACGAAAAACACACCTTCGCCTCCCACGATCCCCACCAAGCATCACCAAAGTCTCCCCTTGACGCCCACAGCCCTCAACGGTCACCATCTCCCATAATTAGCCTGGAGCTGCTGCCCATAGGCGGGCAGATATCTACAAAATGACGAGAAGCACAGAGAGCACAGAGAGCAAGAGTGGGTGCGCTGTTGGTAACCAAAGTGGTTTAGAATGGAAATCTCAAGTGTAGCAACAATCACAATAGATCATTGGTAGCAAAAAGATCAAATAGGTAACGCGTTTCGGGAAACCCCTTCAGTCAGACCAAAATGATAAATACATAAAATAAATAACCATACAGTAAATAAAACCACTAGTGTAATCACCGTGTAAGCATTAATAAATGTAAAGCTGTATTTAAAAATAAATAATAGTGCAAAAACAGCCAGTCATGAAAGAGCAGTAGTACATAAGTTAAATTCCAAGTTAGATAACCGTTGTACATACAATACGCGAAATAGGTGATCGCGGATACTTGGATCATTGAAGAATAAATACTCACGTAAATACAATAGAGTGCCTGAGTAAAAATAACCACGACATAAAGAACTAACCAAATGGCATAATGGTATATAGGAGTAATGAGATTTGATGGCGAAGTGATTAAGTAATTAAAGGTTTACACGATGTGTGAAAGGATGAAAAAGATGATGAATTGAATGAACACAAAGTAGGAATTGCAATAAAATCGTTACAAATGGCAAGGGAATTAGACAGCAATAGTAGTTCTCAATAATAGGTACAAAAGGTGTTATATGATATAACTGAAGTATAGAGGGATTGTACATTATATATTTAAAAAAATACTAGAACATAGAGCATGATGTAATGGAAATAGAATAACTAAATGCTAACTGAATGTTTATCTAAAGGGGACCTACCACCACGATTACACCTATAAAGGTAGAACGGGTGGTAGCGTGGAGATGAATGTTCCTCCTTATTTGTTTTTTTTTTTTGTTTATTTTCTTTTTTTTTATTTTTTTTTTTTTTTTTTTTTTTTCTCTTTTTTTTTTTTTTTTTTTATTCCCTCTGCTTTCTACTCTTTTTTCGGGACGTAAGGATAGCCCTTTTTGGGCTAATCCTGACGTCCGGCATCCTTTTGTAAAACGTTAATCAGTTGATAAGTCAGCGCTAATTTAATTAAGAGGCTAATGGGCGGGATGGAGTAGCGGGACATGAGGCTAACTAGTCGCGGATTACTCCAGGAAAAAGGAGAAGAGGGGTGAAGAACAGAAGAAAAAGGAGAAGAGGAAGGAAACTAAGAAAAGAGAAAAAAAAAGGGGAGGACGAGAACCTCCATGAAGAACAGGGAGAACACAACATAATTCAGAAAAAAAAGAGGGAAGAGACAGAATCGGACGTATAAAGGAAAGCAGAACAACAAGGGAGGAAACTGAGGAATGAGACCAATCCATGCCGAAAGAACGCAAAGATGTAGTTGAAAGACGGGAAGAGACGCTCAACGAAGGGGAGCCTCGCGCAAAAAAAGATTACCGAGTAAAAGGTAGCGCGGAGACAAAGGCACTGGGGCTTGTGGACAGTACGAAAGCGACATAGAGCCTCAATTTGTCCGGCCTACTCGCACGCCCTGTAGACCGCTTATTAATTAACATATCAACTGATTAAAGTTACAAAAGGATAGCCGGGAAGATAAGGATTAGCCCAAAAAGGGTATCTTACGTCCCAGACATCCACCTACACCATACTCTAACTTTAGGGTAGGAATCGGGGGTGGTAGGTCCCCTTTAAATAAGGCCTTAAAGTGGAAGCTTTGAGGGAGATAAAAGAGGAGACGCGACCGGCACTTAATGAAAGCGCTGACGTTGCAGATCAGGCGGTCAGAGCTGATGTGGAGAGGCGTCAGCGGGAATCAGCGGAATGCACGAGAAACGCCGGCGCCTGAGTGTGTGACAGTTAGAACTGGCGAATCGCCCTGCGACAGAGTCAGTCAAGAGCCAGCGTGACTATATGAAGATAAGTGAGAAGCACGCTAGAGTAAGGACGACTACTAATGAACAGACAGCCATGCTGAGAAGTGAACGATAGCCGCCTAGCCAATCACCACCAGGGCCACCCATCCAGTGAGAATGAATAATAGAACAATGGGGCACACTTTACTTACCCGGTCAATTCGCGTTCTCCCAGCAGGCGCGGTTTTCCAGCTCTGAGATTCCGGTAAGGCCGGGATTTAAATAAGGTGTTCTGCCGACCGTCCACCAAGGTGGCGATTGCTGCTTGCCCGCTGAAAGTAAACTCATCGCGCGGCAAATAGAAAGCAGACTGGGACCAGGTGAAGGTCACGCGAGCGTCTTACTGCGACACATTTTCGGTTTTTAAATAGCGGCGGTTTTTACGAATAAGTCGGGGGTTTTGTTAGGACAACGCAAACCCGATTTCAGCTTAGAAGAGTAAACTCCAAGCGCAGCATGCGCCAACAATCCCCGAATCGCGTGCGCCAAAATTCACCGGAGGCACATCTTAAGTACAAGCGGAGCCAAAACGGAAGAACTATGTCGGAGGGTAACACGTCGGAAAACGCGAATCGCCCTTAATAAATGCCCCCCAATTGATGTAGAGCCATATAAGTACAGGGGATAATGCAAACAATACCATAAAGAGGAAAATGAAAGTACATGACTATTAGAGAAATACATATGGAAGTAGAGTAAATAGAGTTAATGCCTGACGATACCTGTACTGATGACCTATAGAATTATATATAAATTCATATAATAAAAAATATATAAAAGATTTTTTCGGATTATAGTGTTAAATAAAATCAAATAGTAAAATTAACCAACATGCATGAATGGAAATAAATAATTAAAAACAAGACAAATGATAATATAATAAAATGAGGTGCATAGGGAAGGAGACACCATACAACACCAGGATAATTAATGGGGTTTTAAATGATATGTTAGACCAACATCAATTAAATTAGATTACATAAAGGACAGATTGTGTAGAGATGAAGAGGGTGGAATAGGGTTAGATGCATATTGACCAATGAATTGAATTAGCATTACGCTACTGTGTAGAGATGAGGGGGTTGGATGGGGACATATATTATAATTAAAGTGGATAACTAATTTCTAGAGAGGCGGGGGGAGGGTTCGTAGTTACAAAATGATATTTTCGAACAGGTAATTATTCGTTAAGGCCGCGCTGGCATGAGGCCACTGTAGTTTGTATATCCAGATACATTCACATGTCTTTAAATAATTGAAAAAACGATTTGGGGGGTGGTGGGTAGAGGGAATGGGTAGAGGAATGATGTGCCTCAATCGGAGTTATATGCTGAATTCATTGTAATTTGTATATTGAATGGGGGCACAGCCTCTGACCACCCTCGATAAACTATGAAGGAGAAACATAGTGAGTGGCTACTAAGATGCTTATCTTTTGCGAATCTTTAACCCCTTGACGGACGCAGGGTTTTTCGCCTCATTTCGCTCCCACAACTGCAAAAATCCATAACTTTTCATTTTTCCGTGTACAGACCCTGTGTGCAGGGCTGATTTGTTGCGTCAACAAATTTTACTTTCCCGTAACTGTTATTTATTTAACATGCCGTGTAATGCGACCCCCGCCCACTGCCCACTGAAAAAAAAATTCCAAAATGTGAAAAATTGAAAAAAAACGCAACGTTGCGCTCAGTATCTCTGGGGGCTCAGTTTTACGATTAACTCTTCGCCTCCAAAAACACGCACTACTTTATTCTTTGGTTACGGTTGCAAGATCGCACGGTGGAAGCGGTGATACAAAATTTCATTACAGGGTTTTATTGTGTTTTATACATTTTCAAAAATTGTAAACGAAGAGTGTACAAAAAAGAAAAAATTTTTGCCATCTTCCTGACGCTAATAACGTTTTCATACTGCGCACGGAAATGTGGAGGGGTCATTTTTTTGCGAAAGTGGGCGACGTTTTCAGTGCGACGTTTTGAGGTTGATGCGACATTTTGATCATTTTAGATATTTCATTTTGATGTTATGTTAAAAGGTGTAAAAGTCGCAATTTCGGACATTTGGGCGCCATTTCCGCCTCGGAGGTCACCGCGGCCGTAACCGTTTTATTAGTTTGATAGATCGGCGCATTTTGGGAGCGGCGATACTAAAGTCTGTCGAATTTTATGTTATTGGTAGGTTGTTATCCTTCAGGAAAGGGGGGTGATGTTGAACTTTTAATATTTTATTAAATTGTTTTTTTTATTTTTTTTAAACTTTTTTTTATCTCTTTTTTTTCAAATTTTTGACCATCTAGGGTACATTAAACCTAGATGGTCAGATCGGCTACCTGCATACCATAACGGCAATACTTCGATTTGCAATTATGGCATTTTGCAGCACATTAATTACAATGAGCCATGGCTCAGTAACGAAATCTGCAGCTGGCAAGATACCTCGTGTCAAGAGAGAAGACACGAGGCTACCATGCAACGGATCGCCACCCCCGATGAAAGTCGGGGGCGTGAGCGATCAAAAAAAAAGATCGGAGGCGCCCACGCGCCGACAGTCTTTAAATCGCAGCCTGCGCTTTGCAGGCGCGTTTAGGGGGTTAATGCCGCGAGCGGTGCAAGCACCGACCGCGGGGTTAGTAGCGGTGGGGTTTTATGCATTTTGCAAAAAAACAAACCACCACACATTTGTTGGAAGCAGGAATCACCCGTGAAGCCCTCATTCCTGACACTCATATACCTCTGCGCCGTAGAGCTACCCGCAAGAGCGTTAAGGAGTTAATGGTGAATATGTGCGGGCCAATGTATTGCAATTTACATGTGCGTTCAATCAGTAACGGATGAAAACTGAGCTACAGTAAGAAAACTGTTTAATATTGCAAACGTTCTACCAGTAGTATAGGGATTGGGACAACCGGCATTCTATGGCAGATGGTTTGCCAGCAATGGCAGAGCATTGTGACCACATTTGACAGCTGCCTAGAACTCTCGGGAAGAATGATGTGATCTGGTTTGGTTTTTTTTTAGAAGGGAGTAGCCGGCTTGGTGCCAAAATATTCTTTGCGTGTACACGCGAGTAGTACTGAACACACGTGATTGGTGGGGTGGATGAGATTACTACTTTTTAAGATATGGGTAGTGATGAAAAGCAATTAGATTCCAGTGCTTCTTGAGGAAATGTTGCTTGATTTACCCCCTACCGTCATGGGAGTAGGGTGGTGATGATGAAGTTAAGCTTCGTTGAAGGACATGAAAAGATTCACCAGTCTTCCTGTGCTCGGTTTTGGCATTCCTCTGAGTTAGGGCACCTGCTTTAGAGCAAAAGGGAATGAGATTAGGGGAGGAGAGGTGACGTTGGCTTTTGAACTATCTCGTTAGAGAATGTGCTGTGAGTATCTATAATCCATCACTGGAGAGTGCAAAACCGTGCGCTATTCTTTTGAACTGGCCAAAAGGGTTATGTAGTTTCCATGTTTTGAAATGGGTACTTGTAAAATCCAGGTATGTTTTGTTTTTTTTTTGCTCGTCAACAGATGTTAAAGTAAGTTTTGTAAGGATTTTCTGATCAGTATGAAAGACCGTAACGTCAAGAAATCGGCCAAAGTTATGGTACGATTATTGGATGTGAATTACCCGACACTCCATCGTAGAGTATTGCAGACATTAATGAAAGTCTTTAGAAGCCTCATTCTCATCCCTTCGTTATGAAGATCTGTTACTATAGCGTTATGACAACGCCAGTTTTGATAGGATAGGAGTGGAAGTGAAGGGGTTCTGTTCTTCGAAGAGACCCACATATAAATTTGCGTAGCTGGGGGCGAATTTGCTCCCCATAGCACGCGTAACCTTACTTCAGTTTTGAATAAAAATCTAGGTCGCACAAAGGAGAAATAGAAATAGTTATGGTTGAGGAATAAAGAGATTGCCCCCTGTCAGAATAAGTTGCTCTGTTGTATAGATGCATGTTGAGTACACCGGGCAAGGGAATTCTGGCAGTATACCAAGATTATTGGGGAATTACCGGTGTATAGAGGGGAAGGGGGGGGCGCGGGGGGATGAAATGTCCTGGTAATAAAAGAGATAGGAGTCTAACCAAGGGGACTGGCAAGAATGTGCCTGATTAGACTAAGAGGTAGTCTAGAGGTAAAAGAATTCAGGGAAATTTGGTTTTGATGTATTTCTGTAGAAGAAACAAATTACGTAGTGGGACAAAGTTGGCCGAGGGAATTGATCCCCAAGCTAATCGGGCGTCCGGGTGGATTACTGGCATTTAGTATGAACCTCTCGGCAAGTGAGTAAGTCATAGAAAACTCGCCGTTGCGCACGGGTTCTTCAATTTTGAGATATTGGAGCTGCTTTTTGGAAAAGGAACTCACAGTTGAAGCTCGTCCAGAAGGCGTATAGTTGTACACTTGGAACTGGTGTGGGGGTCTTTTCCACGCTTTGCTCCACACCAATAAAAAGCAAGTATCAGAAAGAGACGAAAGGAGGATCTTTAAGTAGTCAGACTTTTAGGAGGACAATCCAACCGCCCTATCAGGCGGTTGATAATGACCTCGTGGTTGGAGGATAGGTCCTTAAAGGGCCTCCTTTCTGATAGTTGTTAGATTGTTTCTGTGAGATATTGATTTCTGTGATCTGGACTAAGGTCCTTAAAGTCAGAGGAAAACTAGCTTGTAGAATGTTCTATGTAGTACCTTTATTGGTGTGTGGGATAGAGGTGGCCTAGGTTTCAAATCTGTGTGTCTAATGGAAGTGGGTTGGGTTTGTAGTTGGTTGTAGGGCCAGTAGATGATCTGCAGTAGTCCTGGTTGGGATGACCACATTAAAATGTCTATTCCAACGTCGATTTACGGATAAAATATATCAAAATCACCGAAAAATTCAAAAATCGTCTGATTTATGTAGACGAAGACCAAAACGAACAAGGCCCTTCTCTAGAGAGTTTGGTCTCTATTTCATTCAGAACATAGTTCGAAGAAGAGGGTGAAGATTTAATAGGTTTACCAGAGGTAGCTTTCTCCATGTCATGGATGTTGGGGGGAGGAGGCTGGGGGGGATTGGCAGTATCCAGACTGGAGTTTACTCAAGCATCTTGAGGCTTTGGTCTGTCTCTATTAGCGATTCTTGAAGTCTGAGGATGGACTGCAGGGATCTGTGCTTGCCTCCTCAATTCCTCTATTTGTGAGGCTTTCTTTTTATGCCTAAAGGGGCTGCCATGTGGTACCGATTTCTCTTGTATTGAGCGTTTCGGAAGTATAGTGAAAAGTGGGATCTTTTTTAGCACTTTTGAGAGATAGTCCTAAAAAAAGAAGAGCTTGACTCATTGGTTGGAAGGGAGGATTTTGGATGGATCATGAGGGTCCACTCTATTGAGAGAAGGTCACTAGCCGGGGTGTTTGACGGGGTGAAAAATTAGAGCCTCTTCTTGTGGACCTGTCAGGTGTCAAACTGCTGTCAATCCCAAGTACAGAAGGATGCAGTGGGTTCTATAATATTTTCCAAGAAGGCAAGAGAGGGGTTTAGGCAATTCGAAGCAAACGACAAATGTTAGGTAGGGTTGTGTTTGCTGGGGCTTGTTGACGTAAGTCTGGTAGTGCAAAATCTCTGGGTCTGGTGGACTGATCTGTCCTAGAACTGGCTTGAGGTCAAGGGAACTATGGATTGTTTTTTTTGAGCAAGCCCTGGACGTAACAAAGGTACCCCAGTGTGGTGGTGGAGAGAGTGGAGAGTTTTTATGGTTGTGTTTGTCGTGGTTTGATGGCCACTTTTTGGCAGTACAGTTATAGCCATACTGGTTAGACTGGTTGATTTCGGGGAGGGGACGGAGCGAGGGCGAGCTCACCAGGCGAGTAAAAGGGGACTGTGTTTGTAGTGTAGTATATGGTTATTGCGTAAATCTGTTGTTCATTTCTGGTTGGTTTTATTGACTTTTGCCAAAATTTAGAATGGTTTAGAGTTAATTATGCGATATATCTCAAGCTTTTCCGTTTTTTTATTTCAAGATATCTTTCTCAAAGATTTCTATATCAAGGTGAAGTCTATTATTGAGTATGACCCTCATAGCGGATGCTTGTTCATAGGTTTTTAATGGAGCTAATAGTGTCACAATACTCAGTGACACGATATTTAGGCTAGTGAGAGACGATCCTCTTCTCAAATAAAATAATTGATGTCATGTCAAGGGAGCAGTTGTGGAGTATTGAAAGACCAGCTTTTCACAAAAATCTTGGATCATTTATGAAAGCAGGTTCTGGCGGAGTTGTAGTGCCCCGATGGGAATGATTTTTCTCGTAGGAGGTTTCAAGAAAGAATCTGTCCCAGGTGGTGTTGTGATTCTGTTTTCAAAAGTGAATTGTGAAGATTTTTGAAGTCATGGAAAAGATCTAAATTATCTCTTTTCATCAGAAATGGTTAGGTGTACCAGCATAGTTGAATAGGGGCTTATCTGTTTAGACCGGTGGCGTAATCCTTAAAAACCTGGTGCGCTTACGTTTCGGAGCCTGGCTTCTCGGCTCATGTTGGTGGATCCGATCGATCCAACACCACCATCACTTTCAGGACGACCGCTCACACTAAAGAATTATTTGCACCAAGACGGTACGCACTTCTAAAAAAACCAAACCAGACATATCAATTCTTCCCGGAGTTCTAGGCAGCTTCAACATGTGGTCACCAATCTGCAAGTGCTGCGAAAACCATCTGCCATAGAAGGTCCGGTTTCCACCTCCTTAATAGCATGGAGAGACGTTCAAGATAAAACGTTTTCTTAACTGTAGCTCGACGTTTAATCAATTTTACCTGAGTTGAACGGACCATGTAAATTCTGCAAAACATTGGCCGCACCCGCACAATTTCAACCATTTAATAGAGTCGCAAGCATAAGCATCGTTAGTAACAGAACTAAGGTTCCTTACAAGTTGTATCGAGGCATGCGGCCCTCCATCATATAACAAAAAATGTTACAAAGAATTGGCATAACTCCGATATGAGCACATAATTCCTCTACCCCCCAACGTATGCAATTATTTAAAGAATGTGAAGTACTGGATATAACAAAACAAAACTACACGTGCCTCATGCCAGCCGGCCTAACGAATACCTCGGAAAAATATCTTTTTAAACTACCAACCCTCCCACCCTCTCTAGAATTAGTTATGCCCACTTTAAGATATAATATATGTCCCCATCCAACCCACCTCATTATCTACACAAGTCGTAATTCTAATACAATATTCATTGGTCCCATATGCATCCTAACCCTACTTCACACCTCTCATCTCTACACAATTCTGTCATTCACAATGTAATTAGTTCATTATGGGTCTAAACAGTAAATTTAACCCCAGTAAGTATCATGGTGTGTTTATGGTTTCTTCCTCCTATGCAACCTCAATTTATATAGATTAATGTATTAATTATTTATTTACATTCATGCATTGATGTTAATTATCTATTGATTTATTTAAAACACTATATCCAAAAATTTTGAGATAATTTTTTATATATATTTATAGATATTCTATAGGATCACTACGAAGATGGTGTGGGGGTATGTCATGAAGTAACTCAGTTACTCCATGTTTCTCTATAGAATTTCACTTAAATTTTATCCTCTTTATCAGTATTTATGGCAATTATCCCCCTAACTTTATATGCTCTACATATTGGGGGGAGATTAATTAACTTACCGGCCCATTCCGCGATCCGCGGCAGACAGTTCTCTGCACAAGGATGCGCGGTACGGAGGGACTATGAAGGTTAGTTCCTCCGCTGTCACCAGGTGGCGCGGCTGCGCTGAATGATCATCAACGCGACGGAAGCCACCACCGGACAGGTGAAGGTAAGCGCTTCCTAAGCCGACAATTTTTGGTTACTAAATGCCCCCCCCCCCCCCCCCGGTGGGTTCTACGAATAAGTCGGGTTTTCGTATTAACGGCACACGCCCACCCCCAAGATTTCCGATAGGATGCGCGATTGCACGGAGCCGATGCGACCCACAATCGATCGCTGGTGCGCACAAAAACCGGGCAATTCAGCGTGCCAATAGGAGCACAATCGTGAAATATTCGCGTGCGAACAAGCTCAGGGAAAAAACGCGAACTCGGGCCGCCTAGTAAAAGACAACCACATTGTGGCATTATTCCATCTCACTGCCCAATCGAGCAACTATCTTTCACTTTTCAGCATCGGCGTCTTCCAGTAATCTCTTATTAGCGTGAGATCTCACTGTATCTATCATTATATGACGCGCCGCTGGATGACATCTGTTGCAGTTTTTATTTTTTGCGCTACTGCCGCTCGCTTTCTAAGCATGTCACACACGAGGCGCGCCGTTCTCGTGCATTACTAACAGTCTGAAATTCCACCGCGCCGCCCACATCAGCCAAGCTGACCCGCCCTGAGCAGACCCATATGACCTATTCTACATACTATTGCTGTCTAAACGACACACCACCTTCCTTGTTACCAAGTTTTTTTTTATTTCATTCCTACCATATTTGTTTCATTCTTTTTTCATATCTATTCTACACATCTGTAAACTTTAACCCCGTTAAAGGACGCAGGGTTTTTCGGGCGGATTGTCTCGCTCTCCAACTTCAAAAATCCATAAACTTTTTCATTTTTACGTTTGTACAGGAGACAGGAGTGTGAGGGCTCGGCTTATTTTGTGCGTAACAAATTTACATTCCCGTGATGATGTATTTATTTTAACATGCATGTACCTGCAGATAGTTGAAAAAAAATCCCCCAAATGTAGGCTCACAGTTTTTTACGACTTTCAACATCTATCGCTCCAAATAAACATGCCTACTTTATTTCTATGGTTCGGTCGATCGCGGTAGCGGTGATACCAACTATATATAGGTTATTATTGTGGCCTTTTTTGTTTATCTCTGGCAATTTAATTTTTGCAGGTCATACATTAAAATGAGCCACTGGCTCATGTAAAAGCACAACCTGCATAAAACCATGTACCTAACGTGTCAAAAGAAGACCCCGAAGGCTACCATGGTAAGGAGGACCCAAGAGAGAAAGAAAAAAGAGGAATCAGCAACCAGGTTGTTTTCATGGCTTCCACAACAAACTTGTTAACTTTGTCGCCACAAAATATACTGGCAAACTTTTATCATTTACCAATATTATTTCAGCGCTTCTTGCGCTTCTGTTTACATTCCCCTCACCCGCCATATCCTAAACTTATAAGAATGCTACTACACTTGATCTTATACAAAAGGTTCTTAGAAGTGCTGTTTGGGGAGTAGCCTAGAGACAGGGGCTTGGATTGGCGAAAGCTCGCCTGGCAGCGGAGCGCCAGCTCCATGCCAAGATCCAACTAACATAGTTTTAACTGCAGCACCTTTAATCTACTACTAGTTCACTGCCTCCATACATGGTCCCCTTATCAAACGTGCTTTGTCAGGCAGAATTTTGGGTTGTTTTCATGGCTTCCACAACAATCTTGTTAACTTTGTCGCCACCCTGCTGTGTTATCCACAAAATATACTGGCAAACTTTTATCATTTACCAATATTATTTCAGCGCTTCTTGCGCATCTGTTTACATTCCCCTCACCCGCCATATCCCAAACTTATAAGAACGCTACTACACTTAACTTGGTGCACGCTGGGACCGAGTCTGACCCTGGGGCTGGTGATATACTGCCGACGCAGAGGATTGCGGGGCCTACCTCGGTCCAGGTCTCAAAGGCCTACTATACCTCCTCCTCCTCCCACCCCTCCTCCACCTCCTCCTCCTCCGAATTACCATCCGTGGCCATGGCGCCATCAGTCGGTAGCTCTAGGCATAGCAGCAGTGCCGTCGCTAAGCGACAGCATGCGGTGCTCAAACTGCTGAGCCTAGCCGATAAAAGGCACACCGCCCAAGAGCTATTACAGGGCATTCCACATCAAACTTGTTAACTTTCTCGCCACCCTGCTGTGTAATCCAGAAAAGATACTGGCAAACTTTTATCATTTACCGATATTATTTCAGCGCTTCTTGCGCATCTGTTTACATTCCCCTCTCTCGCCATATCCCAAACTTATAAGAACGCTACTACACTTGATCTTATACAAAAGGTTCTTAGAAGTGCTGTTTGGGGAGTAGCCTAGAGACAGGGGCTTGGATTGGCGAAAGCTCGCCTGGAAGCGGAGCGCCAGCTCCATCCCAAGATACAACTAACATAGTTTTAAGTGCAGCACCTTTAATCTACTACTAGTTCACTGCCTCCATAATAATAATAATAATAATCTTTATTTATATAGCGCCATCATATTCCGTAGCGCTTTACAAATCATAGGAAACAAATACAAATGTAATGTAACAGAGCACAACATTTGTATGGAACAACAGGAGTGAGGTCCCTGCTCGCCAGAGCTTACGGTTTATGAAGATGATGGGGTAACACGAGGTAAAAGAATTTTTAATGGTCAAGCCATTCTTCTTAGGGAATAGAACAAAATATAATAAATGGAATTGCTGTCGCTTGAACCACTCAGCCGTCACCAGGTCCAGGGTGAATGGGACTGCATAGAAGTCTGGTGCCTGTTGGTTGATGGATAACAGATGGGAGGACGACACAGGACGGGTTAGTAGAAGAGTTAAAACTTCATGCAGTTAATGAGTGTTATAGGCTTGCCTAAAGAAATGGGTTTAAAGAGCACGTTTGAAACTTTGGAGGTTAGGTATTAGTCTGATAGTCCGGGGCAGAGCATTCCATAGAATTGGTGCAGCTCTAGAGAAGTCTTGGAGACGCGAGTGGGAGGTCCGCACTAGGGTAGAGGTTAATCTAAGATCACTGGCGGATCTAAGAGCACGGGTTGGGCGATAGACTGAGATAAGAGAGGAGAGGTAGGGGGGTGCAGCATTATACAGAGCTTTATGGATGAGGGTTATTATTTTAAACTGTATTCGAAAGGAGACTGGCAGCCAGAGCAGCGTCTGGCATGAACTGTAGGCATACATGGTCCCCTTATCAAACGAGCTGTTGGTTGCTGATTCCTCTTTTTTCTTTCTCTCTTGGGTCCTCCTTACCATGGTAGCCTTCGGGGTCTTCTTTTGACACGTTAGGTACATGGTTTTATGCAGGTTGTGCTTTTACATGAGCCAGTGGCTCATTTTAATGTATGACCTGCAAAAATTAAATTGCCAGAGATAAACAAAAAAGGCCACAATAATAACCTATATATAGTTGGTATCACCGCTACCGCGATCGACCGAACCATAGAAATAAAGTAGGCATGTTTATTTGGAGCGATAGATGTTGAAAGTCGTAAAAAACTGTGAGCCTACATTTGGGGGATTTTTTTTCAACTATCTGCAGGTACATGCATGTTAAAATAAATACATCATCACGGGAATGTAAATTTGTTACGCACAAAATAAGCCGAGCCCTCACACTCCTGTCTCCTGTACAAACGTAAAAATGAAAAAGTTTATGGATTTTTGAAGTTGGAGAGCGAGACAATCCGCCCGAAAAACCCTGCGTCCTTTAACGGGGTTAAAGTTTACAGATGTGTAGAATAGATATGAAAAAAGAATGAAACAAATATGGTAGGAATGAAATAAAAAAAAACTTGGTAACAAGGAAGGTGGTGTGTCGTTTAGACAGCAATAGTATGTAGAATAGGTCATATGGGTCTGCTCAGGGCGGGTCAGCTTGGCTGATGTGGGCGGCGCGGTGGAATTTCAGACTGTTAGTAATGCACGAGAACGGCGCGCCTCGTGTGTGACATGCTTAGAAAGCGAGCGGCAGTAGCGCAAAAAATAAAAACTGCAACAGATGTCATCCAGCGGCGCGTCATATAATGATAGATACAGTGAGATCTCACGCTAATAAGAGATTACTGGAAGACGCCGATGCTGAAAAGTGAAAGATAGTTGCTCGATTGGGCAGTGAGATGGAATAATGCCACAATGTGGTTGTCTTTTACTAGGCGGCCCGAGTTCGCGTTTTTTCCCTGAGCTTGTTCGCACGCGAATATTTCACGATTGTGCTCCTATTGGCACGCTGAATTGCCCGGTTTTTGTGCGCACCAGCGATCGATTGTGGGTCGCATCGGCTCCGTGCAATCGCGCATCCTATCGGAAATCTTGGGGGTGGGCGTGTGCCGTTAATACGAAAACCCGACTTATTCGTAGAACCCACCGGGGGGGGGGGGGGGGGCATTTAGTAACCAAAAATTGTCGGCTTAGGAAGCGCTTACCTTCACCTGTCCGGTGGTGGCTTCCGTCGCGTTGATGATCATTCAGCGCAGCCGCGCCACCTGGTGACAGCGGAGGAACTAACCTTCATAGTCCCTCCGTACCGCGCATCCTTGTGCAGAGAACTGTCTGCCGCGGATCGCGGAATGGGCCGGTAAGTTAATTAATCTCCCCCCAATATGTAGAGCATATAAAGTTAGGGGGATAATTGCCATAAATACTGATAAAGAGGATAAAATTTAAGTGAAATTCTATAGAGAAACATGGAGTAACTGAGTTACTTCATGACATACCCCCACACCATCTTCGTAGTGATCCTATAGAATATCTATAAATATATATAAAAAATTATCTCAAAATTTTTGGATATAGTGTTTTAAATAAATCAATAGATAATTAACATCAATGCATGAATGTAAATAAATAATTAATACATTAATCTATATAAATTGAGGTTGCATAGGAGGAAGAAACCATAAACACACCATGATACTTACTGGGGTTAAATTTACTGTTTAGACCCATAATGAACTAATTACATTGTGAATGACAGAATTGTGTAGAGATGAGAGGTGTGAAGTAGGGTTAGGATGCATATGGGACCAATGAATATTGTATTAGAATTACGACTTGTGTAGATAATGAGGTGGGTTGGATGGGGACATATATTATATCTTAAAGTGGGCATAACTAATTCTAGAGAGGGTGGGAGGGTTGGTAGTTTAAAAAGATATTTTTCCGAGGTATTCGTTAGGCCGGCTGGCATGAGGCACGTGTAGTTTTGTTTTGTTATATCCAGTACTTCACATTCTTTAAATAATTGCATACGTTGGGGGGTAGAGGAATTATGTGCTCATATCGGAGTTATGCCAATTCTTTGTAACATTTTTTGTTATATGATGGAGGGCCGCATGCCTCGATACAACTTGTAAGGAACCTTAGTTCTGTTACTAACGATGCTTATGCTTGCGACTCTATTAAATGGTTGAAATTGTGCGGGTGCGGCCAATGTTTTGCAGAATTTACATGGTCCGTTCAACTCAGGTAAAATTGATTAAACGTCGAGCTACAGTTAAGAAAACGTTTTATCTTGAACGTCTCTCCATGCTATTAAGGAGGTGGAAACCGGACCTTCTATGGCAGATGGTTTTCGCAGCACTTGCAGATTGGTGACCACATGTTGAAGCTGCCTAGAACTCCGGGAAGAATTGATATGTCTGGTTTGGTTTTTTTAGAAGTGCGTACCGTCTTGGTGCAAATAATTCTTTAGTGTGAGCGGTCGTCCTGAAAGTGATGGTGGTGTTGGATCGATCGGATCCACCAACATGAGCCGAGAAGCCAGGCTCCGAAACGTAAGCGCACCAGGTTTTTAAGGATTACGCCACCGGTCTAAACAGATAAGCCCCTATTCAACTATGCTGGTACACCTAACCATTTCTGATGAAAAGAGATAATTTAGATCTTTTCCATGACTTCAAAAATCTTCACAATTCACTTTTGAAAACAGAATCACAACACCACCTGGGACAGATTCTTTCTTGAAACCTCCTACGAGAAAAATCATTCCCATCGGGGCACTACAACTCCGCCAGAACCTGCTTTCATAAATGATCCAAGATTTTTGTGAAAAGCTGGTCTTTCAATACTCCACAACTGCTCCCTTGACATGACATCAATTATTTTATTTGAGAAGAGGATCGTCTCTCACTAGCCTAAATATCGTGTCACTGAGTATTGTGACACTATTAGCTCCATTAAAAACCTATGAACAAGCATCCGCTATGAGGGTCATACTCAATAATAGACTTCACCTTGATATAGAAATCTTTGAGAAAGATATCTTGAAATAAAAAAACGGAAAAGCTTGAGATATATCGCATAATTAACTCTAAACCATTCTAAATTTTGGCAAAAGTCAATAAAACCAACCAGAAATGAACAACAGATTTACGCAATAACCATATACTACACTACAAACACAGTCCCCTTTTACTCGCCTGGTGAGCTCGCCCTCGCTCCGTCCCCTCCCCGAAATCAACCAGTCTAACCAGTATGGCTATAACTGTACTGCCAAAAAGTGGCCATCAAACCACGACAAACACAACCATAAAAACTCTCCACTCTCTCCACCACCACACTGGGGTACCTTTGTTACGTCCAGGGCTTGCTCAAAAAAAACAATCCATAGTTCCCTTGACCTCAAGCCAGTTCTAGGACAGATCAGTCCACCAGACCCAGAGATTTTGCACTACCAGACTTACGTCAACAAGCCCCAGCAAACACAACCCTACCTAACATTTGTCGTTTGCTTCGAATTGCCTAAACCCCTCTCTTGCCTTCTTGGAAAATATTATAGAACCCACTGCATCCTTCTGTACTTGGGATTGACAGCAGTTTGACACCTGACAGGTCCACAAGAAGAGGCTCTAATTTTTCACCCCGTCAAACACCCCGGCTAGTGACCTTCTCTCAATAGAGTGGACCCTCATGATCCATCCAAAATCCTCCCTTCCAACCAATGAGTCAAGCTCTTCTTTTTTTAGGACTATCTCTCAAAAGTGCTAAAAAAGATCCCACTTTTCACTATACTTCCGAAACGCTCAATACAAGAGAAATCGGTACCACATGGCAGCCCCTTTAGGCATAAAAAGAAAGCCTCACAAATAGAGGAATTGAGGAGGCAAGCACAGATCCCTGCAGTCCATCCTCAGACTTCAAGAATCGCTAATAGAGACAGACCAAAGCCTCAAGATGCTTGAGTAAACTCCAGTCTGGATACTGCCAATCCCCCCCAGCCTCCTCCCCCCAACATCCATGACATGGAGAAAGCTACCTCTGGTAAACCTATTAAATCTTCACCCTCTTCTTCGAACTATGTTCTGAATGAAATAGAGACCAAACTCTCTAGAGAAGGGCCTTGTTCGTTTTGGTCTTCGTCTACATAAATCAGACGATTTTTGAATTTTTCGGTGATTTTGATATATTTTATCCGTAAATCGACGTTGGAATAGACATTTTAATGTGGTCATCCCAACCAGGACTACTGCAGATCATCTACTGGCCCTACAACCAACTACAAACCCAACCCACTTCCATTAGACACACAGATTTGAAACCTAGGCCACCTCTATCCCACACACCAATAAAGGTACTACATAGAACATTCTACAAGCTAGTTTTCCTCTGACTTTAAGGACCTTAGTCCAGATCACAGAAATCAATATCTCACAGAAACAATCTAACAACTATCAGAAAGGAGGCCCTTTAAGGACCTATCCTCCAACCACGAGGTCATTATCAACCGCCTGATAGGGCGGTTGGATTGTCCTCCTAAAAGTCTGACTACTTAAAGATCCTCCTTTCGTCTCTTTCTGATACTTGCTTTTTATTGGTGTGGAGCAAAGCGTGGAAAAGACCCCCACACCAGTTCCAAGTGTACAACTATACGCCTTCTGGACGAGCTTCAACTGTGAGTTCCTTTTCCAAAAAGCAGCTCCAATATCTCAAAATTGAAGAACCCGTGCGCAACGGCGAGTTTTCTATGACTTACTCACTTGCCGAGAGGTTCATACTAAATGCCAGTAATCCACCCGGACGCCCGATTAGCTTGGGGATCAATTCCCTCGGCCAACTTTGTCCCACTACGTAATTTGTTTCTTCTACAGAAATACATCAAAACCAAATTTCCCTGAATTCTTTTACCTCTAGACTACCTCTTAGTCTAATCAGGCACATTCTTGCCAGTCCCCTTGGTTAGACTCCTATCTCTTTTATTACCAGGACATTTCATCCCCCCGCGCCCCCCCCTTCCCCTCTATACACCGGTAATTCCCCAATAATCTTGGTATACTGCCAGAATTCCCTTGCCCGGTGTACTCAACATGCATCTATACAACAGAGCAACTTATTCTGACAGGGGGCAATCTCTTTATTCCTCAACCATAACTATTTCTATTTCTCCTTTGTGCGACCTAGATTTTTATTCAAAACTGAAGTAAGGTTACGCGTGCTATGGGGAGCAAATTCGCCCCCAGCTACGCAAATTTATATGTGGGTCTCTTCGAAGAACAGAACCCCTTCACTTCCACTCCTATCCTATCAAAACTGGCGTTGTCATAACGCTATAGTAACAGATCTTCATAACGAAGGGATGAGAATGAGGCTTCTAAAGACTTTCATTAATGTCTGCAATACTCTACGATGGAGTGTCGGGTAATTCACATCCAATAATCGTACCATAACTTTGGCCGATTTCTTGACGTTACGGTCTTTCATACTGATCAGAAAATCCTTACAAAACTTACTTTAACATCTGTTGACGAGCAAAAAAAAAACAAAACATACCTGGATTTTACAAGTACCCATTTCAAAACATGGAAACTACATAACCCTTTTGGCCAGTTCAAAAGAATAGCGCACGGTTTTGCACTCTCCAGTGATGGATTATAGATACTCACAGCACATTCTCTAACGAGATAGTTCAAAAGCCAACGTCACCTCTCCTCCCCTAATCTCATTCCCTTTTGCTCTAAAGCAGGTGCCCTAACTCAGAGGAATGCCAAAACCGAGCACAGGAAGACTGGTGAATCTTTTCATGTCCTTCAACGAAGCTTAACTTCATCATCACCACCCTACTCCCATGACGGTAGGGGGTAAATCAAGCAACATTTCCTCAAGAAGCACTGGAATCTAATTGCTTTTCATCACTACCCATATCTTAAAAAGTAGTAATCTCATCCACCCCACCAATCACGTGTGTTCAGTACTACTCGCGTGTACACGCAAAGAATATTTTGGCACCAAGCCGGCTACTCCCTTCTAAAAAAAAACCAAACCAGATCACATCATTCTTCCCGAGAGTTCTAGGCAGCTGTCAAATGTGGTCACAATGCTCTGCCATTGCTGGCAAACCATCTGCCATAGAATGCCGGTTGTCCCAATCCCTATACTACTGGTAGAACGTTTGCAATATTAAACAGTTTTCTTACTGTAGCTCAGTTTTCATCCGTTACTGATTGAACGCACATGTAAATTGCAATACATTGGCCCGCACATATTCACCATTAACTCCTTAACGCTCTTGCGGGTAGCTCTACGGCGCAGAGGTATATGAGTGTCAGGAATGAGGGCTTCACGGGTGATTCCTGCTTCCAACAAATGTGTGGTGGTTTGTTTTTTTGCAAAATGCATAAAACCCCACCGCTACTAACCCCGCGGTCGGTGCTTGCACCGCTCGCGGCATTAACCCCCTAAACGCGCCTGCAAAGCGCAGGCTGCGATTTAAAGACTGTCGGCGCGTGGGCGCCTCCGATCTTTTTTTTTGATCGCTCACGCCCCCGACTTTCATCGGGGGTGGCGATCCGTTGCATGGTAGCCTCGTGTCTTCTCTCTTGACACGAGGTATCTTGCCAGCTGCAGATTTCGTTACTGAGCCATGGCTCATTGTAATTAATGTGCTGCAAAATGCCATAATTGCAAATCGAAGTATTGCCGTTATGGTATGCAGGTAGCCGATCTGACCATCTAGGTTTAATGTACCCTAGATGGTCAAAAATTTGAAAAAAAAGAGATAAAAAAAAGTTTAAAAAAAATAAAAAAAACAATTTAATAAAATATTAAAAGTTCAACATCACCCCCCTTTCCTGAAGGATAACAACCTACCAATAACATAAAATTCGACAGACTTTAGTATCGCCGCTCCCAAAATGCGCCGATCTATCAAACTAATAAAACGGTTACGGCCGCGGTGACCTCCGAGGCGGAAATGGCGCCCAAATGTCCGAAATTGCGACTTTTACACCTTTTAACATAACATCAAAATGAAATATCTAAAATGATCAAAATGTCGCATCAACCTCAAAACGTCGCACTGAAAACGTCGCCCACTTTCGCAAAAAAATGACCCCTCCACATTTCCGTGCGCAGTATGAAAACGTTATTAGCGTCAGGAAGATGGCAAAAATTTTTTCTTTTTTGTACACTCTTCGTTTACAATTTTTGAAAATGTATAAAACACAATAAAACCCTGTAATGAAATTTTGTATCACCGCTTCCACCGTGCGATCTTGCAACCGTAACCAAAGAATAAAGTAGTGCGTGTTTTTGGAGGCGAAGAGTTAATCGTAAAACTGAGCCCCCAGAGATACTGAGCGCAACGTTGCGTTTTTTTTCAATTTTTCACATTTTGGAATTTTTTTTTCAGTGGGCAGTGGGCGGGGGTCGCATTACACGGCATGTTAAATAAATAACAGTTACGGGAAAGTAAAATTTGTTGACGCAACAAATCAGCCCTGCACACAGGGTCTGTACACGGAAAAATGAAAAGTTATGGATTTTTGCAGTTGTGGGAGCGAAATGAGGCGAAAAACCCTGCGTCCGTCAAGGGGTTAAAGATTCGCAAAAGATAAGCATCTTAGTAGCCACTCACTATGTTTCTCCTTCATAGTTTATCGAGGGTGGTCAGAGGCTGTGCCCCCATTCAATATACAAATTACAATGAATTCAGCATATAACTCCGATTGAGGCACATCATTCCTCTACCCATTCCCTCTACCCACCACCCCCCAAATCGTTTTTTCAATTATTTAAAGACATGTGAATGTATCTGGATATACAAACTACAGTGGCCTCATGCCAGCGCGGCCTTAACGAATAATTACCTGTTCGAAAATATCATTTTGTAACTACGAACCCTCCCCCCGCCTCTCTAGAAATTAGTTATCCACTTTAATTATAATATATGTCCCCATCCAACCCCCTCATCTCTACACAGTAGCGTAATGCTAATTCAATTCATTGGTCAATATGCATCTAACCCTATTCCACCCTCTTCATCTCTACACAATCTGTCCTTTATGTAATCTAATTTAATTGATGTTGGTCTAACATATCATTTAAAACCCCATTAATTATCCTGGTGTTGTATGGTGTCTCCTTCCCTATGCACCTCATTTTATTATATTATCATTTGTCTTGTTTTTAATTATTTATTTCCATTCATGCATGTTGGTTAATTTTACTATTTGATTTTATTTAACACTATAATCCGAAAAAATCTTTTATATATTTTTTATTATATGAATTTATATATAATTCTATAGGTCATCAGTACAGGTATCGTCAGGCATTAACTCTATTTACTCTACTTCCATATGTATTTCTCTAATAGTCATGTACTTTCATTTTCCTCTTTATGGTATTGTTTGCATTATCCCCTGTACTTATATGGCTCTACATCAATTGGGGGGCATTTATTAAGGGCGATTCGCGTTTTCCGACGTGTTACCCTCCGACATAGTTCTTCCGTTTTGGCTCCGCTTGTACTTAAGATGTGCCTCCGGTGAATTTTGGCGCACGCGATTCGGGGATTGTTGGCGCATGCTGCGCTTGGAGTTTACTCTTCTAAGCTGAAATCGGGTTTGCGTTGTCCTAACAAAACCCCCGACTTATTCGTAAAAACCGCCGCTATTTAAAAACCGAAAATGTGTCGCAGTAAGACGCTCGCGTGACCTTCACCTGGTCCCAGTCTGCTTTCTATTTGCCGCGCGATGAGTTTACTTTCAGCGGGCAAGCAGCAATCGCCACCTTGGTGGACGGTCGGCAGAACACCTTATTTAAATCCCGGCCTTACCGGAATCTCAGAGCTGGAAAACCGCGCCTGCTGGGAGAACGCGAATTGACCGGGTAAGTAAAGTGTGCCCCATTGTTCTATTATTCATTCTCACTGGATGGGTGGCCCTGGTGGTGATTGGCTAGGCGGCTATCGTTCACTTCTCAGCATGGCTGTCTGTTCATTAGTAGTCGTCCTTACTCTAGCGTGCTTCTCACTTATCTTCATATAGTCACGCTGGCTCTTGACTGACTCTGTCGCAGGGCGATTCGCCAGTTCTAACTGTCACACACTCAGGCGCCGGCGTTTCTCGTGCATTCCGCTGATTCCCGCTGACGCCTCTCCACATCAGCTCTGACCGCCTGATCTGCAACGTCAGCGCTTTCATTAAGTGCCGGTCGCGTCTCCTCTTTTATCTCCCTCAAAGCTTCCACTTTAAGGCCTTATTTAAAGGGGACCTACCACCCCCGATTCCTACCCTAAAGTTAGAGTATGGTGTAGGTGGATGTCTGGGACGTAAGATACCCTTTTTGGGCTAATCCTTATCTTCCCGGCTATCCTTTTGTAACTTTAATCAGTTGATATGTTAATTAATAAGCGGTCTACAGGGCGTGCGAGTAGGCCGGACAAATTGAGGCTCTATGTCGCTTTCGTACTGTCCACAAGCCCCAGTGCCTTTGTCTCCGCGCTACCTTTTACTCGGTAATCTTTTTTTGCGCGAGGCTCCCCTTCGTTGAGCGTCTCTTCCCGTCTTTCAACTACATCTTTGCGTTCTTTCGGCATGGATTGGTCTCATTCCTCAGTTTCCTCCCTTGTTGTTCTGCTTTCCTTTATACGTCCGATTCTGTCTCTTCCCTCTTTTTTTTCTGAATTATGTTGTGTTCTCCCTGTTCTTCATGGAGGTTCTCGTCCTCCCCTTTTTTTTTCTCTTTTCTTAGTTTCCTTCCTCTTCTCCTTTTTCTTCTGTTCTTCACCCCTCTTCTCCTTTTTCCTGGAGTAATCCGCGACTAGTTAGCCTCATGTCCCGCTACTCCATCCCGCCCATTAGCCTCTTAATTAAATTAGCGCTGACTTATCAACTGATTAACGTTTTACAAAAGGATGCCGGACGTCAGGATTAGCCCAAAAAGGGCTATCCTTACGTCCCGAAAAAAGAGTAGAAAGCAGAGGGAATAAAAAAAAAAAAAAAAAAAGAGAAAAAAAAAAAAAAAAAAAAAAAATAAAAAAAAAGAAAATAAACAAAAAAAAAAAACAAATAAGGAGGAACATTCATCTCCACGCTACCACCCGTTCTACCTTTATAGGTGTAATCGTGGTGGTAGGTCCCCTTTAGATAAACATTCAGTTAGCATTTAGTTATTCTATTTCCATTACATCATGCTCTATGTTCTAGTATTTTTTTAAATATATAATGTACAATCCCTCTATACTTCAGTTATATCATATAACACCTTTTGTACCTATTATTGAGAACTACTATTGCTGTCTAATTCCCTTGCCATTTGTAACGATTTTATTGCAATTCCTACTTTGTGTTCATTCAATTCATCATCTTTTTCATCCTTTCACACATCGTGTAAACCTTTAATTACTTAATCACTTCGCCATCAAATCTCATTACTCCTATATACCATTATGCCATTTGGTTAGTTCTTTATGTCGTGGTTATTTTTACTCAGGCACTCTATTGTATTTACGTGAGTATTTATTCTTCAATGATCCAAGTATCCGCGATCACCTATTTCGCGTATTGTATGTACAACGGTTATCTAACTTGGAATTTAACTTATGTACTACTGCTCTTTCATGACTGGCTGTTTTTGCACTATTATTTATTTTTAAATACAGCTTTACATTTATTAATGCTTACACGGTGATTACACTAGTGGTTTTATTTACTGTATGGTTATTTATTTTATTATTTTGTATTTATCAGTTTGGTCGACGAAGGGGTTCCGAAACGCGTTTACCATTTGATCTTTTTGCTACCAATATTATTGTGAATTTTGCTACACTTGAGATTCCATTCTACTCACTTTGGTTACATACAGCGCACCCACTTTTGCTCTCTCTCTTTTTTCTCATTTTGTACATTCTGCCCAGCCTATGGGCAGCACTCCAGGTCTATTATGGGAGATGGTGACGTTGAGGGCTGGGGCGTCAAGGGGAGACTTGGTGGATGCTGTGGTGAGGTCGTGGAGGCGAAGGTGTGTTTTTCGCACGGGGAAGGTTTTTGGGCCGGGGTCCTGACAGGGGGCTGACGATAGAAGGCAGCAGGTGACACAGGGGAAGAGCAGTGGTTGCCCGGCCGAGGTGAACGCCCTTGGTTCCATTGAGTGGGGTGTTTAGCATTCATGCTTGCGTGCATTACTGGTGGTTGTTAAGCTGGTAGTGGTGGAACCCCCTGCCTGATCCTGGTGTGGCACAGTTTGCACACCACATTCTGTCGTCATCCATGTTTCGTTAAAGAACCTCCAGACTTCCAAAATCTAGCCCTCGCCCGGGAACTTCACTACTGAACCTTGGTGCTGCTGCACCATCTCTGTCCCTGCCTCTTCTTCCGTCTGGCCCCACCCTGCTCTTCTTCCGACCTGTTATGGTATAGGACTCGCCCATCTCAGAACACTGTCTTTGCCCGCCTATCAACCCAGCTTGGGTCGTTCACCTCATCATCCTCCGATCCGCTATCGCTCCCTCTCCCCCCCCCTGACTTCCTGCTGTGACACACTTCATCACCACTGTCTGACACCGTGTCTCCTCATCGTCCGACACCTCATTACACAACTTCTTCCACGACTCAACAATCTCTCACATCACCCACAGACTGCGACCGGTTGGAAAACTCTGGGCATCGGAAAGAGCTCAGCAGCAACCGTACAATGGTTTGTGACATCTGGAATGTCCAGAAAACAGTTCTCAGAGTATGCCTGGTTCAATGCAAATTTTCCTGGGAGGGGCAGACGGGGGAAGTAGCTGAGGTGGAAGAGCTGGAGGAGGTGCTGATGTCTGTGACATAGGTGGACTTGCGTGGAACGACTGACTGGTGGACAAAAAAGTGAACATTGTCCCAATCCAGACACATCACCTTGTTGCACTGTTCTGGCCTCAACAGTGCTCTAACCCGATCGTCCAGTAACTGTGAGCATGAACCTAGGGAGTGTAGCTCTGCCGCGTCCCCCTTCCCTCATCAGCAGGTGGTGTTCACTCTCCGCCCAGGACCACGGCTCTTGACCCCCTGCAGTAGTTTGGACGCCCACGCCCATTGTCCCTCGTCCTCTACCCTCTACCCTCGGGTTAAACCTTTTTAAATTAAAGTGTAAACTGAAAAAATTTTTTGTGTTTTTTTGTGTGGTTTTTTTGTTGTTTTGTTTATTTACCAAACGATCTATCCTTTGCTTGGCTAGTTTCTCACCTACACTGACAGCACACACAGATTTTTCTGTGCCTGATGACTTTATTTTGAAAAAAAAAAAAGAAGAAAAGAAAAAGCAGACTGGCTAATTCAATCAAACCCCTAATAATTGTCCCACATTAGGTGTTTGAGAGGGATATGTTTTTCACTAAGAGCTAACAGAACATTCGCACGACTCCCTTCAAATTCGCACAATATGGTACTAGCTGCACTATAGTGCCAGGAAGGTCAGCCCACAAGCAATCACCCAAAATAAATATAATAATGCTATTGTAGCCCAAAAAGGTCCTGTTGGGTTCTCTTATGGCTAGTTTCTAGCCTACACTGACCACAACAACTGGATTTGTGCTGTGGCCTGATGACTTTGGAGTTATAAAAAAAAGAAAAGTAAAAAAAAAAAGAAAAAGCAGACTGTACCTAATTCATCAAACCCCTAATAATTGTCCCACTTAGGTGTTTGAGATGGATTCGTGTTCACTAAGAGCTAAATTAAAGTTCGCAGTCTCCCTGCAAATTCGCACATATGGTACGTAGCTGCACTACTATTGCCAGCAGGCCACCACATCAAACAAAAAAATAAATAAAATATAACGCTATCAGCCCTAAACAATGGCTGTTGGTTCTTGTAGACTCACTCCTGCCTAAGAGTAACTCTAATATAACACCTAACGCTATCCATGGCGGCACAGCAGCTCTCTCCCTAACGAGCATCACCGACAGAGAATGATGCGAGCACAGCGGGGCAGGGCTAGTCTATTCCAGCGTCACCTGTCATCGCCAGCCAACCACTGCTATCGACGTGTAAGGTACCACCACGTCATGCTGGGTGGAGTGCAAGATCTCCTGGCTTGTGATTGGCTCTGTTTCTTGCCGCCAAAAATCTAAACGCTGGAGATGCCATTTTCTCGAGCTGGCGAAGTATTCGTCAACGAGCATTACGAGACGCAATGCTCGCATGAGCATCAGCTCAGACGAGTGTGTTTCGCTCATCTCTAGTTTTTTAGTCATCCTCTCTCTTTTCTAGTTTTGATATGAAGTTCAGAATTGTGGTGCAATTTTCAGATTTTTATGCTTTAGAGGCCTTAAAGCAGTAAAACCCATAAATCATGCCATTTTGGACACTCACAACCCCCAAGTTGCTGTGAAAATCAACTTGAAATGTGTTAACACTTTAGATGCCTCACAGGGGTTAAAAAGGAAATGGTGTGTATTTTACAAGCTGGTCATTTTTTTTTGACAATCCATTAATTTGGTGGCCAAAATTAAACCGTCACAAAGTATTAATGACGAAAAAACTCCACAAAGTTTGACACCCAATTTTCTCCCGGCCGACAGACCTCAGTAAATGAGCCCCAATTGTGTCATCTCGTTATTCTATGGGTCATTACGATTACGGCGATACCCCCTTTATAAAGATTTTTTTTTGTGAAAATGTGCTTGTTTTTGCATTCGCCATGTACAATGGGAATAACTGTTTTTTTGTTAACAGAGACTTTTTTAGAGCTTATTTTTTTCTGGACAAGCTGTACTGTTTCTTGTTATCATGTCAGGTAAATGTTTTTTTGGGTGTTTTTCACTTTTTTACATTTTTATTTGATTATTGCATGGGCTGGCTCTTCAGGACTTTTATTCTTTTTTAACACTTTATCGACCTGGCCCAACTGGACCTGGCCATTTTCACTCCCCACCTTCAAAATTCTATAACTTTTCTTTTGAAGCCCCCACAGCTTTTTCCGTGCTCCCGTGAGCTTCTTTCCATGTACCCTTCGCGCACACACCACTCGGTAAGGGGTTAATAATGTTTTTATTGCAACGTTTTTTTCTAACTTTTTTTCACGTGTTTTATTTGTCCTGGGTGGGACATGAACAAGTTGATGATTGATACCATTGTTCATTGTACAACTTGCAATACTAAGGTATTACAGCAATTACATAGTCACCTATCAGAAGTGCACATCCTCAGGGCTGCTAGTGAAGGCCCCTGGGGTCCTATCATGCCATGGCAAGGATCGGCGCCTCCATGCCCTGCCCTTTGCGCTATCACTGTAGACTGCGCAGTGACTGAACTCGCCGTCGATAGGGTTATACATACGGTATCACGATAGTCGCAATCCTAGCTGTTACTACTGCAGATCCCACTACCACTACTGCTTTCTTCGAGACTGGCGTAATTATACCTCAAGTGTGCAGGAACTACCACATCCTCCCCAGGATGTGAATTACGTCAGGTGCATCAAGGGGTTAAAGACAGATTTCACATATACAATTTACCATTTAACTTTCTGCATAATCCCTCATTGATTTCTAGATCTCTGCTGGCCGTGGAACATTTCATACAGGAAGCACATCGCGTCATTGAGTGTGCCATGGTTATGCGATTTCATTACAAATAATGATTTTTGTTAAGTGGACAGCCCCTTTTACTGCAATAAAATACAAGGCGGTCCCCTACTTAAACAACTCGACTTACATACAACCCTTATGTACAAACGGACCACGTGATATTGGTATTTAGTGTACTTTATTCTAGGCTACAATATAGCTGTGTAAGTTATCACAGGTGTCCTGTATTAAGCTTTAGTGTTAATCCTGATTCTTATGACAACCCACATTTTTAGAATCCAGTTGTCACAGAGACCAAAAAGTTCTGGCTGGGATTACAATGATAAAATATACAGTTCCGACTACATACAAATTCAATTAAAACAAACCTACACAACCTATCTTGTATGTAACCCGGGACTACCTGTATATTACCCAGTAATAAACATATCTGTTAGGACACATTTCAGTTAAAACATTTTCAAAGCCACACAGCATTTTTAACCAATTTACTATTTGGCCACGGCTTTCCTTTGTGTTATCTTAGGTGCTATATTTGTGTGTATTTTTGTACCTTCCGTCCATCTCTTTAACATTTCAAAGACAAGTTTAACCAATACCAGATGTATTCAATTGTTAGTGATTATCAAAACTATGAACAATCAAGTTACAACCCAACTGGAAAGTTTTTGTTAAGTTGTTCATGGAATATTAACGAATCCTCTCCAAAAATGCTCGCGAGTTTCTGAAAAAAGCTGATCTAGATATTCTCTGGTATCATGCCGTGTACTGGTAGACAATTGGTGCTGCGCTGGATCCATTGTTCTCTTGTGCTGCAAGACAAAGTGACTTCTCCCTTACACTGGTGCTCCAGGTATTTATAGTTCTATTCATGACCGCCGTCATTGGAGCATGGGTCCACGTGTAGATAAACTAACCTTTAATAAACAACTCCTTGGACTAGTTTTTATTGGCCTTAAGTTTTAAGGGGTGCATTCCTTGAATTGCATATTACTAATAAAAATGTACCTGTTCGAAGATATTTTTTATAAATGAACAATGTTTGTCCCTTAGAAACCATAGAGCTGTGCTTGGATGAGTCTCATCCCGACTTGAGGCAGCGGGCCAGATGTACGCTTCCTACCTGACCACCTGGATTCATGGTCATTGCCACAGGACAGCTGTGTGACATGCAGTAAGCCCCTTCCCCTTACGCAGTACCCCCAGAATTGTATGCACTCTGACCCATTTGTAATCAATGGGCGTTTTCAGACTTGCATTTTTTTTCAGGCACACACGCGACATTTTTTTTAACGTGCATTTAATTCTCGACATGCTCTACTTTTGCAAGTCGCGCGCGTAAAAACACACCATACAAGTCCTATGGAGATCATCACAAACGTTGCACTCTGAACACATGCAAAGTGCAATGCGTTTTTTCACGCAAATCATTGTTTTAATAAAACCTATATAATTGTTACATCCCTGCCATCATCCCTGAATCAAAATTATTAGAGATGTCACTTTGGATGGCACAGTTGAAAGACGTAAAAAGCCCACAAGAAAATGGTGCAAATGCAGATTCTGTCAACATTACTGCATTTTGGAATTATATTTCCACTTCCCAGTACATGGCAATGAATATAAAATAACCGTCACTAGAAGTACATTTTGTTACGGCAAAACAAGCCCTCATACAGGCTCTGTACACAGAATGGAAAAAGCCCATCAGTGGCAAGGGGTTAAAATCCCCATATATCACATGATAAAAGTTTACAAATTCTTGGGATAAGTTTTCTGGGACCTGAGGCTAACGTCACCACCTTGGCATTTTGGTCGCGTTTGGAAAGCAATCCAAAGGCTTCACTCTTGATCACATACTTTGTAACATTGGGCCACATTCATAGTTTTGTCTCTCTGTTGTCATTTTTGAGACATTGGCAGCTCTTTTTTGCACCTTATGTATAATCATGTTCATTTTACCTTGGATACATGTTCAGTTTTTTCCTTGACAGGCGCAAATTTTTGCTTCTTTTTGAACTTTTTGTTTGCACATGCTCAAATCCACATTGCCTTAATTTAGGATTTGAGGCTGTTCCTGCATTTTTAGACACTCTAGTCCACACCCCTGGAGATGAACACATATGAGGCTGCGGTAACACGTTGCATTTTGATTCGTTTTGGAAACCTATTACACACCTGAGGAAGGTGATTTCCTAATTCCAATTTTGTTTTAACAGGACTACAAACACCCATCCACCATAATATGGCCCACCATGTTCTTTCCTCTCTAATATTGTCTATTTTACTCAACCACTATATGGGTTTCCTCCTATCACCTTGGGACGTTTTTGGTCGGTCGTCGTTCAGCTGCTATCTATTTTATTTTATTTACTTACATGTGCCTTTTCAGTTTTTGCAATTCGCACTCACTGCATGTCACCTCCTCTCACTATCACTGTGTTGCACTTTTTGCACCTTTGTCCACTTTAGTTTTTTAGGTGTTTGACCACAAAATTCAGTCCCTCATTACATGTTGACCACAGTTTGTTGTGTATACTATCTCTGCCCTTTGTAATAGATATACATAGAAAGACAATAAAACCATTTACTAGGTCAGAGAGCATTTTTAATTCCATTGATACAGGGAAAGGATGTCCACTTTAATTAACACACTGTCAGGGATGTTCATGGTGGTAATCTAGAGTTTTGGCCGCTTCACGAGGTCTCACGAAGGTAGAATAATCCTGTGAGAGGTGATTGTGGCCCCCTCGCTTTGTTAGACAAGAAGACAAATGTGATTATGAAGATTAACAATGGGGCAACTTGGATCGAAATGAGCTGTAGTGCGTTCCTATAAAAAATAGAATATAGCGGCCTAATTGTACTAACATTGTCTAGTCGGAATTTAGTGTTTACATGGACAAGTAAATCGATATAGAAAACTTAATATGTTTTATAAGTATATTGTCCTATGTTTCCTTCTGACAAATTGCGCTGAATGAAATTAGTGGTCCACTCCATGATATTGTCCCTTCCTCCTTCTCTTCTCTTTGTCCTTTCCTGTCTCTTTTTTGTGTCATTTCTTCAAACTGTCTTTAATGTTTACTTAGCATTTATTGTGTACTTTTGTTCATATGGGGTCCTATTTTACTATCACGTGGGTCTAGCCCATATGAGTATAGTGGGCGGGGTTCATATCGACCCACTGGGATTCTGAATTTTTTTCATTGTCTCTAGGATCAAGTGGAGTTTACGTTTCCATGACGCCCGCGAGGAGAGGTTAATCTGCTTGTGTCCGGTACGGCTGACTCAGTAGCCTGAGACTGCGCGAATACACGCGCCAAAACGGCCCGTCGCCTGGCAAGGCAGCACCTCATCCTGTCCTGATGTCCTCTGAATTAAGTTACCTGGTTGAACGTTATTTCGGTAGTGCCATTTATTCTACATTTTATTTCTAACATCATACACATTTTATTTCTACAACATACATAAAATGTTATTCCTCTTAAATGCAAAACAAGCAAATTTCTATACAAATGAGTTTTTTTATTCTGCAAATAAGTCAACCAAAGAAAGCTTCGACCGTAATCAGGTGACATAATGCATAAAAATAACATATTTTTTTTATTGTACGGGAAACTTCCAACAAAAAAAACAAAGAGCAGTTTACCAACATATATGGGGATATCAGTACACTCGGAAGAATTTGTTACAAACTTTGTGCAATTTTAATCATTTAATCCTTATGAATTTTACAATGACAAATTGTAATTACATATCCATTTGTTAACCTGTGAACACTCTAAAAGTTAAACCAACTGCTAAAAAGTTGTTTTTACATGCATTAGGGGTGTAACTAATTCTAAGCCCTGTAACATTCTAGAAAAAATAATGGATGCATAAAAACATAATAAGAATTTTTCAAAATTTTGCTAAATTTGTGATTTTTTTATAACTAAACGCAAAAAAATATTCATTCAAATTGTTTAACTAATTTGAAGCACAATGGGCGATCATTTAAAAAAGAATCGCATGCCGCCCCTTTAGGTGCACATTTTCTGTTGTCCGGCATACAAGCTGTTTGCATGCTCTTTCTAGTGCAAATCAGACAAAAACTGGCACAAACACTTTCTTAGATATCTGTGTTGTCATCTGTGTCTTTGTCTTGTCATCTTCTTGTCGGAGGATAACGAGCTAATATACATTGGATTGGTGGTAAATCTATTTGCGGTGTCATTTTTCTTCTCTGTGTTACACTTAATACCATGTTGCAGACGCTGATCTCACTTTTTCCTTCTTTGTCTCTAACTGTTCATTGAATGAAATAGAAAAGTGAAAAATGATTGTTTAACAGTGAACAATAATAGAATATTGAAAGCTCATGTAGTCTCTCTTTGGATATTTGGTTTCTATTATTGATGGATAAATTTAAAATTAAAACAATGGCTGGTTAGGTTTATCAAGATTAAACTGTAGCCACCCAACACTATCTATTATTGTTGTGCATTGGGACAATGCATACAGGAAGTTGGGCACCAAGCAAATATTGTTGGGTCCCCAACCACTCACAGGTTTCTACCAGTCCCAAGACAGAGCCACCATACCGGTATAACCCGGATTGCCGATGTGGACGCCAGCCATCCTCTAGATATACAGCGCCACCCCCAGAATACGCCACCCCCAGTAGTGATACAACCGCCTGCCCCATTGTACTACAGCCAGAGACCCTATTCGTAACACGCCAGCCTCTAGTTATGTATACACCACCAGCCCCCAGTAGTATCGCAACTTGCCAGCCCCCATTTATATCGTCAGCCAGCCCCAAGTATTATACGCCAGCCTGCCCCAGCAGTATATTAACAGCCAGCCTGTGCCCCTAGCGTATACGCAGCCATGCCGCTGCCCCCATGTAGTATACAGCCAGCCGGTCGTCCCACATGTAGTATATAAGTTTTATTCATTTAACTGCCGGCATGGGCGAGGCCATGTTTTTCTTCACAGGTGCATACTATCGACGCAGCCGCTGGCTGTGACGTCATGTATGCCCGCCGGCCGAAGATGACAGGGAGCCGCGTGGAGCATCGGGACCCGGAGGTGGTATATAAAGTTTATTGTTTTTTTCTTTTATAGACTCGTGTATTGCTGGGCATTTTTTCAGCACATTTTTGTCTTGAAAAACTTGGCTTATGCACGAGTATATACGGTACCTCTAAAAAAAAAAAAGAACAGCCACATAAATTCTCACCCTATTGTGTACAAATAAATTGTCTGTACATTGTCTATTAACCCTTTCTACTAGTCTGTGCAGATTAGTAAATAACCAAATGTACACAACTAAATACTATGACCTGTGGTCTAACGTGGCCACTGATTAGACAGTGTGCCCCGAGCACCCAGAAACTTCTGGAACCAAAGTTCCAGAGCAACATGGGAGAGAGTGCAAATAGTAATGTAATTCTTGTTGCTCAATGAAATCACATACCTGTTCAACGTTATAGAGTTTACCTTTCTTACATGTTAATATTATGCACATAATACCGAGGCGTATATATTATTTGTACCCCATGATGTTTCATGTAATCACATTTTGCTTACTTCATGACACAAAATCAATTTAAGAAATTCCCAGAACAAAGAGGCAAAACACTTATTAACCCATTAATTAGAAGAGTTCATAGTAATTACATATCCTACAATTATAACACAGACACGTGTGTGTCCAAAACATTTCTGCCTTTTTTATGAACAGTTTACATGGATTGGGTTGCAGGTTGCCTTCTTCACAATTTCTTTCTTTAATGTCAATGGGTCCCTCCCAGACTGTACTAAATTATGTTGTTTGTGCAATAATGAGTTTTTAGAGCCAGAAATTAAATGATAAAATTTACCCAACTAAGTCAGCTCTGTATGATAATATTATGTTAATGAAAATATGATAAAAAAATTAAAAGTGCTTGAAGGAAATCACTGTTTGGGTTAATCATTATGAACCACATACCTTGCGAATTGCTTTACTACATGATGCAAAACATATCTTATTAATCCTGAGCTGGGTGGTTTTGCTTACAACACTATATAATTCAGGTAATGAGGCCTGTCACTCCTGTGCTGGCTCGGCCCTTCTCCTCATAATAATTATACACTGCTGGCAGAGACCGCTGTATTCCTTGTGTGTCCTCCCCTAGGCAGAAATAATCATCTGCTGCCCAATTCCCCAAGCTGGTGTGTTGATGATCCTGCTCAGTGATAAGTCCTGTCTGGACAGTTCGGGAAGCTCTGTGTACTGTGTTTATGCATCCCCAGATTTTAGCAAAACCACTCGAGTCAGGGATTAACAAGATATGTGCAGTAACAGTGTCCTACAGCATTCTCAGGTATGTTTGATTCACAATACATAAAAAAATGGTAGTTTTTCTTCAAAAGGAATGGCACCTTTATTGGCCAACAGAAAAAGAAAATCTGCAAGCTCATGGCACAACATACCCTACATAGCAACATTACAATGCAACTGAACGAAGAATCAAGCTATAAGAGATGCTGCACCAAGACTATTAGTGATACTTTTATTAAGATTAGCCAAGGCTATAAACTTAAGTTTTTCTACTCAATGTAGTTAAACATCATAAAATAATTAATTTTCTTTTTGCATACCTTGCAACTGTAAATCCTGCAATACCTATCTTTCAATTTCTGCTTTATATCCACTCTCCGTGCTAATAGATTACAGAGACATTGGGGGTCTTTACTAAGGGCCCCAATTCGCGTTTTCCCGACGTGTTACCCGAATTTTCTGAATCTGCCCCATTAAGTTTTACTCTTAATGTCTCATCTAAACTGGCTCTAGTGGTTGACTGACCTGATATCGCCACACCCCTAACTCCGCCTTTCAGGTAGCACAAGGAGCATTGTTTCCATTTCCCACCTTGGAAAATATATTGCTATTCCCAGAATCCCCTGGTGGAGCATCAAGGCTTTAGTGCTCCACATGCCTATAATACGGCCATAACTGTCAAAATCTACATAAGGAGAACTCTTACTTTCTGACCCTAGTTAACACCTCTCACTTCAATCCAGTTCCCTATTCTGTACTGAAAAGACCTAACCAGGTTGAAACAGTGCTGGCTACGTTGGAAATCTGTTCCATCTGGCCACTTCTTCCACCTTGTTTCTCTTGGCGTTGTTTTCCTATCTACTCTCCCTTTTGTTATTTTCATTAAAGCTTCGGGTCCTGTGACAAATTACCCTTTAGGCCCATTTCACTCCTCGCCCCATGTTTTCATTCTGGCTCCAGACGTCTCTTTAATTAAACTGTGTGTGGTTTTTGTTTACTTGAGCTTAGTATGCTAGAGTAGCCACTTTATTCTGATATAGAGTTGGGCTGCAATTCACACGACAGTCTGGGGACATATATACAGCCCAAAATAGGGCCCGACATGGCCGCATTTGACGGTATCAAAAATCTGATCCTTCTGGAATAGATAACTGATTTGGCTTAAATCTCACATCATGTTATTAGGCTTCTGTAAGTCATGCTTATGTTAAGGGCTGCTATCAGGTAGGAAACAGAGGCATTGATCTCCATTTCACACCTTGAAATTGTTATTTGCATATTTCCCCACAACTCCCACTAGCATTCGCCTTTGTGTTTGCAGAGTTATATGCTGTGTTTGATTGCTCTTTCCCCTCGTGACAGGCCCTAGTCTCCTATAAGTATTCAGTCCTACACTCCTTGCTGGTCAAATTGCTGTCATCTTTTTTCAGACTCTCTCTGCTTTTGCATTTTCTACCATGTGTTGTTGCAGATGGTTGGTTTGCTATAGTCTCTTATATGTTCCCAAGTTGTTGTGTACCCTGCCTTGTGTTTTTAGTTTTTGTTGTTTTCAGTGTTCACATAAGGGGGTTTGTTTCCAAGTTGCCTACTAGAAGTGACAGCTTGGGACTGGATTTAGCCCAAGGCCCAAGGTTTTACAAACTATAACAATTATTTTGAACGCGTTTATGTCCAAGTTGTATTATTCAAATTCTGCCTGTATAATAGGAGACATTTAAAAACCAATTTTTATTAAGGTATTTATAAAGTGCGGGGTACACGAGCTTATTGGACAATGATTAAGCTCAGATCACAGGCTGGGCATTATCACTCCGGTTGTTGGATACAAGTGTCAATTACCGGGAAGGCAGCGTTAGACTGTTTGATATCCTGGTCTATCCTTTAATTACTGACACAAAATACTTTAACTGGATGTGTAAATACCCAATAATTACTACAATAGGGCTTGCCGCTCTCGTCCAAGTGTAATTCAGGCCGAGAAGCAAGTGCCCTAAGCGTCACCACTTTGTCAGATATAACCCTGACCGTTTCCCCGCTGGGGATTATGCCAGCGGTTTATCAAAGTCCCGAATTGCAGTAGTAAGGTGTCAACCACCACTGGGTACTGTGCTATATAGCAACACGCCGACTACTTGAGTGCCGACACTATTCCTGTTTAGTGGTAGAACAGAGCGTTATTGCTCACTAGGTTGGTGTTGCCTGGCATTTTCATCTATAGCCAGCTAGCTGACTTCTAGTAAGTGTCTTACCTGATATTCACAAGAGCAACAGCTATCTCACTCACTCTAGAGTCTTTTCTTTATTTACCGCTACTGCTAGTAAGCAGGCACACACGCTCACAGATGAGCACATATCGGCATTTGTTTGGCCGCGTTGCACTTCAGATCTGAGATCATTTAAAAGATTAAGCCCTCCCCAGGGGTGGTGAACGGGGGCAGTCCTACTCGGGCGGTAAACGTCACTAGACACTCCCCTCTGAGCGGGAGATCCCTGATGCGTCATCACATCTGGGAGCCTATCACAACGAGGGGGCATGATCGCTGCGCCGCCCATATTTCTATGGTCCATACCCCTGTACATTCACTAGTGTGGCGATAGATTACATTAAGGGCAACGTTCGCGGTTCTCAAGGGTACACACATTGTCAATACTGTCTATAGTATGGATGGTGATAATTAAGGAAAATATCTCAAGGAATCCATCCCTGGATATCGTTTAGCTGGTGAAGAAGTCCTCCTGCACTCATCCCCAAACGGGGCAAGGTTTGTGTCATATGTGATCCCATGGCCCTGCATTCAGGGCCACATCTGCCATGATGTGAGATAAAAATCTTGCCTCGGTGGCTGAATGCGGAGCCTTTTAAAGAGCGCCGAAATTTGCCGCTCTAATGTGGACGATTTGGTGCCCGTTGATGCCCGATTCACCCATCAGCTAATAAATCGCGCCTGTCTCTTTTAGACAAAGGCACGATTTATAAGTGGGCTATGCAGCGCCTATGTGTGCTGCTGGCGTCGCTTCGTTCTATTCGGACACAGGCGGCGGATGATGACTTCGCGCCGCCTGTTCACTGTGAGTAGCCGCGCTCTTCTGTGAGAAGAGGGAAGCCGCGCGCCGTGGAGCAGCCTGTCCTGGAGTTAAGTATAATTTTTGATTATTTTTCATGTCACTTAATTAAATGTGACTCATAAGGGCGAATACTAATATAACAGGGAGGGGTGGGGATGCTCCTGTATATATTTATTTATTTATATGTGGCCAGAATCGCTTGTGTATGTTATAAGGGGCCTTAATCGTTTTTACTTGGGGGTGGGGGTGCTGTGTATTTTATATAATATTATATGGGGCAAATCTTTTTTTCCTGGGAGGGCTGTATATATTTATATAGTGCCAGATTTCAGCTGGGGGCTGGGGGGGGGGTATACAGTATATTAATGGCTGGGGGGCTGTGAGGGATCATTGTATTACTAAGCTGGGGGGCTGTATATGGGATACAGTATATTCTAAGCTGGGGGGGCTGTATATGGATCAGTATATTACTAACTGGGGGGGGGGTTATATGGGATACAATATATTACTAGCTGGGGGGGCTGTATATGTGGGGCCAGATTTTATTTAAGCTGTATATGGAGCTGTAAATTATTTAATTGGGGGTGAATAACGAGGACTTTAATTATATGAGAGCAGAGCTTTATAAAGTAATAAATTATTATATATTCAGTATATTTCATTAGGGGGTTCTATAATTTACATTGGTAGGGTAGCACTGTATGTAAAATCACATGTAACATAATAACGGTGGGATAAATTAGTTAGAGAATAAAATAGATTACTTTGTATCTAGAGATGAGCGAGCACTAAATGCTCGGGTACTCGTTATTCGAGACGAACTTTTCCCGATGCTCGAGTGCTCGTTCGAGTAACGACCCCATTGAAGTCAATGGGAGGAGACTCGAGCTTTTTTCAAGGGGACCAAGGCTGCACAGGGAAGCTTGGCCAAACACCTGGGAACCTCAGAAAAGTATGGAAACACCACGGAAATGGACAGGAAACAGCAGGGGCAGCATGCATGGATGCCTCTGAGGCTGCTTAATCACGCACCATTATGCCAAAATTATGGCAACAGCATGGCCATGACAGAGTGACAGAATGAAGCTAGATAGCATCTAAAACATCCAATAATTGACCCTGACACTTAGGGGACTTCATGCAGGCAGCGGCAGCAGCGGCAGGCTAGAGAGTGGCATGGCGACATACCCTAAATGGACTCAGGCTTCAAACCAATGTTGGCAGAGAGGACCAAGGAGGTGAGCAAGAAGCGGCTCAAATAAATCGGTACATGATAAAAGTTTTGCCAGTATATTTTTGTGGATTCCACAGCAGGGTGGGCGACAAAGTTAACATGGAAGCCATGAAAAACAACCCAAATTTTCTGCCTGACACAGCTCGTTTGATAGGGGACCATGTATGGAGCCAGTGAACTAGTAGTAGATTAAAGGTCTGCAGTTAAACTATGTTAGTTGGATCTTGCATGGAGCTGGCGCTCCGCTGCCAGGCGACTTTCGCCAATCCAAGCCCCTGTCTCTAGGCTACTCCCCAAAAGCACTTCTAAGAACCTTTTGTATAAGATCAAGTGTATAAGCGTTCTATAAGTTTAGGATATGGCGGTGAGGGAATGGAAACAGATGCGCAAGAAGCGCTGAAATAATATGGTAAATGAATAAAGTTTGCCAGTATATTTTGGTGGATTACACAGCAGGGTGCGACAAGTTAACAAGTTTGTTGTGAAGCCATGAAAACAACCCAAAATTCTGCCTGAACGTACAAACTGCAACTGAAATCACCAAGCGTTTGCATGAAAGAGGCTATAACAAAACACATGTTACACGTACCAGAGAGAGTCTAGAAGATAAATCTAGGACACAAATGTTATATCCGGATCGACAGCCACACACCAAGACCAAAAAAAACAATAATTCTATCACTTTTTCTACAGAGTACACATGTCAATACAACCAGGTTACCCAAATAATTAAAAAACATATACCAATATTGTATCAGGATCCTACTCTACACAAGATCCTTGCATCGGGATGTCGTTTCTCGGCGAGAAACTCTGCTACTTTGGGGGATATGTTATCCCCAAATTTATACGTATCTATCCACAATGATCAATCTTGGTTAAAGAGTGCAGGTAGCTACAAGTGCACCCAATCTCGTTGCGGTTTATGTAAATACATAGTGAAGACAAAAGTTGCCTTTTCTATATACAATAATAAACACTATAAAATACACTCATTTATAAACTGCAACACTACTTATGTAACCTGCACTACATGTTCTGTCCAATATATAGGAAGCACTAAGCGCACTTTGAAACAAAGAATTGCAGAACATTTATCTGGAGCCCGCACACAATCCTCCTGTACACACACATACACCTGCAACATATCTTCTGTGTCTAAACATTGTAGGGACTCACATGAGGGAGAAACTTCGCAACTTACAGTCACACCTATTGAACGAGTCACACGTCCCAAAAGAGGCGGGGACTGGGTCAAAGCCCTCCGCAACAGAGAGGCATTCTGGATCATGACAATGAATACCAGAGCCCCTCATGGCCTGAATTCAAGATACGACCTAATGTATATATATTAAGTGTGTTATTTTCTAACTTTTTCTGTTTTGATTTATATAATGAATTTTCTGTGTTTGATTTCTCATCTGTGATGTAATTAGGGACTCTCCTGCCGCCCACTTCCGCTTGTATTCACATAAAGCCCAGACTCACACGGTGAAGGTCAGACTATGATTAAGAACTATATTTAGTTCGAAACGCGTCAGTTTTTTTCACCATGGTACCGTTTTCATATTTTAAAGGATGAAATAAACTTCAACTTTTTTATTCACAATTTTGTCTTCATACCTGCCTGGCTGCTGGATTACCATTTGCATTCTTCCATGCAGCTGTATAGTAGATCAAACCATAATTACCTGTATGGTATAAGTGTAGGAGCTAGGCACCGGGAGCTAGAAAGGGGACATCGCAGCAGGGGTGACTCTGTGAGGCCAGAACTGCCTTTGTCATCTAGCGGCAGTGTGTCGATCAACAACCCAAAGGTTGTTGAATGGTTGACTAGGTCATCCAATTCCTCAAATATAACATCTGACAACCCCAGCCAACCCTCAGATACAACAATTGGCATGGCCCAGGAGTAGGTTAGCGGCCCTCACCTGTCCTCAACCAGCCTCCGTCCTGTTCCTTTCCTGCAGCCAGAGAGCTGCTAGGTGGTCTGGGCTCAGCACCACTATTCAGCGAGGACGTAGTGTTTGAGGACAGTCAGCAGCTGCTTTGCAGTGAAGAGGTGGGGCAGACTTCCGCTGCTTCCTGCAGTAGGCAGGCTGTGCATAATGACACCGGTGAGGAGAATAGCAGTGACCGGGAAATGCAAATTGACGAAGAGAGTGTCAGCTTGCGCGTCAGGCAGCGGAGCAGGCAGCAAGTCGCTGCTGTGGCCGTGAGTCAGCAGAGTGGCAGCAGTGTGAGGACGGGAGCCAAATGTCCACAGGGTACAAATCCTAATTCGCAGGTCCAAGTAAGCAGTGGCAGCGGTGGTAGTAGTCACTCAGTGCAGAGTGTTGGCGGTAAAATTAGGAGGAGCCGAGCGTGGGTATATGTTGTACCTGCGGGCAGAAAGTGAAGCACGGCCAGGGAGCTAACGTTGGCACCACAGACCTGCGCCAACACATGCAGCGTCACCATCATGGCCTGGGAGAAACGGGTGTCAGATGTGGTCCATTCTGCAGGCGCAGCAACAGCAGCAGCACCTAGTAGTTTCAGCAAGTCAAGGCTCCAGCATCTCTGCTGAAGGGAGCTGTTTGTCTTCGACATCTCCCGGTCCAGATGCTCCTGCTCCTCGCTACGTATGGTGCCAGCAGACGTTGAGCAAGTCGATTACTAAGAGACAACTCTATGCCATCCTAAGGTGCAGAAGCTGACTGTGCTCTTGTCGAAGATGTTGGTACTGCAGTCTCTCCCTTTTCAAGTCGTGGACCCTGCACCCTTCAGAGAACTAATGGCTTGTGCCGAACCAAGGTGGAGAGTTCCAAGCCGCAATTTTTACAAAAAGGCTGTACCAATATGTAGGTGGGCCAGTCCTTGAGCTTAACAGTTTCTTCCAGGGTTCACGGCAGCGCGGACGTGTGGAGCTGTAATTATGGTCAGGGCCAGTACATGTCCTTTACAGCCCACTGGGTAAATGTGCTTCCCGCCCAGCCACACCTACAACTTCCACAAGAGGCAGCGCTTTCTCCTCCACATTGTCAAACAGCTGCTCCTTCGCCAGTGTCTGCCTCCTCCTTCTCCACCACCACCTCAGCCTCCACAAGTTCTGCTCCATCATACCACATGTGCAGGGCACAGTGGTGTCACGCAGTTCTACACCTGGTTTGCCTGGGCGATCAAAGTCAGGGGAGGAACTGCTCCGCGGCATGCAACAAGAAGTCAATGTGTGGCTTTCTCCGCGACAACTAAAAATTGGAACCATGGTGACAGACAATGGGAGGAACATGGTGTCCGCACTGCACCGAGGAGGGATGGTCCATGCACCCTGCATGGCACACGTGTTCAATCTGGTTGTCAACAAGTTCCTGAAGCTTTCCACCCATCTGCAAGACATTCTAAAAATGGCCAGGACACTGTGCACGCACTTCAGCCATTCTTACAAAGCTAAGCACACCCTCCTCGAGTTGCAGCGTCAGAACAGCCTACCCCAACATAGTCTGATATGCAATGTTTCCACCGGTTGGAATTCCAGCCTCCATATTTTAGACCACCTGTATGATCAGAGAAAAGCCATTAATGATTTTTTTATGTCAGCCACTGGCAGCTCATGTGTGACTCCTGCGGTTTGCTTAGGCCCTTTGACGAGGCCACGTTATTTGTCAGTCGCAAGGACTGCAGGATGAATAACGTCATTCCACTGCTTCATGTCCTGGAACTCATGCTGCAAAATCTGTCTGGTCAGGGCACTGGAGAAGTGGAGACTACATCTCATGGCCACATGAGTCCGTTGGGGGCTGAACTGGAGGAAGAGGACATTGGAGCACAAGCAGAGTCTGGTGCAATTTGTGGTTTTTCTACTCAGGTGACAGGAGAGGAGGAGCAGGAGCATCCGGAGGAGGTAGATGACCCAGAAGCACTGTGGCAGTATACAGTGGAGATGGAGGCCGGGAGTCCCTCAGTCACTTGCGCAGATGACCCGCAGCATGCTGCTTTGCCTAACTAGTGACAGCCGAATAGTCAACATCTGCCATAGAGATGACTTTTGGCTCTCCACCCTCTTGGACCCTCGCTACCGGTCAAAAATGGGCGACTTTTTTCCTGCTGCTGAGAGGGAGGAACAACTGGCATACTGAGCACATAGTTGGCCGCTGCCTATGTGTGCCATTGTCCATCCTCTGTCAGGTCTGACCGGGGGATTCCTGGCAGTCATTGCTCACATACTACTGCCACAGCTGCTGTGGGGAGCTGGGGAGGTAGGAGCAGTAGCAGTTCCATCAGCAGAAGCTTAAGTCCGGATTACTTAATGAGCAATTTCCTTCACCCGCCTATTGAGGAGGGTAGCCGCCACCAGCAGCAGCAGTAGGACATAGAGCAGACCCTGCACCAGCAGGTGGTGGCCTACTTGGGCAGCACTTTACCAAGAGGATCCCATGGACTACTGGGCAGCCAAACTTGATGCGTGGCCGCAATTTGCGGAGTTTGCAGTAGAGAAGCTGTCCTGCCCGGCCAGTAGTGTGGCATCAGAGCGGGTGTTCAGTGCAGCTTGCCCACCCGTAATGTGGAGAGACTGCCCTTTGTCAAGATCAATCAGGCTTGGATCAGCCAGGATTTCAATTTACCAATGCCTAATGCATCAAATTAGATCAGCCATGACGCCTCCTCCAAACGTTGAGAAATGAGTCTGGGTTCTAACTTCCTGCCTCAGCCACTATTCTGATGCTGCCACCCGCCTGATGCCACACATCTGCTGCCAGTTTCTCCATCTGCCTCCTACCATCTTTACCAGAGACTGGAATTGTCAGCCACCTCCACACTAAATCATTGTGCCACCCAGTAAGCTGCTGCTGATGCCACCCTGCGGGCTCCTGCTGCTGCTGATGCCCCCTCCACACTATATCTTTGTGCCACTCTATGGGATCCTGCTGCTGATGACGCCACCTCCACACTATATCATTGTGCCACCCTGCAGGCTCCTGCTGCTACTGACGCCACCTCCACACTATATAATGATATAGTGCTGCTGATGCCACCTTCCCACTATATAATTGTGCCACCCTGCGGGCTCCTGCTGCTGATGATGCCATCTTTACACTATATTATTGTGCCACTTAGCGGGCTCCTGCTGCTGCTACTGATGCCACCTCCACACTATATCATTGTGCCACTCTGTGGCCTACCATCTTGCCCCCACCATCCACACCTCTGACCTCATGCTGCTGGTGCCACCTTTGCAGTTCTTTTTTGCCAAAGACCTGATATTTTCAGGAAATCTGTAATGTATTATGGATGTGCCGTCTCGAATCTACAAATTAAAATTTACATTGAATATTTTGAATTCAAATTCAATTCAAACTTCATCATTGTGCCACAATGTGGCCTCCTCTGCTGTGGGTTTTGTGGGCTCCTGCTGCTGCTGATGCCACCTCCACACTATATCATTGTGCCATTCTGTGGCTTTCCATGTTGCTGCCACCTGTGGGCTCCTGCTGCTTCCGCCACCTCCACATTCTTATCATTGTGCCACTTTGTGGCCTCCTGTTGCTGCTGCTGATGCCACCCTCAAACTAAATCATTGTGCCACTCTGTGGCCTACCATGTTGCTGCCGCCTCCACACCTCTGACCTCAAGCTGCTGCTGTTGGTGCCACCTTTGCAGTTCTTTTTTTATTTAAAGGTCTGATATTTTCAGGAAAACTGTAATGTATTATGGATGTGGCGTCTTGAATCCAATCAGTGATGTCAATGCAAAATTACTGCCGACACCCTCTCCACTCTTTAGGGGGGTTTCTACAGGTATCCGCGTTTAACGAAACAGGTTCTGTCATAATCTATGGAATCATCTGATGTCAGTGTAAAAAGAGTGCACTCTTTAATGTTATAGTGGGATCTTGGCCCTCAGCTCGGTCCTTTCGAGCTGGCACAGACGCTACCTTGTCAGGCTGCGTTCCCACTTTGCTTATTTGGTGAAGTTGGCCTCTGTAAGTGCACATGAAAGTGAAGTGATTCTAAGAGTGGCAGCTGTCATGTGCGTGTCATACTAAAACACTGCATTGTTTGAAGACCAAACCACGCTCCCCATGTATAAATATGCGATGTTTTAGTATGACACGCACATGACAGCCGCCGCTCTTAGAATCACTTCACTCTTCACTTCCATGTGCACTTACAGAGGCCAACTTCACCATGTTGTGCATGGCACAACGTTCTACAACACCCTACAGGCTCTCTGCAGCCAGGAAATACCTGTTTTTTAACGTGATCCGTCATGATTCGATTCGGGTCGAATTGCATTTTTTCGAAAAATTCTGAGGAGCATGACGAACCGAATTACATAACAAATCCGCCCTTCTCTACTGGTCACCATACGCATCCTATATGTGCACTGTGCAATGTTCAGTGGATTTACTTGTGTAAATTGGATTTAATGTTAAATTACTTTGAGGGAGAACACAAGGCATCATGGTGTCTGTGGGCAAGCTAACAAGCCTCAGCCTGACGGCATAGACTGATAGACATTAGTCTCCGCCCACTTCACCTCTGGTGAGAAAGATTTTTGTCAAACACTTTCAGAACAGAAAATGTCGAGCAGCAAAAAGTATGCTTCATTCTGTTTGTTTTCAAAGGGGGAATCATGTATAATAATTTGGTAAAATCGCTATAGCTTTACAGTTACGCTTTAAACTACGCCATATTTATAATGTTTTGTAAAATTCATAATATTCTGTGCAGTACAACCTCATTCAACTCTTCCAATACATTATTTGTTTGAAAGAACTCCAAAATGGAAATGCTTGTTAACCCCTAGGCACACCAGGACGTTATAGTACGTCCCCGGGGCTAGATGCTTAGCGCACGGGGACGTTCTATAACGTCCTGCTTCTGGCACCGGCTCACGAACGGAGCCGGTATCAGAAGCAGTGGCTGTCAGCTGTCTAGTACAAACATGACCGCGGCGTGTAAGGGTGTTTGCGCTGTGGATAGGATCCCCCGTGCCGCTTACCGGGGGATCCGATCCACTTCTGGGCAGCTCCGAGGACTGGCATGTGCCCCGGAGCTGCCCGGTCTCCATGGCAGCCAGACCCCTTCCGGGTCTGACTGTAAACTGTCTGAGCATGCGCAAGCTTGCTCAGACAGTTTACACTGCTCTACAATAGCATCAAAAGTAGAGAATTTAGAATGTTGAAAATAAAGAATTTTTCCAAATTTTTTCCAAATTTTGTTTTTTTTCATAACTAAACGCAAAAAATTTCATCCAAATTTTTAAACTAATTTGAAGTACAATGTGTCACTAGAAAACAGTCTCAAAATCCCCTGGATATCTCATAGCGTTCCAAAACTATAACCACTTATAGTGACACAGGTCAGATTTGAAGAATGCGGCCGCGTCCTTGAGGCCAAAAGAGGCCGAGTCCCATAGGGGTTAAAAAGTCAATTGTCTTTGTGAGTCACAAATATGCTAAATAATGTTACTACTGAATTATGAAACTGTATAAAATGTCTTAGCCCACATATTTCAGACACTTTTACAACATAGTAAAATAGTAGTTTTGGAGGAAAAGGAGACAAGACATAAGTTGAGCAAGAGATGTGGCACTTATTCATTTGCAAACTGTGCTATCAAATAAGAAATGAAAAGTAAGGCAAGACCAGTGGTGTGAAACTAATTTTCCGTGGGGGCACCATCAACCTTGTGGTTGTCTTAATAGGGCCAAACGTATTTTTATTATTACTGTGTATATGGATCTACTCAAGCTGTTTAGTAGTTGCATTTATACAGCATTTCCATTACAATAAGCCATTTGAGGGCAATCACAAAGCTGAAAATATTGTTACATGACGTGTCATGGCAAGTACATGCTCCTACAGCAACCAATAGTCAGGGGTCCCCCACAGCAGCCATAGTGTCTTTGCTGCAATATGCAGCAAAGACTTACTGGCTATGGAGAGGGCTTAGCCCGTGAGCCCTCTCCATGGACCCCCGGCCAACCCGTGACGTGCCATTACATCACGGGTCGTGAAAGGGTTAATGGTTCTATTAAAGTGCAACGCCATTCAGTATTAACCCTGCACATCAGTGCAGACAGGGATCACAGGTATTAATGAAAAAAACAAAAACATTTTAAAAACCCTAAAATTTTAACTTTCCTCATTTCCCTAGAACACCAAATCTACCTACATATAAATTAGATTATTCTATGTGACATAACAAGAAAAATTTACATTACATTTCCAAATCACCACTTTTCACCATTTTGCCAATCTTAAACATTTAAATAGTAGGGCTATAAAAAGGTCTTACCATTTAATGCAATTGTTAGCTTATCATACAGCAATAAAGTGATTTAATTTTAAAATGTATTAAAACATACTAAAACCTATATCTTCTTGACTACACTGAACCAAATGATAACCAAAGCAGATGAGTTATTTGGACTGAACCATTAAAGAATATGTAAACCTTCCACACCTACATGCTGATGTGTTCCCCCTCTTTCAGGACACTGCTCTTCATTTTGCTTTTTATGCCATTGTTTTTACAACAAAATATGCAAATGAGTTTGATGGGCTCCAGGCTCCATTAACAGATCTTGAGTCTGGAGCCCCTCAGACTCTCTAAAAATGGCATAAGAAGCTCAAAGAAGACAATCCTGCCAGGGGGTGCACATACCAATTAGTAAGTGTGCTTGGTTTACAATCCTTGATCCTGGTGGTAGATTTCCTTTAAACTTGTAAAAACTTAGCCCTCAAAAAATATGGTGCCAATTTTTTTCAATTTCAGCACACTTGCTTTTTTCCACATTCCCAGTACCTTGCAAGGAATATTAAAGGTGTGTGGCCCCTGGTGTGTGGTGTGTGCCCCCTCTGGGAGGATCTGGTCTCCATTTAGCTTTCTATGCCCTTGTTTATACAAAAAAAGTTTAACAATTATGTAAATGAGCCTGAGGGGGTCCAGGTTCCATTAACACCTATGAAGCCTTAAGCCCCTGAGGCTTATTTGCAAAATTTCAAAAATCTCTTTTTGTAAAAACCAGGGCATAAGAAGCTAAAAGGAGAGCAGATCATGCCAAACGGGGCAACCCACCAATATGTCAGTGTGCATGATTTCTAATCCCTTATCCTGGTGGTAGATTTTCTTTAAATAGTGAAAAATTAAAAGTGGAAATTTGGCCACTTTTTGCCTATTCCCTGTCAAGAAACCGATAGTCGACTGGTAATGACACTAAAACCTACCAATAGCATAAAACTGAAAGAGGTGAAAAAACTGCGATAAATCTTAACTATTAGTATATAAATCTGAAAACATAAGGGACAAAAATATGTCACCCCCACCCTCAATATGCCACCACTTTAAAATAAAAATCAACATACCAGGAGACACGTTAAACTTCTTCAAGGATCAAGAGTTCATAAGCAATCAAAGGGTGGGGGTTTAGCCAGGAACATCAGGAATCCACCTGATCAGGAAAAAGATGTCAGCGCTGTCCCTATCAGTTCCTATGTCTAAGCTCTCCCTCAAGCCCAAAATAATAGAACACTGCCCTTACAAGAATTCCCCTTCTAGACACACAGGGGCAGATTTACTTACCCGGACCATTCGCAATCTAGCGGCACGTTCTCTGCGGTGGATTGGGGTCCGGCCGGGATTCACTAAGGCAGTTCCTCCGCCGTCCACCAGATGTCGCTGCTGCGCTGCAGTCCGCCGAGGCCCGCTGGAATGCCCTGAAATTCACCGACCTATACCTGGTGAAGGTAAGTGCAATTTTCGCGGCACATTTTTTTTTTAAAATGCGGCGGTTTTTCCGAATCTGTCGTGTTTTTGTTCGGCCACGCCCCCGATTTACGTCGCATGCATTCCGGCGCCGATGCGCCAAAATCCGATCGCTGGCGCCAAAATCCCAGGGCAATACAGGGAAAATCGTCACAAATCGGAAATATTCGGGTAACACGCCGGCCCTTAGTAAATGACCCCCAGAGTGTGCTACGAATTTATAAATCACCACAGATACCGAGGGTTGCCTTAACCTTCAGTCTGCATCACTGTGCATGAAGTCTGGACCACTGTCCTTTGCTGTGCAGCCACCAAGCCCAGAATTTTTTACTGTATCCTCTGATGAAAGGTCCATGGATAGTGGCCCTGGAAAAACGTCAGGATTATTATATCATTACAGGGCTTCCTGTGTGTTAGAGGTTACTTTAGAGGTTACCAGTGCCTGACCACTGACCACAGAAAATTTGCTTATGATTATTAATAAATCTGTATAACTACTTAAAATGTTTTTTTTCTATTTAAACAATTAAGAAGGTTTCTAGTGGTAATAAAAATAATTGTTATATACAGATACATTTGAGGCACTGTTGTGTGAATGGTGGTAAGGAAAGGGTTACATGATGAGATCAAGTCAGCTGATCAAGCTACTGGTGACACTGATATACGATAACCATCTCCTAAATGTATGCTGTTCCCTGCCTTTTGTATCCCTTATCATTGTTCTGGGAAGAGATGGTTGCCAGGATGATGGGGTAAGCTGATAAAGTTATAATTCTTTTTGCCTTTCTCAGCGTAGTATGCTGATGTAACAGATAGCAACTACAAGCGTTCGTCATACTGCAGATACAGGTTAAATATTACCAAACTAAAGGCCATCAATATTTAAATATTATTTGATGCAACTTAACACTTATGTAGAAGTTATTCTAGCTCCTGTCAGAATCTTTCAAGACAAATGGATGTGTGGAAAGTTTTGTGGGTCAATATAATGTCATGTGACGCTTGTATGCTTTGTGTTACCTTATTTAGTACTGTACCCTGCCTCTTACTTGTATTTTCACACAATAATTTAGTACAATAATAGAATACAGGCTATGACTGTAAGAAAGAACAGCTTTAAAATCACCAGGTTATTCCTTGACAACTCCATGTAATTTCTTTATAGAGGCGATTCTGTAAGTGGGGGTTGTTTACAGTCTACAAATGGGTAACATCTGAATTTTATGGTGAAGCTTTTATGCAAATGATCATTTCTTTATAGTGGTATCTGTTTACTCAGATTTTAATATAGGTATTTGGATGTGCAACATTTTAAGAACTATTTAAATTTGATCATACCTTTTATCATAGAAACATCCTTGCAGGTGTCATATAAAAGCAAAAAGTAAAAAAAAAAATTTCAGTCAGACCCGAGGCTGAATGGTTTTTGAAGATTCGTTAGAATGAGCCAGTGGCTCATTGTAATGAATCCTATGCAAAAACGCCCTATACTGCAATACAGTAGTATTTCAGTATATGGTAGGAACGATCAGACCATCTAGGGTTAAAGTATCCTAGAGGGTCTAAGAAATAGTGAATACTTTTTTTTTTAAGTTTAAAAAATGTGAAACATTAATAAAATATAAAAAATTCAAATCACCCCCTTTCCTTAAAACTGATATAAAACTAAATAAACTGAAAAACCACAAACACATTAGGTATTGCCAAGTCCCAAAATGGCGTTCTATCAAAATATAAAAACGGCGGTGACCTTCATAACAGAAAATAGCGCCCAAATGTCCAAAACTCGACTTTTACACCATTTTACTTCACATAAAAAATTTAATAAGTGATCAAAATGTCGCACAGACCTCAAAATGGAAGCAATGTAAATGTCGGCTCATTTGGCAAAAAATGACACGTCACAAAGCTCTGTACACTGAAGTATGAAAAAGTTATTAGCACCAGAAGATGGCAATTTTTTTTCTTTTTCATACACATTTGTTTTCATTTTTGAAAATGTATTAAAACGCAATAAAACCTGGTATCACCGTGATCATACCGAACCAAAGAATAAAGTAGAGGTGTTAATTGGAGCGCAGAGTGAAAGTTGTAAAAACTGAGCCCAGAGAACGTGACGCACATGCGTTTTTCCAATTTTACCACATTTGGAATTTTTTTCCTGCTTCCCAGTACATGGCATGGAATAATAAATAACATCTTGGAAAAGTAAAATTTGTTACGCAAAAAATAATCCCTCACACAGCTCTGTACACGGTAAAATGAAAAAGTTATGGATTTTTGAAGATGGAGAGCGAGAAATGAAACTAAAAAACCCTGCATCCTTAAGTAAAACAGTAAAATAAAAAAAAGTATGCGTTTTCAAAAACGCATGCGTTTTTTTATGTCCTGCTTAAAAACGATCCCAAAACAGCCCAAAAAAGGGTTCAAAACGCAGTGTTTGCTGCCAGAGTGAACTTGTTTAAGTGCTTATTTATGTAAATGTTGATGGTTATGGCTTACTGCCAAGAAAAGCACAAATTGTTGGGGCCAAATTGACAAATAGTGAGGCAAACTGCACTTGAATCTTCATTAATCTGGCGCGCCCTGCAGGCGCCCAAACAACTTTTTTTTTCTGGTGCACTCAATTTAAGGAGCATGCAACAGATTTATGTCTGACTTTCAACATAAATGTGGTGGCCTATGCAAAACAATTTTGTTTTGTTTTGCGGTGTACATAGTGCAGTCATGACACAATACTGACAGAAACGGTTCATAAATACTTGTGTAACCAGTTTGCACACGTATCTATGTGCAGTTTACGCCAGAATTCTGGTGCAGACTGCATAATAAATGTGGGCCATTATCTCAGAAAATTTTAATATTACGGTATATAAAACCAAATGTATAAAATGTCCTGGATACGTCTGGTGGTTCCTGAAGCACTGACTCCAGCAGTGCTTCACTCCTTGTGAATCTCCACAAAATTTTTGAATGGCCTTTTTTTTCCTGTGCTTTTATTCAACTTTGTATTAATATGCTTTGATCCTGGGCTCTGTTAACAGCCAACTTCTTTAGCAATGACCATGTATGGCAGTGGTGGCTAACCTATGGCACAGGTGCCAGAGATGGCACTCTGAGCCCTTTCTGTGGGCACCCAAGCCTTAACCCCAACATAGAGTTTGAAAGCCCAGGACCGAAGCCCGGGTGGAGTAGGAGTCCCACTACCAGCCTACCCCTACTCCATAATAAGCAGGCCCAGTACGGACATTACAAATGTGTCTGAGTTAGCTAGGCCAACACAGACAAAACAGACTATTCCTGCTTATCATGTCTGCATTAACCCTTGGGTTACTGCAGACAAACCCAGGGCTTTTACCACCAGCATTTCATCTGCCTGTAAGACAGATAGCGGTTTTCCCACACAACACCTCTCACTTTCTCCTTGGTATAAAATTTTTGGATATACGCTTTGAGAACGTTTATCCTCCCCATCCAAGAAATATTTGGGAGGTTATATGTGTCTAGGAGTCGTTTTACCTCTGCTACTAAGTTCAGGTTGTATAGTTTTTTGATCTCACTGGGTAATTTGATGCCCAGATACTTTATGTGGTCGTCTCGCCATGCGAATGGGGAAGTCGGTTTTAATTTGGCAGTTAGATGCTGCTGAAGAGTGGTGTTTAAAATTTCAGACTTATTTAAATTTACCTTGAAATTGGCTAAATAGTCAAACTTTTCAAAAAGTTCTTGAAAGATGGGGAGAGCTGATTGGATTCATATCAGGAAAACTAAATTGTCTACTAATGCCGCTAGATGTAATTTTTTTCCCCCTAATATCAGAGGTTGTATGCGGGTATCCTGTCGTACGTGTTGCACTAGACAAAGAATGAACAGGGTAGGGGATAGGGGGCAACCCTGGCGGGTACCATTTATTATGTTGAATGGAGTGGACAACACCCCGTTGACCCTTATTTGTGCTGATGGACAAGTGAATATTGTGGTTATAAATGCCGGGGGAAAGCCACATTTTCCTAGCATGGCTTTTACCAGTCTACCCTATCAAATGCCTTCTCGGACTTTGTGGCTCCGAGCGTAGCTGATGGCGTGAGTTTAAATGAATTATCCCTTCCCTCCCTGCCCCTTATAAAACCTGCTTGTTCAGGTGATATTAACCCGAGAAGAAGAGGTGCTATGCGTGATGCCAGTAATTTGGCCCATATCTTCAAATTGACATTTAGTAAGGATATCAGTCGATAGTTCCCCACGATTCTGGGTCCCTTCCTTCTTTGTGCAATATAGTAATATGAGCGAGGAGCATAGAGTGGGGCATAGGTTTACCCTGCTGCAGCGCGTTACAGACATCAGCTAAGAGCGGGAGTAGTAACTCATCTAATTTCTTATAGTATGTTATGGAAAAAACGTCCGGCCCTGGGCTACAGCCAGGGATGGACGCTATGATTTTCTTAAGCTCTGATACTGTAACTGGTTGCATGAGGGAGTTTTCTTCCTTATCATTTAACTGTGGAAGTTTAAGCGGCCACTACAACCTGATGGATACTTGTAGATTGTGTAAATATATAATCCAGCCTCGGATATGAACCATGAGGGCCAGAGTGGAAGGTGAAGTTTGAGGACGTAGGATTTAGCAGGCGCCAAGTGTCTATTAACAAGGAATCTTGCAATGCTGTCTTGATCTTACGCAGTGAACTAAAGGATACTGCCGATTGTCCAGTAGAGTCCATCCCTCCTGTACCTAGGCGCTGGAGTGCACAGGGGGTCTGGACTTCCATCCTGTTGGAGTAGGTGTATGGGTTTTCTGGCTGGAAACCTCCTATACTTCTCATAATAACAGTCTGCCTGACGACAAACTGCAATAAGATACATTAAAGCATTAGAACTGTAGTGTTTTGTACTAGGGCTCGCTAGAATTTAGGGTCTTTATGTAAAAGCATTTAGAGGGAAGATGTCATTATGAATACAGCAAATAGGACATAGAATGGCCGTATTCTTTCCTGTTAAGCACGGACAGAGACCTGTCTATAGAAGCAAAACATTGCAACAAGTGTTTGAAAGTAAGGAGAGTCAGTGTAAGCCCATAGGCCTTTAAAGTAACGCCGGCCATATAAAGCGCAAACTCGCAATAGTGTCCACCGGGGGTTGCCCAACGTAGTGTAGGTCAAATCCCAATTTGTGAGTGGTTTTTCACAATTTCCCTAAGCCTACAAAAAAATAAATTGTGAAAAACCACTCACAAATGTTCGGGAGGGCCTTCATCGTACTTCGGTGGCCTTTTCTGATATCTTGGAGGTTCCACAGTTATCAATGGAGATGAAGATCTCAGCGGCCGGAGCTCTATGTTGTTGTTCGCTGGTAGCCATGATGGGATCACTATCGGATCCACGGCCAGACATCTCCACGCCTTGGGTAAATCTCTTGGGTGTCAAATGGTCACCTGTGACGCCTCCTCCACGGAGTGCAGCCCAAAGGAGAATAGCCATTTGTAAGGGACTCCTCTTTCCCCAAGTTTTGCTAGAGCGGTCTCAGTGCCCAGCGTTTGGCTATTGTCGAAGCTGCTAGATCTTGAAATAGCACTAGCTTGGCGCCCTCGTATTGCAAGTCCTCGATTTCTCGGGCATTTTGGAGTATGGCCGCTGTGTCAATGTCGCTCAATAGGCCGCAAATCACATGACGCGGTGGATCTGTCGGGGCAGCTTTGGTTTGAGTGCCCTGTGCATTCTTTCTATGGCTACTCTCACTTATGAGCTGCCTGAAGATTTGCTTCATAATAGCGGGTAATGCGTCTGAAGCCCAGCTTTCCGAGAGACCCTTGTATTTTCTTCCTTCTATTTTCCTGATCTTCCAGCATCAGCATAACCTTTTTAATCTGATCATCCTTTGCTTCCAGCTTCTCTCTCACAACTTTAGCATAAACAGTCATTTCTTCCTGGGCTGTCTCCAGCTTCTCTACTCTGTGTCCTATATGTCTCACCTCTATCTTTATTTCAATGAGCTCCTTCAGGCTTTAGAGCTGAGGTGATTGTGGCTTTCAGGGCTGCCTGTGAGATGCCGAGCACGTCTCATCTAGTTCCATTCCTCTTCGAGAAATCACCCTCAGAGTCTTCAGCCATGTCGGAATGCACATGGTCTGTCGACGCCATCTTTGATTTCGGCCCGTGGTAAGTGAGATTGGTGTTCTCCATAGATTTCTTTCTCTGCTTGTAGTAGGCTAAATTTGTTCCCCTTGCCGCCATATTTTACTATTTTTATGGCCGTTGTACCCCAGTAGTTTTGGGTTTTCAGCCTCTCACACACGGAGCTCACGGTCTAAGCTGCCATTCAGTGCTGTGGCTAGCTCCAACCGACCTGGATTATTTTTTAATAAAATGGTTAACAAGGCTGCGTTAGAGAGTTTTTATTTTAATAAAATATATTTCCTAACACAATTTTATCTTTTTTTAACTCAAAACTTGCATTAGTAATGGTGCTGTCTAGTAAACAGCACCCATTTCTAGATACTGGGGCCTAGTGTTAGCCAGTAGAAAAGGAAAATACTAAACCCCTTAACATTAACATGGTAATCACTATCGCCAGGGTTGCAGGGAAAAACCAGGTACAATCCAGTACCTGACCATTTATAGATAATCAGGTACTGGGCGACTGCTGGCTGGTATTATTGTGCTGTGATAGCCCAAAAAATGACCACTCACACCCTAGTAGCACCTAGGGTGCTGCTGCTGTATCATATCTGGCTGTTTATGAAATATAGGGAGGCGCCTATATCCCATGTTCAATTATTAAAAAAAAAATAGGTGTAGGACCTATAACCAATCAGATACAATACAGCAGCAGTACCCTGACATTACTGGGGTGTGAGTGCCCACTGATTTTGGGTTACCACAGCCCAATAATACAAGCCTGCAGCTTCCCTAGTACCTGATCATCTATAGATTGTCAAGAACTGGATTGTACCCAGGTCTTTCTGGCACTCCTGGTGGCGGTGAGTACCGGGGCAGTAATAAGGCGTTTAATGTTAGCCTTTTATACTGGCTAACACTAGGCCCCTGCCTCAGTAATCTCCATATGCAACATATGTTGCGGTAGATCACTCATTACTAGTTACGCCACTGAGTGTAACATTGGAATAATTTGACTATAAGAAGAAAGAAAAAGCAGATAGCGTAGTACAGTTTAACACTCAGGATTTATTTAGGTTAAAAACATACTCACAAAAGAGCGATAAAAATGCGCATACAAAACTCCAATATGTGACGCCAGCTACACATTCTCACCCTTCGTTATTGGGCGAGAATGTGTAGCTGGCGAGAATTTGTGCTGGAGGAGTGTGAACTGCTCTATTTTGTGAGTGACATATTGGAAGAGAAGGACACACGGAAGCAAGAGAATCGGGAGCTCCGGTCAGAACTTATTTTCTATGTTTTACAATTAATTTGGGTTTACTTGATCAACCCTTGACTGTTTGTAGCTCCATGAGAGAGGTGTGCAGCACATAGCTGTTATTGCTGTATTTTTTGTGTATATAGGCCTTTATGTCGGTCCTCCCCCACAGACTGCACACCTTCAGAGGGTGGAAGTCCTTGCATCGAATTTTGATATAATGCAAAGACTTCCCTCTCTGCTGGCTGGACTGTATTAACTGTATTAGCTGCAGTCCGACTGGCAGATGAGAAGTCCTTGATCATATTTTGATATAATGCAAGGACTTCCACCCTCTGTAAGATGTGTGGTCTGAGGGGAAGGGCTGGCATACAGACATTAAATATGGCCGCTTTTATATGTGTGTGCAAAAGGGGAGGTGTTGCTGTGGTTGGGAAGGTTTGCTATGGGGCTCACTCATTACTAGTGACGCCACTGAGTGTAACATTGGAATAATTTGACTATAAGAAGAAAGAAAAAGCATATAAAGTTAACATTTGTGATGAACGGGTCCAAACCGCGCCTTAGCAACCATGGTCATGGCTTTCATTGGCCAGGCAGGGCATGTGACTGCTGTGTAAGAGTAAGAGCTTTGTAATGTCCAGATGCTATTACAGACAGAAGACAGAGCTACAAAGATTACTGCTCTTCATGGGGTCATTCAGTCAGACAGGCAGGGAATGTGATTAGGGACAGATGGAAATCTTAAATAGTTGTCCTTTTTAGAGCACTGTGAATAGCTGAATTAAGATGGCAATAGACTTCTGAAGTGCAGGTACTCTATAAGCAATTATAGCATGATCAAACAATACTTTAAAAATGAGACAAACACAGGGTGCACCTACTCTATGGAGTTCCAGAAATTAGCCCTTAAGTTCCGCCCGCTTCCACAAAATTATGTCCTTACACTAAATTTACTCCAAGCACTCTGCACCCAGCCAATCCACTGCCACCACCCACACGTTACTTATACAAAGAAGGCTGTAGGCACCTCAACCACATGGACAATGCACACTGATGATTCACTCAGAACATGCAATCACCACATACACTATATATACTATGTTAAATGACCTGGTAACCTAATCCCTTTGTAAACTTAGGTCCTTTAAATAGTAACCGTCATTTTAAAAAAACTTTATATACGGTATGTTGTAAGACTTGGAATTTAAAGCCTTTTTGTAATTGGATTGCTGACCTGAATCTTGCTCTTTCCATCTGTATACAACAGTTTTCTCAGCCTCTCTCAGCAGTCCCTCAGATGCCCGTTGCTATGCTCTCTCCGTAGTCTCAGTGTTGAAGACGGAGTGAAAATTTACATATTGCCACGCCACCTTTTTCCACTGTGCACTTCTGCCGACTCTTCATGTCCCCAGCCACATTGTATGCACTGAAATGAATCCTGTCAGATTTTCAGTGCAGATTCTCCCAGCTCAGTCCTGCTCCTGTCTGCTCTCCACAAACAATCTAGGTGAGCTGACTCCTGTGCTGCCAGGAGCCTTGTTCACATAAAATAATAAAACAAATGACACATAAACTACCGTATATACTTGAGTATAACCCGACCCGAGTATAAGCCGAGACCCCAGCCTGCCCCCCAGTAGTATACAGCATGCCCCCAGTAGTATACAGCCAGCCCAGAATTAAAAAAAAAACAAAAACTTATTTACTCACCTCCTCTTCTGGCTTCCCGGCTCCTCTTCTTGCTTCCGCACCATCTGCTGTCTTCTTTAACATCGTGCGGCACCTAGTATGACGTCAGGCGCCGCACAGTAGAGAACAGTGACGGCGCCTGACGTCATACTAGGTGCCGCACGGGAGAAGAACAATGGCGGCGCCCAGCACGATGTTAAAGAAGACAGAAGACGGCGCGGAAGCAAGAAGATGAGCCGGGAAGCCAGAAGAGGAGCCTCAATGACATCGGGGGAGCAGCGCTGCGCATCTGGGCCACCGGAAGGTGAGTAAATAAGTTTCTTTTTTTTAGCCCACTTTTAATTATTTTTTACAAGTATTGACACGTGTATAAGCCGAGGGGGCGTTTTTCAGCACATTTTTTGTGTTGAAAAACTCGGCTTATACACGAGGATATACGGTAATTTCTCACCAGCACCATTGCCCAGCTCAATATACATAGAACCAATCCAGTCAGAAATGTGGATTTTCCCAAAAAGTGTAGCTTATGTGATACATAAATATACAGTATATAGATATATATTGTCACGGGTGATCCCGTGATCTGTGTATTGGCTCTACATATTTGTAAAGGGCTAGTACTGCCTTTTTGGAAAAGAAATTTTGGCTTGGAACTCTCTACCTCTGTTGGGCACATACCATTAGTTCTCTGAAGGGTGCAGAGTCCATGACTTGGAAAGGGAGGGACTGCAGTATCAACAACTTGGACAGGAGCACAGTCAGTTTCTGCACCTGGCTGGATGGCTGGACACATACAGTTGTCTCTTTGTAATCGCTTCTTTCAACGACTGCTGGTGCCATGCGTACATCTGATGTCAAAGACAAACAGCTCCCTTCAGCAGAGGTGCTGGAGCCTTGACTGGCTAAAATGGCATGTGTGCCACTAGGTGCTGCTCCTATTGCTGCGGTGGCAGGATGGACCACCACATCTTTGATACGTTTCTCCCAGGCCATTGGATGGTGACGCTTCATGTGTTGACGCAGGTCGACCGGTGCCTGCTCCACCTGCCACCTCTCTGTCTGACATATTGGTTAATCAACTATGTTGATTTGGCACAAATTTCTTGATAACTACTTTAGCAACAAAAAATAATTGAAGTTTGGGGAATACTGAACCCCAAAAACTGACACACTGGACTTTGAGAAAAAAATCACTCCAGCAGCTATATTGATTTGACAGGGATTTCTTGATATCAACTTTAGCAACAAAAAAAAGAATTGAAATTTGGTATATACAGATCCCCCAAACGGACACCCTGGACTTTGAGCAAAAATCACTCCATCAGCTACTGAGCACAAGCAGCTAGAGACAAACGCTAGAGACCGCACATGCAGTGTGAAATGATGGGATTGCAAATGGCCGTCTGTTTTTATAGGGCTGTGACATCACATAAGCCTGCTGGTTGCTAATTGGCTAACATGTCTACATATGTGATTGAGGGTGTTCCTTTCTTTTCTGCAGAGTTCTCTGCCCCATGTTACATGTTGTGCTCGCGGTCATTTTGCTAATAAAGGGGGGGGGGGAATTTCTCACAAATCACCCTACACTTTGGATTCGTGCAGAACCGAAGTTTTCCTGAAATTCTAAACAAATTCCACTTCAGTAGAATTGATTCGCCTATCTCTAATTACGGCTTATATTTGATTCCCCATGTCATGTCTATGTTCTGATTTGTTCTTGTACAATGTCTGATGAAGGTCCGATATCTATAGACCGAAACGTTGCATTTTAATTTGAATTGCCATTCTAATTTTCACTTTAATAAAATATACAACTTTGAAAAACATATTTATCAAGGAGAGCCAAGTCTTCTTGAAAATATTTGATGGTGTAGTAACCTACTTGAGCACCCGATGTACAATACTATAGGAGTGACGTGTATTGTCTCTACTATATGTTTACTTTTATAAGACCACCAGGGACAAGATGTCCAGTGAAACTTTTCTCTATGATCCTGAAAGCACAGCCAGTATAGTGGCTAAACTTTTTGAGAGTTGCCAGTAGCGAGTTTAAATCCAGGGACTATGAGGGAGTATCAAAGACCCTACTCAACTATCAACTACACTGTGCAACTTTAACAGAATGGGGCTTATTTACTATGGGTCACAGATCGCACTTTCGTCGGACTGTTCACCATTTCTGGAATTTGAGCCGCTTTGACAGGTATTAAACAGGTGTCTGCGCTGGTATTGTGTCTCACGCACTCGGATTGCGGCGTATCTGCGCTGGCTTTCTTGCAACGCAATTTAGAGGGTGCACTGTCGGACGATCCGACTGATATGGACTGAGCACGGGTTTTAACTTTCAAATTGTGTCGCGAGACAATGCATTTACATGCACCAGGAAGAAGAAGGAGAACTCTGTTGGACCTGAGCTGGGAAGCGACACATGAAGGATACACAATCTTAGTGTATCACGGCACAGTGCATTAACGTCGGACATTGCACTTTAGGTGATCTCCTCGGACAGATAAGTAAATGAACCACATTATCTCAAAGTAGAGCGATCCCAATGAAGCCTCTGGGTGGCATTGCGACCCACCATCTTCAAAGAAAATAAGGACTTTTGAGCCACTTTTAAACAGATTCTGAACAAATGTTTGTTTGACCTGATCATCTCAGTGGAGCATCTACATAAAAAAAAATTGTCAAGACAGAGGAAAATATTAGGACAATTGAAAATCTACTAACCTAAACTTTTGCAACGCAGTCAAAGCTTTAAAAGAAAAGACCATTCCATAACAACAATACAAGAAGGAATCAGAACAAAAAAAGAAAGAGAAATTCATAAGGGATATACAAGACTATCTACTGGACATAGTCTACAGATGGCAGGACATGTACCCTACACAAGGGTTCTATCATGGACACAGAGGTTCAGCACAATCTTCAAGTTCAGACTACTATGGCCGATCGCAAACATTTTTTGGGGCACCGAGACCGCAGATGCGGAAGACCAAGATGGGGTGGGGAGGACAATGTCACCGCCACACATGGTCCAACTATTATCACCACGTACAACTTTATAGCATTTAGCTGAACCTATTCGTTACACATTAGGCTGCTACTCTATTGCACAAAGCACTTTAATTAAATTGAACCCAGATGAAACATTTGATAATTTCTTTTCGTGTTCCAATACATTCTTTATTTTTTATAACACTCACAATGTATCAATTGTTTCTGTAGTGGCACTGTCCTTTGATTTATTTCTCATACACTACAGAGCTCAATCCTTCTATTGGTTCATGATGCTATTGCACATTGCACTTTACCATCCCTAAATTGGAACTTGGATATGTCTTAAAATAACTTTGTATTCTGTGGCTTTGATTGTGCATGAACAGTTTGCAGCCTTGTTATTTACTGTTTTTCACATGTTGCTGTACATTTGGCAATTATCCCATTGAGGAGAGACCAATTTGTTCTCATCCCCTTAATTAGGGGTTTTTAAATGTTTTTATCTGTTTTTTGATGTAATAATAAACTGATATGATTTGTTTACGCATCCGCTTTCTTCTCTTCTTTAGTAAGATTTGTAAATGACATAGTATGCAGATGGAATGGGCCCTTAGACACAATGAACTTTCACTCCTATCTGAACTCGATCTGGTCTGAATTACAATTTACCATCAAACACAGCACAGATAGAATTGACTTCTTAGACACTACCATCATGAAGGACCCCTCAGGTAGTCTCTACAGACTTATTTACCAAACCTACGGATAGGAACAGTCTTATATTTTTCCAGTTGCTACTCCACTTCTTGTAAAAAGTCCCTGCCCAATTTCCAAATTCAACGTATCCACAGGATCGTTACCGACCCATCCCAAAAAGAGATATGCCTACAAATTCAGAGCCCGCGGATACCCATAACACATCTTAAAGGGCACCTACCACCACAAATCTACCTATAAAGGTAGATCGGGTGGTAGGTGGATCAATGGGACGTGAGGATAGCCCTTTTAGCCGGGGCTGCACAGGTGCGGGCCTGCTGTTCTGCGCATGCGCAGACTGCAGGATCGTCGGACGAGGGTGAGGCTACGAGCAGCTGCGCGCCGAAGATGGTGAGAAGAAGGAGAAAATAGGCTACCGGGGCGTGGAGTAGCCGCCTCGTGTAACCTCAGATGCGGCTACTTCACGCCCCAGTAGCCGCATAATAAAATTAGCATAAACAATTGATAAAAGTTACCAAAAAATTGCGGGGACGTGAGGATTAGCCCTTAAAAGGGCTATCCTCACGTCCCATTGATCCACCTACCACCCGATCTACCTTTATAGGTAGATTTGTGGTGGTAGCTTCCCTTTAAAACCGCAAGAACGAACCAGGAGAGAAAATGACCACAAAAAAGCATGCATTCATTTCATACACCAATATCACCCATCGATATGCAGACTTCACAAAAGCATACGGAAATATTGGCCCATTCTAACAAATAGCCACCCCACGATTCACAAATTTACATGCCATTTTCGCCCCTACTTTAAATCCCTGCCTAATCTAAAGGACAAACTGGTAAAGGCAGATGAAGGCTCGATTAAACCCAAAACCAGGCAACGCTTTCTTATTGCACCCAAATATGGCACCTTCCCCAGCTTGAACTGTTCACAATGCAATAATGTGCAAAGGGACAATAAAATATCCCATTCAAGGACTGGGATTTCTTATCCAATTAGGGACTATTTCACTTGCGACTTCTCATTTGTAATCTATGTTATCAAACAGAGTGAAACAACTGTTACGGTGTGAAGCTTTTTGGATCCACCATCTTGACGCAATGGGGCATATTAACTTACCCTTCTGAAGTTGTTCACCGATAGTGCTTTATCCTATGAGAATGCACTGTGCAGTGATTCACTAAGATCGTGCGCCTGTTATCCTGCATGTGTCACTTCCCCGCTCATGTCCGCCGGATTTCACCTTTTTCTTCCCTTATTCCCTAAGTGTCCCACGGCCGCATTTTTGTCGGGTTTCCTGATTTTTGTGGGATCGCGCGGGGATTGTGTCACACACGATCTAATTTTGGCGCATCACAGCTGGCATTCATGCAACAGAAATCGGGGGGGGGGGGGCTGGCCACCGGACGATCCGACGGATTCGGATAAACCGCGTGATTTAACATTTAAATTGTGTTGCACGCCAAGCACTTACATACACCGGGAAGAAGAATAGGGAAGCGACAGATGCAGGTTTTCGAGCGCACGATCTTAGTGACTCACAACAGTTGTGCATTCTCGTCGGGGAACGCACCTCGGGGATCGCGCAGGGACTGGTAAGTAAATCTGCCCCAATATGTCTTAATTATGCTTAAGGACTTCAAGTTATCAACCACGTTCGTTTTTCCGCAGATAATGTGAAAATGAGGACCGCATCATTTTTCACATCTCCCCTCTCCTTTTACACTTTTTTTCACCTCCTTTATTCTCTGACTTCATTGCAACCATACCATCTTCTCATGCATCCCTCCATTAATTTACCATATTGACCTGCTAACTATACACCCACCATGTATACCCATATTCCTCTCTGCGCTCTAGCGGACATAGCACCGCACTGTTACCTATGCTTCCCTATACATATATGGTAATCCGGTGAGTATATCGCTATTTACTTATGCTATGAATACTGACTATTATATACCTTGTGAGCAGCGTTTACTGTGCTTATTGTGTATACCCTACCTACAGTATATTACCTACAGCATGTTCCAGGTCATATATACTGATAAACCATGCTCCTATACAACCTGCCGCTGGCCCATATATGTTATATATCATGTTACCATCCGTGATACCTTGATGATCACATATCTTGTTGATTACTGCTTATTGTATTCTATGTATTATGGCTTATATAGACATGTCATGTCTATATTCTGATTTGTTTACTGTGTTCTTGTACAGTGCCCAATGTAGGTCTGATGTGTATAGACCGAAACGTTGCATGTTAATTTGGATTGGCATCCTAATTTTCACTTTAAAAAACATATTTATTAAGGAGTGCCTTATTCCACATTCCAGGCCAGGGCTTACAGCCCTATGTAAAGCCACCTGTGTCTGTTGTTTTTGCGCCTTTTCATTCAGACGCACCGTTTTTGCGCCATTTTTGCGATTAAACGCCAAACTAGCCGCGCAGCAAAAATAACCGGCTTTCCCTCATCTATTTTACCAATCCAGATGTTTTGCTGCGCCTAATGATATTCATCACTTGCAACGTGTTCATTTAGGCGCAAAAACGGGCGCAAAAACACTCCAGCCCGAAGGTGGCGTTAACTGAGAAGAAAGCACTGAGCCCCTTTGCAGAACAGCTCATTTCTAGCAGCAGAGCTCAGCCAGACACTAGAACAGTGATGGCGAACCTATGACACGCGTGTCAGTGCTGACACTCGTAGCCATTTTCACTAACACGCGGCCGCCCAGGAGTTTCTTCCTCGGCTCCTACACAGCTGAGTAGCGGTGCAGTAGCAGAGGCTGAGATACTGTCAGCACTCCCCCCTCCTCCTCCTCCTCCCCCGGGCCGGCCCCTCCCCCCTGTGTGAGCTGTGCCTCGTGTCTCCAGGTATCAGAACGGGGCACAGCAGGAGAGGTGACCCGGCCATAGCAGACTCCTCTGCAGCTCCTAGTTGTTCCCCCTCCTCCTCTTCCTCCCCCTGTGTGAGCTGTGTGTCATCCCGGGGGAAAACAGCAGGAGAGGTGACCCGGCCATAGGAGACTCCCCTGCAGCTCCTAGTTGTGTTGTGGAGGGGGGAGGGTCGCAGTACAGACAGAGGCTACACTGCTGCTGCCATGTGTGATGTCCCAGCTGCTGCCACCTATACACTGACCAGCTCCAGAGCAGGGACCAGGGAGGACAACTACTCCCATCATACAGTGAGTAATGTCAGTGTACCTCACTGTACCTCTGCCAGTGTACCTCACTGTACCCCTGCCAGCTCTGCCAGTGTACCTCACTGTACCTCTGCCACCTCTGCCAGTGTACCTCACTGTACCTCTGCCACCTCTGCCAGTGTACCTCACTGTACCTCTGCCACTGTACCTCACTGTACCTCTGCCACCTCTGTCAGTGTACCTCACTGTACCTCAGCCACCTCTACACTGACCATCTCCACAGCAGGGATGAGGGAGCACAACCTGCCACTCACATCATACAGTGAGTAATGTCAGTGCACTGTATGATGAAAGACAGTCATCAGGGCTTGTGTGTCAGTTTTGTGATGTACAAGCCCTGAAATAATCGCAACGCCTTGCAAATCGCCAGACATTGCGATTATTTTGCTCCTCATGAAGGAGATGTGGACAGCGGCGCCTGCGCCCTCACTATAACCTGTGAACTTTCATGACTGAAAGTTTGCAGGTTAAAAGCATTTCCACACCTGTCCGATTGTAACCGATCTATTACAATGTGCTATTTCCACATTGTAATAAATAGATGATGTGGAAAATCCCTCTTATAGATTTATATCTGGGGCTCAAACCCCTAATCATTGTAAGGTGACTTTCAAATTAAATGAGTCTGTGTCCAGCGCTGGAATTTGACTAACTTGAATGAAAAGACAAGACCTGTCCTTGCAGGAAGATAGCAACAAGACTGATAAGTTTATTGAGGGACGGATATTTATAGAAAACCATAAGGCACTTTACATAAGGCGTGTAATTAGGAAAGCAGCAACTATAATTGGGTGTTCTCAACCAGGAAATGTAACACTATTGGATGTAAGCACACAAAGGAGTCTAATACTATTGGCTACATGCAAATACTGAAACTTCACATAAACCAAATGTCCAGATGTCCACCTTCCACTAGGTGGTGCTAGTGAGCACTAAGCCTTTGTTTGCAGAGGGAAACACCCAAACTTAGTTATCACTACACAAAGTTATATGAAATGAATGCTGAGTCTTTAAAATGTCCGACAATATGTAAGATGGCGTCTGTGTCCAGTGTAATATCTTTAACAATTCCCCCCTTTTGAGCTTTGCATGGCCTGTAACTGTTGTCCAGAGTGACCTCCTCAAACTCCAGGTACCCACAGGTAGGCTAAACCCTTACCTGCTGGACTTGTTACCTCTTCACCAGATCCCCTGGAGGCCAGTCACTCGGGGGTTACAGGCCTGCATACTCAAATTACATAATTGTGTTTCCATAGTTTATGGGTTCATTAACAGGCTGGTTCTTCAACAAGACGGTATCCTCCACACCGGGACTTCTCCTGTCATGGTTCTTACCACCTCGACGGCCATCTGGGACATGGTGGACTTGATGAGGGGGACCACACAACACGCAATAAGTGACGAGAGCAAAATCACAATCCCCAATATCCCCCCCACTTAAAGGAAACCCTTCCAATCCCCCAACCACAAAGTGAAGGACAAAGTGTCCACCCCAGAGTTTCTCTCGAGTTCCCTGGACAGTCCTTCAATCTCTTCAAGTGCATGGGTAATGGATCCATAGGGGGCGATGTCATCCTGGATGTACATGCGACAAGCCACTCCCACCATCTTACAGACTCCTCCCTTCTCAGCAAGGATCATGTCCAAAGCTGTGCGGTTCTGGGAAGCATCTCGGATACAATCACAAATCTCTGTTGATTACAATACAACCAGTTAACCCAACCAACATCTTTACTCATAGCTCTCTGGGGAATAATGGACTCTAGACCTGCCCATATCTGATTGTGGGCCTTGTACTCATCTGGGACCCCCCCTTGGTGCTCCCACTGTATCTATATAAACGTTGTCATCTAGGTGCTTCTCTCCGACCTCAAGAATCCTTTGGGATTCTCCACCTTTTCTTATGTGTCTGATCAAACTTATCCCTGGGGATCACGAAGAAGGAATACACAAGTGTTATCACAGTACACTCACCTTCCCAGCCTCTAGGCCTGACCTGACTCTCCTATCCCCACAAATCCAGTACACATCAGACACTGCTAATACAGGGTTATCTGTGCTGTCAATGTTAAAGAAGGTCATTGTCTTGTTGCACCAACCGTAGGTAAAGTCTCCTACCCTGGGGGCATCCTGGTCAGCCCTATAGATACAGTGATAGTCATGGTTGGGGTGTCCCTGAGCATACAGTCAGTCAGAAGAAACCAGTCAGTCAGCAAGAATAAGTAAGCGTGGAAGCGTGATGACTTCCCTCTAGCTTCACAGACGTGGCACTGGTCAGCAGGACTTGGAAAGGACCATCTTAGCGAGGCTCCAGACTCTCTCTCTGGTGTGTCTTTACCACCACGTAGTCTCCAGGCTTCAGGTTATGCGTCCTGAGGTCTCTTTCTGGATCTGAAAAAGTAATCAGAAACACTTTTGCGGACCTTTTCCAAGGCCTGGCTCAACTGTATGGCATATTCCACCTGGTTTCCTACCATCAGCTACAGGGTCTATGGGAAGTAGAGGCCTAGTCTGGGTGCATAGCCAAAAAATACTTCAAAGGGGGACAATCCTATCTTTCTGTTGGGGGTGGTCCCAACTGAATAGTGGGCAGCAGGAAAGCATTCACGCCATGGTTTCCCTGTTACTTCCATGGCCTCCCGGATCTCTAACTTAAGAGTGCCATTTATTCTCTCAAACCCACAACTAATTCGGGAAGGGGTGTGCAGGGCCTCTTCTACACCCAGGAGGGACAAGGCTTTAGGTCTTTACCTGTCCAGTGAAGTGGGTTCTGCGACCGGACTCTAAGGTCTCTGGAAGTCCAAACCTGCAGAAAAATCTCACTCACCAACTTCTTGGCTGCAGCTCTGGCAGTAGCCTTGGTCATGGGAGAAGCTTCTGGCCACCCTGGAAAGAGATCAATGCACACAAGCACGTACTCCTACGTACCACTTTTTGGTAGCTGGATAAAATCCATCTGCAGTCTTTGGAAGGGATACAGCGGCTTGGGTGTCACCTTCTGTGGGGTCTTTACCACCTTACCCGGGTTGTGGCGGGCACAGACTATACAGGCTTTCACTAGTCTAGTGACAGGGGTAGTAATGCCCGGGCAAACCACTGATGGTTTATGAGCACTAGTATGACCATTTTGGATGTTTATGTGTCCGTAGGCTACTTGACTTACTGTCGGGTGCAGGGCTCTGGGCAGGCACACCCTCTCTCCCAGCATCCAGGTCCCATCAGCATCTGGGCTCCAGCTTTCCTCCACACTCCCTTCACTTCTGATGACTCTCGGGCCACCAGGGACTGGAACACCTGTGGATCAAACTTTTAGCTCATAACTCACCGCTGAGACTTCAGGACGGTCTCCGGGCTCCATCTGTGCAGCTGCCTTCGCCATCCCGTCAGCCACATACTTGCCCTTGGCTTGTGGAGTTACCAAATTGTGTGTGCTTTTAGTTTTACTATCCCCACCTCTTTTGGAAGTAAGAGAGCATCCATGAGCTCTATAACCAGCGTGCCATGCTTAAAGGGGGTCCCTGCAGAGGTGAGGAAATCTTTAGCCTTCCATATGGGTTCATAGTCGTGTTTAGACCCCAGAACTATACCTTGAGTATAGATGTTCACCCTTTTACCTTCCACCAGCTGTAGCGCTTCCCTGAGTGCCGTCACTTCACCTCCTGCACTGACCTGTGTGGAGGGAGTGGTTCTGCTTGTACTACCTCATGTGCGCCACTGACCACTGTATATCCAGTGTAGAACCGTCTGTCCTCCTGCAGACCTGGAGCCATCTATGAGAAAAAACTCAACATCTGGGTTAATCACCCTTCTCTCCCCCCTCTGAATCCTGGCAGACTGGTGACAGAATGAAGGATTCAGAGCTGTGCACCTTATCAGTGTATCCTGGGGCATCAGGAGTGCACACTGGAGCCTTTGCTCAGATGCTTGGGCTGTACTTGGGTGAGGACACTGTGCAAGGTATGTGGGGTTTGCACTGTAACTGAGTGATCTAGGGTCTGGGATCAACTCACTGGCCTTGCTGAGCAGCTACTGACACATGAGGGGCTCCCCTTACGACTGAGTCTAACCGGGCCTAATAATGGGCCACTGGGGAGGCCACCACGTTCCTGGACTAGACACCTGTGGCATGGCCTAGATACTCAGTGCAAAATAAAACATAAGTTTGATCCAGTGGGATGTGCCTAGGGCCGGTGCAGACAGGATTTGCCACCTTAAGGGTATGGAATGCATCAATTGCCTCCTGACTAAGGGCAATTGGGGAAGAGGCAATTCAATTATCAAGGGGCAACATCAGGCTGGAGGCAGCAGACCTTATCCCAGGCTGCAGGAGCTGGCCAGTCCTAGAAACATGTGCAGAGGCTTAGGGCCTCAGGGCAGGGGCACATTCTGGACTGCCAGCCTTCTTTCTGGTATCTCCCTGTGGCTGAGAAGCAGTGGCCTAGGAAGGCCACCTTCTCCTGGCAGTACTGGAGTTTGTCTCCGGAAACTTTGCAACCCTTCTGGAACAGAAAACACATAAGGTCAATAAATGCATCCTGGCAAACAAAAACAGTAGGTCCTCCGCATACTGAAAAGGAGAACATCCAGTAAGGGGCTAGTCTGCCAGTCTACTCCCTATAGGGCCGTGTAGTATGGAGTACTGGCTGGGGGAGTTTTACCTCCCTTGTGGGAATCTGCATCAGATATACTGAAATACTACACTGGTAAAGGCAAATAGGTACTGGTAATCTTCATGTAGGGGCACAGAGAGGAGAACATTTGCCAACAGGGAAGAGTTCTACAATGAAAGGCACTAACTCTATTTGGGGGGGGCTTTCAGAAGAGGGGGACTGTTCTTGCTGACATCCTTGTCCATTACCACCCCCCTTGTCCCGCCCTGTTGGGGCCGTCTACGTTTCCTAGAGTGTGTCTCTTTGTATTCTTATCACAAGCAAATTCCTTTAAGTCTTTTAGATTGTCAGCTCTGTTTCCCCCACTCAACACAGATGCTTTCTGTGTGCTTCAAGGCCACTTCTCACAGACATAGATAAGACAAAACAAAGCCCAGCTGCACAGAGATCTCCCCCTGATTAACTCTTTCAACTCCAGAAAGCAGGTACCAGAGACATTACAACACTTTTTCTAGTAATTTTTCTGCAATTGTCAAGATCAAATAAGTTTTAAAATAAAATAAACAAACAAACAGCGTTGCACACTTAAGACCCTTAGCAAATGTTTGAAATTGGTGAAAATATTCACCTGCCGGCATTTTATTTATATTTCAAACGTCCGCCAGGATGCCTCAAGGGTGAAGCTGCTGCTATCCTACAACCAGCCTACAGTATAGAGTTATAGGCAATTAACTTTCAGGGACTTGAAAAGAATATACTGTCTTAAGATGGTCACCACTGAAAGATGGTAGGGCGTGTCATCTTCTCTAACCCCCCAGATACGGGGGTGGAGTCTAAGAGGGTGCTGGTCTGCATTCCAAACGATTTTTTTTTTTTTTTAATGAGCACTCTCTAGGATTCCTGTCCCTCTGCCCTGGTGCGTCCGTAGTCACTGGTCTAAGTCTCCAGTAATCAACCCCATCCACTTTCCTTTGTCATTAACTCTATACTTACATCAAAACAACCTTCTGCCTGAGTGTGCCACTTTTGTCTTTGAGCCAGCCACCATTCTCATCAAGTGCTGTCTCCTACACACTCAGGGGATCATCTAACATACCCAAAACTTCAATACCTCATAACTTCCTTTTACCCACTCTTTACCTTTCCTGTGTGACACTATGTCAGTCGCCTTTTTAGGTCTGCAGTGTCCAGCTACAGTCTTACTTTGCTCACTACCCATTTTGTGGAATCTGTGGAATACCTGATTTTGTTCAAGGGCTATAGACATCCTCCATACATACAGCTCCAGACTACCCCGCTAACTATCAGTAAGTACAAATTAGAGACTTTCACACAATATTTCAGAAATCAAGGAGTTAACGCTCAACTGTAAAATTCCCGTCAGTGTCCCTCTTGCCTCTACTGTCCTTTCCGCATCACGGGGCCGCATCAATCCCGAAGGAACGATACGTAAATTTGGCCAGAATTTGTCTCTGCAAACTTCCAGATTCTATCCGCGCTTACATGAACAAAATCTCAACACCATCACAAACTTTCTGAACTATCTCAACAATCCACAAGAGGGCACTGCAGACCTTTTTCTACAACATACATTGTCACGTCCAGTCTCTGTCGGTCACCGTACAAGTGATCCTTTGCCGAAATCATCGTGAACATACTATTATATATGGACATGTAAGGCAAAGTACATAATATCACACAAGGAGATGACCTTACCCAGTCCCTTTCAGCCAGTGAAACAGAACTACAGTCAAGGCAGACAAAAATAGACTTGACTTACCCCGACGAACGCTCATTGTCAGTTCTGGTCACTGGCCGCCTGGACTCTTGCGGAGGTCACCTCGATGGTTAGATGTCCATAAAAGTATGGCCAGCCAGGAGACGCCAATTCTTATAGATTTATATCTGGGGCTCAAACCCCTAATCATTGTAAGGTGACTTTCAAATTAAATGAGTCTGTGTCCAGCGCTGGAATTTGACTAACTTGAATGAAAAGACAAGACCTGTCCTTGCAGGAAGTTAGCAACAAGACTGATAAGTTTATTGAGGGACGGATATTTATAGAAAACCATAAGGCACTTTACATAAGGCGTGTAATTAGGAAAGCAGCAACTATAATTGGGTGTTCTCACCCAGGAAATGTAACACTATTGGATGTAAGCACACAAAGGAGTCTAATACTATTGGCTACATGCAAATACTGAAACTTCACATAAACCAAATGTCCAGATGTCCACCTGGATACCTTCCACTAGGTGGTGCTAGTGAGCACTAAGCCTTTGTTTGCAGAGGGAAACACCCAAACTTAGTTATCACTACACAAAGTTATATGAAATGAATGCTGAGTCTTTAAAATGTCCGACAATATGTAAGATGGCGTCTGAGTCCAGTGTAATATCTTTAACATCCCCATATACTGATATACTGTAGTATGGCAGTACATGGTAGGATAAATCAGACAACCTAGGGTTAAAGAACCCTAGAAGTTAAATAATTATACATATTACATATAGTTATTTAAACTATAAATATAACAAAATTATGTTTTTTTGTCAAGGTGACACACAACGCGAGTTATGCTCGGTTTTTTGGCGAATTTTGACACACCAAGCTCAAAAGGTTGCCCATCACTGCACTAGAACATATAATAGATACATTGGATACACTGCAGACAGGAGCTGCAGACTCTATTTACAGTTCATAACCTTCTATTTACAAAATATTCTGCAAAACGCTGAGCTCAAAGCAAAAGAGCTAAGAACTTTGCACAAGTTTGCAGTGTCCCCCATGTAATTCTGCACAGTATCTGAGGGAATACTGTGCAGAATTACAGGGGTGCAGCAGGACACCAGCACTGGGGGATCCCCTCCAGGAGTAGCCCCTGCTGAGGAGGTCACTGGGTGCTGGGTGTCACACACCTGGGTGCTGCTGTGAGTGTTATCTTCATGCTGGGATGTGGGAGAAGCAGAGAGGAGCTTGTAGCAGGATCACATGTAAGTGCCTGAATCTAACATTGCGCCTAAACTGCGCCAAAATTTCTCCTAAACTATGTTAAAGTAAAGTGATTAATGAGAGGCAGAAAATTAACTTATCACTGATGGTTGTAACTTGTGATAATTCTGCCAAAACAGTGCGCCAGAATTTAGGCGCAACTACTACACTTAGGCGCACAAAAGTGATAAATGTGGCCCAATATTGTGACGTGAAAGGGATAGAATTAGACCATGAAATTTTGATTATACATAAATTCATAAATCATTACACTCACCAATGAACATATATATATATGTACCTCCTACGTGTAAACAATGTGCATTGAGTACCTAACTATCAATATGTTACTAGTAGAGGATATAAATGGGATCTATTAAGAATAATTGAATAAATATAATGCATAGTGAAGACTTCTTCTTCTCCTGCTTAATACAAATTTATATTTCATTTAAAGGATCTTCATTTGTTTGCAAGGAAATTGTTTTTTTTTTCATTTTTCATTGATATATTTATCCACAATTGTTCTAGTCCCCGCAAGAACCGGAGGCATTCAGAATTTTGGAGGAATTGATAGAAGAACAGGAGAAAAATGCAGTAAAAATGAAGTTTCCTTACTTCCCAAATCTAGATCATTCCCTTCTTTTTCTGGACACCCAAATATTGAGCTATTTGTTAAATTGGTATCTAATAATTTACAGAAACTATGAGGAGGGGTAAAATAAGGAACCATACACAAGCTCAAAAGGTAGCAATAGATGAATTGAGCAAGATAAGGGATGTTGTCATAAAACCCTCAGATAAAGGGAGTTATGTGGTGGTTTAGCCAGCTAAAACCTACGAAAGGGAGGCCTTACCAAAATTGAGAGACTCTTCGTGTTACAGGAAGTTGACCTTCAATCCCCTCACAAAATACACACATGAACTATCTAATATTCTTGAAGAAGCGATGGAGAGTAATGTCATCATGAAAAATCACTTAACTGCCCTTTTACCGCAATATCCATCTACAGCTCCAGGGAACTGCTATGGGGGCGTCATGTGAACCCTTATATGTTAATTTGTTCCTGGGGATGTGGGAGAGAGATATCTTCCTTGTAAATCACAAACACCATGCACAAAAGGAAAGGTACATATGTGGTCTAGGTTTATAGATGAGGTGGTGATGGTGTGGCAGGGCACAGAGAATAAATTGCATGATTGTATGCAAGAATTGAATAATAATGACATCAATATCAAACACTTACGGGAAGACATAATATATAGTGCTTAGATGTATTCTTCAAAGTTGACGACACTGGCATGCCATTTGATCACTTTTTATTAAATTTTTTATATTTTTCAAAATGGCAATAAAGTGCTATTTTCGACTTTAGCTACTATTTTCCGTTACAGGGTTAAACGCAGTGAAAAAAAGGTTATTATATTTTGATAGATCAGGAATTTTCGGATGTGGCGATACCTAATGTGTTTATGATTTTCACTGTATATTTATATCAGTTCTATGGAAAGGGGAGGTTATTTGAATTTTTATGTTTTTTTATTATAATTTTTTTTTTTTAACTTTTTTTTTTTTACTTTCACAATTTTTCAGACCCCCTAGGGCAGTGGTGGCTAAACTATGGCATAGAGTTTGCCAGACAGGACTCAGGGCTTCCTCCTGCAGTCCAATATAGCACAGGACGTGCCATGCTCAGCGCCATTTTAAAGCTGCCAGGGCTACAGGAGGAACAAGAAAGTGTGGACAGACATTATTGTTGGAGCACCTGCTCTCGGAACCCTGATTGTGTCTCTTCAGGGGACCCTGAATCCAAGCTCTCCATCTTTCTATTGTATTGGTGAACTCAGGACACCAATCTGATTGAAACCTGTGATACAGCTAAAATTGTCGTGCTGGCACTTTGCAAAATATAAGTGGCTTTTGGTTGTACTTTGGGCACCTTATCTCCAAAAGGTTCGCCATCACTGCCCTAGGGTATTTTAACCGTAGGTTGTCTGATAGATCGTACCATATACTTGCATACTACAGCATGGCAGTATGCTGCCACCCTCGGAGTCAGCTAGACCAGTGATCGATTCCTATTTTCCTGTAATCCTGATCGATAACCAGGGATGTGTAGCGGCTGTACTGATACGGCTTTATTTCAGACTTCACTCAATTTTATGTCTCTCACTCCCTCACGCTGAATACAGTGAATCCAATTCTTGACGCAACTTGAGATACTGGCTGTACTTACTCGTACCCTTCTTGACTGACAGTCTCTTTAAGAGAGACCCAGTCTCCTCCTTGACATCCTCCCACCAGTCAGATATGCTGTCATAGAAGTCCTGTCTCTGGAGCTGGTCCTGAAAAAGGAAGTGGATACAATTCTGGACATAGACATCATCCAGGGTGCTGGAATTAGGCCTCCAAAGCCCCTGACCAATATCAGAGCGGTTAAAGGCTCCCATGCAATACAATAACGCCAGATGGTCAGAATATGGGACAACTCTCTTGCTTATCCCACTGACATTCTCTGAAGGACTCACAAATGCCATATAAATCCTGTTATGCCTGTCAGCACAGGAGTGTGTGTATTTCGGTGTCCTACCTTCCAGGGTGAATACATCGCATAGATTGGCTTGTGATACTATGTTATGTAGGACGATGGAGTCTTTGACCACTGCTCTACCATCACCTCTATGGTGTTAGACAGTATAGCGACCCCGGTGTGCAGCTCCACAGCCAGTGACCAGTAAGAAGGACTAGACTGCCACTCACGATCAGCCTCACAGAGATGCCCTTAGGAAGTCAGATGGGTCTCCTGCAGGAAGATGACATTGGCGTTCAGATATCTGTGGTCATAGACAGCTTGTCTAGTCCTTCTTGCTTTAACACTGTTAACATTTCTAGAAGCCATCACACAAAAAAAAGCATGACCCCGGTATCACAACTAGCCTAAGTTACAGTATTCCTCAGGTTTACAGGAGGATTTATCTTTTTTCTTTCTTTTGTTCTTCTTTACCTCCTCTTCATAACCATCAGGTCCTACAGAGGTGGCTGCCTGAGGCTGCTATTGGGTGACAACCTCCATATTACCCTGAGTGCTCTATGACCACTGAGCTTCTTGCACAGTATCACCTGACCCTTGTTGTTGTAAAATATTAATATCATCAAAATGACTTTAGCATAGGGTGAGACCATATGATTACACGTCTATGATATTGTGTTATTCTTAAAAGTATTCATGTAGGATAAACATTCATTCAAGATAAACAAATATAAATACATGTTAGTATTATGTTATTATTGTATCAGTAGTAGAATGTAGGTTTATGTATAATATGCTTTATATTGGGAATTATAGACATAATGAATGAGACGCTAGAATGCTAGACGAGACAACCTTTATAATAGCACATCTATATGTTAATAGCATATATATATATATAAGTTAATTAGTTAAGTTTACATATTTATGAACTAGAATGAGATCATCTATGGTCCTCAGATGGTATACGGACTAACATGAACCAATAGGAGATTAGGAATATTCACTTGGGAAATGTTAGTCACTAGTATGATAACTCTTTATACACAAACTAAGTGAGAGACTGTGTGTGAGAGAGGGTGAGTAGGAGAGAGACATCATTGGACACCACCATCAGTCTTTTGTCTCTTTGTCTCCACTCAACACAAAGACTCTTCACTCTCTCCAGCTTGGCTCCACACCATATTTATTTAATTTCATCTTCATTTTATTTTTTGTAACTTTATTTTTATTTATATTTTTCATCTTAATTGTATATTACTTTATTTTTATTGAAGTCCATTAAATGCTTTTTACTTTACATCTGGAACGAAGGATCGCTCATTGCTCATCATTGTGGTTCCTAATTCTCAAATTAGGAATTGCAAGAAATATCTATTTATATTGATATTTAACAGTTGTAAAACCCACATCGTTAGAATTTGCCTTGACACCAAGGCCTCCTCCTCTAAGAAGTCTGTACCATCTTATCGTCCTTTGTGTGGAGGGCTCATCTCTCCGCACAGGTTACATCTGACGGTTGGCACTGAGAAGGCCAACCTCCCCAAACAGCTTGCATTTTACTACTGTGCATATTTTGGCCACGTGACCAATCTTACCACATATGAAGCATTTTTGTGGTTGCCCTGGATAGAAACAGAGGCCGTTCTCTCTGCCTATAAAGAAGCTGTTGGAGAAATGTAGAGAGAGGTTGTTATACTGCCTCAGCTTTTCCAGCACCTTCCACCCTCCAGTCCAGATGCCATCACTGTATCTGTTCCTAGTTAGATCAGACACCAGATCATAATGGCTCCTGAGCCACACCAGAACATCCTGAGGAGGAACTGACTTGTTCAAGAATATTATATTAACCACCACAGTATCTGGCTTGGATATGGGGACAAACATAAAATTATTCAAGCCATCATTGTCCCTAAACAGGGGAATTTATCCCAGAACCTGTTCAGCCTAGACATGAGCTTACATGAGCTGACATCATAGCCCTGTCGGTCTGGCACGTTGATGACCGCCAGGATGTCATTCGGCTAGAACCCCATGTGGTGGCACAGGAGATCCCGCATCACAAACCACCTATCTGGGATATTATCCTTGGTCCTCAGTTCTTAAAGTGCACCACATTCCTCCCCTTTTTTATTTATGAAAAAATTTTCAATACATATAAAATCCAAAACAGCACAAACAATACAAAACAACATAAAACCTACACAATACAACATGTCTCTACTTTACTGAGTTCTTCAAGTTCTAAGTACTCTGATGTTCTCCACACCTCCTGGGAAATGGAGACAGCTATCCTGTTATAGGTAACGGCCCACTAACCTAAAATATTTTCATTGGAGATACAAAGGGCAATCTTTACCATAAGGCCCACCTTTTACTTTTCCTTGGCACAAATGCTGGTAATTTATCATAGTATCATAGTTTGTACGGTCGAAAAAAGACACATGTCCATCTAGTTCGACCAATGAAGGGAAGAAATTGGGATTTAGGCAAAAAACTATTCTATATAACATAACCAATGTTATTTAGGTGTAAAAAGGCATCTAGACTCTTCTTGTAGCTCTCTGCTGTCCCTACTGTGACCAACGCCTGAGGCAGGCTATACCACAGATTGACAGTTCTCATAGTAAAAAAGCCCTGTCGCCTTTAGTGATTAAACCTGGTTTTCTCCAGACGGAGACAGTGCCCCCTCATCTTTTGAATTGATTTAATCGATAACAACTTACTACCATTTTCTTTGTAGGGACCATTCATATATTTATATAAATTAATATTGTCCCTTCGTAGTCGCCTCTTTTTCATACTAAATAAATCTGGTTGTTTTAATCTTTCCTCATAACGGAGACCCTCCATACCCCTTATGCTCCTTACCCCAAAAGACCGTTTATGGACCGTTGCACAGAACTGGACAGAATACTCCAGATGAGGCCGAACCAATGCCTTGTACAGTGGTAATATTACATCCCTATCCTTAGAGTCCATAGGACATTTGACGCAGGACAAGATCCTGCTGGCCTTAGAGGCAGCTGATTTCAAGCGGTTATTCAATTTATGATCTACTAGTACCAAGGATATATTTTGCCTTTGAATTATTAGCCCCCAGGTGCATAACCTTACATTTATCCACATTGGTCATCCACTTGGCAAATGAGGTTCAAACACTCAGTTTGTCCAAGTCAACATGTGGCCTATGAACATCATCCATAGACTGTATTGCACTACACAGCTTGGTATCATCTACAAAAATAGACACGGTGCTATTAATTCCTACCTCTATATCATCAATGCATTTATTAAATAGTAGTGGACCAAGCACAGAACCCTGGGGTACACCACTCATAATTGGTGACCATTCCGAGTAGGAATCATTGACCACAACTCTCTGGATACGGATCCTTCAGCCAGTTTTCAATCCAATTGCAAATGATTCTTTTCAAAACCAATAGACCTTATTTTACCCATCAGGCATTTATGAGGGACACTGTCAAATGCCTTTGCAAAGTCCAAGAAAACAAGATCTACAGCAGCTCCTCCATCCAGGCACCTGCTCACCTCTTCATATAAGCAGATTCGGTTAGTCTGACAACTTTTATTCTTAGTAAACCCATGCTGGTTGTCACTTATTATACTATTTGATGTCACATACTCCAGTATATAATCTTTTACTAACCCTTCCAATATGTAAATACTTTTGTGTAAAGTATTAAGTGCTTAAGGAATGATACCTTTATTGGCTAACCAGAAAAATTATATTTGGTGCAAGCTTTCAGGGCCCCTTCTTCAGGCATGGATACAAATGAAGTACTGAGAGAAAAACACAATATTTGAGGGATGTTACAACAAGATAATTAGTACATATGGTGAGACTCAATTAAGATAATCTTAATTGAGTCTCACCATATGTACTAATTATCTTGTTGTAACATCCCTCAAAGGGACAGATATTTGTACATTGTAATGAGGTCTCCCCTCAGTCGTCTAAACTGAATAATCCCAATTTTTGTAATCTGTCATTGTATTCTAATCCCCCCATTCCCCTAATAATTTTGGTTGCTCTCCTCTGCACCTGTTCCAGTTCTACTATGTCCTTTTTATACACTGGTGCCCAAAACTGTACACAATATTCCATGTGTGGCCTGACCAGGGATTTGTATAAGGGCAAAACTATGTCTTTATCATGAGAATCTATTTCTCTCTTGATACATCCCATAAATTTATTTGCTTTAGCAGCAGCCGCCTGGCTCTGGTCACTAAAATTACTTTTACCATCCATCAATACCCCCAAGTCCTTTTCAGCTCCAGTTTTACCAAGTAATTGACTGTTTAGAACATAATTATACTTTTTGTTTCCATGGCCCAAGTACATAACTTTACATTTATCTACATTAAACCTCATCAACCATTTCTCTGCCCACTCCTCAAGCTTCCACAAATCACTCTGTAATGCTAAACTATCAGCCTCAGTATTTATTACTTTACTTAGTATCATCTGCAAATACTGAAACTTGATTGTGTAAACCCACTACAAGGTCATTAATAAAAATATTAAAAAGAAGTGGCCCCAATACTGACCCCTGTGGCACTCCACTGGTAACGTCAACCCAATCTGAGAATGTGCCATTAATGACGACACCCTCTGTTTTCTATCACTAAGCTAATTACTCACTCAAATACACAGATTTTCCCCTATTCCCAGCAGTCTCATTTTATATACCAACCTTTTATGCGGCACAGTGTCAAATGCCTTTGAAAAGTCCAGATATACAACATCCACAGCGCCCCCCTCTTGTGGAATCTTATACAAACTGAACCATAAAATTATCCTGCAGAAAGTTGGTAAAATGTCTCCCCTTCACAGATGAAGAGCCCTGACCCCAATTTATATTTGGAAAGTTCAAGTCTCGAATTATCACTACTGTCCCCTTCTGGGCAGCCCGCTCCATCCGTTTATATAGGTGACCTTTTATTTCCTCAGAGATGTTAGGGAGTCTAAAAAATTACACCAAAAATAATTTTCTCAATGCCCTTTGAATTTCAACCCACAACGTTTCAGCCTCCTCACACTCTTCTGAGACCACTGCCTCATAAACAATTGCTATTTGCCCTGTCCTTCCGAAAGAGTGTAAAACCTTGAATATTAACACCCCAATCATATGATGCATCAAGCCATGTCTCCGCTACACCAACATGATCTAACTCTTACCAGAGCCTCAAGCTCGCCCATTTTGCCTGCAATACTTCTGCCATTTTTGAACATACACTTTAATTTTCCACAGTTATTTATCTGATTTAAAGTAAGTTTACTAGCACAAATAGCCGCACTATTGTTTTGTAATTTGTGGATCTCCTTATCCACTGCTTTAGTCCCCCATACACTGCCCACTTCACCACCCACCAACATACCTTGCCCTCTCTCTGACTTGTCCACCCTATTTGTGTGTTCCTTTTCCTCCTCCCCCTATCCTAGTTTAAATACTCCGCCACCCCTGCTAGGATCTTCTCCCCCAGCACAGCGGTCCCTCTTCCATTTAGGTGCAAGTTATCTGCGGAAAACAATTTGTACCCCAAAAGAAAAGTCAACCCAATGCTCTAGGAACCCAAATCACTCTGCTCTACACCAGGATCTGAGCCATGCATTTAACTCCCTGAGCTCCCGCTGTCTGCTCTGTGTTGTGCATGGCACAGGTAGAATTCCAAAGAATACTACCTTGGAGGTCCTTCCCTTAACCCCTTAAGGACGCAGCCATTTTACAGCTTAAGGCTCAGTCCCATTTTTTGGATTCTGACCTGCGTCTCTTTATATGGTTATAACGTTTGAACACTTTTACTTATCAAAGCGATTCTGAGATTGTTTTTTCCCCACATGTTGTACTTCATTTTAGTGGTAAATTTTGGCTGATAAGTTTTGCGTTTATTTACAAAAAAAGGAAAAAAATGATGAATTTTTAGAAAAATTTGCCATTTTCGAAATTCAAAATCACCGCGTTTTCAGGCAGATCGATTTACCACCTAAATAACTTGCCGAATAACATTTCCCATTTGTCTACTTTACATTTTCATAATTTTTGAAATGTTTGGATAATTTATTTTGACGTCACGCGGCCTACAAATCGAATAGCGATTTTCCGTATTTTCAGAATTGACTATTTTGGGGATAAATACTGTTAAATTCAATTTTACATATTTAGCATCAAAAACCCCCTATATAACCAACCCATTTTCAAATCTGCACCCCACAAACTATCAGAAACAGCATTTACAAAGATTGTTAAACCCTTGAGATCTTCATAGTAATTGAATCAAAATGGCGGTGAAATTTAGAATGGTCAAATTTTGTCGGTTATATGTTCATTTAGCCCTAAAATTTACACATTTCCAAAAGATAAAAAGAGAAAACCCACCATAAAATTTGTTTTACAATTTCTCCTGAGTGCAGCGACCTCCCACATGTGGACATTACTTGTGTTATGGGGGCACAGCGAGGCGCAGAAGGGAAGGAGCACCCTGCAGCCGCCAGGATTTTAGTTTTCATGTTGCCCCCTTTTGAAGGCTATAAAATTTTCGCTTTTCCGTTATTTGGGTCATATGATGGCATTTTTTTTACGCGATGAGATGCTTTTTCCAGTGTTACCATTTTGGGGTTGGTATCACCTATTGTTGAAAATTTAGGAATTTTTTTTGAGGTCATGAGTAGAAAAGCATCAATTCTGTACTGGATTTTTTACTTTTTTTTTTTTCGTGTTCCCCGTATATCCTAATAATCCTGTTATCTCCTTTGAGGCCAGGAGTCAGAGGACACAAAACTAGGCCAACTGATGTGCTAGAAGAGAAACATTTTCATACACTGCAGTACAATAAAGAACCATATACATGCAGTCCCCGGGTTACATACAAGATAGGGTCTTGTAGGTTTGTTTTTAAGTTGAATTTGTATGTAAGTCGGAACTGTATATTTAATCATTGTAACCACAGCCATATTTTTTTTGGTCTCTGTGACAATTGGATTTTAAAAATGTTGGATTGTCATTAGAACCAGGATTAACAATAAAGCTTCATTACAGACACCTGTGATAACTGTTATAGCTGTTTATACAGTAAATTATCAACATCCAGAGGTCCGTTTGTAACTAGGGGTTGTATGTAAGTCAGGTGTTCTTAAGTAGGGGACCGCCTGTATTTTAAGTGAATTTAATTATACTTCCTAACAAATAAATATACAGGCCTTGTATGAAATGAAAAAAATCTGCATATTAAACATAAACTGTACTTTGAATATGTAGCATATAATTTAGAGTGATTTAGGTAGAATGTTGATAAGCATCCCATTTATTTTACCATTTAAGTGGTCTAAAAGAATTTGTTGCCCTACCACTATGGAGCCCCACTACAAGTAGTTACAGCATTACCACTGCATTACTATACTATGTTTTGAGTATGTCCCACTAGGTCCTAGGGGATAACTATGCTGCTTGGATTCCCATCACCCCAGGAGTGTTATTCCACATAACATGGTCTTTGATTTAACATCACCGCCCCACTGTTTCACCCATAATGACCTACGGACTGAGTTAGTCAGGGCCGCTTCTTTAGCCGAGAATCTTAAGGCTTCAGCAGATGCATCGGCAAGGAATGCGGTAGCGGATTTTAAGAGGGGCATGGACTCTATGATGGATTCTCTAGGGGTTTTATTTATAAGGTGATTTTCTAACTCTGAGAGCCACAAAAAGAGGGTTCTAGCTACAGAAGTGGACGCAATGTTTGTTTTTATGTTTAGGGAGGATGCTTCCCACGCTTTTCAAAAGGGCATCAGCCTTCCTATCTAAAGGGTCTTTAAGCTGTGCAATATCCGCAAAGGGAAGGTCAGTTTTTTTAACCACTTTGGTGACCTGAACATCTATTTTAGGTATAGAGTCCCATAAAGCATTGTCTTCAAACAGTAGTCTATTGCGAAATTCTTTAGAAACTGATATTCTCTTCTCTGGGGCTTTCCACTCCTCTAGAACTAGATCTTTTAATGTGTCTACCACTGGAAAGACCAGTTTCTTTTTATATTTTAATCCTCCGAAGAGTTCAGACTGAACCGAGGATGGTTCAACCACGTCCTCGATATCTAGAGTATTTTTTAATGCTTTTAATAGATTATCCAGTTCCTCTGAGGAAAATAGATATTTTGCTTGATTTAGATCTCTAGGTTGAGTCTCTTCAAGGTCATCCTCCATTTTTTCACTAAAGGATCCTGAGGGAAAATCCGAATCCTCTTCAGAAGAGGATGTTTGGATATATTTAATTTTTTTCTTAGGGGGTTCAGGTAAGTGGGCCGCAATAGATGAGGATACTTCCTCTTTAATCACTGATCTTAATTCATCTATTAAAGAAGATCTTTCCTCTTTGAGGATTTTATTTAAGCAGTCTGGACATAAACTCTTTTTATAATCCTCTGCCACTTTTGCATTACACAGCCCACAACGTTTGGAAGGTTTTTTAACTGGTTTTTCCCTCTCTCTTGGCTCCTTTTCTCTGGGCTCTTTCTGATCCTTGCCCTGAGAAGGTACACATAATAACAGACATTAATACATAGAAAAGCTGAAATGTGACAGAGAGGAAGCCCAGGGCTTGTACTTACAGGTACCAGGACCTGGAACACGTTAATCGCTTCATCTGCCATGTGGGAGATGGAGACGCTGGAGCCAACTTAGTGTTTGTCTGAGACCAACGCCATATGCCTGAGGCTTGGCGGTTTTATGTCTGGGCTCCTCCCCACCCCCTCCGGAGAGACCCGGAAGTGTTACCTGATTGGATGTCCGGACCGGAAGTTCCTTGTGATGCGCCAGAAATTTCGCGCCACAATGACTCGATGCCGGAACGTGCGACAGATTTTCCCCGAGGTAGGTCGCTTCCAGTTTTCCTCTTCCCCGGAGCGGAGGACCAACTTTTGGCCGCCGGCCCGGCAGGTAACTTTTCTGCCCCTGTACTCTATTTTCCTTTCCCCTTGCTGAACCCAGCATTCGCCGCGCGGGACCGTTGGATAGGTTCTAGCTGGGGAGAGTACAGGGGACGGGGGTGTTTTTAGGTCTTTTCCCAGCACTTAAGAAAGTGTGGGAGCGGACTGGTTCCTGAGGACCTTACCATTTGTGTTCCTCAGATAGGAAACTCTTGCGACTTGTATCCCCTAGGGACAGGAAGACACTGGTGTGGGGTGCTAGGGAGGAGCCTTTTAAACTTTTGTGACTTCCTGTCCCTACAGGATATAAGGAGCAACCTCCAGGTGGGGGCCGTCATGGGAACGTGGTGGAAAAAATCTTTAACAATGTCATGGTAACTACATTAGAGCAGATTTGAAATTAAAATATGGGGAAAAAAAAAAAAAAAAAAAAAAACCACAAAATCAAACTCACCCCCCTTCTTTAGAACTAATACAAATATAATTGAAAAGTTTAAAATCATGTTAGCCATCGCAACATCCACATGTCAGATCTATCAAAATATAATAACTTATTTCCGCTGTTTGAAAAGTCATCAAAATTGCTAAACAATTACCCACATCCTGAACTCTTTAAGTATGAAAAAGTTATTAGGCCAGTTTAGGAGGTTTTAATTTTTGCAAATGGATAATCTTATAGAACCTATATAATTTGGTATTCCGTGATCGCACCGACCCAAAGAATAAATTAGACATGTAATTTCGGGTGTACAATGAAAGTCGTAAAATCTAAGCCCACAAGAAAGTGGGGCCTGGTCTTAGGGGTTAAATACAGCATTTTATTGAGATTATATATTAGTTGGATGAGATGGTGGGGGGAAAAAAAAAAAAAAAAAAAACATTTCAGTGGACAGACTAACTCAACTACTTGAACAATAAAATGTACCGTATATACTTGAGTATAAGCCGACCCGAGTATAACGCCAGACCCCTAATTTTACCACCAAAAACTGGGAAAAACTATTGACTGAGTATAAGCGCGGGTGTAGTATATAGCCAGCCGGATCTTCAATCTAGATACAGACGCCCCCGAATCTAGTATACAAATAAAAAACGTAATACTCACCCTCTGTGTCCGGATCGTTGGCACGGGTCCGATGCTTCAGCGGCGAGGCTCCCGATCTTCGGCACCGGCGTCCCTGCGACTTTCGGCGGGTGCACATATGAATCGGCGATTTCGCCGCTGACGTCATCAGCGCGACACACGCCGCTATTATATGTGTCGCCTGCCGGCAGGTCGCATGGGCGCGATTCTGCCGGAAGAGAAACAGAGAAGAGAAAGAAGCACCACCGGAGCCTCGCGCTAAGATCAGGACCCGCGTCAACGATCCGGCCACCGGAGGGTGATATTACGTTTTTTATTTCTGCTTGACTCGTGCATAAGCCGAGATAGTTTTTCAGCACATTTTTTGTGCTGAAAAACTCGGCTTATACACAAGTATATACGTTTCTGAAAATCATGCCTAGAATAAAACAAAATCTGCTACAAAATTAAATTTCAAAATGACTTAAGAATACGTACATAGATTCACCATAAATTCGTATTTTCTTGTCTTTACTATTGTGTTCTATTTGCCTCCTCCTAGGCATTTACACTTCAATTGCATGCTTGCATTTCTGGATCCAGTATTTCAAATATATGATTGTTAAAACACAGTAAATCAGAGAAAGTAATGTTTAATTAAACAGACAAATACTACAGAAGTACGGTAATATCATAGTAACACAATCATTAATAGTGTATAACATATTCCACAGATGTAAATCTTTCCCTTTGGGATAAACCGGTGCTAGCAAAATAGTATTAAAAAAAAATAATTAAAATAGGGCATCCCCCCTTTCTTTAGAACTAGTATCAAATATAATTGAAAAGTTAAAATCATGTTAGGCATCGCAACATCCCAAAATGTCAGATCTATCAAAATATAATAACTGTTATTTCTGCTGTTTGAAAAAGTCATCAAAAATTGCTAAACAAATTACACCACACCCTGAACTCTTGAAGCATGAAAAAGTTATTAGTGCCAGTTTAGGAGGTTTTAATTTTTGCAAATGGATGAAATCTTTATAAAACCTATATAAATTTGGTATTCCTGTGATCGCACCGACCCAAAGAATAAAATTAGACATGTAATAATTTGAAGGAGGCTGGAATAATTAAACATCGGAACCCATCGCCAGCCGAAGATGACGTAGGGTAGCACCGGAGGGGTGATTTACATATGTAAGAAAATCGTTTTTTTACCTAAACTAAAGTTCGCCGAGCCTAACTAAACTATGTGCCGGCATCTGCATTAAGTAGCCTACAGGGTGGTCTGCTTGCATGATTTCATCATGCAAGCAGTGGTAGGTTTCCTTTAACGACAAGTAAGGTATTACTGTAACATACGTTTCTTTAGAACTAATATCAAATATAATTGAAAAGTTAAAATCATGTTAGCCATCGCAACATCCCAAAATGTCAGATCTATCAAAATATAATAACTTATTTCCGCTGTTTGAAAACGTCATCAAAAATTGCTAAACAAATTACACCACACCCTGAACTCTTGAAGTATGAAAAAGTTATTAGTGCCAGTTTAGGAGGTTTTAATTTTTGCAAATGGATGAAATCTTTATAAAACCTATATAAATTTGGTATTCCTGTGATCGCACCGACCCAAAGAATAAAATTAGACATGTAATTTCGGGTGTACAATGAAAGTCGTAAAATCTAAGCCCACAAGAAAATGGGGCCTGGTCGTTAAGGGGTTAAAATACAGCATTTTTATTGAGATTATATATTAGGTGGATGAAGATGGTGGGGGGGGGAAATCACTTCTAGTGGACAGACTAATCAACTATCTTGAACAATAAAATGTACCGTATATACTTGAGTATAAGCCGCACGGAGTATAGCCGAGACCCTAATTTGCATGGTGGTTTCTTGTATCGAACCATGCAGTCCAACACTCCAGGTGTGCAAATCAATTCGTACTCCCACTTTCTGTTCGAGTATAAGCGGCTTGTAGTGGTTGAGTATATAGCAGGCCGGCTTCAACTAGTATACAGACAGCCCCCCAATCTAAGTATACAAATAAAAAACGTAATACTCACCCTCTGGTGTCCGGATCGTTGGCACGGGTCCTGATCTTCAGCGCGAGGCTCCCGATCTTCGGCACCGGGTCCCGGCGGCTCCTCTTCTCTTTCCGGCAGAGTCACGTCCATGCGAACTTTCGGCGGGTGCATCATAGTGTGCGCCCGCCGGCAGGTCGCATGGACGCGACTTTGCCGGAAAGAGAACAGAGAAGAAAGAAGAGAGAAGAGGAGCCACCGGAAGCCTCGCGCTGAAGATCGGGACCCGCGCCAACGATTCGGACACCGGAGGGTGAGTATTACGTTTTTTATTTTCTGCTTGACTCGTGCATAAACCGAGATGAGTTTTTTCAGCGCATTTTTTGTGCTGAAAAACTCGGCTTATACACAAGTATATATGGTATCTGAAAATCATGCTAGAAGAAAAAAATCTGCTACAAAATTAAATTTCAAAATGACTAAAGAATACGTAGGAGTAGGGCAGAGGTTGTTGCTGCACGAGAGGAAGGCCCTTATTCTTCCCTCTTAGGGTTAGCTCATCTTTACCGTGCTTGCCTTTCCCTCTAATAGGGCAGTTTGTGTCCTGTCCTTAGCGTCCCGAATAAGGTGAGTTTTTGTTGGCTGGGTACTCTGGACTCCGGGGAACCCTTCTTCTATCCGCCGCCTATTCTCAAAAAGCGTTGTGTCGAGTTTCATGAAACGAAAAGATACTTCCCTCTCAAATGGGAATTCCACATAACTTTGATTTGGAACTGAAATCACCGGTCCTTGCGGAAGACAGAGTGACTTCTAAACCGGAATTTGACAGGCCCCTCCTTGGCCTATTCTTACACTCCCTCCGCTGCGAGAGGCATCGCAATGAAGGCGGTTTGTATGCTGCTTTTTAAGGTGTTGAGATGGAGAATGTGACAACACATCTTTCAGGAAGTTGCCGTCTCAACATGACCTTCCATTTGAAATCCAATGGAAAAAAAAGTGCGCGCGTATAGTTAGAAAATAGATTTAGATTCAAATGCACATTCCCATTGTCTTTTTAAAGGCTGTCGCCCTTCCTTTCCCTTACGGATGCATCCTCGAAGTGGAAAGAGATCCGTCTTTTAGTCATTTGGTGACTACTTGAAACATCGAATTTGGGGGCTCCGTTAAGAGTGTTATTTATGGGAAACGCCGCCTATTCTAACTTAAGGAGGTCAGACATAAACTAATCTTGAATGGATTAAGTTTACTCTATCATCCTCGATCTTGAGGGATCCTCCATACTTTAGAAGCGGTCAATTTCTGAAGGCTAGAAGTCATAGTAAAATATCTAGGATTCCCATTTTACATTGTGAATTGGATGGTCTGGCTCCATACGCCAATAGATTCTTGGTCCTCCGAGTCCGTTGCGGGAGTCTCTGGACATGGATTCACGTAACCGGTGTCTTTTATGACAGAAGGCTCGTTGAAGGATAAGAGCTGTGATAGCCATGAGGCTCTATAGAGTTTTAACCTCATCCCTTATTAAAACTGCGCATCCTCCAAAAAGAAGGACCTGCTCTCCTTCATCGGTAGGTTATCCACGCAGGTTTTACAGACTGCGTTTTTGTAGTCGCAGGGAGCTTTTCTGAGCAAGGTGCGCACTTCCTTTGAGCCGGCTCATACTTACGCGCTCGACTGATCTTTAGCTCTCCCTTTATCCTTTCCTTTCCCTGGGAGCCTAACATGGAGGAGGAAGTAGAAGTAATTAGTCTTAGACGGACCCTATGTGAAATACTAGCGGATATGTGGGTGACCACACCACCCTATCCCTAATTAACCCTACTTACAGGGTTTAAGGATAAGAGATCCCAGGATCGCAGCCTCCATGCCATGCGTCTCCATATCCCCAATTGTGGGGACCACCGTATCAGTAAAGCCTAAACATTTAAACAGAAAGTGAACATAAATCTTGCTTTTAACCAAGGGGAATACAAATAAAGGGTAGTACCTGAGGTATCTTGAAATGAGGATATAACTGCACAGGTCCATAAGAGAGACACACAACATGTATATAGGCCTGGACTGGATAAGGACACAATTGAGGCAACCAAACAGCATGTAACCGACCTTGATGGCTGGGAAATGCCTCCTAGAATAGCGGCCGACTACCAGAGATGCTTGAGTCAGGGCATAAAGGAGCGACTGTTAGACCTCAGATCAACATGACTATCTCGACATTTGATATTCTTACGCTCCACGTCCTGCTTCCGGACCGCGACTCCTGACGCTCACATTCCCGGCACCTCACCCGTACTATCCGGGCCCGTATATTTCCGGCAGAAGTCGTAAAGAGTCGGACGGCAGCGGTCCACGTGACTTCCCGAGATGGACACGCTCCGGGTGTCCTTAGCGGGCAGAGCCGAGCTGCCAGGCGAGCGGAGAAAATGGCGTCTCTTGATTGTGGCAGAGGTTAAGGACGAAGTCCGATCGAGCGGGCCAGAGCCTGTAGGGTAAGACGATTCCCTGCGCCCAATGAGGTCCCCCCTCACCTGTCCCAACACAATGGGGATGAGGAGAGACATTCTACTCTAACACCGCCCTGTGTAGGGACAGGAAAGCCACAGGTGTACGGATGCCGGGGTGGGGGGTATTAAACCTCTCTGCTTCCTGTCCCTACAGAGGTCCACGGGTTCATCCTCCAGTTGGGGCCGTCCAGGGGGACGATATGGAAAATAGATATTTTGCTTGATTTTGATCTCTAGGTGAGTCTCTTCAAGGTCATCCTCCACTTTCACTAAAGGATCCTGAGGGAAAATCCGAATCCTATTCAGAAGAGGATGTTTGGATATAGTTATTTTTTTCTTTAGGGGTTCAGGTAGTGGGCGCAATAGATGAGGATACTTCCTCTTAATCACTGCCCTTAATTCATCGTAATTAAAGAAGATCTTTCCCTTTGAGGATTTATTTAAGCAGTCTGGACAAACTCTTTTTATAATCCTCGCCATTTTTGCAACTATACACAGCCCAAAGTTTGGAAGGCTTTTTAACTGGTTTTTCCCTCTCTTCTTGGCTCCTTTTCTCTGGGCTCTTCTGATCCTTGCCCCTGAGAAGGGTACACATAAAATACAGCCCATTTTAATACATAAAAAAGCTGATGAAATGTGACAGAGAGGTAGCCCAGGGCTGTTACTTCAGGAACCAGGACCTGGAACCACGGTTAACTCGCTTCATCTGCACATGTGGGAGATGGAGACGCTGGAGCCAACTTAGTGTTTGTCTGAGGACCAACGCCATATCCTGAGGCTTGGCGGTTTTATGTCTGGGCTCCTCCCCCACCCCCTCCGGAGAGACCCGGAAGTGTTAACTGATTGGATGTCCGGACCCGGAAGTTCCTCGTGATGCGCCAGAAATTTCGCCGCCACAATGACTCGATGCCGGAACGTGCCAAACAGATTTTCCCCGAGGTAGGCCGATTCCAATTTTCCTCTCCCGCGGAGCGGGAGGACCAACTTTTGGCCGACGGCCCGGCAGGGTAACTTTTCTGCTCCTGTACTATTCTCTTTCCGTGCTGACCCAGCATTGTAGCCGCGCGGACCGTTGGTAGGTTCTAGCCGGGGAGGATAGGGGACGGCGGGGGTTTTTAGGTCTCTTCTCCAGCACTTAAGAAAGTGTGGAGCGGACTGTGTTCTGAGAACCTTACCATTTGTGTTCCTCAGATAGGAAACTATTGCGACGTGTATCCCTAGGGACAGGAGACACTGGTGTGGGGGGTGCTAGGGAGGAGCCTTTTAATACTTTGTGACTTCTGTTCTACAGGATATAAGGAGCAACCTCCAGGTGGGGGCCGTCAATGGGAACGTGGTGGAAAAAAATAATTATAAATATGGGGAAAAAAAAAAAAAAAAAAAAAAAAAACAACAAAAATCAAACTCACCCCCTTCTTTAGAACTAATGACAAATATAATTGAAAAGTTTAAAATATAGTTAGCCATCGGCAACATCCCAAAATGTCAGATCTATCAAAATATAATAACTTATTCCGCTGTTTGAAAAGAAAAGCATCAAAAATGATAAACAAATTACACCACCATCCTGAACTCTTTAAGTATTGAAAAAGTTATTAGTGCCAGTTTAGGAGGTTTAATTTTTGCAAATGGATGAAATCTTATAGAACCTATATAAATTTGGTATTCCGTGATCGCACCGACCCAAAGAATAAAATTAGACATGTAATTCGGGTGTACAATGAAAGTCGTAAAATCTAAGCCACAAGAAAGTGGGGCCTGGTCATTAAGGGGGTTCAAATACAGCATTTTTATTGGAGTTATATATAGGTGGATGAAGATGGTGGGGGGGAAAAAAAAAAAAAACAAAAATCACTCTAGTGGACAGACTAATCAACTATCTTGAACAATAAAATGTACCCGTATATATTGAGTATAAGCCGACCCGGAGTATAGCCGAGACCCTAATTGCCAATGGGGCTTGTACCGAACCATGCAGTAAACTGGGTGAAAATGACTATTGTGAGTATAAGCCTTGTGGTAGTATATAGCAGCCGGCTTCAATCTAGTATACAGACAGCCCCCCAATCTAAGTATACAAATAAAAAAACTAATACTCACCCTTGGTGTCCGGATCGTTGGCACGGGTCCCGATCTCAGCGCGAGCTCCCGATCTTCGGCACCGGGTCCCGGCGAACTTTGGCAGGTGTGCAACATATGATGCGGCGATGTCGCCGCTGACGGTCATCAGCGGACGACACCGCCGCATTATAGTGTGCGCTGCCGGCAGGTCGCATTTGGACGCGATTCTGCCGGAAGAAAGGAAGACAGAGTAGAAGAAGGAGCACCACCGGGAGCCTCGCGCTGAAGATAGGGACCCGCGTCAACGATCCGGGACACCCGGAGGGTGAGTATTACGTTTTTATTTTCTGCTTGACTCGTGCATAAGCGAGATGAGTTTTTCAGCACCATTTTTTGTGCTGAAAAAACTCGGCTATACACAAAGTATAAACGTTATCTGAAAATCATGCTAGAATAAAAAAATCTGCTACAAAATTAAATTTCAAAATGACTAAAGAATACGTACAGTAGATTCACCATATATTCGTATTTTCTTGTCTTTACTATTGTGTTCTATTTTGCCTCCTCCTAGGCATTTACACTTCAATTGCATTGCTTGCATTTCTGGATCCAGTATTTCAAATATATGATCTGTTAAAACACAGTAAATCAGAGAAAGTAATGTTTAATTAAACATGACAAATACACTAAAGAAGTACGGTAATAATCATAGTAACACAATCATTAATAGTGTACAAAATATTCCACAAATGGTAAATATTTCCCTTTGGGATAACTTCAAGCTAAAGTAAAGACACAAAAGCTGTAAAATACTCCAACAGATGCCACATATCTAAAGGATTATATGGCACCTGATTTGGTCTGTATTGCTAAGCAAGACAGATTTGTATTGAGCTGGAATTGTATGGCCCCATACACATAGCTTTGGCAGTAGCATAAAACCAATAACACAAACTGCTTATTTACCTTACAGGTTAAAGGGGTATTCCGGGAATATAATCGTCTGACACAAAAACCCATGATGATATAAATAAATGAATACAACAATACTCAATGTCAGTCACAAAATTGAGCTTACATAGTTTGATTTTATGATTTACAAAATTTATGGCCTCTCTAAGTGGAGTTATCACTAAGATGGCCGCCACTGGAAACTACAAGTCCCATGATCCTTTAGTTTTCAGTAATCCCTCCTGCCTCTTATGCTCTGCTATAGTAATGATGTGTAACTGCCATCACAACACTGGCCATACTGGATGCACTGCAACCACTGCAACAGCCAAACCGTGGTGCAGGCAGGTGCAGGACATGTGATGTGGACATGTGACCAGCGGCCATCTTGTGTCCTGTGTCTGCTCTGCAACGGACTGCGTGGAGGAAATTAACGGACTGATTAAAAAGGGCCAGTAGCATTTTAATTCTTCATTACAGTCACCAGCATTTTCTGCTAAGGGGAGCAAAATTTTAAATAACAACTAATTACATATTAGCTTATATTTTGAGTACCCATTTGTATATTGATTCTGCTTATTCCTGGAATACCCCTTTAATGTAAACCTTAACCCCTTAAAGAGGACCGGTCACCTATAAAAAAAAGGCACTAGAAGCTGCTTACTTAAAAGGAAGCAGCTCCTAGCGCTAGCCCATTTTTAGCAGTGATAAACTGCTAGCTTTATCCAAACCCACTGATAAAGCTCGAAGACACTGCTGCAACATGCAATAGGAACGCTGGTCCACGCTCAAAGCGGTCCGATGTATTCATGAGGGGGCAGTCCTAGATGCTGCCTCTTCGACAAACCGCCCCTCCCGCTCCATAGGCCGGCGGTGACTGACAGGCTTCAAGAGGCAGACACCGCCTCCTAGTCCAGCCCCTCAAGAATACGCCAGACCAAAGCAGCCTGGCGTTCCTATTGTACTGCTGCTTACTTTAGTTTGATTTTAGGATTCAAAAAATGTAATGAGCTCTGCTTACTTTAGAAAGCCATCACCAAGATGGCTGCCACTGGAAACAAGTCCCATGATCCTTTATTTCTCAGTAACTCCTCCTCCTTCTTATGTTCAGTTCCCAGTGATGATCTAACAGAATGTTTTTGCTCTGTTACCATTGTAATGATGTGTGTAACTGCCATCAGTGCACATTACCTCACTGTGATGACGTTTCACTACAACACTGGCCATACTAGATGCACTGCAACCAACCGGCTACAGCCAAACTTAGTGGTGATCACACGACCTGCCCAGGCAGGTGCAGAACATGAGATTTGGACTAGTGACCAGCTCTGTGCAGAGAAAATCAACGGACTGATTAAAGGGCCAGTAGCATTTTTATTCTTTATTAGTTTATGACCACTTTGCTTTGACATTTGATTGTTGTGACATTAAAATATTGATTATTCTTTTGTAGTTCTGATTTTAGTATCTCCCTTGAAATATTGTTGTGACTTTGGACTGGCTACTTTGTTGTACCCTTTACTATATTTGCTACCTTTCCGTCCTTATCCCCTTCCCAACGTGTGCTGAAATAGTGAGACGTGCCTGGAAGTCAGTTAATGACTCGCGCCGACAAGCTGTTCCTGCCAGCCATTCATCTTGTCTTGTAGTCCAGGTCCCCCCCCCACCACCACCATCATTGCTACTGATTGGTCAGTCAAGGTCCTTGTACTTTTTTTTCTTTGAACTTTTCAAAAAGCATGTTAAAAATTCCACCACTACATGCCCAAAAAGAAGGCAAAAAAGGGATTCAAAATGTACAAGCTGTGTGAGAATACCACAGGGTAACTCCATAGGTTTAAGAGGAAAAAGACAAATTAGCCATCCAGAATGCCCCCTGTTTTAAAGAATTACTGGGATCTAGCTGGATGAGTTATCACCTTGTGGATAACTTTTATACCAGAATTCAATTTTTCCAATCCCCCAAGCTCCATGTGGCACTGTATGCAAAAACCAGAGAGGCCTCCCTGGATCCCTGGTAAGGCAGCCACTTAGAATAGGGGGACATCAAGGCAATCTGCAATCAGAACATAACGTTGGTCAAGTATGAGGACAAAAGGGATGTCCTTGTTCTGACCACAATTCATGGGGACTCCTGCACCCTCATCCTGTATGGGGTACCAACACCGCTGCCCCCAAGCCACAGTGTATCCTGGCTTACAATAAATTCATGGGTGGGGATGATCTGTCAGATCAAGTTCTTTTTTTTGGTCAAATAAAATTTTTATTGAAAACCAGACAGTAGTTTTCCATTTTTCATATTTAAACAATGTAAACAGTATACAAACTCTCCCACCACCCCCTCCCTTCCCCTGGTATCCATACAGAGCAAGTGTTCATTTAGATCAGATTCAGTGTTCATCAGGTTTGGTTTATGAGGCACAAGAGGGAAAGTCCATCCAGGAGACCCATAAGCTTTCCAGGCTTCACACGTTATACATTGGGTCAAATAAAATTCATAGGTATAAAATAAACATTTGTGTTATAACATCAATTAGCAATTGCCGGAGGGTCATAGATCTTCATCCATGTTACCTGCCATAGTCTAATAGAAACGGTGGTGATGATTATCTTGCAATAACTTGAACTATTCTACCCAAGTGAGGGTTAGATGAGCTAAGGGGCCAGGGGCCCCATATGGCTTCAAATTTTTGTTGCCGAATTTCGCTTTTATCCAGTCATAATAGTAGATTGGCCCTAGAAATAAATTCTGAAACTTGTGGAGGCTCAGTGTCCTTTTAATGGAGGACAATACGTTTCTTGGCAATATAAAGCAGTCGCAGTACTGCCAATCTATGACTCTCAGACAGCTGCAACTTAGATACGTAGCCTAAAATACATACAAGAAGATTACGTGTTGTCACCGTGGAAAATGTCTGATCAATCAGATCAAGAACCTCTTGCCAGTAGCGGCGTTATCTAGGACAGTTCCACATCAGGTGGATCAGGTCTGCATTAGATCTGTTCCATTTGTGGCAGCAAGCATCACCTCTATATCCCATCCTGGACAGCCTGACGGGTGAAATAGACTCTGTCCAACTTTTTCTGCTGCATAGTCTCTGCGCCTCACTAACTGATACCCTGGGCAAGGACTCCAGCATCTCCTTCCATTGATCTTCAGAAATAGTTACAACTTCCCCCTCCCATTTGGACTTAATTCTATGGGGAATTTCCCAATATGGGCATCTTGTAGATATGATTAGTTCACCGAAATTATCCCCTGTGCATCTCCCTTTTTGATTATCTCCACTGTTATGCGCTGACTTTTTACTCTGCCGGAAACGCCCATATTGAGTTACTGCGTTTCTGAGCTGAAGAAATTGGTAAAAGCAGGAGTGTGGGAGGTCAAACTCAAAGGACTTCAGTGCAGTGCCTTCATATAGTTGAGCTAAAGTGGTAATTCACCTACTTCCATTGAGGTAAGGGAGTGAGCTCACCAAGTTCAGGGTATTGGACGTTTGGCCATATTGGAGTATGAATAAGTTATCCCTCCATCCCCAGCAGGCTACGCATATTCCACCACAGTTTGTTTATGCATTTCAGGGTCTCTGACCTACGTTTTTGGCACGGTCCATCATAGTGAGGGGGAGCTTACACCAGTCTCACATTAGTCTGGAATTTGCTTATAAAAGGTAAGATATTGCGCGCAATGAACTCAGAGTCCAAATATTTAAAGACTGACATCACTGAGAGACCATAATCAGTGAGAAGTCTAGGGCACTACTACTGATTTGGTCCAATTAATAGTGAGGCCGAACAGGGACCCAAAGGAGGTTATCATATTTATCGCTGCCTGCAGGGATGGGGACCATCCAGGAATAGCAGCAGGTCATCAGCATACAATGCTACTTTCTCCTGATGCTCTCCATACTGAAAACCCTTAACATCTACTGAGGATCGCAGGGTAGCCGCCGGAGGTTCCACCACAACCGCAAACAGTAGCAGTGACAAAGGGCACCCCTGGTGGGTCCCTCTGTATAATGGAAATGGGGAGAAAAGCAGGGAGTTTATCTGTAGTCGGGCCATTGGAGAGGAATACAGTAAATGTATCCATGCTAAAAATTTGGACCCAAATCCTAACTTTCGCAATACCACGAATAGATATGGCCATTCCACTCTATCGAATGCATCGTAAGACACGACTGCATCATCCGGCAGGTGTCTATGGGAGATTTGGATGTTTAAAGGAAACCTACCACTTTAAAATGGTAGTTATAACCCTTAATATACCATGCACCCGATCGGGGAGATAGTGCCGGAGCACAAAAAAAAAAAAAAAGAGGAGGCCACAGCATCCAATATGATGAAAAAAGGTTAAACCTTTATTCACACAGGCATAGAAAAAACTAGCAGTTTTTTTCTATGCCTGTGTGAATAAAGGTTTAATCTTTTTTTTCATCATATTGGATGCTGTGGCCTCCTCTCTTTTTTTGTCTTGGACTATGGACCCTGGGCTGCGTGTATCAAACAAACAGCTTTTGGTAAATACATTGGTTGCTGTCTTTTCTTTTTCTGGAGCATATCTTCATTATTTGCAGAAAATAATGTATTGCTTGTTAAACTGTTTTAACTATATTGCAAGCACGTTTCGGCGCACCATGATACGTACTCGCCGCACCATTCGCACGATCGTGCATGCGCCTGATTAGGAAGTGCTGGAGAGCCGGTGACGTCACTGAGTTCTTGGGCACACCCCCTCATCTAATTCATTGATCAGTTGCCATGACAGCCTCGGGTCTTCGTCAGGCTGAATGGTTTATGCCAGTGGCTCATTGTAACGTATACTGTGCAGAAATGCCATATACAGGCAGTCCCCGGGTTACATACAAGATAGGGTCTGTAGGTTTGTTCTTAAGTTGAATTTGTATGCAAGTCGGAACTGTATATTTTATCATTGTAATCCCAGCCAGAACTTTATTGGTCTCTGTATCAATTGGATTTTAAAAATGTTGGGTTGTCATAAGAATCAATATTAACACTAAAGCTTCATTACAGACACCTGTGATAACTGTTACAGCTGATCATTGTAGCCTAGGACTAAAGCACAATAAATTACCAATATCCTGAGGTCCGTTTGTAACTAGGAGTCGTATGTAAGTCGAGTGTTCTTAAAAGCCCATAGGATGTCCATCTTCTCTACTGCATTTAGGCAATATACACTCACCGGACACTTATTAGGTACACCATGCTAGTAACGGGTTGGACCCCCTTTGCCTTCAGAAATGCCTCAATTCTTCGGGCATAGATTTCATCAAGGTGCTTAAAGCATTCCTCAGAGATTTGGTCCATATTGACATGGATGGCATCACACAGTTGCCGCAGCTTTGTCGGCTGCACATCCATGATTGCGAATCTCCCGTTCCACCAATCCCAAAGATGCTCTATTGGATTGAGATCTGGTGACTGTGGAGGCCATTTGAGTATAGTGAAACTCATTGTCTGTTCAAGAAACCAGTCTGAGATGATTCCAGCTTTATGGACATGGCGCATTGTCCTGTGGAAAGTAGCCATCAGATGTTGGGTACATTGGTCTAAAAGGATGACATGGTCAGCAAACAATAACTCAGGTAGGCTGTGGCGTTGCAACGATGCTCAATTGGTACCAAGGGGCCCAAAAGAGTGCCAAGAAAAATATTCCCACACCATGACACCACCACACCAGCCTGACACGTGATTCAAGGGCAGGATGGATCCAATGCTTTCTGTTGTGTGACGCCAAATTTCTGACCCTACCATCCGAATGTCGCAGCAGAAAGAAATCTCATCAGACCAGGCAACGTTTTTTCAATCTTCTACGTCCATTTTTCGATGAGTTGTGGCAAATTGTTAGCCTCAGTTTCCGTTCTTAGCTGAAAGGAGTGGCACACGTGGTCTTCTGCTGCTGTAGCCCATCTGCCTCAACGTTCGACGTACTGTGCATTCAGAGATGCTCTTCTGCACCTTTGTATTGTAACGGGTGGCGATTGAGTCCACTGTTGACCTCTTTCTATAAGCTCGAACCAGTCTGCCCATTCTCCTATGACCTACTGGCATCAACAAGGCATTCCCGCCACAGAAACTGCCGATCACTGGATGTTTTTCTTTTTCGGACCATCTCTCTGTAACCCTAGAGATGGTTGGCGTGTGAAATGAAAATTCCAGTAGATCAGCAGTTTATGAAATACTCATGACCAGCCCTTCTGGCACCAACAACCATGCCCGTTCAAAGGCACTCAAATCACCTTTCTTCCCCATACTGATGCTCGGTTTGAATGACAGGCAGATTGTCTTGACAATGTCTACATGCCTAAATGAACATGAGTTGCGCCATGTGATGGCTGATTAGAAATTAAGTGTTAACGAGCAGTGGAACAGGTGTATCTAATAAAGTGGCCGGTGAGTGTAGATCACCACAGTTTCTATACCAAATTAGGGTCCGTGGAGACTCAAACTGCCCTAGGCGCGGTTGTTGAGGAAAGCAGGCATCCTGCACATGATGTGGAAAGTGGGGAATTGGAAAGTCTCTGGAAGAAAAGTAACGGAAATCTTAGGCAGGGTGTTCTCGGTCACAAACCAGCTAACCTCTCTCCTGTTTGTTTGGGATTAGGTTATAGATAAATTACGACACTTCAAATGTGGGGTTGGTCACGGATGCACCTGCATCCTGGTTGCGGATTGCTGGCAAAATCATGCCTACTCTGTGGGCGCGGCGCCCCCCCCCAGCACGACATAACCTCTCCACGAGGCTGATTCCCCATCTGGAACTAGGCAAAGCGCACTCCACAGCTCTAGGTGCTATCCAGTTTAAAGGGCCAGCGTCCTCTTGATTGGTGGGGGATCAATCCGGTCTCAGCCCTTATAATATGGCACCTTCCTTCTCCTCGAGGATCTTCAGCTACATTCTACAAAGAATCTCCCAAGGTTTCAACACCTCGCTTCACACATGGTTCCTGTGAAGAGAAGAAAGACCCTCCACCGCATTCAGTGTGTCTCTGTGTTCCTGTGTGTTTCCAGACGTTTTCCAGACGCCTCATGTGTTTCACTGACTCCAGCATATCTCAGAGGCAATCGGTGGATGCACGTGTTCCCAGCTCTGATCACAAGGACCTGTCAGTTCACTGTCTGCACCTGGTCAGTGCCAAGCTGCTGCCTGGCTTGCTGATGAGGTTCACAGCTATCCTTCCACGCCGTATTCCTGTTGTCATCCCAGGCTCCGACTGTGTTCACTTCACCACCTGTTTCTCTGGGCTAGTCACCGCGGTCATAGAAGCAACCCGGTGGTGAATGGACCGGTGGCACACACACGAGCAAGACCATCCCGCTTTGACGGAGGGCTCTTGGTCGAGTGTCGCTAGTCCATCTCCATCTTCCAACGGTGGTTCAGAGGGTCACTGGTCGCAGACTCCTCTTCAGGACTCTTTCCATAGAGACTCTAGTCCTGTTTGTGTACATAACAGCAAGATCCGGCCTGTGCTCTGCCAGAATCAGGGACTAGGCCCAAGGATTCGAATCAGTCGCGGCTGTTAATCAGTCACGCGCCATAGTACAAGATAATACATACAGTGTGCCGCCATATACATATTAATACGAAAGGTGCCGCCAATACCAGTTAATACATTACAACGTGCCCGGTAACCATTTAATGACATACAGATGCAAATATGCATAATACATACAGTGTGCAGCCATATATTTTTTTTTTTCCATATAAGACATTACAGGTGCACCATACCACAATCATACACAGTTTACATATATACATAAGCCACACATACATCAGTACTACAGGTGCACCCATATTACCATATAATACATACAGCGAGCCTCACATACCATATAATAATAAAGTGGGAAACAATTATTAAATATAAACACATAAAGACGAAGCCAATCCCCTATACCATTATATACAAACCGTGTGCCACCATTACCATGAAACATTACAGGGGCCCTGCCATATCCATATAATACATACCGCATGCCCCCAATACCATTATAATACATTACCAGCGTGCCGGCCCATCGGCCGCCATTACTTATTACCAATATAATAAATTTAAACCTGATGCTACCCATATACCTACAATACATACAGATACAGGCCATACCATATAATTAAACATACAGCGAGCCACAAAATACCATATAATACATACAGGTGCACACAATATAACATATAAATTAAAGCAGCAGGAGCAACCAAAGATACCATATTAAACATACAGTGTGCCACCCATACACCATATAATACCATACAGCGTGCTGCCAATTCCATCTAATAAATAACAGCATGCCAAAATATGCCAGATAATACTATACAGGTGACGCCACTGCAATATAAGAGACATTCAGGGACAAACAACCATATACCATATAATACATTCAACGTGGCCACCTGTTGGAAAAGAGACGAGATGGCGTGTGACACTTAGATATAGATTAGTACTACAATGGTCAGACTGCCTAGAGATTGTGCCCACTTTATCTCCCAGTGAGGCCCATAGGATGTCCCATCTTCTCATGCGGCATAAGGCATATACACTCACCGGCCACTTTATTAGGTACACCATGCTAGTAACGGGTTGGACCCCCTTTTGCCTTCAGAACTGCCTCAATTCTTTGTGGCATAGATTCAACAAGGTGCTTGAAGCATTCCTCAGAGATTTTGGTCCATATTGACATGATGGCATCACACAGTTGCCGCCAGATTGTGGACCGCACTCCATGATTGCGACATCTCCGTTCACCCAAAATCCAAAGATGCTCTATTGGATTGCAGATCTGGTGACTGTGGAGGCCATTTGAGTATAGTAACTCATTGTCCTGTTCAAGAAAACCAGTATGGATGATTCAGCTTTATGCACATTGCGCATGTCCTGCTGATGAATGGAATGAAAGTATCCATCAGATGTTGGGGTACATGGTGGTAATAAAAGGGAACATGGGTCAGCAGCAACAATAATCAGGTGAGCTGTGGGTTGCAACGATGTCATTGGTACAAAGGGGGCCCAAAAGAGGCCAAGGAAAATATTCCCACACCTGACACACCACCACAGGCCTGACAGTTCGATACAGGCAGGAGGGATCCTGCTTTCACTGTTGTTGACGCCAAACAATTTCGACCCTACCATCCGAATGTAGCAGCAGAAAGAAAATCTCATCAGACACAGGCAACGTTTTTTCAATCTTTCTACGTCCACTTTTCGATGGCTCGGCAAATTGTTAGACTCAGGTTCTGTTCTTAGATGAAAGGATGGCAACAGGTGGTGTCTTCTGCTTGTTGTAGCCCAGCTGAATCAACGTTCGACGTACTGTGCATTAGAGTATGCTCTTCTGCCACCTTGGTATTGTAAACCGGGGGGGGCGATGTGAGTCCACTGTTGACTTTCTATCAGGCTACGAACAGTATGCCCATTCTCCTATGACTATGGCATCAAAACAAGGCATTCCTGCCCACAGAACTGCCGCTCACTGGATGTTTTTTATTTTGGACCATGCTCCTGGAAACCCAGAGATGGGTGTGCGTGATGAAAATACAAGTAGATCAGCAGTTTATGAAATACTCAGGACCAGCCTTTGGCAACCAACAACCATGCACGTTAAGCCTAAACACCTTTTTCCCCTACTGTGCTCGGGTTTGAACTGAAGGCGATTGTCTGACAATGTCTACATGCCTAAATGCACTGAGTTCCTGCCATGTGATTGGCTGATTAGAAATTAAGTGTTAACGAGCAGTTGGACAGGTGTATCTAATAAAGTGGCCGGTGAGTGTAGATCACCACAGTTTCTATACCAAATAGGGGTCCGTGGAGACTCAAACTGCCCTAGGCGCGGTTGTGAGGAAGCAGGCATCCTGCACATGATGTGGAAATGTGGGGAATTGGAAAGTCTCTGGAAAGAAGTACCGGAAATCTTAGGCAGGGTGTTCTCGGTCACTAAACCAGCTACACCTCTCTCCTGTTTGTTTGGGATTATGGTTATAGATAAATTACTGACACTTCAAACTGTGGGGTGTCACGGATGCACCTGCATCCTTGTTGCGGATTGCTGGCAAATCCATGCCTCTCTGTGTGGCGCGGCGCCCCCCAGGCCCGTTGCCATGACAGCCTCGGGTCTTCGTCAGACCTGAGGCTGAATGGTTTATGCAGATTCATTACAATGAGCCAGTGGCTCATTGTAACGTATACTGTGTAGAAATGTCATATAATGCAATACAGTTGTATTGCAGTAAATGGTAGGAACAATCTGACTATCTAGGGTTAAATGTACCCTAAAGGGTCTAAGAAATAGTGAAAAATAAAAAAAGAAGTTAAAAAAATGTAAAAAAAATTAATAAAATATTAAAAATGAAAATCACCCTGTTATAACCGGCAATGACCTCCAAAATGGGAAATGGCACCCAAATGTCAGTCCTCAAAATGGTAAAAACGAAACCGTCGGCTCATTTCGCGAAAAATGACACCTAACAGCTCTGTGCACCAAAGTATGCACCAGAAGATGGAAATTGTTTTTTCCTTTTTCGTACACATTTGTTTAATTTTTGAAAATGTATTAAAACGCAATAAAACCTATAAAAATTTGGCATTACAACGACCGTACCGAACCAAAGAATAAACTAGAGGTGTTATCTGCGCAGAGTGAAAGTCGTAAAAACTGAGCCCACAAGAACGTGACACATGCGTTTTTTTTTCAATTTTTTTTAACATTTGGAATTTTTTTCCTGCTTCCCAGTACGCGGCATGGAATAATAAATGACATCACATAAATTTGTTACGCACAAAATAAGCCCTCACTGGATATTGGAATGATTAGTAATATTGAGCAGGGAGTTAACTGTTGCCTCGGCCTTTTAATTGACTTCTCTGGATACCGGTGGCCGGTGAATTTTCTACTAGTTTTGTCTGATCCAGTTTATTGAATGTTGGGCAGAGTTTTGATATATCCAACCCCGGCCAACAGCTTCTCATCTCCAGGGGATGAATGAATATGCGGCCGTCTTAAAACGAACAGGGCGAATGTTTTATTTTTAGCTTACAAGTATAAATAAAAGTGTTCAGAGCATCTGATATTTCCACAATCGCGTGGTATCGAGCGCTCAAGGATACTCACGACCTCCGATGTCTGATTGGTATCAGATGTTTTATTATTTAAAATATATTACATAAAATATACCGTTGCAACGCGTTTCGGTCCGGTACTCGGACCTTCTTCAGGCAGTGTGTACAAGTTTTCTTGATTAGTTGTAACATATATAGCAGTATACCGGATATGAAGGTTGTCGGTATCGGTATATGCTTCCGGTTCAGAGTGTTAACGGAGTCGGTACGAACCATAATACAGACATAAAAACATATAAATTACAATAAAAATCACAATAAAAAAATCATATTATCTTCAATACATAATAAACATTAGTACATTAGGTCCCCATATGTAGCTATATCCGTGTACGGGGAGTTTTTCGGATTGTAGAAGATCGGCTATTCCCTAGCTGGTTGCTATGGTGATCGTGAACGCTCTCTGCCTGTCAGTAAAATCAGAGGTTCTATGGAAGCCCGGAATGGCCAAAAAGCCATTCGGAAGGATCAAGGCTTTGGAAGCAAGTAGCGTTCCGTGGTAAATGATTTATGTATAGATATGGAGAATAGATCAGCGAAGCTCTGAAAAACAACAACGGTTTTGAATAGCACATGTGAATGACATTAGTTGGAGGTAAGAATAATTTTTATCCCTCATGATAAAGAGATAGGCCAGGATTAAGTTTTTACACTGATTCGATTACTTCATTTAATCCGAAGGGGTGCAGGGTACGGAGTTTAAAGATCCAATAGGATTCTCTCCTATTTAAGGTTTTTACTCTATTTTTGACATCCATCAGGATTTGTTCGATCGGGATTACTGAAATAGATCCGAAGTTTTTATCATGTTCCAACAGTAGATGTTTAGATAGGCTGTGTTTTAGAAAGCCTATTTTCGCCTTATGCCTATGACCGTTCATTCGAACTCTAAGTGTCTGAACGGTACGACCCACATATTGTAGGCCACAGCTACAGTTTATTAGATATATAACGTAGTCTGAGGCACATGATAAACATTTCCTGTACTATTTGATGAGAAAGTGGTGATTCCATCCTGAATAATATCACAGCACATGCATTTCTTATGCTTGCATTTTTTAACTCCAGATGTTGGTTGTTTTTTAGTGTTTTTCGTTTTCGTTTTTCGTAGTCTACTAGGTGCTATTATACTTTTAATTGTTGTTGCTTTTCTAAAGGTGATTCTTGCATGCTGGGGTATCAGATCTTTAAGATAGGGGTCTTTTCGAAGTATCCCCCAATGTTTATTTAGAATCTTCCTTATTTGGTTGCTTCCTTTATCAAAGGTGGTCAGAAAATTAGCCGAAAGAGATTGTGGTATTTCTTTATTTTTAGATGTCGGTATTAGACAGTCTTTTTGTGTGCGGTTTAGATTTCTAGAGTAAGCTTCATTTATTATAGGTACCGGGTAGTTTTTTTCTTTGAATTTCTTTTTCAGATTTTTTGCTTGCTTGGTATAATCCGACGTGTATGTACAATTTTTCCGTATACGGTAGAACTGACTAAACGGAATATTTTTGAGCCATTTTTGGTAATGGCTACTTTTGTAATCTAGAAAACCGTTACTGTCAACTTGTTTGAAATAGGTTTTAGTGGCGATACTTTCCTCATTGTGAGTAATCTCAAGATCTAAAAAGATTGCCGTATTTTTATTATAATTTTCTGTGAAAGTAATTCCCCATGGATTTTCATTTAACTGATCCACAAATGATTTTGCCTCTCCTTCAGTTCCGTTCCATATGAGGAACAAGTCGTCGATATAACGTTTGTAATAGACCACATTTTTTGCCCACTGAGTGGTACAGTAGATGTACTGGTCCTCGAACCGCCCCATGAATAGATTCGCATAACTTGGGGCGGCTCGAGTACCCATCGCCGTACCGCATTTTTGCAGGTACAGCTGATCTTCAAAGAGGAAGTAGTTATGTTCGAGCACAAATTGCAGACCCTCCATTAGGAACTCAACTTGTGCTGATGGTAGATCAATATTTTGATTAAGATACCAGCGTGATGCTTCCACTCCCAGATTGTGTTTAATGTTGGAGTACAGTGATGTAATATCAAGAGTAAGGAAGCTAAATTCTTCTCTCCATCGGAAATCCTCCAGATCTGCTATAAGACTAGTAGAGTCTCGTAGGTATGATGGAAGTTCCTTTACTAGAGGTTGCAGGAATAGATCGATATAATGTGACAGATTACATGTCAATGAATCTATCCCTGACGTGATGGGGCGTCCAGGCGGGTTAATTGTATTCTTATGCACTTTTGGTAAGTGATAAAAGGTGGCCAAAGCCGGATGGCTGGTTTTCAGAAAGTGTTTTTCTTTAATATTCAGAAGATTAGCTTTATATGCTCTATTGATCAGATTCGAATAATCTTCTATGTATTTTTTGGTGGGATCTGTTTGTAGTTTTGCGTAATACACCGGATCATCTAGGATCCTTAGAGCTTCCGTGACGTATGTCTCACGATCTTGTATCACTATCCCTCCCCCCTTGTCTGCCGACCTTATAACTATATTTGTGCTTCACCTTTCGTTAGGTTTTTATTATTCTTACTCTTCTGTAGACTTTGGATATTTTTGAAGTCTTCCGATACAAGGCTATAGAAGGTATCTATATAGTGTCCTCGGTGTTGGATTGGGTTAAAATTAGATTTTCCCTTTACGTTCTGGTGTAGGAATTGGTCAGTTTGTTGGTTTAGCATTTTTCCCCCCTCATGTTTCCTTTCTTTGATTTTGAAGTATCTTTTTTGTGTGAGTTTTTTTTATATAGAGATTTAAATCCACAAAAAGTTCATATTCATCCGTGTTTTTATCCGGACAGAAGTTTAAGCCTTTATTTAAGAGGCTCTCTTCCTCTTCGGTTAAAACATGGCTAGAGAGTGAAGATTTTTACTGTTCCTTCTTTTTCATTTTTAGGAATCTCCTGTGTTGGAGGGCTATTATTTAGGGCTCTTGTCTGGATTTTTTCTCTTCGTGTTCTATTTTTTCCTCCCCTTCCTCCTCTGTGTGTTTTTTTCTTTTTTCCGCTTTGGGTGTATTTATAGGTATGAAATACTTTAGGAACCTTGATTTCGCTGTGTTTTTTTCCTGGGGCGTGCTCGGATCTAGTGGGGGTCTCAATGGGGTCGGGGGTCTGGTTGGACCTATTTCTAAAAAAGACGATTGCAAATGAAAACTCGCTGGGGAGAGGGATGGGAGTTCTTCTAGGCGGATGTCTTGTGAAGTGTTGTTTGGTACTATATGGATCACTGTGTCTTGACTCTGTGAAAATGTGTCGTGTATAGTGATATCAGTGAAATCGATATCATTATCTTGATTTTTCTCCAGATGTCTCGGACTAGACTGTATCGTTTTTTTTGTGGTAACTATTGTTCCTATGTGGGGAAAAATTTCTGTTTCGTATTTGTTCTATATTTCCAGTTTCATTTTCCTTATTTTTAAAAACTGTATTTAGGACCGTGCGTCCATATTTGAATGGGTGGCTTTCACTCTTTCTATACTGGTGGTCTATTTTTTTCTTTGGTTCTAAATTGTTATGATCATGTAAGTCTTTTCTATTTTTAGTGTGAAATCTCGTGTATAAAGTATAAATAAAAAGATTTACTTTAAAATCTGTGGGTGTAAAGATTGGATTATTTATGTGGTTAGGAAAACTGCAGTGATGCCTGGTACAAGAAGGACCCAGAGCTCCACTATATAATATCTATATAGCACCATCATATTCCATAGCGCTTTACATAGCTTATCAAAAAGCATTTTTGAGGTTTCTCATTGCCCAAAAATTTCCTTCACTTGTCTAGAGAAAACGACTTGGTTACCAAAATTCCGAAATTGGTAGAACAATCTTTTATAAATTCTTAGATCTAAAGATGAATATATAAAGTCCCTGATGCAGGAATGTTTGGAGATGCTGATGGATGTTGGGATGATGTTACCACATGTAAGAGCAGTGCGTTACCTGTAGGCCCGGCCTCTCATTGGCTTCTCCGGGGACCAGTGTCCGGTGTATTTTTTGGAAAGTATTTTTAAGATTTTGTCCCCAAATATTTCTCCCTTCACTGGGTCCAGTTTTTGGAATCTGTTGGCCAGAGTCTTTATATAACTAACCCCGGCCATCAGCTCCTCTCATCTCCAGGGGGATGAAGGTGTAAGAGGCCATTATATCTATGGGAGGAAACAAGAACAGGGCAATTTTTTTTATTTTTTTTTTTTATTTTTTTTTAAAGGGATTTTAAAGTAAATCTTTTCATCTGTGTGTGGATGTTAAGATTAATCATTTATGTGGTTAGGAAAACTACAGCAAGCTAGATACATGAAGAGGCTCCGGCGTACAATTGCGCTAATACCTGCCCCTGTTCAGGCCTACTCTGTCGCTAGCCGTACCCCCATCACACCCTCCATGCCCATTTGGAGAGGAGGTCGAGTAAAACGGGAAATAATCACAATTCCTTTCAGGGCTTGTACATGTCCCACAATGAGAGGCTGCACATTATATTTTCCGCACACAGATAAAAATATGGAACATTCCTTTGATTCCAAATAGAATCCGGGCGGATAACGCTCTGAAGCCAGGACATGGTGGTAAAAATTCTGTGAATCTGCGTCAAATACCACCGTGTGAACTAGCCCTCAGTGTGAAGACACACATGGCGTTTTTGGGCCGTTTTTACTAAGTGCGTTTTCAGATCGTTAAAAAACGCATCCGTTTTTTAAAAACGCATGCGTTTTTGTCTGGTTTTCATTGCGCAATTTCGGAAAAACGGACAAAAAACGCCATGTGTGTCTTCACCCTCAGGCCGGCAGCACACGACCGCAGTCAGTCTGTGCTCTGGGTGGACTTATTATAGTCAAAGATGATACAAGAAGTTTTTTTTTTTTCCTGCAAACATTGGGGGACATTTACTATGGCGTTTCCGACAGTTTTGTGGCGCTCTCACCACATGTTCTGCTCTCCGACCTATTTATTAGCTGTCGGGGACAGAAAAAATGCCTTTTTCCGTCTGCTCCGACTCTTCTCCGAAAAGGGGCGTGGCTTTGGCGGAGTGGAAACTCAGACACAATTACTATGTGTCACAGCCATTTTTGGGCGGTGTAAACTGACGGAAAGTAGACCAAAAGAAAACTGGTCTAGCAGGGACTGTTGGACACATTTCTGGTGCTCGGGACAGATTTTGGTCCCAGCGAAAGAAAATGGTCTCGGCGCCAGAAATGTCTCTGCACAGCTCCACAATATTAAATGTGTATCTTCTTACCGAGAGCAGGTCGGTAACAAAGCCAATGCAGACACCGACACTGTAAGTAAATGTCCCCCATTGTGTTCGCTCCATAAAATCCAGGAAGCACATGTTGCGCTTGGAAACTCAATTCAGGCACAGGAGGCTGCGTTCTCACAGTGCATTTTGGTTGCGTTTTCATTGTGTTTTGAATCGCATTACAACAGCTGAGGAGAGGTGCCCAATTACATTACTGTTTACATTTGTTAACATGTTGTTAACACATGCATTTACAATGCGTTTTGTAAACGCAAAATTCAACAGTAATGTAATTGGGAAAATCACCTCTCCACAAGACATACGTCTTTCCCCATTACAATGTGTTCATAGTTTCTAAACGCATCCATGTTGGGGAGCAGCGCCTCCACGTTAAGCCCGAATAGAATTGAGTTTCCATTGAAATGCATTTGATTGGTAGAAAACACTGAGGGCGCGTTCACACGTTGCGTTTTGAAATGCGTTTTCGTTGCGTTTGAAACGCATATACAACAGCTGAGGAGAGGTGATTTGCCTAATTACATCACTGTTAACATTTTCGTTTACAAAACGCATCGTAAACGTGATGTTAACACATGCATTAACATTGGGTTTACAAACGTAGACGGTAATGTAATTAGGCAAATCACCTCTCATCAGCAAATCACCTCTCATATGCGTTTCAAACGCAATGAAAACACGACCTGAACGCAACGTGTGAACGCGCCCTGAGTGTTTTGCATTGTTGACATACAAGACACCGGGTATTGGCACCGGTCGCATGCGTCTCAACGTAAACACATGTGCGAACGGGCCCCTCCCCAGTTTGATAGCGTTTGGAAACACAATACAACCACAATATGTGAAGGGGTTAAGAGAAGCTGTCCCTCATCTTTTTACACTCCTGTTTTTCGATCAAAAAGTACATCAAACACAACATTTGAACGCACCCAAAGTGTTTCGGTCCACAAGGCCGGCGGCACACGTGGCTTTTTGAATCAGTTTTTAAGCAGTCCATTAAAAAAAAAATGCATGCGTTTTTTGAAAATGCATCAGTTTTTACCAATTATCTTAATTAAGATAATTGGAAAACAGACAAAACAGTAAAAAACTGGATGCATTTTTGTAACGGACTGCTTAAAAACGTCCCAAAAACGGGTTCAAAACACCACGTGTGCCGCCGGACTTAATCATAATTGCACTAAAAAAGAAAACTAAACAGGCACAACAGGCCTAAGGGTGGTGGCACACGTGGTGTTTTACACCCGTTTTTAGGCGGTTTTTCTAAGCAGTCCGTTAAAAAAAGCATGCGTTTTTAAAATGCATCTGTTATTGACCGTTTTTACCAATTATCTCAAGATAATTGCAAAAATGACAAAACAGTAAAAAAAAAAAAAAAACTGGATGCGGTTTGTAACGGAATGCTTAAAAATGGCCCAAAAACTTCTTAAAAATGCCACGCGCGCTTATATCAGAAGAAGTAAACGCCAGAGGGTGATGTTGTACATCAGGCACAGCCATGAGATAGGGGGCGCTATACACTATAAAGAAACGGCTTGGCTGTCCTAGTGACGCACTCCATCTCATGCTGCGGTGTATACAAGCGGTGTCGCTTACTGTGGTACTCGGCGCTCTTAGTGCCCCGCACGACATCTCGGTACCGCTCTGGCTCTGAGGAAGCCGGGCTCACCCGGACCAGAATGTACTTGAACACCCCGTCAGGGTCGATCACAACTTCAGGAACAGAGTCCAAGCCAGCCATGGCCGCTAGCTAGCGCCTGTGCGATCACGTGACGAGTCTATTTGTAGACTAGGCTCCTCATATGTGCACACAGCCATATATAGCTGGGGGAGACGTCTGCGCCCTATCGGGACTTGTCTTTAATGGACTCGCACTTTAGTTGATAATAATCAGAATTTTTGTTAAAACATAAAAAAACAAGTTGGAGCCACTGCCCCAGGAGGCCGCTAACCACATCCCACTGCGCACTGGTTGGTTGTTGAAGCGGTTGTAGATTTGGCGCCACGAGCTCCCCCAGATGTTTTTTCATCGGGAGATTTACTGGAAACCTGTGGGAACTCTGGATGCGATAAACTCAAGCTCCTTGGTGATTTCCCAGTGCAGACACCTCAGATCATGTCCCAAGCAGATCTGCTGGAAGAATTGAGCGGATGGAGTCGGGAGATGTGTCAGCGGGAGCTGCCGGCCGCCCTGCCGAAACTTGTCATATCCTGCTCGTAGTCAGAGCTCAGTCAGCGCCGGGGACGCGTGTGTACTTGTAGTCGTTCATACAATGCGGTTGATCTTGTAGTAAAGTCTGGATAACCTTGACTAGTTTAGATTAGATCACATTAATGAGTTGTAGTGAAGCACACGCACGGTAAGGTACATTGTGTGGCCTTTGTGTTGGCCCTGGTGACACCTACATTACGTTGTAAACGGTGTCACCAATGATGGAAACCTGACGGACACGATTATTGTGAGCCACATGTGGTATCCTTCATGGCATTCAGTTTTCATACTACCAGCATTGCATTCGACTGTTCTAAACACATCAGTTTTTTTCACATACCATTTATTAAACTAGATAATCTGCAGCACAGACTATTATTTGTGTGTGTGGCATCTGATTAAACCCAAGATCCATCATATGCAAAGAAAAATGAAAGCACACTCACATGGCTGTTCTATATAAGCTGTCATACATATAGTTGAATAATTTTTGGTCCTAGACCAGGAATATAGCAGTCTGTAGTCAGAACTGCATATTTTAGAATTGTAGCCCCAGACAGAATTTTTTTGGAATCTTGAAAATTGAATTGTCATAAGAACCAGGATTAACAATAAAGCTTCATTGCAGACACCTGTGATAACTGTTACAGCTGTTTATTGTAGCCTAAGAATAAAGAAAAGTAATTTAACAATTTCCAGAGGACCGATTGTAACTAGGAGTTGTCTGTAAGTCGGGTGTTCTTAACTAGGGGACCGCCTGTACACAACAGGAAACCTGAGATGGTCAGATATATTTGTCTACTTGAAAAATTTAAGGGGTTGGTCCCTAGTAAAAAACTTTCCCAGGTTAGCGCAAGACCCTAATAGTGTTACCCATATTATACTTACCCTGATAAACTTTCTGCGAACCCACGGGTCACGTGACCTGACAATAGCAGGAATCGGTATTTGTCTTTCTGGCGGATAGGGGGGCTTACTGTCTGTGCACCCCTTCATGATAACTGCTCAAATATCAGCGGTTACAGGGCCACGTGAATGTACTTGGCACGACCCTCCAACAATTGTTATGGGGGTTGTGAGGATTTGTATATTGCTATACTCTTTATTATTGGTACTTTCATTCTTTATAATTATCCAAAATCTCTTGCTTTGTATTGCGATAATTCAAAATTTTCCTTAATAATTCATACTCAATGTATCAGTGTTCAGATAACTGGAAAGAAACAATTCGTAAGCAATTCAAACATTTTTACAATTCTAGAACAATTATTATTTATATTCATTTGTTTGTAATTTTTTTTTTTTTTTTTTGTAGGATTGTTTAAGATTGTAATAGAAATGTTTATGCCTCATGTCAGTATTTTGGAGTTGGAACAAGACATATTTCTTCAACTTCTACCAAAGGTAAAGCAGACATGCTTCTACAAATACATGCAAAATGATTCTACATGTGGTTGATGGTTTTTTTTTGGTGCTCTCTTGTGCTGTTCCAGTTTTTTCAAGTTAGAAGGAATTATCAAAATTTACTAGTCAAGATTGTGTTTTACAGCATGACAACCTGAGCACCACTAATAAAGGACATGGTTATGTAAAGACTGAACAAGCTGCTATAAAATATAGGGTGAATATACAGGCGGTCCCCTACTTAAGAACACCCGACTTACAGACATCCCCTAGTTAAAGACGGACCCCTCTGCCCACTGTGACCTCTGGTGAAGCTCTTTGGATTCTTTACTATAATCCCAAACTACAATGATCAGCTGTAAGGTGTCTGTTCTGAAGCTTTATTGACAATATTTGGTCCAATTACAGCAAAAAATTTTGAAACTCCAATTGTCGCTGGGGCAAAAAAAAAATTGTCTAGAACTACAATTATAAAATATACAGTTTTGACTTGCATACAAATTCAACTTAAGAACAAACCTATGGAAACTATCTTGTATGTAACCCGGGGACTGCCTGTACTGTACAAAAAAAACATGCTATCGGACAATAACAGGCACAAAAAAAAATAAGGCCCTGCCTGCAAGAGCTTAAAATCTAAGGAATAGCTACATACTGTATGTTGAGGAGGTAGCTGGTAAAAATAAAGGAGCTTAGACACTAGGGGGTGGAAGTTTTCCTGGGGGAAAAAGGTATTTTTATCTCCTTCTCCCTTTTTGGGCTTCTCTGTTCGGTACGCCACTTTGGACTGGGCGAGTGGAGGACTGGCAGGGGCGTGAATTCCCAGCCCACCAAATTTACAATAGTCTCCCTTGGAAATCTGGGCGAGACTATAGCAAAAACCTCTGAAAGTTCCAATCTACGGGTCGGAACTGGTGGAGTTTGCTCCCATATTTACTCTGAGCATCTTGGTGAATACCGGCATCGAACTGTCAGCGGGGGAATTTTAGGACTGGAGTTCTAAAAGCCAGTCTTTATTTCTTCCCACCCCCACCCATTGAATTGCACTATAACCTGTGAATGTTCAGTCCTGAACGTTCGCAGGGCTCTGTGCGATCCACGCCCACTTGAAAATAATCATAAATTACTGTCTATTTGCATTTTTTCAGGGCTTGTACACTCAAAAAAGTGATACAGGTCCTGATAAATTTGCCCCTGTATATTTTACTAGCTTACCATAAGGCTGGTTGAACAAATGCATGGGATTACCGGCCGAAATGTAAAACTGATGAATTAAGTTCAGCAGTTTTACGTTTGGCTCTGTATATCCCACAAACATACTGGGGGAGATTTGTTGGATCTCTCCCACAGGCTTTTTGACTTAAAAAATTGCAAATTGTTTTGACTTTTTGCTGTGAAATAAAAAGGGTCGGAAACCTTAGCGAACACGGCACCGAACAGCCAGCAGAAATTTTAAGACTGCGTTCAAAATGGGAGTCTTAATGAATTTCCCCCAACATGTTTTTATATCTCTGAGTACTTGGCCCTTAGTTCCAAGTTTGTTCAGGGTAATTCGCTGTATGCGCCAGGTTATACCAACTTGTGTCCCTTTAAAGGGGACCTGTCATCAAGAATAGGCACAATAAACCTTACTCTCACTCCACTGTGACTTTGTTTAAAAGTGCAGTGGAGGTATCCCATCTTAAAATCATTCCCCAAACTTTTTCTGCCTTTGTCTACCACCACTGGGCATTGCCCATCACTGGGTGCGTGAAATAGTGACAAGCTTTCCCTCACAGTGCTCACTGCTAAATTGTTCATGCGCTAAGAGAGGGGCATTCTGCTTGGGACAGGAAGTAGACATGGAGAGGACTTCCTGTCTGCTTAGACTGGGAACTGTAGAGACACTGAGCGGGCCACCAAAATCACAAAATTCTTTACTGACCCAAGAGACCATCCACCAACGCCCCACAATGGGTTTTCAATTCAAAACCCATTGATCCCAATAAATAAATTTCATTTTATCCCAAACAGATTGGAATATACCAACACAGGAGGTACCTTTTTAACCCTTAGAGATGAAAATACCCTTGAGTCTAATAAATTAATGATACTATACATATTTAAAAAAAATAGAATGTTGTGGAAATATGTGACACATTGGAGGCAGATTCAAGTCAGCCTAATTCTCCATTTATACAGCAACAAAATATTTAGTAAAATCAGGAAGTGATAAACCCCCTTCATTAATAGGAATACAAAGTGTCTAACGGTATTTGTGGCAATTTCCCATTCCATATACAGTAAATTTCCTCAAAAGCAATAAAAAAATTAATGTAGGACTATTCTGAAGTATTAAAAAACAACCATTTTTGACATAACTACCATAAGCACATTCATTTTAGTCCATATCAATAGTTGTCAATGTTTGATCTTATTCAACAGGAGGAAAAACATTTAAACAGATCTCTCTTGGATCTCTACTGATTAATATACCCATATATTTGAATTTATCAACCAACTGCAGCTGACCAGTCTCCTATTTGTCCCTTGCCAATGGATTTTAATCCCCGAAAAGCAACCATTAGCTTCAATTAATTCTTTTACCTTTTTCAACATTCCGTTTGATAAATCCAAAAACAAAAGCAGATAATAATACTCATTAGCATAGAGAATAATAAATAATATTCTCGGGGCGTGGCTTGGTAGTGGCGGCGTGAGGACGTGCTTTCTAAGAGCTCCGTACCTCCAGGCGCCATTACCACATGTCAGTGCCACGGGAGAGGAACATAGGCAGGCTGGCAACTCCCTCCAGCTCCCGATTGGCGGCCTCCGGTCCGAACATGAACCGTTTTCTTCAGGCCTCCTCTCCTGCGGCACCGCATGTGTCCAATATGGTGCCTGGCACTAGGTGCTCCGCTCCTCCACCCTGCAGACAACATTGCGGGCACCACAGGCAACATCACAGCTGCAGGTATGACGGGCCCCACAGTCCCTGCCGGCAACACTGCATGGGGAAGTGCCAGCACTGTCGCCCTCACACTCCCCCCTGGGCACACTATCACAGCCCCAGGCCTCAATGCCAGGGGAAAACACAATACAGGCTCCCATACAGTTGCAAGATCCTGTAGTTAACCCCATGCAAGCTGAATTTCAGCTCTTAAGGGAGCTAATCCAGGCCCTTCCTACCAGGCAAGACCTGGACTTTTGTTATTCAAAGACTTGAGCTTTCACAGCAACAGGCCCTGGAAGAGGTTAAAGAGGAGTTGGAAGAAGTCTCTGCTCACACTTTGTTGAAAATGCGTCCAGTGCACTAGATGCGCATGTCATGGTTATGGAGATTGAGATGAGCCAGTCCAGAACACCTATCCAACACTTAACCCTCTTATTAGGTGATCAAGAAAACTGTGGCAGGCGTAATAATATATGCATAAAGGGTTTGCCTGAACACTGTACGGACGATAACCTCTCTGAGAGGGTAACGCGCATCTTTAATTACATCTTACTCCACTCAGCAGACTCGTAACTTTTGTTAAACAGAATCCACAGTTTCCAGAATGTCCGCTACGGAGTCTGGGGGCCCCCAGGGATGTTCTATGCCGTTTACATTACTTTGCAGACAAGGAGAAAATAATACGCGCAGCCTGGTACCGGGTAAACTTGCAAGCGTAGGGTGCTGATGCACATTTTTCCGGATGTATCTGCCCACACCTTGAACATGAGGCGATTGGAGCTTCTTACAGGTGGGGTCATACCTTTCATCTTATAATCCATAATAAACTCATTTTTCCTGAGGAATCCTGAATCTTGCTGGACTTTTCCTTTTTCTAAACATGCCTCCAATTTCTGTCCCAAACTGGCTAGCAACGAACGTGCCTAGAGTGTCCTCGCAACAGCCTCGCCGAAGGAATATCTCCGGACCAAGGAGATGCCCTTCAATTGTGGACACTACGCCAACAGCCCTGTCTCCTCAACCTTCTGATGCAGACCCGCTGGCACCGGATCACCTCTCGTATAGAGTAACCAGTTGTTTATATGTTTTTCAGAGATAAGGTAGAAATGAAAGCGATCCTATGCCTAGGTCTTCTTAATATATAATTTTGTCCATAAGGTTCGGTTGTCAGGTTTTACGACATATTTACTGGGTCTTTTTTTAATGTAATAATATCTTCATGCTATTGTGGGAGTCGAACAAAGTTAGCCAATACTGCCATCTAGTGACTAATATCTGCACTGTTCTGTGCAGGCATTATTTGCTACATGGGGACCCTAGAGCAGTGATGGCGAACCTTTTAGCGACCGAGTGCCCAAACTGCAACCCTAAACCCTCATTTATCGCGAGGTGCCAACCAAAAATTAAAGCAGGAAATTATTGCTGCCTGTTCTTCAACAACGTTCAATCATACTGGCCTCCTGAAGACACCGACACAGTAGAAACAAGGAGGGAACATTTGCATTGTAGCTTATTTCCAGTGTCCCTCTCTGCAAAGAGAATCATGGGGCCAGCAGAAGGTCCCCCAAAGATAATTACGCCCTGTCTACACATTCTCCCTCTTCCTACATTCCCAAGAAGCCTGTCTGGTGTGTTGGGGTGATGGCCCGGGTGCCCACAGATAGGGCTCAGAGTGCTGCCTCTGGTACCAGTGCCATAGGTTCGCCACCACTGCCCTAGAGGATACCACAAATTAAATACTTGCTGGCTATAATTTCATGTCACAATGATTACCTGCACGAGGGGGGAAATTGTCCGCACTGGAGGGCTGCCTTCTAAATTCGGTAACCAGCTAGATCTCAAAAGGTCTCAATTACGCCTTCTATCCTTTGGTGCTTTCTGATCTGAATATAATACCCCCAAGTGTGTGTCAAATCCATGATCCTCAGTTACTCATATGTTAACATGTTAATGATATTACTTGACAAACTTAAGCTCTGAGCCCCTCCCATTGGGCGGATGAGAGAATTCGACCGCTCTAGGTTAGCAATTGTCTTTTTATATGCCTGTTTGTACTGGCGCTCCGCTCCTTCTACGTTCCCCACTCTTTCCCCTAATTAGGGGGTACTTTTTCCCTGGTCTTTATTTCCAGGGACTTTGGGGTTTGTCCCTTTCTGCTTACTTTGCTTTTACTTTCCCTCTCCTCCCCCTTCCCTTTCTATCCGGTTAAGGGATCGCTGGCCACTCCCGTCTAGCCTATCTTGCTCCCCTATTCCTTTCATTCTCTTCCCCTCCCCTCTTCCCAATCATGGTGGCGTCTAGGTGGGGGGGCGGGACAAGTTGACCTTCTGTTCCCTCAATATGAAATGACTCCATAGTCCCAAGAAGAGGTCCATCCTATTTAACATGCTTAGGGGAAAGAAAATTTAGGTTGCATTCATTCAGGAAACCCACCTTAGTGAGACCAGACCATATAATTTTACATATAGAAGGTACCCAAATGCCTATCATAGCTACACTACTGACCCACGAGTGACGGCACCTCGATCTTAATTGCCGCCTACGTACAGTGGTCATCCGTAGACTCAGTCTGTGGCACAGAGGGGAGAATGATTATGGTCAAAGGCAAAATAGCTGACAGCATGTACACGTTTGCTTCTCTGTACCTCCCCAACACGGGACAAGCTCAAGCTCTGTCATCCTTCTTAGACCTCATAGAAGATTTCGCTGAGGGTCACTTAGTTGTAGGAGGTGATTTTAACATCGCCTTGGACCCTCGCATTGATACTTCCTCAGGCTCCTCCTCCGTGCCACAGCATAGTCTGCGCAGGTTGAAAAGGCTACTACATGATCACCAATTGACGGACATATGGAGTCTTTTACACCCGGGGGACAAAGATTTTACGTTCTACTCCTCAGCACAAAATATGTATTCACTCTTAGACTACATATCAATTCGCCACGGCGACTTAGGCCTCCTACAGGCAGCCACAATAGACAACGTCACCTTTTCGGACTATGCAATGGTCTCCATGTCAATCAACCTCCCTGACATGTCTGATTTTCAGTGGCAGTGGAAATGAAATGCGTTCCTCTTAGGCGACTCGGTAATAGCGGATGAGATTCGTGAATCCCTGCGGACGCACTTTGCCAGAACCATGGAGCAAGGGATCAACCCATGTATTGCATGGCAAGGCTACAAGCATAACATTTGGAGTACACTCATGGCTCCCGTTGAAAACAGGGAAAAAGCTAGAGATATCACACTGTTATTGGACAAAACCAGAGAACTGGAGACCTCACAAATGTACACCCACGTACGATCTCCGTGCCTCCTTGTTTGAGGCACGTGATTCTCTTAAAACGCTACTGATTGGCAAAGCAAAAAGGGTTTTGGCCAAGTGCCATTGGCACTTTTACGACTATAGCGATTAAATGTGGCAGATCCCTAGCCAGGGCCCTACGTATCCAACGCTCGCGCACGTACATCCCAAAAATTGTGACATCCACTGGAATTCCCAGACACTTAAACTCTGACATTGTGGCAATATACTGAGACTACTATCAGTCCCTCTACAATCCAGTAGAAGAAACTCTTTTGTGACCGGAGCTCAAAAACGAAAAAGACGATCCATGCACGTTTCCTCCTTATTTGTGCACCAAACATAAGGGATCACTTTCAGGGATAAGTCACCATTCAGACCAGAAACCGTCAATATTTTCACTCCTGTCCTAGTCTCCTCCACTCACTGCATATAAGAGACATATCCAGACATAGTGTAGACAGTTCCAAACTTTTAAAACTTTTATTTCCAGTTCTACTCACATATGTAGTTAAAAAAATGCGCATATCACAAATAACTCCACGAGGACGCCAATCCTTGCCCGACCCAGGGTTTCGCCTCTGTGCTTCTTCCGGGGCATGATTAGCGTCCGTCCTCTAGCTTTATTTATACAAAACTGTTTCTCCATAAAATACCTTTTTCAATTTCATACATAAATCACATACATTTAAAAAACATACATTTAAAAAACAAGGAACACGGAATACATCTGATTTGAACAAGGTATCTAAATAAGGAAAACACTTTAAGCATACATACACATCAGGCTAAAAATTCATGTTAGCAACCGTACCCTGTATGAGGATTTTTCATGCCCTAGGCATGCAACGCTGAGGACATTGGGTATGGACTAAGGACTGTTCCTGTGAGTACCAAAAATCTCTGGTTGGAAAGGTACTGCATCTTTTTTTCCTAAATGTGGAGTGGATGAACATGGAGGCGGAGGATTAATTAATTTTGTACTAACATTTACTGGTTATTTTTTTTGGATCTTTTTAACCTGTATCCTCCTTGCGCCGTTTTTTTCCATTCTTTTTTGCGAGTAAGGGTAAACTGAATATCGTTCTTCTATTTGTTATTAATAAGGTCCGCTTTTTATCCTTTCTCGCTGAAATTTGTGAATATTGTCTGTTGTCTATTTGAAGTTAGAAATGGATATTTTTTCATTCAGAGAGTTCACCAAAAAAGAATTAATGAAAGAAATTAACACTTTAGATGAACCTCTGGCAATCCCACAGTCGGATGACCTGGAGACAATCTTTAAACAATTACAAAATTTACTGTCGAAAGAAATCACCCTGATGTGGGATGTTGCCTCCTTGGAAAAATACCTCTCGGAGAAAATGATTCCGGAGGGCCTAAGGTGGAACCTACCACTGAATGGTGATAATAATTTACAAGATCAAAAATCGTGGGAAGAATTCCTAAGCCAATGTTCTTTTAGGGCAATGGATTTCATTCTCAATATTCGGAAGAAAAAACTAAAACATCTAAATGAATCCATAGAGGAATTAAGGGTAAAATTAGAACCATGTAAGAACTTAGAAGACTATACTGAATTGTCTAATTATTGTCAGAAAATGCTAAAGAAAGTAGAGCATGAGGTACATTTAAAAAAACAACATAAATATAGCAAGGTAAAGAGTGAATATGAGAACAATACAGTGTTTAGATGGCAGAAAAAAATGCATAAAGATAAGCAGGAACAGCAGAACCAGGAAGGAATTAGACAAAAAAAAACACTGAACAGCGCTATGAGGATAATAGAGGGAGAACTGGCTTCAGATCACGGGATAATGACACCAAATACGTACCAACATATCGAAATGATGAAAGAAAATTTGGTGCGAGGTACAGTAATTATAATCCCAATTATCCCCAGAGAGAATCTAATAGAGGTGTTCCTAATAAAGCTAATTATGCCCAACGTTGGGGGTACGCTAAGAGAGATCCGTCACGGGAAATTCCCCATCATAGAGAATACACATACAATAGAATGTATCCATCAGAAATGGAACATAGAGACATTCCCCAGAGTAGGGAATATACACATAAAGAGTACCCATCAGAATGGAGACATCAAGCTCATAACGACTCTTCCTGGAATTACCAGCGACAGGTACAACAAAACTCCCCAAGGAGGTCATTGACACTTACTAATAGATACACTCCATTACAAGATCATTATGAGGAGGATATAGTTCCTAATCAACAGGGCAATCCATCGAATGATCAACGAAATTTTCCTCACCAACAAAAGGGAAATGGGCAACTGACTCGAGTACAGGACATACACAAGGAAAGTCCACAGAAATCTACTCCAATAAAAAGAAAGCTAGAAAAACTCGAAGAGGAGGTACGAAAGATGGAGGTAAACGTGATGGCCCCAAAGAAACAGAGAGAATAACAGACTCAAAACAAAAAGGCATCTTTAACCTCAGCAAAAAAACCCTTTCTGAGGGACACATTAGCGAAAAGCTTAAAATATATCCCAGATAAAAAGATGAATAAATTTGATGTGTATATTGACATTCAAAAATTTATAAGATCTATTAATCTAAAGAAATATTTTTTAACACATCCCTGTGAAAAGAATCAAAAAACAAGTAAATATATACATAGTGGTCTAAAAGAAAAATCCTCTTTTATTCCTAATTTATCTAATAATGATTGCATCAACTCCTTTAAGAGAATTGTAATAGAAGAATTAGAGCGCACCAATGTTAGAAGGTTTAATCCCAATCTAACAAAAGGGGAGCGAGATGCCTTAAGAGACCTGCAGAAGGATAATTCTGTAGTGAAAAAACCTGCGGATAAAGGGGGGGGGGGTCGTTATTATGGATAGGGATTATTATTTGGGTGAAATGAATAGGATCTTAGCAGATCTAACCACTTACCTTAAGTTGAAAGATAACCCTGTGGAAAAGTATAGGAGGGAGTTATTTTCGATCCTTGAGGAAGCAAAAAAGAAAGGCATAATTACTAACAAGGAATTTGACTACCTATACATTAGGTTCCCCAAAACACCTACCATATATTTCTTACCTAAATTGCATAAAAATAAAACATCACCTCCTGGACGCCCAATAGTGGCAGGCATAGACTCGATATCTAGCCGGATATCTGAGTATATAGATCTATTTCTGCAACCACTAGTATGTAACACACCGGCTTACCTCAGAGATTCAGGATCTCTTCTTGAACTCATTAAGGATATCACAGTAGACACAGACACCATACTCTGTACTTGCGATGTCACATTGCTTTACACATGCATTCCACATGAACAGGGCATAGCGGCCATTCAATCCATTTTTGAAGACTATAAAAATATAAGCAGTGAGCAGAAGGACTTTATCATTCAATTGATTAAGTTTGGTTTAGAAAGGAATTATTTTTGGTTCGAGGGGTCATTCTTTCTTCAACAATCTGGGACGGCAATGGGGACGAAATTCGCCCCCTGCTATGCTTATTTATATATGGCATCATGGGAGAATCAATATATTTTCCATAATAACCCTTTCCAAAGTCATCTAAAATTATATAAAAGGTATATAGATGACGTGGTCTTTTTATGGCAAGGTAGCCAGGAGATTTTAAACAACTTCATCCTATATTTGAATACAAATGATCGGAACTTGGCTTTTACCTCAAATTACAGTAAAACGAATGTCTCCTTTTTAGATCTGGAGTTAATAAAAGAGAATAATATCATATACACAAAAACTCATTTTAAGGAAACTGACTGCAATAGCTTTATTGAACAAGCCAGCTGTCACTATGCTCCCTGGCTAAAGAACATCCCAAAAGGGCAGTTTAAATGAATAAAACTGCAGTAAGAAAGATGACTATAATGAACAATGTCTGCTGTTAAAAAATTGGTTTTTCGAGAAAAATTATAGGCCAGCAGATATTGATCGAGCAATAAAAGTGCTAGAGAGTGAGGACCTTGAGAAAGAAAAAAAGCCCCCTTCAAAAATGTACAGGAGGAGAAAAAACAAATTGTAGTCCCATTTATCACGGAGTATACAGAAGATTCTTATCACATCCGACGAATCATTAAGAAGAACTGGCACATTCTGACATATGACCCGGTGATAGGACCCACCCTTGCTGCACCCAAATTTATACACAGGAGAGCGAAAAATATCAAGGACCACATAGTACATAGCAGTATTAATGATAAAAAGCTTGGTGAACTGACAACACACACCGTTTTTTTTCGGTGCACACATTGTAAAGCTTGTAGAAGTATTGGTAGAACTATAACTGGAGGAATTCATAATTTTTCAGCAGCTGACAATTCCCTCACATATAATATAAAACATTTTGCCACTTGTGACACCACTCAGGTCATTTATATGATAGTATGCCCATGTGGGTTGAAATATATAGGAAGGACCATCAGGAAATTGAAGACTAGGCTGAATGAACACTTCAGAAATATAAGAAAAGGGAAGTTAGATCATTCCCTGTCAGCCCATTACGCGAGATACCATCAAAAAAACCCTATTGGTACCTCCTTCTTTAGTTTAGAACGAGTCTCACCACATTGGAGGGGGGAAGACATTATTAAAAAAATGAGCCAAAGAGAATCATTTTGGATCTTCCACCTTAAAACTTTAATTCCACTAGGATTGAATGCAGATCTCGAGATAAAATGTTTTTTATAAAATTGTTTATAAAGTTTTATGCACATCAGCACTTTATTTCAATATCACCAAGCACTTTAATTTTAATATATAATACTTACTATACCCAAAGCACACTGTGCCGTTTAGGACCTTTTAAAAAACTTTTCTATATTAGGATGTCGGTTTGGTAAATATTCAATATGTAGTACATCAGCTCTGTAAAACATGGTTTACACGAATACTTGAAAATATTACTAAGCACTTTAATTAGGTTCACACGCACTTTTTTAGCACTTTATTATTCACTACTTTAGAGTTAGTAGCATCCCCTGTTTAAAATTTTCCAATATCCTGCAAAAATTCGGTTGTTGGCAAATATGTTAACAAATTTGTTAACAAATATGACTGTAAAGTTTACAAATAGTACTGTTAGAAATTTCATCTGTTAAAATAAGACTTTGTCATTGATACGAACATTATTGAAAGAATTGCATGAAAACAGTTTATTTTATTTTGAAAAAAATTGTATGAAATGTTTTGCATATGAATTGAATTTGCATATAAAAGACACGTAGCCCAACACGCTGGTAAGCCCCGGAAGAAGCCATATCAGGCGAAACTCGGAGTCGGGCGGTATACCGAGCGTGTTTGTTTTATCCATAAGACCTTTTTAATCTTTACTCTTGTGAGTATTACCATTAAAACAATTTTAACGATCAAAAAAGTACTGCACCATCGTTTTTTTCCCAAATCGAATAGTAATTAGAAGAAGGAACGAAGAAAGTGGAACGAGTAGTGGAGGAACAAGTTCCCGGGTGGGAACAATTAGGAGTAGCACTGAAGCTACGAGCTACCTTGAGAATCCCCAGGAGGGACGCCGTGCCGAGCTACCGTACCCTGTATGAGGATTTTTCATGCCCTAGGCATGCAACGCTGAGGACATTGGGTATGGACTAAGGACTGTTCCTGTGAGTACCAAAAATCTCTGGTTGGAAAGGTACTGCATCTTTTTTTCCTAAATGTGGAGTGGATGAACGTAGAGGCGGAGGATTAATCAATTTTGTACTAACATTTACTGGTTATTTTTTTGGATCTTTTTAACCTGTATCCTCCTTGCGCCATTTTTTTCCATTCTTTTTTGCGAGTAAGGGTAAACTGAATATCGTTCTTCTATGGTGCACAAATAAGGAGGAAACGTGCATGGATCGTCTTTTTCGTTTTTGAGCTCCGGTCACAAAAGAGTTTCTTCTACTGGATTATTGAATAGTGGATGTTTGCTGGATCCATCTAGGACCGTTAAGGACAGCTCATAAGAGGGAAGGTGCAGCACCACGCAATTTTTTGTCAGTCCCTCTACAACCTTGACCGACCTTTAACAGCATCTGCCCGCAGTGAGCTACAGAGCAGAATTCGAACCTACATCTCTGACTCCTCTCTTCCATCTCTCTCTGCGGAGGAGGCGGAGGCTTTGGAAGCTCCCATTAGTGACTTAGAATTCAAACTGGCCATTAAGGAGACACAGTCAGGTAAAGCCCCTGGACCTGATGGCTTCTCTCTGCCATATTACAAAAAATTCTCCGGATTACTCGAACCACATTGGACAAAGGATTTCAATAAGATAGCTTTTGGTGCCTCTCTTCCGAGAGATGCGTTGAGGGCAACAGCTGACATACCTAAACCAGGAAAAGATACTACCCAGTGCTCAAATTATTGCCCAATCTTGGTGTTTAACCAAGACCTTAACCCCTTAAGGACGGAGGGTTTTTCGCCTCATTTCTCGCTCTCCAACTTCAAAAATCCATAACTTTTTCATTTTTCCGTCTACAGACCTGTGTCTCTGCGCCGTAGAGCTACGGCGCAGAGCGTTAAAGGGTTAAATTATTTGCGAAGGTCAAAGCAATGAGACTTGCTTCCCTCCTTCTCAATGCCATTCACTCGGACCAAGCCGGCTTTGTGTTGGGGAGAGAAGCTATAGACAACACTACAAAGGCCATCAACCTGACATACCACTCATGCTTCTTTCAACGGATGCAGAGAAGGCCTTTGATAGAGTAAACTGGTCCTATATGTCCGAAGTCCTTTCTGCATTTGGTGTTCAAACAAAAATGTTTTGCTGGATTATGTCTCTATACTCCCGCCCTTCGGCGTCTGTCCGGGTGAAAGGCACACTTTCAGATAGCTCTGAAATAAGAAATGGTACCAGACAGGGCTGCCCACTGTCTCCCTTACTCTTTGTCCTCTCTCTAACACTTCCTCTGTCGTGTACGCTTCAACCAAGACACTTCAGGGATAGGAGTACAGGGGGTTACATACAAAATAGCAGCCTATGCTGATGACCTCTTTTTCTTGACCAACCCTCGCCAAAGTAAATGACATTATGCATATGGAAGACCTCACATCCTCTTTGCATGACACTTACGCTAAATTTAGCAAAACCTGGCAACCTTGGATCCTCTTTCAACAATCGGCCGAATACAGGCAATCTATCTGGATATATTCCAGCCCTCTCTGGGTGTCGCTTCAATTTCCTCCAAAATGGATTCACTTTATTAAAAACAATCCCATTATTGCAGACTCTCCTCAAGTCACACCAAAGGGGAGAGTGATCAGAAAGACCCCTAGCTCTAGTTGCGATTCTAATTACCAAATGATCCGCTTTTTAATTAACAAACATATGATCAATTCTTGAGAGAGGTAACGACTAGATAATAGAAATATAAATATACATATGGGATGGATAGATATGGTTTCATTGGTCAGCAGCGCATGCTTGGGATGAGGTCACTGGAGGCAGGTCACGCCCCTCTTTTGATGGATGGAAACCATGGTTGCTATGGGCCAAAAAAGGTACTAAATAAGGACCGATAGGCAAAATACTTTGAGGAATGATTCCTCGGGACACCTGGAGCAGAATTATGTATTTTAGTTTAGTTTTTTTGCTCAGAATGCTGGTTACACTTTAACCACCCTGGAGGATGTATTTCTTGTAAATGTATCTCACAAGATTAATATGTATAACACGAATCAAATACGACGTTATGCTTAAGACTATCACTTAACCCACAAACATTTCAAGAAAACAGCTTTCACATGGTCTACAAAAAGAAAAATATAATAATGAAAAAAATACAAATACCACACATGCTTCTTGTAGTCCCACCCCTACCCATCCAGACCATCAAAAAACGTAGACTCTTAACAAATTTGCCGTGACTGCCCCTTGTCATTAGAGACCTGCCATTATATTTTGTGGTATTGGAAGCGGATTATATATTTGGTCAGTTATTTGGAGTTATTGGTTTGAAGACTTTTTTTTTTTTTTCATTTATTTAGTAAAAAGGGAGCTATGTCTTAATATTATAAGCTTCTGCAAAGAAGTGTGGCTATGAACAGCTATAATAAGTGGAAAACCACCCTGGAGGATAGGTCTCCGGCGGATTGGGAGAATGCACTGATTATAAGTAAAGTTTCTGGTAATACGTCCTCGGTTATCTCTCAGTTATTTATTGTACTCTCAGCCTATTATACTAATTTATCTAATGATTTAATCCACATGTTGTTGAGTTTATTGGGTGGAGGTAGTTGAGAGATTTCAGGTGATTTTTCAAGTAAAGATCCCAAAGTATGCTAAGAACAGTATTTTGGGAGTGAGAATAGGCATATTGGGAGAAAAACTTCAATCTTATTTGCTGTTAAGGGTCTGCATATAGCAAAAGAAAAAACTTGCATTGTATACCGTATTTTTCGGACTATAAGGCGCACCAGATTATAAGGCACACAGTCAATGAATGCCTGCTAAAACGTCTAGGTTCATATAAGGCGCACTGGATTATAAGGCGCACCTGATTATAAGGATGAATGACCAGCACATGGCAGACCTGTGCACAGTTCAAGGCAGCTGTTGTCTGTAAGTATGGTTCATATATAAGGCGCACTGGACTGTAAAGCGCTCCTTTGATTTCTGAGAAAATCAAAGGATTTTTTTGCTCGTCTTATAGTCCGAAAAATACGGTAATTGGAATTCTAGGGTGTGTCCAACAAGATGTTATTTACGTTATTTTTTGCTTCTACAATCCTAATCGAAGTGCAAAATAGATATCCCTATGATATCTTTTTCATTTAAGTCATTTGTATATTTTAATCATATTAACTTGATAATAACTGTTAATAACCTGCTATCCAATGGATGTTTATTTTTAGGCTGCCAAGCATTTCCACAAGGATGTTTATTTTTAGGCTGCCAAGCATTTCCACAACTTAGCTTTTGAAATTGCATGTCAGGCATCCCAGGCCTCAAGTCAAAATACTGAACTGAAGAACACTTTACGGAATATTCTTCAGGTATAATATCTTAATTATTGAACAGATATTTTAAAATGCTTTTTTTAAAATGTTTTACATACTTTGAGGGATAAGCTGATGCATATCATTTATAGTAATATGAAGAAAAGATGCAAAGGGACACTGCTCCTGACCTTTCTTTTCGAATTTGGGATAGAACTAGATCTCTATTGCCTGTTTTCCTTTCTATTGGAAAGGTATTGCATATACAAATGGATATATGTGTGGTGGTGCTCAACTTAAAAAATGACAGTAGAGAGTCATGTATTCATCATGATGGAGCAAAGAGGAGAAAAAGGTGGCACTCCCCACATCTTTAAAAATAACGTTTTCCTTTATTCTTCACATCTTTTAAAATGACATGCATAACAGGGAGAGGAAAATCCATGCATCTGAGCGTCTACAGGGACGAGTTGTTTCACGCTGATCATAGCACTTCATCTTGGCAAGACGAAGCGTTAGGATCAGCGCGAAACGACTCGTCCCTGTAGACCAGTGGTTCTCAACCTGTGGGTCGCGACCCCGGCGGGGGTCTAACGGTCAAAACACCGCGGTCTCCTAAAGCCATCGGAGCCACGATTTTTTTGGCACGAATATAATATTCTTGTACATGGTTTGTGGTCAACGCAACATGAGGAACTGTATTGCGCGGTCTCCGCATTAGAAAGATTGAGAACCACTGCTGTAGACGCTCAGATGCAGTGATCTTCCTCTCCCTGTTATGCATGTCAATTGGGAGATTTTGTCATTGTTGGACCTCAACGCTGGAGTTATTGTTGTTTGGTTTGTCACAGACAACCTGCAAAATGAAGATTTCAGCAAATAATTGATAAGGTTTCTGTAAGGAAAAGTTCTACAATTTTTCTGCAATTTTACTTTCCATCATGTCCCCCATGATGGCCATACCTAGAGGTTGCTTCCATCTATTTGTAGGGACATGATGTTGTAAGAGAAGAAAAATTCCTCCCTAGCAACACCTTACCAGTGTCTTCCTGTCCTTAGTGTCAAGGTTGCAAGAGCTCCCTTTCCTCCAGATGGGGGAGGGGGGTTAAAATACTCCCAGATTACCTTCTCCTTGTTTGTTAGTCACTGTGTTTGCAGAGGGCATCTTCCAGTGGTCCAGTGGGGCTAATGCTGGGACTCTTTACTGTCAATTACTAAGTCCTCGCTGCTGGACCCTGTTTTATTGGGGTTATGGTTTCCCCTCTATGGGATCTGCACTTCCAGAAGTCAGTGCTGCTTCACAAGCACAGATCCGGATATCACCTATGTGCTTGTGGAGCTGCGCATCTAATGCATTAACCGCTTGACTGCGTCATTTCCAGCGCTACCTCAGTGTCCTGAAGTGTGTACTGTCACCCACGGTGGGAGGAGGAGTAGTAGGAGTATTGTCGGCAGGAAAGGGGCAAGTTATCTTCATATAAGCAGCTGTTACTATGATGTGAGGATGAAGCAGAAAACGTGCACTAGGTCCTGGGCTCAGTGAATATTCCGCTCCTAAAGATATTGAAGACTGTCTTTTTTTTTTTCTTCTTTTTTTATAGTAGCCTCCTAACAGCAACATAAGCAGAAAGAGAAAGGAAAAGAGAAAGAAGGGATGTTCTGCGTGTATGCAAAAGTGTCAAATGATTATACTATGCGCTGCAGAGAATGTGTAGCTAAAGTGTTAAAAGGGGACAGGTCGTCCTTGATTCTTATGTGTCCGATGTTCCTTCCTACTCTAATATCTAATAAGGATTTTTGTGTAGGTGATGAAGATAATGGCCATCATTTTATCAAAAACAAACAATCACTATGTGCAGTTTGCATGTGAAGTGTGCAGGGTGTGCCTGATTCATACATTTTGGTGCAATTGTGGTCTTAATGAATTTGGCATCCCCTGCACTGCCATTTTTTTTTTGGTTCACTTTGTTCATGCTGCAGAATTGTGGTGCAGACAGTTTTTTTGGTTCACTTTGTTCATGCTGCAGAATTGTGGTGCAGACAGAATTGGAGCGCACGGTCCAACTAAGCACTGACATGCCCCTTTTAGGTGCACATTTTTTGTGTCTTAGTGGACACAGCTGCGACATAAAACTGGCGCAAACACTTTATAAATACATGTGCAAAAAGTTTGCATGTTCTTTCTTGTACAAAGTCAGACAGAAAACTGGTGCAAACACTTTTATAAATGTGGGTCAATCTTTTCTTTCTGTTTCTGTCTTTTCTAAAAAATCTTTATTTTTTTTAAAGCTTAATATAGAGGATGTTGTTGAACAAGAATTAAAGGACACCTGTCATCAGGTCTCTCACTATTTCTGTCACCACTACCTGTTGGAGCAACTCACAAGGATCCATCACAGCATTTATCTAGTTATTTCACACATTAATCATTATAAAATCATCTATTCTTTATGTAAATGAGGCTGGTCACATGGACAGAGGCAGTGATGTCATCCCTGTTACCCCTCCCCTCTCCTCCCCCTGCTCATGTCTGTGTGTAATGTATAGTGAAGCATAGTTAGTGTATCTGCTGACATGCTGCATCCTCCTAATACACAGAGACACAGACATCAGCTACACAAGTACCTGACATGTTCTGCTATAACATGGCTGCCTGGAGCTTTTGTATCTCTCCTATACACACACACACAGGCTGCAAGAGGCGTGACCGCCAGCAAGCACATGGAGCAGCCATTATACAGGCTGTCAGTCAAGCGCTGGGGGGTGTGGCTGTGCCGCCCACTCATGAATAAGCTGAACAGCTTGAATATACTAATGACTCATTCGACATTTCACAGGTCATTTGCATACAGCTTTAAAGCGAACCCGTCATGCAAAATAACCCCCTATTCTAAATAAATTTTCATAAACTGCCATTAGAAAGCATTGCCTCTATCCATTCATTGTCCCTCCACATGCCTGTAAACCTAAGCAATGAGGTCCTAAAGCTGTATGCAAATGACCGGTGAAATGTCCAATGAGTCATTAGCATATTCAAGCTGTCCAGTTTATTCATGAGTGGGAGGCACAGCCACACCCCCAGTGCTTGACTGACAGCCTGTATAATGATGTGGGGTATAATGGTGTAATGGCTCCTCCATGTGCTTCCTGGTGCTGGCGCCCCCTGCAGCCTGTGTGTTTGTATAGGAGAGATACAACAGCTCCAGGCAGCCATAATATAGCAGAACATGTCAGGTACTTGTGTAGCTGATGTCTATGTATTAGGAGGATGCAGCATGTCAGTAGATGCAGCACACACACTAGCAATGCTTTACTATACATTACACACAGACAGGAGGGGGGGGGGGTAACAGGGGTGAATCAATGTCAGTGCTAAAACTCCACACAGATATTACTATTTAGATCCTTCAGAATCGTGGATGGGTGGTAAACACCGAGAAATCCAATATGATTCCGTATACCTAAAAGAAGTTTCTGGGCATTATTCTAGACTACAGACTTCTTTCCTAGTGTTGGAGAAAGAGAAAATTATCCAAATATCCAATTTCCAGAAGAAAACCTAATACCACGTAAGGAAAGCTATGAAGGTTTGGGCTAAATGACTGAATTCATACAGAGCGTAGCCTGGTGTCGATTCAACACTGGAAGTCATGGATACTAAGAGTCCAAACCATTAAGAACCAGTTGGAATCATTAGTTTCTTGTCCAAAGAATTTAGCACTAGTAGAACCATTCCTGCCTCTCTCAAGACACAGCCACCTTCTTCTTCAGGGCCCCCGGTGTCACACTGACCCTTGGCATCCAGCATCCGCTTAGATCCTGAGAGGACCTTGTTAGAAAGCAAAGGGTTGTCATCTATTCCCGCTCTACAAGCAGGAAGCCAGTCACCAACACCTCTTAACTTGGGGTATAGAAGAAATTTACATCCTGGTGTAAAGATTCTTCTTTGATTTTGGGGAAACCCAATGTCGCTCACATTTTGGGCCTCCTGCAGGCAGGGTATGGTTTAGGTCTTAAACCCAGTACACTTGAGTTACGGATATCAATTTTAAGTGTTTTTCAAACTTTGTGATATTGCAATAAGAGGTTAGTTTTTAAAGTTGGATATTTAATAATTTCTGCCTGCAGATAAGGTGAAGCTCAGGACTTAACTTCCAGAGAACCATTTCTTTGTATCCTAGATGATAGAATAGTTCTTAAATTAGATCTCCCTGCTCCTTCCAAAAGTAGTCTGTTACTTCCATAGAAGTCAGGAAATAATTTTACCATCCTTCTGTAATAATCCCATAACAGAGCAGGAGAAACAATGGAACACCTTAAATGTTAGAAGGTCTCTTATCACCTACTTAGACACTACCCATACAGGGTGAAAGACTCCTATCGGCTACTACAGTTTGCAGGGAACAACAAGTCAACATTATCTAGGTGGATAAAGTCCACTATGAAGACCTGATAATAACTTCGCTAACAATATATCCCTATCCTGGGCTGAGAGAGGTGGAGCCTCCTTAGAACAAATTTGCAGGGCAGCCATGTGGTTAGACCTTGGCCAAATACTACCAACTACACATTGCATCATCTGAAAATCTGGGCTTCAGCAGGCAAAACTCTCCAGGCGTTGATCCCTCTTTAAAGGGGTATTCCAGGAATAAGCATAATTCATATACAAATGGGTACTCAAAATATAATCTAATGTGTAATTGGTTGTTATTTAAAATTTTGCTCCCCTTAGCAGAAAATGTTGATGACATAGACTGTAATGAAGAATTAAAATGCTACTGGCCCTTTAATCAGTCCGTTAATTTCCTCTGCACGGTCAGTTGCGGAGAAAACACAGGACAGAAGATGGCCGCTGGTTACACGTCCACATCACATGTCCTTCACCTGCCTGGGCAGGTCATGTGATCGCCACTATGTTTGGCTGTAGTCGGTTGGTTGCAGTGCATCCAGTATGGCCAGTGTTTTGGTGATAGCAGTTACTTATCATTACTATGGTAACAGAGCAAGAAAATATGTTACATCATCACTGGGAGCAGAGCCTGAGAGGCAGGAGGAGTTACTGAGAACTAAAGGAGCTTCCAGTGGCGGCCATCTTAGTGAAAACTCCACCTACTTTAGAAAGGCCATAAATTTTGCGAATTATAAAATCAAACTATTTAAGCTCCATTTTGTGCCTAATGACATTGAGTATTGTTGTATTCATTTATTTATATCATCATGGGTTTTTGTGTCAGACGTTCATATTCCAAGAATACCCCTCTAAAGTAATAATCTGGTTCATCTCCAGTTGGGGATGTCATGGGGAATGTTATGGAAAAATGGAATTAAATTTACAGCTAATTCGGTTTCCATAAATCCACCATAACTGCCCCCAGATTATTCCCTTTTTCGTGGTGAGTGTTTTTGAACTCTTCCTGGTGGTAATATACAGCTGACATCCTCAGCTGGGAGACGCTCCCAGAAACAGGACGTAATAGTATGGGATGGGTTGGGAAGTTGCCTTGGCCTGTGCAGTTCTATTACGCCCATCTTTGAGAACAGATTACCGTATATACTCGAGTACAAGCCGACTCGAGTATAAGCCGAGGCCCCTAATTTTACCACAAAAAACTGGGAAAACCTATTGACTCCAGTATAAGCCGAGGGTGGGAAATGCATTGGTCACAGCCTCCCCAGTATATAGCCAGCCCCTGCCCCAGTGTATATAGCCTGCCAGCCCCTGCCCCAGTGTATATAGCCTGCCAGCCCCTGCCCCAGTGTATATAGCCCCCCCGTCATGCAGCACATCAATACTATTGCAGCGGCTGCGGCACAGAAGATATACGGGGGCCCCCGGAAAGGTGAGTTTTGATGTATTTATTTTTTTGACTCGAGTATAAGCCGAGTTTGGGTTTTCAGCACATTTTTTGTGCTGAAAAACTAGGCTTATACTCGAGTATATAAGGTAATATAGATGGTTAGTCTTTTTGGAAATGATCGTATAAAAAAGGGAATGGATTTTGTTTATATGTGAAGTCTTGCCTCAAGCACATCCTGCAAGATGACATCGGTGAGGAAAATGAAAATGTGCAGTCCCTGTGGAGTCTTTAGACGTTTCTACAGTTTTCTACTGCTCTAACACTGGAAGGACGAGGTCTCCGGCTGTTAGAGACACCAGAGACCATAGGGAGATGCGGTTCATTACCGCGTCTCACAGCATCGCAGAAGTAGCGTGATGCATAAAGGAGGAGAGCCGGCGCTGCCTGTTATGAAGGGTTAAAGCATAGCTGATGGGTCTAACAAGCTCTAATCAGCATACCCAGTCACAGGTGGTGGTTTTCCTCTGTAACTGTGGCTCTTATAGATGCCCCAGTTACATGGTAATACTTGTAAAAGAAAAAAAAACTGTGTGCCCCCCAGGGGTCTATTATGACCTCATGGGGGACATATAAAGTAAAAACACACACAAAAATTAATAAAAATACATTCACATTTCCCCATATAATAATAACCCCCCCCCCCAAAAAAAAAAAGTTGCGCCATTTGCCTGAGACTATACATATTATCAAAATAGAGAATATACTTATAATGTTCATTTTGAGTTAATTTTAACATTTTAAAAAATATGTACTATAAATGACAGTCCACCTTTAACCCCAAATTAAACTAATTAAAAAAAAAAGTTAAACCTTTTTATTACGTTTTAACTAGCTCTATGTGTCTCGGAAAAAAAACCTGCAAAAGGTAGCCTGCGGTAAATGTCAATAACAAAGGACAATTGCCTAGCGGAGCCAACAATTGGGGAGCACTTTTGGACCTTATCTTATCCAACAGACCTGACAAAATCAATATCTTAGGTCGGGGCACCTAGTTAATGGTGATCACAATATCTTTGATTCTATATTATGCTTTACTAAGATGGTTAGTAGAGGGGTAACACTCTAAACTTCATGAGGACAAAATTTTAAGCAGATAAGGGAGGACCTTAATGGCTTAAACTGGGACAATGTTCTCAAAAGCAACCACAATATGGGGCATTTAAAAAAAAAAAGTACTCTAAAAAGATCCTGCGCAAAACATATACCATATGGGGAAAGCATGAGAGAGAAAAAAAGCCATGTGGTTAACTAGTACAGTAAGGTGAGCAATAAACTACAAAGACAACTACAAAAAATCCATTAAATGTCACCTTCTCTACTAACTGTCTTTACCCAGGAAAACCCCATGGCGGATGACATTATGAGGGAGAAGGTAAATTATGTATTAAATGTAACTTTTAACCCCTTACACATTTGACGTAATAGTACTGCATCGCGGGAGGTGCGGCCCCGTAATTTGCAGTACTATTACGTCAAGCTGCGTGTGTCGGCTATATATTATAGCCGACACCCACCTCTAACACCCCTGACCGCAGCCCCGGGACTGCACGATCCTCTTTCTGGCAGGACCCGGCTGTAACACACTGAGCATGCGCAGCATGTAAGGTGAAGAAGAGCTATCAGTGGATCGCTTGTTCAAGCTAACCTGTAAAAGTAATTAGTAACAGTTAAAAACATTGAATAAAACATTTTTTAATTAAAATAATTAATTTAATAAAGTTAAAGTCCCCTAAACACAAACATTCCCTATACACAAGTAATAAAGTAAAAAAAAAAACACAAAATCTCCAAAAAACCCCACATAGTTGGTATTGCCGCGTCCATAACTATCCGTACAATAACTCAGAAACATTAATGGGTCCGCTTGGTGAACGCCGTAAAAAAAAAAACACGAAAAACTCGCCAAAATTGTACATTTTTCATAAAATCTCTTCACAAAAATTTTCTAAAAGTGATCAAAAAAAGTTATGTGCGCCAAAATGGTACCACTTGAAAGGATAACTCAACACTTAAAAAATAAGCCCTAAACTAGCTCTGTCAACCAAAAAATATTAAAGTTGCATCTCCGAAAAAGATGGCGATGCAAAAATAAGAGATTTCCTCTATATTAGTTTTTTTCCAGTAAAATTGTAAAAATAAATGAAAAGCTATATAAAAGAGTTATCACCGTAATTGTAGTGATCTGTAGAATAAAGATAATATAGTATTTTTAGTGTACGGTGAACGACCCCCAAAAAATACAAAAGAAAGGAAACCAAAATTGACAATTTTCTTTTCCTCCTTACATTCAAGATTTAATAAAATCTCATCAATAAGCTAATGACCCACTAAAATGAAATACTTATAAAGTGCATCTCATGTCGCACAAAATAAGTCCTTATGTCCAAATTGCCAAAAAACTAAAGATTTTATAGCCAATAAAAAGTGAAACGGTCGAAAGGGTTTTCCTCCGCATCCACGTCATTCAGAGAAAAATATGTATAGATGCATAAAATGGTCAATAGGAACTGTACCTTTCCATGTTCATATTTCCTACATCAAACACTGGATAGGGTAGGAATAGACTCTCTCTGTGCGTTCCCTCAGTGTGCCGTTCTCGTGGGTCCAGTTGTTAGGCTTACAGTGTGCAGCGTGTAGCTGTGCAGATCTCCGGTCTTCCGACTTGGAAACTCCACTGCTTCACTTTCGTTCCGCTTTGTTCCACAGGACACCGATATGGAGAGAAACGCAAGTAATAGTGCAACACAGTTTCTTTAGGAAAAGAACTTTCTTTAATGGTTATACTGGACCCACGAGAACGCCACACTGAGGGAGCGCACAAAGTGTCTATTCCTACCCAGTGTTTGATATAGGAAATATGAAAACGGAAAGGTACAGCTCCTATTGACTATTTTATGCATCTATACATATTTTTCTCTGAATGACGTGGATGCGGAGGAAAACCCTTTAGACTGTTATACATTTGATCATAAGGAATATTGGACCTCTATTCCATCTATGTTTATCCTCTTTGCGCCGTCACAGATAGCTGCCAACTAGTTAATTTTTTCCAAATAACTATTTTTACTTATTTTCAATATAAAGTGACAATGCATAATCTGCTCTGAATGGCGCAGCTTCCCTTCGATGCCCTGGCGTTTGCACATACAGCAGGTTACCACCACATATGGGATATTGTTATACGCGGGAGGGATTGGGTATCAAATTTTGTGGAGCGTTTTGGTATTTTATCCACTGAGAATTTGTACACTTTTTGAAAAACACATTAATTTAGCCCAAAAAATCTTTCAAAATTGCATCCGATTTTGTTTTAACCCCTGTAAAACAATTAAAGGGTATAGTTTCTATAATGGGGTAATTTATGGAGTTTTACTTTTATTTAGGCCTCTCAAAGTGACTTGAAACCTGAGGTCCCTCAATAGCAGGATTTTGCATTTTTTATGAAAATGTGAAAAATCGCACCGAACGTTCAAAGCCCCATAACATCCTACAAAAATAAGAGTATGCATTAAAAACCATGTCCACATAAAGAAGACATTTAGTGAATGTTATTTAATAAAGGGGTATTCCGGGAATATGAACATCTGACACAAAAACCCATGATGATATAAATAAAGGAGTACAACAATATTCAATGTCATTCGTCACAAAACTGAGCTTAAATAGTTTGATTTTATGATTTACAAAATTTATGGCCTCTCTAAAGTAGGTGGAGTTATCACTAAGATGGCCGCCGCTGGAAGCTACAAGTTCCATGATCCGTTAGGTCGCAGTAACTCCTCCTTCCTCTTATGCTCTGCTCCCTGTGATGATGTAATAGGTTTTCCTGCTCTGTTACTATAGTAATGATGTGTATCTGCCTTCGCCAAAACACTGGCCATACTGGATGCACGGAAACCAACCGACTACAGCTAAACTTGGTGGTGATCACATGACCTGCCCAGGCAGGTGCAGGACATGTGATGAGGACATGTGACCAGTGCCCATCTTCTGTACTGTGTCTGATCCACAACGGACCGCGCGGGGGAAATTAACGGACTGATTAAAGGGCCAGTAGCATTTTAATTCTTCTGCTAATTCTAATTTTCTGCTAAGTGGAGCACAATTTACACTAATTACACACTAGCTTATATTTTGAGTACCCGTTTGTATATGAATTTTATGCTTATTCCTGGAATACCCCTTTAAGTTTTTTTGTGGTTATGTCTATGTGTGGAAAAAGTAGAACATTTTGAAGTTGGAAAATCGAGAATTTTTCAAAATTTTCACCAAATATCTGATTTTCTCATAAATAAATGCAAAACATACCACCATTATTTTTAATATTTAAAGATTAATTAAAGCATAACTGTAAAATTACTAAAATGATTAAAAATATTTTAAGCACCGCTGGAGAGATACTTGGACTACAATTCCAACAATACCTGTATCCTGCTGCTGGCTTCTTCATATCCTGAGATATATCTGATCTGTTCAATCTCACTTCTTTTTAAATCAGATTCTGCTATTTCTGAAGTGGGTGTGCACTCAGGCACTGAAGCCAGAACAGGACAGCATGTTTGTAATTGGTCGATCTGAAGCATGCGATGAGTCACATGCTTGTGAAATCACTGAAGGTATTTTGCCAGAACACTAAGGACTTTCAAATTATTCTTGACAGCATGTTTGTAGTTGGATGACCTGAAGCCTGTTATGAGTCACATGATTGCGACACCGCTCAATATATATATATATTTTTTTGCACTTCTTTACAACGGACATGCCCAACAAGCCTCCTTTAATCTCTAGCTGCGGTATATGGTTTCCCATGTTTAGAAGGTTAATTAGGGTAAATTGGGGAATTGCTTATTTTTGCTTAGTGCAGCGTTGGGCAAAATGTTTTATTCTTTACAGATGTAAAGGACAGGTTCAGTTCCACAGCAAATGTGGCAATATTTTAAAGGGGATCAAAAAGCGACACTAAAGACCTGTGAGTCGAACTGTTGAAAATATTTGAGGGGTTTGTTAAAGATGCTATCCTGGAGTATCTCTCTGTACATAACCTTTATAACCCAGCATCACCATGGGTTTATGAGGGATCAGTCCTTCCATACTAATCTGATTTGACTTCTATAAGGAGATAAGTTCTAGATGTGACGTGGGGGAGGCTGAAGACTTTTCTAAGGCATTTGAAACAGTGCTGTATAAAAGGTTGGTAAATAAAGACTCCTGGGCCTGAGGGAAAATCTGTGTATTTGGTAAGCAAATGGCTTAGTGATAGAAAACAGGGTCGCCAATAAAGCTTAACTATAAAGTTACTGACAAAAAATTGTTTTAGCACAGCTTGAGAGAGCATTTGACAATTCCAATGATCATGTTGTTGGCTTCTTCTTATCCAGAGATAGCCACATGTATCTATTAGGTCTCTATTCAGCTTTTCCTGAAGTGGGCGGGACTTCCTGTTTGTGACATCAGCTAAGGGCAATGATACTAATAGCAGTCAGGGCATCCACATGAGCGTGCACAAACAGCTCGGCCAATCGGAATACAGAATCAGTGTTACTGCTTGTAAAGAGATCTAGTGCAAGAGCAAGGCACAGAGCACTGGAGCTCTGCATCATACAGTTTTTAGCTGACAAACGGCTGCAGATAGGTAATGAGTGTAATTTCGCGAATTGCTTAATTTGGCTTAATTTTTCAGAGCTAGGCAAACATTTTTATGCTTTACAGTTACTCTTTAGGGTGCGGTCACACGTTGCAGTTAAAACTGCATTGCGATCAGCTTGGAGGTGGTTTTAGGTGCAGTTTTGTCAATTTAACAGGTGAAAGACATTTAAGTGAAGGAGGGAATTTGATTTTGAAGGGGAATCCTGTTCCACAAATGTCATAAAACTGTTCAGCTCATGTCTTTCACCTGTTAAATTGACAAAACTGCACCCAAAACCACCTCAAAGCTGATTGCGAAGGGTGACCGCACCCTTAATGGCAAATATTCGGGTTGAAGTTACCAGTGGGGAGCTGCAGGGGTCTTTGTTTTACTGATTAATGCACACTCTGCATCCCTTCTTGACAGAAATGTATCTATTGCTGTGACACACATATTTTTTTTTTAAATCAACAAACTTTATTGAAGGGCATTTGGATATACAATGTGCATGGTAGATACATGACATAAATGGTGGTCTTGCAGGACCCCACAAAAGGGAAAGATACAGAGAACAACGAAAGGTTACACAGTATGCAGACTTGGTCCGCAACCACGGCCTGATTGTTTCCACGGCAAAGAGAAGGCAAAAGAAATAAAAACCTGTAGAAACGTCCAGCATGTTTATAATCCTACATGTGCAGAATGCGCTGTACAACAATGGGTTTGACTAATATTTAGCACCTGCCCTTGTAGCGACAAAGAGATTGCAAAATAAAAAGCACAAAGAACCCAACCACGCACTTTCACCATATTCCCACTCCAGCGTTGCCTCTAATGGTATAACTAGATAAGGACTTAGCTCAGAGACCGAATTAGCAAAGATCGGGCCAGGGTTACAAAAAAATTTCTGCAGTACTCAAGCTTCGTAAGAGCACAGTGGCCTCCATGATCCTTAAAATGGAAGTAGTTTAGGGCAGCCCCACAACTCTGCCTCGATCTAGAAGTCCAACCGAACTAAGCAAACTAACTAGAGCCTTGCTGAGAGAGGTAAAGCCTTTGGTAACACTGGAAACTTGTTTACTATGCCTTTTTTTAATTCTTTGTTACTTGCTAGTTCTGACCATGTTGGAAATTATTTTATGAACCGCAAGACAATAAGAAACTATATTTGGAACCTATTGTGCTGGATACGATTGTTGCCTCTGAAGAAAGAAGAAACCCAAGACCACTGGGGCTGAGCTCCAGAAATGCAGTAGGGAGATTGTTTAAATTTCTCCAAAGTCCATTGCAGCCCTCCACCATTCGGGGCTTTATGACAGAGCGTGCCGATGGAAGCTTCTCCTCAGTGCAAGACTTATGGAAGGCTGCATACAGTTTGCAAAAAAACACATTAAGGACTTCCATACTATGAAAAATAAGATTCTCTGGTCTCATGAGATGAAGATTTGAACTTTTTGGTGGTTAATTCTAAACTGTGTTTGTGGAGAAAACCAGGCACAGCTCATCACCAAATACAATCCCAACAGTGAAACAAGGTGGTGGCAGCATCATTCTGTGGGGGTATTTTTCAGCTGCACGGACGGGGATACGGTTTGCAATTGAAGAAAAAAAACTGCCAAGTAATCCTCAATTAACCCCTTCCTGAAGCGCTGTACTATTACGGCGCACGGTACATGCTGGCTCCGGATCAAAGGCGGCACCATACAGAATGAGTATCAGTTGCATAAGCCTCCTTCCGTCCTAAAAATAGGAAAGGATGCTTGAAAAATAATGCCAAGTTAAAGCAGACTTATGGAAAATGTCAGTTATCTAGTTATTTTGGTGATATAACCAACTTTCCAAAAAGTACAACATTTTGAATTTGGGAAAACTTATTTTTTTTCAAAATTTTTGCCAAATTTCCATCTGTTTTTTCGTGACACATTGTACTTTGGTTGGTTTGGAAATTTAAGCAATATGTTTAGTACTGTATTAATTTATGAAACAATCTCAAAATCAACTGGATATATTAAAGCGTTCCAAAGTTATAACCACTTAAAATAGAGCCGTGTCAGGAAGGTGCAAAATGGCCAAGTCGTTAATTGGTTAAAACCTCTTCTGGAGTGCTTTGGGCCCAAGACTGGGCCGCAGATTCACTTTCCAACAAGACAATGCACAAAGCTAAAATAACAAAACAGTAGCTTAAGGACAACTCTTGAATGACCCAGTCCATTAAGTCCTTCAATGACTTACACCCAATTGAGAATCTCTGTAGAGACTTGTAAATGGCTGTCCACCAATGTTCACCATCCAACCTGAGGGGACTGGAAAGGATCTGCATGAAAGAATGGCAAAGTATCCAGGTATAAAGAAATGTGTTGCATCATTCCCAAGAAGACTCATGGCTGTTCTAGCTCAAAGGGGTGCTGATAATCTATATTGGGGAAAGAAAAAACAACAGGCGCTGCCTAGTGCAAATAAAAGTGATTTCTTTGAATCCATTTCTATAGGCGATACATAGATGATCTGTTGCTGATATGGACAGGTACACAAACCAGAAGCTGAATCTTTTTCTAAATATCTAAAGAATAACAACTGAGGGATTTCTTTTACGTCAGAACACAAAACAACATCCATTAAATTTTTAAATCTGAATCTATGTTCTAATAACGGCTCCATCTCCACATCAACATTTTTTAAAAAGGTTGACGCCAATAGCTACCTCAATTATGGTAGCTCACATTTTAAAAAAATGGAAAGACAACATACCCTATAGCCAGTACAAGAGGGTTAGGAAAAATTGCACTGAACAATCCATCTTTAAAAAAAAAACACTTTTTAGAAAAGGGCTACCCATCCCATATTTTAAAACAAGCGCATCAAAAAACTGTAAACCTTTGACAACAAGAACGGAGAATATACCCTGAATTTCATCACTAGGTATAATGACAGATCAAATGAGATCACCAATATTCTAAAGAAACACTGGCACCTACTGGAAAAAGACCAACTATTAAAAGCCCATATCCCAAAGAAACCAATAATCACATATAGGAGAGCGGCCTCACTTTATTGGCTCCCAGTCAGATAAGACAGCACCAGCATAAAATCAACAAATCCCTGACAACGGACAGTATCCCTAGGATCAGGAGATGTGGCCATAAATTGTGTCTCTGCTGTCCCAGTATTAAAAATAATGCCACTCATATAAAATCAAATATCACACAAGAATCATTCCCAATTAAGAATACAATGACTTGCCGATCCAGCTATGCTATATATCTAGTAGAAGAAACTCTTTTGTGACCGGAGCTCAAAAACTAAAAAGACGATCCATTCAGACCAGAAACCGTCAATATTTTCACTCCTGTCCTAGTCTCCTCCACTCACTGCATATAAGAGACATATCCAGACATAGTGTAGACAGTTTCAAACTTTTAAAACTTTTATTTCCAGTTCTACTCACATATGTAGATAAAAAATGCGCATATCACAAATAACTCCACGAGGACGCCAATCCTTGCCCGACCCAGGGTTTCGCCTCTGAGCTTCTTCTGGGGCATGATTAGCGTCCGTCCTCTAGCTTTATTTATACAAAACTGTTTCTCCATAAAATACGTTTTCAATTTCATACATAAATCACATACATTTAAAAAACATACATTTAAAAAACAAGGAACACGGAATACATCTGATTTGAACAAGGTATCTAAATAAGGAAAACACTTTAAGCATACATACACATCAGGCTAAAAAAAATCCATGTTTGCTAGTTTCTCCAAACCACCTGGAGGGCACCATATATATACTCCTCTTCCCATTTCTCCATATATAGATTCGCAAACGACGGGGCAAACTTTGCCCCCATCGCCGTCCCATCTAATTGTAAAAAGAAATTGTCATCAAACCAAAAGTAATTATGTTTTAAACAAAAATCTATACCCTGCTATATATCTAATTGAAAGTCTTTGTGGCCTAGAGTAGGTCGGCAGAACTACACAACAGCTACATGACCGTATTACCGGCCACAGGGGGAATATCAAGAAGGGCTTTTTAAAACATGGCTTCTCGAAACATTTTGCCTTCAAACACCAAAAAAATGAAAAACAAATACTATTCAGCCCCATAGATCAGATAAATACAAATGTCACCAATGGATACCAAGCCCTATGTTGTAGGGAGGTATATTGGATGTACAAACTACGTACCCTGAGTACCGAGGGCTTGAACGAAGCATCAGAAGCACTGGTGTAAGCTCAAGCCCGATGCCAGTTCACCCAAGTTTCATTCACACACGACAGTCTTTTGTTCTTTTTTGGCCACTGTAGTTGATGCGTTGCACTAAATTCCATCTGCTCCAACAGTGCACCGCACCATCATTTCCGCCCACAACCGTGTCACAACGTACCAAAATACGTCCCAGTAGCGGTCCACGATTAAGTCGGGCAAGAATAAGAAAAGGAACCTGTCAAAATATGTCTTTTCTATATAATACGCTGTATGTCCAAGTATGATGAATTTTACCTAATATATAAGTGTAATGTATCCCTTTTATATGTTTACAAGTGTATGGTCGTCTTAACAATCAAGTTGCTGAGAAATTTTTTTTTTTTTTTTAAACAATGACCTCACTTCCTGGTATGTATTATAAAACCAAACAAATGCTTATTACTGTGCACATAGACCTGACAAAGCGCCCGGTTGTGGCGTGAAACGCGTTGTCATTTTTATTCATCCGATTTTATCTGTATGTATTTTATCCTGATTATAATATTAAATTGAGTCACGATTGAGCTTTACGTATAGCCGTGATTCCTTGGGCTACGCCAGAAGAAGTCCCTATTTTTTATCTGGTATCCATTGAGGAAATTACACTCCACATCTTTTGGATCCACCTATGTATAATCTATATTGAGCAACGTTTCGGAATACTTATAACTAAGTAATATTTCAATTTTTCTTGTTTAATTGGCAAAAATATCTATATTTTTATTTTGTCACGATGGAGTGCAAAGTGTACATTAAAAAAACTAAAAAGACAATTATGTTCTAAACAGTCAATTGCAGCTGAAAAAGACTTGGGGGGGGGGGGGAGGGAGGGCTATTGGTGGATGGTAAACTTAGTTTTAGTGACCAGAGGCAGGCAGCTGCTGCTAAAGCCAATTAAATTATGGGATATATCAATAGAGGAATAGATGAAGCAATCAAGCTTATTTAGGCTGCTAGAATACAATGATATCTCCAAAATATAATATATTGACTGCATCCATGTGCTTAATTGCCACGTTTTGGAGGCAGTCATCCCATCCTTCAGAATCTGTTTTATTAGAAAAAAATCAAGGAGATTCGGAGTAGAGCTCCTCACAGCACTACTCGACAATCAGCTGGTTGTTTTTTCAGCCATCTCTGGAAATATCGATACCTACTGGCTAACCATTGGGGGCAGTTAGAGAACGCATGACTGGTATATTCCAGCCAGCTCGTCTCCTCCTTAGGATTCATATCCCTTCTTCTTGTTTCTTCTGTCTTGTCTCGTCTTGTTGCGTCTTTTGGTTAGTTCAAGAAGTGAGTATATAGCAAATACACCTGTACCTCTCTGACATAGTCCTATCTGAACGATTGGTGCTCAATGGACTAATACTATGCAGTGACAGAGCGGAAAAAATGCGAGTGTTACTGAATTTTTTTTTGGGTTAAGCAATATCACTGGAATGTAAACGCAAATACCGCAAAAAATGTACTATTGAGATATTTGTTCATTTGTGTACGTTCCAATTTCAAAATAAATAAAAATACAGTTAAAATGAATGGTCAGTACATTAATCTCTCCAAAGATCTTTTCATACCTAAGACGGTTGGGTCATTTCGATACAGCGTAGGGAATTGGTTTGGCTGAATGAGTGGAACCAGGGGGAATTTTCTTCACCGAGAGGAGGCTCTACCATTGCCATACACGGGGATTCTTTACAGGAAGAGCAGTGAGACTATGGAACTCTCTGCCACAGGAGGTTGTTTTGGCGGATGTTTTGTACATGCGCAAGAGAGATCTAAATAGAAAAAAAAAAAGCGAAAAGGATGTCTGTTTTGGACAAGAACCATGGTATTTTCAAACAATATGAGAAAAAAGGGATGCTTTTTAGAGAACATCATATTTAAGACCTATTAGTACCAGGTAGTATAAAAATTGTTTCATAACATTGCATTAGTGACATTATGTCACTTTGATTAGTAGTAAAAAAAGGGTGGCTGGATAGGACACTTGGTTGGATCTACAATTTCTGATAGTGTCAGTAAATGTCGATACACTTCTACTGTTGTAATAATTTTGATGCCTTGATTTTTCATCAACCAAGGTTGCTAGATAGCACTGTTGTCCTTCTATTGATAGAGCGTATGATTCAATATCCTGTTGTTATAGGTTGAGTATATAGTAGTGACACTTTCCTATATACATAGTTTGAAGATGGATATCAATCCCCTAAGGGTCTGTGGGCCGCATTTCTGTCGGGTTTCCCGACTATTTCCAAATCGCACCGCATTTAACAGGGGTTTTCATGCGACACAAATCGGGGGGTGTGGCCATCGGACAACCCGACTGATTCTGACTAAGCGCTGGATTTAAAGCTCAAATTGTGTTGCAAGACATGCACTCACATACATCGGAAAGGAGAAGGTGAACTCTAGCGGAGTGGGGAAGCGACACATGCAGGATATCGGGCACACGATCTTGGTGAATCGCGACGGACTTCATCCTCGTCGGACAGTACGGATCGGGGATTGCGACAGGACCGGGTAAGTAAATGTGCCCCTATATCAGTGGTGGCGAACCTATGGCACTGGTGCCAGAGGCGGCACTCTGAGCCCTCTCTGTGGGCACCCAGGTCATCACCCCAGAATGAAGTTCACCAGACAGAACTCAAAGAATCTGCCTGCAGAATCTTCCTTCAATGATGGATGAATTTGCCCTCCTCCTTTCAACTGGGTTGGTATCTTTAGGAGGCTGAACGATTGAAAGTTGTCAAAGAACAAGGAGAAATAAATTATTGTTTAAATTGCTGCGCTGGCACTGTGCAATAAATAAGTGGCTTTTGGTTGAAGTTTGGGCACTCAGGCTCTAAAAGGTTCGCCATCACTGCCCTATATGTTTCATTCACTAAACGCTGAAAAAGTAATGGCCATCAGAATATTGTGGTACAACAACGTTTTTGGACAAAAGATTAACATTTTTTTACATTTATTAAAACATAATAAAACTTAGAGACGTTTTATGTTGAAATGTAATGTACAACTTTCTTGCTTGTGAGAAATGATGAGTTCTAAACCTGTGTGTTTTATTTCATTACCAGGATATGGCTCAGTGGATAGAAGAACTAACCTCTTGTGTGCGCTATGTCTGTTCCATAGAGGAACAAGTGACCTTTGGAAGTATTCAGTCTCTTCCTTCATTTGTGCTGCAGGTCCTTATTACTACTTTCACCCACTGCAAGGTATGCTGTCTACTGAAAAAAAAGTCTTTACTTTTATTGAGAAACTTGCCTTAATACAAGTTTATATATGAGTATGCAGTTTTCTGTTTGGCTGCATTTTCTTTAGTGCCGTTTAATAGGACCTATCATGTTATTTTAGCTCCCCAAACTTAAAACTCTTTTGATTCTTTATCCTATGATTTGTAAAGCGCTGCAGAATATAAATACCGATTTCTTATGCTGCAGAAAGAGTTTTAGCAAACCTATTAAGGAGTGCTCCCCCCTCCTCCTCTTCTGGGTGCCGACATGTGCCTGGTGTGCTATGGTGCGGCAGGCACACTGTCTTCGGAATGTAGCCTTAGAGCCTGGAGCTGTAGTGTTGCCTATAGCTTTGGTTCTGTAGTAATCATGTTTTGGGTAGCTTATTAAAAGAAAGAGTCTCCTCTTTCAATTCTAATCAGGCTTGTGGTTCTGTGAGCAACAGAAAAATTCTATTCTATGCTTTCTGTCTTTCCTTCTTGTTGTTTTCTTTAAATCTACCATTAAAATAAAGCACACTGACTCGTAGATCCAGGCACCGTGACTGTGGTAATCATATTCGATTTGTTATCTGTGACCTACATTCTCCTAAAATAAAATTGTAAAATTAGGCTGATCAGCCTGATGGGCTTTGGGGGCATGACTAGAGTCCCACTGTGCTGCAGATTCACAGGCTGATAAAATGAGGAAACCTTGGCTCTCTCCCTCGGACTGTTTAATCTAGTAGTAGGAGGAAATGCAAGGGGAGAGAAGACCTGTTGATACAGCACTGAGGAGCTCTGTAAACATCCACCACAACCCTTCAGGCTTATTAGCATATTTACAAAAGTTGTTTTTAAAAGGAAAGAGAGCAAGGATAACAAATACAAGGATATTACCTATCAGTAAGTGCCCCTAGCTTATCGTGCTTGATTTTGATGGTAGATTTGCTTTAACTGCCTGTATTTCCATTCTTGAGATTTCAAAGATAACATTCGTGTATTTAATATGTTACCATAAGCATTGTTCTAGGTAGAGCATCTAATAGGAATGCATTCCAAAACAGAATGTGTAGAGCAGCACCGTGTATATAATAATTCGGGTGCAGGTCTTCTTAAGAGGTCCGACACCGACCCCAACATCATGGTATAATAGGAATGCATGATATTTCATACGTTACCTAAAAGAACAGTTAAAATGGGTATTCCGGGAATATGAACGTCTGATACAAAAACCCATGATGCTATAAATGAATGAATATAACAAAACTCAATGTCATTAGTTACAAAATGGAGCTTAAATAGTTTGATTTTATGATTCAAAAATGTTATGGACTTTTTAAAGTCATCAGAGTTATCACCAAGATGGCCGTAACTGGAAAATACAAGTCCCATGATTCTTTAGTTCTCAGTAACCCCTCTTCCCTCTTATATTCTGTTCTGCTCCCAGTGATGACATAAGACTATCCTACAGTAGTAATGATGTGTGTTACTGCACATTGTCTCACGGACGTCATGTCTCACAGCACTGGCTATACTGGATGCATTGCAACCAACCGGCTACAGCCAAACAAAGTGGTAATCACATGACCTGCCCAAGCAGGTGCAGGACATATGACCGGCAGCCATCTTCTGTCCTGTGTCCGCAGAGAAAAATCAACAGACTAATTAAAGGGCCAGCAACATTTTACTTCTTCATTACAGGGTATGTCAACAGCATTTTTCTCCTGAGGGGTGCAAAATTTTTAAATAACAACTAATTCCACACTAGCTTATATTTTAAGGACCCATTTGTATATGAATTCCTGGAATACCCCTTTAAAGGTAAAAGCTGGTGAATATGTCCCATTTATTTGTGATTATAGCATGTATACTTTTATTTTTATTACAATAAGAAATATTACCCCACATCAAGTTAATAAGCTATTTGTTTTCTAGGATGGCGATTCAGTATATTGTGGAAGACTCCATCTGGTTTCCGATTTACTCCAAGCCCTTTTTAAGGAAGCAGTCTTCCTTGAAAAACTGTTGATGGAACTGCTGGATAAAACTACCCTCAGTGCCTGTGCGTCAGCCAGTGAAATCACAAGCATCATCTCTGGTGGGTTTTCAGAGGTTCCTTCTGAGTGGTTGACATGCAAATTACCCTGGGGTGCTGAGGCTACATCACTTGAGCGCCTCAGGGAGTCACGTATTTTAATTTATGCACCCTCCTCCATCACTTATCTATCCACTGTATGCCCTTTAAAAGAGAAAGGGCAATTATTTTGTTTCTTGCCAGGAGTAATCAAACGTAAAACCGTAGATGTTTTCTCATCATGCCTTGTTTCTTTGTTGTCTCCAATCCTAATAACACAGGTTGTATTAACTGTTTTAGCTGAATATATATAATTTTTTTTCTGCCTTTTCTATTAGAATTCTAGAAGCCATGGCAACATTTTCTCTACTCTTTACTTAAATATCCAGTTTCAAATTGCACAAATCTACTTACGGTATCATAGAGTTTAGCTCTTGGCTAGTTTAACAATTTCCCTTATTTGTGAACTCCTGGTGTATATGCTGAGTGTATATATTGTGCATATGGAGGCAAAAATCTGCCTAAACCTGCCTCAATCTGCCAGTCTGTCAGCCTCAATCTGTCAGTTTTCTGGCTGAGCATCGCATATGCACAGCAGAAGCCACTGAAGTCAATGGGGGATGTGAGAAACAGTACTGCATTTCCTCCTGGCCTCTAATGAGGTTATGCTCAGTGAGGTTCCCCAGTGATGTCATCACTGGGGAAATATCCTGGCTATTGATTGGCTGCTACAGATGTGCACCCCTTCTCCTGTATTCAGGTGGTGGAGGAGGCATGGGGTCATGGATAAGCAAACAGATAAGTCATTACCCTCCATCATTAGGGAACACATCTGGACTCCTCCCAGGCTTTCTCTGTCTATAATCTGCTGCTTTTCGTTTTTTAATCGCCTGATTTATTAACATCCATTTTCTCTACAGCAAAAACAGTTTTATGATGCTGCCTCACATTACCTTTTTATTTTTGGCAGTTATACATACATTCTTAGAAATGTGCTCAGTTGTTTCCAAAATGGATCACGCCCTGCATGCAAACACATGGAAATTTATTATCAAGTGAGTCATCAAAATATAATTCTATGCTACATAAACTTGTAATTATTGCTTTTTTCAGAATGAATTTGCAAATGACTAGAATATTGTGGCTTACCAAAATTACATGTATGTATCCCCTCGTGTCCCCCCTGCATTGTTCAACCAGGTTTGGCTGCGATGAAAGTTGTTGGAATATATTTTTACCACCTTTGCACATCTAGAGGCTGGAGTTGTTACCCCTGTTGTTTGCCAAATAGCTGTAGGTCACTTAAAGAGGACAGTTTTCCAAATCACCCTTTACAAAGTCTCTAGGTGCTTGCTAGTAAAATAAAAAACACAAATACTTACCTAGTTCCTCTGTACATGAGCCGTGGTTTACACTCCGGCTACATTCGAGAACTGCAAGGGGAGCACAGGAGATAGGTCCGATGCGCTTATCTGGTTGAAGACCGAGGATGAGACTACTCGTCTTGATTGGCCAGCTGTTATGGCATTTGGACCATATTTATTGTCATGCGAAGCAAAACCACTCAGCACAGGGGTTAAACAAGATATGATCCTGAATCAGTGTAGCTACAGCATTCTCAAATCAAATGGTAGGTTTTCTTTAAGCTGAAAAGGGCCTCTGGCCATAAGGTGTTAATCGGACCCATCTCTAGATAAGTATAAAGGATTTTTTTTTTTATTATAAAGCGCCCACAAAAGGTCATTTGCAAACTGCAATTTGAAACACTAAACCACCGGTCCATGAGCATGAACTTTCAAAAAAAAAAAAAAAACACAGATTCTCAATGAGATTTAAGTCTGGGCTTTGGGCTATTTTAACACATGAATATGCTTTGATTTAGACCATTTGAATGTATCTTTGGATGTATATTCAGGGTTATACATCAGGCATATTGAAGAAGGGGCCTTGGGCAGCTGATCCTTTTGGATTGAATGGTTTAATTAATGCATATTTATGTGTTAAAATGCCCAAAGTCCAAATCTAAATCCCATTGAAAATCTGTGGCTTGACTTGCAAATTTCTGTTCACAACGGATTTCCATAGCTATTCTGCAAATTGAGAATGGTCAAAAATTCCAGCCAACACATTTGTCGCTGTGTACCAAAGGTGGTCATACCAAATATTGACTCCATACTAAAAGAAAAAAAAAATTGTAGAAGTATGCATCATTCTCTTTATGCTTCACAAGTAGGCTATATTTGCAACTTTTTCAGCATGCCCAAACTGATGTATCCGTCACAGAATTGCAAGAAAAGGATGGTTTTTATGGGTATATGTCTTATTCATAAAAATCTTAGTTTCTTTATCCATTTTTGTGTCATCTTGATAGTTATTTGCTCAAAAAACATATAAGAGGTTTCATCCAATGACTGCCATATTAACCACTTAAGGATACAGCTATTTTAAACCTTCCTGACATAGCCCATTATATAACTTTGAAACATATCCAGTCAATTTTGAGATTATCTTCTCTTGAGTCATTGTACTTCATGCCTTTCATATTATAAACCAGCCCGTCCCCATGAAACATCATATGCAGTATATTCTATACAGCCACCTATTATAAAATCAATGAAAATGATTAATAAAGTCCTCTCCAATCAGAACCCCCCTCCCAATGTACATAGAAACATAAAACCAATACTTGCCTATAGTGATGCTAAACTGGCCACTCATCAGTGAAGTCGATTGCTGCTTCTGCTGGGTGTTCTTCCGCCGGTGTCCTCTTTGCAGGGACGCAGGCGGCATCACCATGCACCGCATGTGTCCTGCACTGCAGATGGAGCGACGGAAACGAAACGTTGTCCGACGATCATGGACACAGCGCGATTCACTAAGATCTTGCGCCCGATTTCCTGCATGTGTCACTTCCACGCTCGGGTCTGCCGGAGTTCACCTTCTTCTTCGTGGTGCATGTAAGTCCCGGCGAAGTCCATGAAAAGTTGGAAAACCCGTTTTGTTTGGTTTTTTAAACTCACAAATTTCACCCATTTCCTTTTCTATACAATAAAATTTTATGCAAAAAAAAAAAAAACCTTCTTCCCCCACAAAATTGATATTGGCGCATCCATAGCAACCTTGGCTAAGCAGGTATTACGTTGTCATACCTCTATTATGAAGGGTATAAAAGAGAAAAATTTGAAACTAATCCAAAATTGCAATTTAAGTGGTTCCTACCACCCAAAAATATGTAATAGAAAGTCAGATGTATCCTGCAGGTTTAAGTCAGAACTATATACTTTATAATTGTGACCCCAGTCAAATTTTTTGGTCTGTATGATTATTGGATTTTAAAAATGTTGGGTTGTCATAAGAACTAGGATTAACAATAAATATTAATTACAGACACCCATGATAACTACTATGGCTGTTTATTGTATCATAGGGCTAACGTAATACAGGCGGTCCCCTAGTTAAGGACACCCGACTTACAGACAACCCATAGTTACAGACGGACCCCTCTGCCCACTGTGACCTCTGGTGAAGCTCTCTGGATGCTTTACTATAGTCCCAGACTGCAATGATCAGCTGTAAGATGTCTGTAATGAAGCTTTATTGATAATTCTTGGTCCAATTACACCAAAAATTTTGAAACTCCAATTGTCACTGGGGCAAAAGAAAAAAAATTGTCTAGAACTTCCATTATAAAATATACAGTTTCGACTTACATACAAATTCAACTTAAGAACAAACCTCCAGACCCTATCTTGTATGTAACCCGGGGACTGCCTGTAGTACCAATCTAACAGTTACCTTTCCCACAATGAACAAGCCCCAATAATCCTCTTTTGATTGAGGAATAAAAACGTTATAGCTCTCAGAATATGACGACACATAGGTAAATGCGGTTTCCTTCAAAGGAGTTTTTATTTGCGAAAGTAGTAAAAATGTTTAAAAGAGTGTAATTTTATCATTTATTATACTGTATGGTAAAAGCTTTAACCCCTTACCGGCATTTGATATAATAGTACTGCATGGCTTGAGGTGCGTCTCAGCATCATGCACTACTATTACGTCATGCTTCTGGGACCGGCTCCTAAATGGAGCCGGTACCAGAAGCTGCAGGTGTCAGCTGTATGTTACAGCTGGCACCTGTCTCTAGCACCCACGGTCAGAGTTTTCTTCGAGAGGGCTTTAACCCCTTACAAGCCAACCTGTAACAGAAAAAAGAAGTTTAAACCACTTTAATTATTTTTATAAAAAAATGTTTTTATTAAGTTAAAGTCCCCTAAACACAAACATTTCCTATACATATCTAATAAAAATTTTAAAAAAACACAATCACAACATATTTGGTATTCACACTATTGGACCCGTTCTAAAAAGTTATGTGCGGCAAAATGGTACCACTGAAAAGGACAACTCAACACGTAAAAAATAAGCCCTAAACCAGCCCTTATATGTTCAAAAAAATAGATTTTATAACCATTAAAAAGGAACAATGCATAATCTGCACTGAAGTGCAAATCTTCCCTTCAATGCCATTAGTGCACAGGCAGTCTCCGGGTTATGTACAAGATAGGTTCTGTAGTTTTGTTCTTAAATTGCGTTTGTATGCAAGTCGGAACTGAATCTTTTATAATTGTAATCCCAGCCAGATTTTTTTTGGTCTCCGTGACAATTGGATTTGAAAAATGTTGGGTTGTCATAAGAACCAGGATTAACAATAAAGCTTAATTGCAGACATCTTTGATAACGGTTACAGCTGATCATTGTACTAAAGTACAGGCAGTCCCCGGGTTACATACAAGATGGGGTCTGTAGGTTTGTTCTTAAGTTGAATTTGTATGCAAGTCGGAACTGTATACTTTATCATTGTAACCCCCAGCCAAATTTTTTTGGATTTTAAAAATGTTGGATTGTCATTAGAACCAGGATTAACAATAAAGCTTCATTGTAGACACCAGTAGTAACTATTATAGCTGTTTATTGTAGCCTAAGGCTAAAGTACAGTAAATTGCCAACATCCAGAGGTCCGTTTGTAACTAGGGGTCGTATGTAAGTCAGGTGTTCTTAAGTAGGGGACTGCCTGTATAGTAAATTACCAATATGCGTTTGTAACTAGGGGTCAGGTGTTAAGTAGGGGACCGCCTGTACTCTGGATAAATAGGATATCAAAGTTTGTGCAGCATTTTGGTATTTTATCCACTGAGTGTCTAAATTTTTTTGAAAAATACAATCAATTAGCCGATTACATGATTTTAAGTTCAAAGCCCTCAAAGGCATCCTACAAAAATAAAAGGATACATAAAAAATAATGTCAATTTAAATCAGACATTCGGTTAATGTTGGCTAATAGTTTTGTTTTGCTGGTACCACTATGGAAAAATTCGCGTTTTTTGAAATTCAAAATGTTTAACTTTTTCCATACAAATTTTCACCAAATATCCGATTTTTTTTTCATAAATAAACGCAAAACATACCACAAAAACTTTTCAACTAACATGAAGTACAAAGTGTAACAAGAAAACAATTTCAAAATCACTTGGGTATTTTAAAGCGTTCCAAAGTTATAACCACGTATAGTGACACATGTCAGATTTACAAAAATGGGCCGTGTCAGGAAGGTGAAAAGTGGCTTTTGTGGCAAGGGGTTTATTTAAAAAACAATTGGCAAAAGAGCTGCTTTATTCCATTGCAGAAACGAGTTAATAAATTTGAATCGTCCAATGAACAAGCCCCAATAATCCTCTTTTGATTGAGGAATAAAAACGTTATAGCTCTCAGAATATGACCACACATAGGTAAATGTGGTTTCCTTCAAAGGAGTTTTTATTTGCGAAAGTAGTAAAAATGTTTAAGAGTGTAATTTTATCATTTATTATACTGTATGGTAAAAGCTTTAACCCCTTACCGGCATTTGATAGAATAGTACTGCATGGCTTGAGGTGCGTTTCAGCATCATGCACTACTATTACGTCATGTTACAGCTGGCACCTGTCTCTAGCACCCACGGTCAGAGTTTTCTTCGATCGAGAGCTTTAACCCCTTACAAGCCAACCTGTAAAAGAAAAAAGAAGTTTAAACCACTTTAATTATTTTTATTAAAAAATGTTTTTATTAAGTTAAAGTCCCCTAAACACAAACATTACCTATACATATCTAATAAAAATAAAAAAAAAAACACAACATATTTGGTATGAACACTATTGGACCCGCTCAGTATCGTAAAAACAAAACCCCAAAAACTTGCCAAAAATGTAAAGTTTTCATTACAAAAATGTTCTAAAAAGTTATGTGCGGCAAAATGGTACCACTGAAAAGGACAACTCAACACGTAAAAAATAAGCCCTAAACCAGCTCTGTCAACCAGAAAATAAAGTAATGTCTCCGAAAAGATGGCGATATGAAAATAAATGAGATTTTCTCCTATATTAGTTTTTTTCAGTTAAATATAAAACCTATATAAATGAGGCAAATAACTAATCATAGGGATCTATAGAATAAAGAATAAAAGAAAGCAAAACAGAATTTACAATTTTTTTTTTACTCCATACATTCAAGAGTTTATAAAATTCCATCTATAAGTTAACGATCAACTAAAATGAAGTATTTGTATAGTGCCTCTAATCTTGCAGAAAATAAGCCCTTATGTTCAAAAAATTGATTTTATAACCATTAAAAAGGAACAATGCATA